>JAUNZO010000794.1:0-1200000 GCA_031894775.1 Chloris gayana
GTTGCAAATCGTTGGAGAATCCTTTATTGCCACATGGTTTTTACCCCAAGAATCCAACATCTCCTCCTATGATAATATAAATATATGTTCAGCCGTAGAATTTAGTTTCTAGGGATTTAGAGGATTTAGTGTTGCAAATCGTGGGAGAATTTAGTGTTGAAACTCGTCGAAGAATTTATTGTTACAACACGTCAGAGCATTTTGTGTTGCAACTTTCGTGTCAAGGGATTTGGAGAATTTAGTGTTGCAAGGGATATGGATAATTTAATGTCTCAATTCGGTCGGAGAATTTAGTGTTGAAAATCGTCGGAGAATTTAGTGTTACAACCCGTGAAAGAATTTAGTGTTGCAACCCAGTGGAAGAATTTAGTGTGCAAGGGAGTTGAAGAATTAAGTGCTTTGAAATTAGGAAAAAATATAAGGTAACATGTATAGCAGGATTCTTCTGAAATTTGGATAAAAAAATCATACTCAATCATAGGGTTAATATGCTCAAGGTGCATGTCAATACGCATCGACAACTCATATACTTTTTTGTCATGACTCAAATTCATTTCATGTAGCAAATTCAGTTTATGTAGTAAATTAAACTTTATGTAGCAAATTCAATTTGGACCTATGTAGCAAATGTACGTTTTTCTAATGTATCATTCTGTATCATATTCAGTTTGTAACTATGTTGAGAAATTCCCAAAGGTATGTACAATAATCCTTATAATTTAGTTAAGATGTATGTAGCAAAAATAGTAGAACTGATTGATACAATAATCCTTATAATTTAGTCCAGATGTATGTAGCAAAACCAATACAAGTGATACGGCAAATTGAGTCCAGGATGTATGTAGCAAAACTCCCATAAAAGGAAATTCTTATAATTTCAATACAATATTTTGCCAACTTTTATGTACCAGAAATTGACATTTGATCTTTTGTATCAAATTTGGAAACACTTGCTAACTTACAAATTTATGGTCTAATACGTAGAAAAATCTGGTTAGAGCAAGTCCACTATGCCCGATCAACAATAGTACAATTTTTACATGATCTCAATAGTTAGGCACCTAACAATTTCCCAAGTGTAGATTTCTTTTTCCAAGGGTTTGTGGGGCATGTTTTAGTGACAAGAGCCTCTTCACCACAGTATCCACATGGTGGTTGCTTTGCTAGATGTAACTTAATTCCTCCTGTACCTCCTCTCTCGGGGACGACCTTGCTTTTAGTTATAGGTGGGTCATTTGAAATGACAACATGTTTTGTGCTATGTGAGAAATCTACAGAGAATAAATAAAACCAGTAAATTTTTTTAATTTCCCAAATCACCCAATAAATCTGATAAATTATAATTTCAGTGCCATTACCCTCTTCTTCATTAATTCTTCTATTGTTATTTGATCCACTGCCCACAATTCCATACTCTGCTGGTTTTGGATCCACTGCTTGACCCAAAATTATGTTGCAACCACAGATAAAAATGTTATTAAGTAAATAGTACATTACCAAAACTTTCATAAAACATAGTCTCAATCACACAATACCATTATGTTGTGGTCCTCTGCTCATGTCGATGTATTGTGTCACATTGCCTACATCTGCAAGTACTCTTTTCTCAATGCGTGTGAAGAAGGATCTATGAAATCTGCTAGCAAAATCATTTACCTCACCCGAAATGACCCTTGCCAAGAGATCAGAATCTGCAAATCATAAGGTTCAAATAATCAAATATCCCTTCACTACTTCTATCCGATCGGCCACTACATACCGGAAGACTTATGAACAAGTTGTGTTGTACAGTGGTGTTCAGACTCGTTTCGAACAACTACACAGATTTTTTGCTACACACAGTTCAAGTTATTCTTGCGATAATATATAGCAGAGAATTTGCTGCTACATATCGTAATTCTCAAGGCCAGGCACCGTTGGGATCTCTCGGCGGGCAACACCGCAAGGCTCATTCGAAGCACAGGTTGCGATGCTGCATATCACAAAAAATTAGTAATGGGAGTTTATTACTTTCCTTATTCTATTTTTATTAAATTGTTTTCGGTAACTACATCGATTTTTTGCTACACTCAGTACAAGTAATTCTTGCCACAATATATATCAAAGATTTTGCTACTACGTATCGTAAATCTCAAGGCCAGGCGCAGTTGTGCTGAGATCATGAGGCTCCTGGTGGGCAACATCGCGAGGGTCATGTTGTAGCACAGAGTTGTGACTGACCATTATTTCTATAATTTTGCCTCCTCCTTGCGTTGTTCTGCTTTGCTTTTTTATTACCAGTCTCTATGCCACTACTTTGCCCTCCCTGGCTAATGGTTGATGAAGCTTTTCTTTTCCTAACATCAAATACTTCAGCCTGCATTGCATTAAAATGCTTCACAATAGTATTGTACTCGTCATCCTCATTCATGGGTGGTCTAGCAAAATCTGTAAAACTTTTGCAGACCCTGAAATAGCGGGTAGCATGCTTTTCATGTGCATTAATTCATGCATGCAACAAGCCCCTAACACTTACTTGATCATCCACATCAATGACCTGTTGCTCGATTGACCACCTGGCCTTGATATATTTTTGCGGCACCAAACGAACAGCAAGTCCATCAAGCATTTTTAGAATATGGCAACACAATATGCCGTCTCTTGAAAACTTGCAGCAAGTACAGCTATACAGCTCATCCTGTTTGTTTGTCGTCACCCTGAATGTTCTGGACCGGTACAACGGTTCCGGACATGATGCATAGAGTACCACATCAAATGTGATATCTTGCACCGATTCAGCAAGGTAGTAGCCCGTATTTAGCTGAAGCTCTATCTGGAATACATTAAATAGCTTCCTAGTGTAAACTTCCTTCATTTGAAGCTCCATAGGGTGGACTGTCACAAACCCAGGTTCCTTCAACGTGGTCCTAGCTTCATTCTCTGCTCTGTGCACAAAACTAGTTGTTGGATCTGACGATACTGCTTAACAAAATTGAGCAATGAGTTTTGCGGGCTAACATATCTCTTCAGCACAGCATTGAACCCCTCAGCTCAGCTGAGTTCTTGACAGGAAGGGAAAGAAGCACCCCATGAAGAACGAGGCATCCATTTTTTCCTTATAAAGTACAAGTTGCGAAAGCGTTCATCTTCACGAAGATTATGTTTAGCAATCATAGCATCCCACTTGGCACCAAATTCCTCAACGCTGAAGCTGTTATCGATGCAATCGTTAAAATCTTCACACAAACCATCTTTCCCGTTCAAAAAAGCGCTCATCTTCTTCCTCACATTCTCCATAATGTGCCACCGACAATTCCTATGGATTGTTCCAACAAACACAAGCTCTATGGCTGCTGCCATTGCTACGTCTTGGTCAGTAATTATATAGGTGGGGGCAGCACCCATAACTCGCTTGAAAGTTTCAAACAACCATATGAAGCTCTCTGTCTTTTCATTCCGTAAGAATCCACAACCAAACTGCACTGACTGACCATGCCTATTGATACCTGCAAATGGTTGATCCAGATTAAGTTAATCTGCATTTGCTATAGAATAATATTATATTTGCTACTTTAGGTCCCACTAGATTTGCCACAGAATTTGCAAACATTTTGCTACGAAAGATAATTGAATTTGCTACATATCTTCACCTGCATGTCAGAAGAAATTTACTTGGTATTTTTAAATGAATTGACTACTTTTATGTAAGACTACACTTGCTGTATAAATTTCATCTTTTTAATAGGACAAGATAACTAGATTTCCTACATCTACACGTGTTTCTGCTACTAGATTTTCCCACAGAAAGTGTAGCAATTGCAGATTACACATGTTTCATACATATACGAATTTTAACTTAGCACTAGATTTTTCCTACTACATTAGAAATTTTACACTAGATCTTAACACTAAATTAACACTATATAACTCTCACTAGAATTTTCTATATATATCTTGACATGCTTTTGCTAAGTATTTCACACCAGATTAGACAAAACAGATTATGGCTAAATAAAGATAAGTTACCTATGAATGGCGCGCAGGGCATGTTGTACTTATTAGTACAGTAGGTTGTGTCAAAGGAAATGCAATCACCATAGAGTGGAAACATCCTTCTCGCCTCACCATCAACCCAGAAAAGGTGTTCGACACGTCCTTCCTTATCTAGAGTGAAATCCTAAGAAGTCAGGATCTTCTTTCTTTAGTTCGTCAAAGTAAGCAAATGTAGCCTTCATATCAAAGTAAAAATCAGCGCCATATGTCCTACGCAGGTTCTTGCAATCAACAGCAGTGTAAGGTACATTTTCAACTCCACCGTACAGCTCGGCCATTATCTGATATGCTCAGCTGTTTTTGATGTTGCACCCTTGTAGAGTCTTTATGAATTCAACCTCCTCCTTTGGTATGCCACGGTGTGAGTTCAAGTATTTGGTGACAGAGAACTTCTTAATGAACTCGTGGTTGTGCTCAGAAACATATGTGACAACTTCCCAAAGTCCAGTAGGAGACAACTTCACAACCATGCGTGTTGGACATTGTGTTCGATCGATATGATCGCGTCGCCTTATTGACACAACTTTCTTCTCAGATATTGGCCCATCTCCATCAAGCTTCTCCTTCTTGTTCACCCTAGCTTTATGGCAGACATATTGATATTTTGACTTCCCACCAGCCTTTTTAGTCTTCCTTGAGGTGTCAATCCTCGTCCCAAACCCCTTGTAGCAAGCAAATGAATTGTAGAATGCTTTTGCGGCTTCTGCCGTATCAAAAGTCATGCCAATATATGGCTCAACAGGTGTCCACATCATCTCAACACCTTCCTCCACATCCGCATCAGGGAACAAGGTGGATGCACTTGGCACCGTGACTCCACTAGTATTACTAGGGTTTGCTTCCTCTCTTGTATGTGCAGCAGGCGGGGCTGAAAAACTTGAAAACGGAACACCCACAACACCAGCAATCGTTCCATGATGACCACTAGCTGAGACAACACCCACAACACCAGTTCCACTAGTTTCCACTTCCACTCTTGTATGTACAAAACTAGGATCGTTGTACTCTTCACCCTCGATGTCGATGGGCTCAATGTTAAGGTCAAACATTCCTGCAAAAAAGGTAAAAAAAGATACTTAGAGCACACCAAATTTGATACTTAACACACACTACATTTGCTACTTTTAAACACACACCACATTTGCTACAGAAAATTCTCAAGAGCTTTTAGCAAGGTTAGATGACATAATGTACAACGCATGTTACTCTCCAACAATTAACAGGATATTGTTCCAGGTTAAAAAAATGGACGTAGCAAATTAACAGCTACTAGCAAATTTTGTTTTAAAGTCAATGGCACTACGCGAGTCTGTGAGTTCCTCAAACCAATAAAAAAGCAGCAGCCTGTGAGACCCATCTGCCCATGCAGTGACAGCTAACTAGAAATTAATGAATTGGCATGTCTCTGAATCGATGCATCAGTTTATACACAAATAATTGCACTGAATTGTCACTAGGATCTTGATAACCATGCTGTGAGATATTGAATCATTTCTCCAAAACAACACAATCTGCTGGTTTGATTGATTATTAGATGGAAGCAACGAATCAAACAATAACAAGGAGCACAAAGTAAAATTGGTGGCACAGAAAATGGGAGCTCCTACGTGCACCTTCCTTTGTTAGCATCATATAGTGCACTAAATCAATTGGCATCTAGTATATGCCGACCAAAAATGGACGTATCAAATTATCAGCTACATTCCTAGCAAATTGTAATCAAGTTAACGTAGCAAATTAACGGCAATGTTTGCAGCAAATTAAAAGCAGTTTTCCTAGCCAATTGACAGCACAGTTCATAGCAAATCGTAACAAAGTGGAACTAATACCTGACTTTCTGAAGTTCCTGAATCGTCGGATTGGGACACGGATGCACGGAGTCGGTGGAGGTCACAGCAGTGCCCGTGGTGTGGAGAGCACAGCGGCGTTCAAGCTAGGAATGGCTAGACAGCATTGGAGGCAGGTAGTTCATGGCAGCGGGGGAGACTTTGATGGCACGGCGGCGATCGAGGAAGAAATGGCTCACCGGCGCATGATGCAGGGTGTATACGGCGGCGCTCGAGGAGGCCTGGACATCGAGGCAGCGCGCGCGGGTACGAAGGCGTTTGAGGCCTGGGTAGGACATGGCGTCGCGGTGGGGACGGACTCGGGCAGGAGATTTGGAACGGCGGTGACGCGAGACAGGGAGGCCGAGTCGATCCACCTGGGTAGGGCTCGTCGGCTGGATGGGCACGAAGGATTGCGTCGTCCGTCTGAAATGGAAACAGGTCCGTGACGAAAAACGGAAGGGCTCGGGGTCGCACGATCGATCGGTCTATCGCGACCTCTCCCTCATTCGTGCTGGTACCTCTGCCGGTCAGCCAAATCTTGAGGAACTGTCGGCCGGTCCGCTGAAGGTGCTCCTGCCACTAGACGAGGGAGCTTGATACGGGAGCGGCCGATCTACATACGAATTGTAATGGGACGTACAGCCGATCTACATACATCTACATACGCATCTGAGAATTTAGTTCAATCTGTTCGTGCCTAGTCATGTAATGGGACGTACGATCGATCGAAGTGCATCATGCACCGTCGTACAAGTCTACAAGATGTCGGCAAAACATTTTTTTATAAGGGGTCGTGTTTGTATTCATTAACGATAGATTACAAACACCTGGAATGCAAGCATTCCTAGAGCATAACACCTCCGAGTGGGTGTAGATTACAACTCTCCAAACGAGCAAAGTACAATTTGCACCATAGATTGCTTCCGACGGGCTAGCTTTTGTAGTGTTGTCGGGAGGGCCTCGCTTGAAATAAGCATGAGGTTGGTCGAGGTACGAGCCGCCAGCAGGATTCAACATCGTCGGTGAGGAATTTGTGTGTGGTTCACCCGGACGCATAAGGTAGGCAGCATTGACACCTCCGGTCGACAACACTCCAACAGCCGGACATACCAACTCGGAACGACATCGTTCGAAGCACCCGTAGCGATCGTCGTCTTCAAAGACTCGAGTACGGAATGACGAGGTCGACATCGTAGAGTCGGACACCATCGGTGAGAGCCCGAATTGAAGTCCAATATACCCTGCAAGGAGAGAAGAAGTGATGCCACAACACTCGGAGATGAGGTCGGCACGGCTTGCACCAGGCCGTAGGAGGCCCGAAGCCCGACCCGGAGAGCCCAAGCACTTGCAAGCCCGTGGGGGCCTCCCACGGCGGCGCCTCGGGCACCGGCCCGTAGATCCGCAAGCCGAGCGAGGAGGCCTCCCTCGGTGGCGCGGCCGGCGTGAGGTGGCGGGAGTGGCGGGGAAGGCCTCCCCAAAGGGCGGCGGCGAGAATGAGCGGGCGAGCGGGGAACGACGGCGGATGGGGAGGGAGGCGGCGGAAAAGGAGGGGAGGCGGTCCACATAGCCGGATCCTGGCAAGCCTTCACCGGATCCGATGCTCGGGAGGCCTGGATGCGGGGAGGGGCGGCCGGAGAACGGCCGGCAGAGCACCTGTGATGGCGGGGTTGACCGGAGATGGGGGAGAAGAGGAACCTACGACTACTTTATTGGAGCTCCCCACATGGCTTCGGCGTTGCCGTAGAGGCCGCCGACGACGAGCAAGAGCTCGAGACCCACGACCATGGCGAGCCGGCCTAGGGGCGAGCGCAGCGGGACATGCCCTAACTACTACAACTCGGAAACGCTAAGGATTAAAGCTACTAACCTAGGCTATGGAGGGGAGGGCTCCCTCTCTCGTCCTCCTCCAGACAAGCGGAGAGGAGAGGAGGGGGCCGACGGCAGCGGCGCGGAGGCTAGGGTTTGAGGTGGGGAGGAGAGGCGGCTCTGGCCATGCCGGCAAAACATTATTCACTCGATTCGAATTGCACATGAAGTCACAATGTGAGCGGGTCAACGTCAATAAGCAAATTTCCCTAAAAAACGTCGATAAGCAACTTTACAAAGAATTTTATTAACATTGATAACACCAAATAGCTGCATTTTGAAAATAGAAAATATTGTCAGTTACCCGCAAAAAGAGTTTTAGCAATATAAAGTAACTATATCTATCTGACGTCATTATTATTATTTTACACATTATTATTATTTTACACGTGAGAGCAAACTTGTCCCCTTTCCTGTTCCTTAGTTCCTTACAAGTCGCAGTTACCGATGAATTAACGTGCAACACAAAAGTGCAGCACCAACAGCAACAAACAAGAATAACAAAAATGGCCTATATATTCAAATGACAGTTAAAACTGAACTTTCTGAATCTCAGCTCATCCATCCAAAACTCCACATAGAGGAAAAAAGGTGCCAATCTGACAAAAAGTACACCCCACGTCCTACACAATCTTGTGGAACAAACTCTTCGGTCATGCCAGATTTCCCCTGCAATTCTGTCGATCTAACTAGCATCACACGCTCATTTGCTGTCAGTAAAATCAGCATCAATGACATCACCGTCATCTGCAGGCTTTTCAGATGCACCAGCAGCTCCAGCACCAGCATCAGCACCTGGTGTTGGGCCAGCTCCGGGGCACCCTGCTGGCTGTAGAGTGACTGCCCAAGCTGCATGACCTCCTGGTTCAATGCGGTCAGTGCATCCTTGATTGTCTGAGTTGATCCTTCTGCAACAGCATCCTTTAGCTCCTTCAGCTTTGTCTCAACCTTGTCTTTGACATCGCCTGGGACCTTGTCACCGAGCTCCTTCAGCTGCTTCTCGGTCTGGTAAATGACAGACTCAGCCTGGTTCTTGGTGTCAATGGCGTCTCTCTTCTCTTTATCCTCCTTTGCAAACCTCTCAGCTTCACTAACCATCCTCTCAACCTGAGACATTTTTCAGGTATAACATTAATTAGAATCAAGTCAAACTTGATGAGTCCTAGACTACAAATAAGAGTTATTTAAAAAACGACAGTCTAATTTTTTGCTTAAGACACACCTCATCCTTCGGCAGTGTACTGGCACCAGTAATTGTAATGTCCTGTTTCTTCCCAGTGCCCTTGTCCACCGCAGTGACAGAGAGGATACCGTTGGCGTCAATATCAAATTTGACTTCAATTTGTGGAACACCACGTGGAGCTGGTGGGATTCCATCAAGTCGGAAGCTACCAAGAGACTTGTTGTCCCTGACAAACTCTCTTTCTCCTTGAAGGACATTGATCTCTACACTGGTCTGTCCATCAGCAGCAGTTGAGAAGACCTCCGACTTAGAGGTAGGCAATGTCGTGTTCCTCGGAATAATCTTGGTCATAACACCACCCAATGTCTCCAAACCAAGAGACAGAGGGGTGACATCAAGGAGGACAATGTCACTGACATCACCAGACAAAACTCCAGCCTATAGCCAAAATTTTGCAAATCAGTATAGTTCAAAAAATTCATGAGTCATAGAACAGAAATTAAAACACGTTGATCTCCCAACATGGCCGTGCACTTAAGACACTTGTAGAAAAAAAAACTCATGAAGACATTTTAAAATATTAGACCATTCAGGGATTCATTATGAACTAACCTGCACGGCTGCTCCAAGTGCAACAACCTCATCAGGGTTAACTGTCACATTGGGGTCCTTTCCAGTCATTTTCTTTACCAGCTCTTGGACAGCTGGGATTCTTGTTGACCCACCAACAAGAATTACCTCATCAATGTCTTTAAATGACAGCTTAGCATCTCGAAGGGCATTGTCCACAGGAGTCTTCAGTCTGAATGACAGATTGCAAAGCTTCATTAGCAACATGTTTTCTTTCTTTAGTCCAATCAGGCTATGTATAGCTAAGTAACTATTGGAAGTATGCTCAAGTGATGAATGCACCAAGGGATACAGTATAATCATCTGTAATATTTCAGAGCACTAGCATGAACCCAAGTCAAGTACCTGTCAATGAGATCCGAGCACAGCTCCTCAAATTTGGCCCTGCTAAGAGTCGTCTCAATATGCTTGGGGCCATCTGCAGTAGCTGTAATAAAAGGCAAGCTGAAAGAAGTACAAATAAAAGTCAGAGCAGACACGACAGCAAATAACACAATGTTAAAGCATGTTCAGCTGAGAAAGCTAACCTAATATTTGTTTGTGACAAGGAAGATAGCTCCATCTTCGCTTTCTCAGCAGCCTCTGTCAATCGCTGCAGGGCTTGCTTATCTTTCAGTAAGTCAATACCCTCGCTGTTCTTGAAGTCTGCCGCCAGCCAATCTACAATTCTCTGGCAATGAGTACAGTATTATAAGAACACATGTCTCGATTTGGTCATTACATCAAACACTATGAAATATAATGAGCAAGCCTTAGCTATATAAAGTCTTTGTTTTTTATCTTTGCCCCATCAAAGTGAACAAATTCAGCTAAATTGGATTCTAAAATTGCCATTATGGAGCTAAAGAACCTCATTTAAAAGGGAAAAGATCATAATGATGCAGACTGCCCGACTTCATTGCCTCATCACTTCCCTCGATGTCAACAAAATAAAATTCACCAGCTATATAGAACTAAATGAGGTTCCTGCAGACAACTAATCCACATATAGATACAAACGAAACAAACAAAATAGCCATCTATGATACAAACATGAAAAAGATGAATTACAAACCTTGTCAAAGTCATCACCACCAAGGTGAGTGTCACCCGATGTGGACAGCACCTCAAAAACACCATCACCAACTTCAAGAACTGGATATCACAACCAGAAACATGACAATGTCAGTACAAGATGTAAGCCAACAGAAATTAATAATCGCATTGTCACTTGCTTAAAAATCGATTGCTTAAAGCAAAAGATGTATCAGATGTAATATAGTACAGTTCGATTTTTCATTGTGTAAGGACTCCTCTTTGGATTGTAGCATGCCCAACGAATTCAGAGACACAGGAATATGGAATGGCTTCCCATGTTCACAACTCCAAAAACAATATCATAAGGGTTCCAGTTCTGTTTAGCTTTCTTCTGTTCTATCTCATCTTTCTTCACTGAAGCAATGATTTTCCCAAAAATCTTATTCCATTATGTGAACCATCTAAATTCTAAACCACTCATATTCGTATGTTTCCACTTTGTAAAGGTTCCATAGCACATAACATTTTATTACCTACGCTCCCCTACTTAATTAATGGATTCCTTGCGACTGCATAACACACAAGATTTTAAGAGTATGCACACATCACAAACAAAATGCAGGGTGTTCAATCCAGAAGGTACATGATAGTGCAGTTCCTATATTTGTTCTTCGCCAACCAAAAGGCAGGATATAAGATGTTGCATTCTTGCCCAAGCTACAATGATCAACCACAATTCTAACATTAGACATCAATTCCTTCCCTCTTAAGTATATGATGTAAATGATGTAACTAGATTAGCCATCCTAAAGGCCATATATTTGAGAATAGAGGTAGTATTATAGAGAACCCTCTGATAGTGGCGGAGTGACTATTCAGTGTGAATTTGGTTATATATTCCACATTTAGATATCTCATAAATGCACTGGTAGAGGTAGATAAAAGATTAAGTGCGCAGGAGTAATACAGCATCACATTCAAAAAGGTTGATTGATGGTGTGAGCTTGCATTTACAAAAGTGCTCAACAGCACAGATACCTGAAACATCAAAGGTGCCACCTCCAAGGTCAAAAACTAGGATAGTTTCGTTGTTCTTTTTCTCAAAACCGTATGCCAATGATGCAGCAGTAGGCTCATTTATAATACGCAGCACCTCCAACCCAGCAATGCGGCCAGCATCTTTTGTTGCTGTCCTTTGTGAGTCATTGAAGTATGCAGGGACAGTGATCACAGCCTTTGTGACCTTGTCATTCAAGAACTTTGATGCATCATCCACCAGCTTTCTCAGCACCTGGATAACAAAAAAATGTTTTAACTAGTGAGAAAACAGTAGTTAGGATCCAAATTGTTTCAGAATATGCAGTCATATTTTTTTCAAGTTATGCAGCCCTCTCATTAACTAACATTCATTTAACTTAAAATAACAGAAAGTGTATTAATGACATAAAATGAACATAATATGACTGGAATGGAGTCATTAATGATTTAGGGATTTAGAAACTATGACAAACTAACATTCATCTCACACTTCCAAAAAATGCCACATCAGATTTAGGTTGAAACTAACATTCATTTGATGAAACTCATTTGGTACTGTTTCATAGGTATGAAACTCCCATTGAGAACATAAAGTTTCATCATAACATATTTTAACAATCTCAATGCAACAACTAGATGCTAATTTAATGCTACTTGTCTATGAAATCGTGAGATGAAACTGTGCACTGAAAGAGATTATTTCATCCACCAACTATATCTCCAAATCTGATGTGGCACTCTTGGTACACTCTTGATAAGTGTGAGATGAAACTATGCATTGGCCTAACAGAAGGGGATGTAAACTATTATAAACAACAGTTTTTTTGCAAATCAGCAAATGTAATTGAGGGGGAATATTAATGTAATTGAGGGGGAATATTAGAAGTCAAAGTTTGGCAATGGGATTAATGCACCAACATCCTCAAGAGAAATTTACACTGTTAGCAGCAAAACGAAAGCAATTAACCAAGATTCTACCATCAGAAATTCAGTGTAGAATACCTGCGCGGAGATCTCCTCTGCGGCAAACTGCTTGCCAATCGCAGGACAGTCGAGCTTGACATTACCGTTGTCGTCCCTGATGACGCGGTAGGAGACCTGCTTGGACTCCTCGTCAACCTCATTCATCTTGCGGCCGATGAAGCGCTTGACGGAGAAGAATGTGTTCTCCGGGTTGACGACGGCCTGGCGCTTGGCGATCTGGCCGACGAGGCGGTCGCCGGTCTTGGTGTAGGCGACGACGGAGGGCGTGGTCCGCGCGCCCTCGGCGTTGGTGACGATCGTGGGCTTGCCGCCCTCCATGGCCGCCACCGCGGAGTTAGTGGTGCCGAGGTCGATGCCCACCACCTTCTCGCACGCCACCCGCAGCGGGCGCCACCGCCGGCCCCCGGCGTTGCGGTGGCCGTAGATGGCCGCCGCGGTGCGGGCGGAGACGGAGGCGGCGGGGCGGCCCCGGCGGCCGATGTGCGCGAAGAAGGGGGTCGAGGTGGGGAACGTCGTGGTCGCCATGGCCAAGGAGCTGTGTTGGAAGAAGGGGGAGGAAGATTGCTCAGAGGAGGGTCGCGCAACCCTAGGAAGGATTGGAGTGTGTGGGCGATGGGGTTTTGGGGGGATTGGGAGAAATGGCGAGAGGTCGGGGAAGAGATAAGGGAAGGTTAGGAGAGTTTTATAGCGCTCGCGTGCGGCGAGGCGACTCTGGGAGCCAGCCTGTGGCTTTCCCATCGCCCTTGGGCTCCTTGGATCTTGTTGGTGTCCGGATGCCGCATAGCGGCCCACGAAGCTGTGGCTGGCCGCATTGCATCCCGGACAAGGTGGAAGGTTCTGGAAGCGGCGGGACGCCGGAAGCTCGCGGAGGCGTTGAGAAGAATGTGACCGCCGCTCGCCCGCGTCTGCGAGCTCGGCCCAACGGAACGGAACGGATCGGGCGGGGAGGTTCGTTCCCCTTCCCCATGGGTAGGTGGGCCTCTTCCTTTGGGACCACTTAGCAGCCGGATTGGAGCGTTGTGGTGTGGGCCCACTGGCACTGGGTCACTGGAAATCTGTGGTGGATTCACGGGCTCTGGAGGGTGGCGACGTGGTGCTCTGCAAGCGAACGAAGAAACAAACGGAAATCATGCCCGGGGCCAATATGTCAGTCCCCGTGTAGGGGTGGGAAAAACGGAGACTGAAAAACCGGAAAAATCATGACTGGGACAGACCGAAATTTAAGGTATCAGATAATATTTCGGGTAAGTGTATTAGATAACTGAAATTTTTGTTCCAAGTTCGGATACCACCTTCGGATACCCGAATTACCTAAACTACCCAGACAACACCTAGCATAAGGTCTATTCACATAAATCAATGTTTTAAATAGCGGGCTATAGAATATAGCGGAGTGCTCCTAGAAAAGCTATAGGAGCTATAACGCGGCTATAGCGAAAGCTATTGCCTATAGCGTTTTGCAAAAAAAGAGAATATTTTTACCAAAACATTAGTAATTCCATCAATTACGACCCTCATTTCATATATATGCATCCATCATTACAGACACTCCAACATCTAAGCATGTATTTATCATAGTTCCTAGCGATTGAAAAGTTCACATAATGAAAAGACAACCATCATATATACTATGAGCAGCAAAACTAATCACCACGGTTTGACTTTTGAGTTATAACGGAGTTAGCGGATGAAGTTAGTAATAAAATTAACCATATAGCGGAGTTAGCGGCATTAGCGGCAGTATTAGCAATATCGTAGCGTCATCTCCCTTAAAAAGCTAAAGCGAGGCTATAGCGGGCTATTTAAAACAATGACATAAATTCATTCCGTCGTATACTTACTTTACGGATATACATATGATAAAGGAATGGATAATTAGAGATACGGTGATAAATCAATGAAGATAAGATCGACGAAGATGGCCATAGCCCGACCAGTATGGAATAACACAAGATTCCATATACCGGTATGGAAATAAGGCGGGCGTTAAGACCGACGTATGATGACTTGAGCAACAAGTAAAGAAGCAATTTGTAGTCCGTTAGGACTCGAATAAATAGAGCTTCCGAATATGTAATCCATGTAATCGACTAGGACTCGCATGTAACCCTAGCTCCCTGGATATATAAGGCGGAGCAGGGATCCCACCGAAAACTCTCCGACAACTCGCAATTAGCAATCTGCTAAAGACAATACATAACACACAATGACGTAGGGTATTACTCTCAATCGCGAGGCTCGAATCTGTCTAAAATCTTGTGTTCTTGTGTGTTCCGTGTGTTGCACCATCGAATTCCACGCTCGTGAGGAACCGGATTGTACTAGTGCCGAGTTTCGACACATTCCATTATGATTAATTAATTATTAACTAGACTACATATATCCCTAAATTGATTTAATTCCATCTCAAAATGATACAATTTAGGCCTTATTGTAACCTATATATGAACTTATCTCATATTTTTAACTAGTTTACATATTTATGTGTATGTTTGGATATTTGGAGTAAGATCGAAGACCGGACAGAAATTTAGGTACCCAAATAATTCGGGTACCAAAAATGTTTGTGACATTTTAGGTATCGATTCTTCGAGACCGAAATTTAGAAAAGACCGAATTACCCGAACCGAAATTTCGGATAGATCGAACGCACGAGACCTATCCCCGTGTGGCGTGTCAAGCCTTTCCTCGTTTGTGAACGTTGAGCGTGTCAAGCCTTTCCTCGTTTGTGAACGTTGAGGTCTCTCGAGTTTCTCGTTCGGAGACGACTTTAGATTGTAATTTAGGTATCGATTCTTCGAGACCGAAATTTAGAAAAGACCGAATTACCCGAACCTAAATTTCGGATAGATCGAACCCACGGACCTATCCCCGTGTGGCGTGTCAAGCCTTTCCTCGTTTGTGAACGTTGAGGTCTCTCGGAGTTTCTCGTTCGGAGACGACTTTAGATTATAATACTTTTATGAAAAATATAATATATACTAGCAAAAGTGTTTGTGCTTCCTTACGGGTATATTTAAACTCTCTTCCCGAATAAGGATTCTAAGCTCATTCAAACGAAGGCGGATGTTAGATATTATGATCTGTTATTTTTTTAAAAAACAAAATATTAGCATATACTTACGTACACGATTGTGTCCGAGTGTCATTTGAAAGCATCGACTATATTTTTATTGTTATTCTCTTTCCTCCCTACTTCACCGCATTTGTACTTGAATTAACCTAGGCCAGTCTTAATTGATTTGATATTTTTTGACCAAGTTGGATTTGGAAGCAAATTACACCCACTGTAGGAGAATTTGACTTTTTCCCTAATCCGAGTGAGAATGTTATTGAGCAACAGAGCCGACTTGTCATCCTCACCCGCGTCGGAGCTGCTCGTCGAGCTCGCATATGCCTTCACATGGCGGTGAAGCCCTCTCCGGTGTTTCTCTCACGATTCACACAACAGATTCGTTCATCGTGGCCCATCCGAGGAGACATTGGCTGGCTAATTAACTCGATTGTGACCCATTATGACAACAGGAGTCGTTGTATCGGATCGATAACTTACATAGAGGGGGACATCGGCTCACCGATTAGATTACGGATCGGGACATCGACGGACTGATTACGGATCGAATCGGATTACAGATTCTATCGGACATCGGTAACTTGCGTGGAGGCGACACCAAACGATAATTTACATGGAGGCGGACACCAAACAGAAAGTAGAAGACCAAGAGAGAAATAATAAGAAGTAGAGAAGAGAGGGTTTTCAAATTTTGATTGTAGTTAAATTTCCTTAACTTTGGCTATTATTTAAAAAACATATTTATTTGTGTTCTGTAGAGTGAAAAAATATTTTCCCATCAATATCTTAATCCATTGATCTGATCTAACATGTTGTTCTGTTTTCTTTTAACGAATTATGTATTAAGTAGAGAAAAGAATATCAATGTGTGGAGTATAGTACAAGTCACAAAAACAAAAAAAAATATTTAACATATCCACTACAATATATTATTTCTATTTATTTGTCTTCCATGAATTTGTACGTGATGTTCAGATTTATAGCATCTTCTATGAACATGATCAGAGTTCGATTTCCTAATGATAATTTGATAACACGAAGTATTCATTGCATGAAGGTACTACCTCTAACAAAAAGAAATACTTTTTTATAGACAGATGGAGTACCTTCTATCTCAAAACAAAGGTTTTAACTATCGTACGAGCATCTTCAGTTGTTACATAAAAAATATTTTCAAAAGAATGATTTATGGAGTTTCTAGAAAATTATAGGGGTAAAGTAAAAAAGAGCGCATCCTCTAATGCTTCTCAATATATTATTGTTAAATAATACTAAATATATTACTATCAAATAATTTATTTTATAGGTTTTAGAAAAAGATTTCAGAAATGGAAGTTGCTAAATCTACTTATTATATATAAAAGATGCAACCCACTAGCACGTCTTAATGGCTATTTCTCTCAATCCACGTTGCGCCACGTCATCATAATTAATTTCAACCATTTAGATAAAGAAAACATAATTAATGTCAATCATTTAGATAAAGAATGGATGTTAGAGATTAACACAATTAGTTCAAGATTATAATTTTAAAATTAATATCTTTTAGTCCCGCTGCAAGGCACGGGGTTATCAACTAGTATATAAAAGAGGCAAACCCACTAACACGTCTTAATGGTTATTTCTCTCAATCCACGTTGCGCCACATCATCATAATTAATTTCAATCATTTAGATAAAGAATGGATGCGAGATTAACACAATTAGTTGAAAATTATAATTTTAAAGTTAATATCTTTTAGTCCCGCTGCAACGCGCGGGGTTATCAACTAAGTAAGGGTTAAATGTCGCAACCGTAACAGGTTTATTAGGAAGTTCGGAAATTTAAAATGTGGACATTGAAAATTCATGGGTATTAGTTTTATGACATATTCTCAAAATTAAGTTTTACTAGTAGGAAGTATAGGTTGAGAATTGTTGGGATGTTCTAATACAAGCCTCAATTAGGTCGAGTCTAAGTGACGGTTTCGTCAATATTAAATGAAATGTCACATCAACAAAAGAGATGACGTGACGTAGTAATTAATATGAAACGAGCAAATGAGTTTCATAGGGATGAGACTCAACTCATTTGACATCTGTTTCATAGGTACGAAACTCTATTGAAACTCCCATAGAGAACATAAAGTTTCATCCCAACCAATTTTGATCAATCTAGATCAATAATTAATGTTAATTTAGTGCTACAACTTGTCTATGAAACCGTCATGTATTGAGAGTGGCTATTTCATCTACGAAATTAAATCTCAAAAATCTAATATGACACTCTTGGTAAGTGTGAAATAAAACTATGCATTGAGACCGAAACCGGCCTAATGGAACGTCGAGCACTTCTACGTATGATCTGTCACAATCCTATACGCACTTCATAGGACGCGGTGAATGCGCGACCGGTCGCGCGATCGGCGCCGCAACGCGTCCGACCGGCTGTCTTCTTCCTCCGAGCACGCGATTGACGGCGTCTTCCTCCTCTCGCTCCCCGCCACATGCACCGTTCGCCGCCCGCAACCACGACGGCGCCGCCGCTGCTCGGCCGCACCGTCGCACCGCCTCCCACCGCCGGACTTATCGTCGCCCCCACGTAACCCTAACCATGACCGGTGGCGTAGCTACACCTCCGACAACCCAATACACTAACAATTCTCGCCGACGAGGTCCACCGCCAATGCTAATTCGCCTCGGCAACGCGACGGCCCTCCGCCGCCACGTTGCACCCCTTGCCTCGGCCCCGTGCTCCGCTGCCCTCCATCGGGGCCCGCCGCCACGCGCGCTCGCCTCACCGCCGGCGCTAATCCACCTCTCACGTTCCGCCGCCGCGCGCGCTCGCCTCACCGTCGGCATGAATCCGGAACCAGGCGGGGTGGCGGTGGACGATCGCACGCTAGCGCTCGCGCGGGCGTGGGGAATTGTTTCCCCACTTTATATGTTGCGTATTTTAATGATGGGCTTTGAATTGGGTATGCGAGTGGCAAAAGTCTATCACAAATGATGTGTTCATTTCCTGGGGTCTAAACTTTATAGCTGTCATATAAAAAAGAATCTCAATGAGTACTAAATAAAGTTTAATTATAAAATAAATTACAGGCCTCTAGACTAATTGACGAGAGGAATCTAATGAGGTTAATTAAGTCGTGATTAGAAGACGGTTACTGTAGCATCACTTTAACAAAACATAGATTAATTAATCTCATTATATTCATCTAAAAAATAGCATGAATCTGTCTCAAGGTTTTTGTCATTAAATTGATTAAAATATTCATAGATAGTAAATTTTTTTTTATGTGATAGTGCTAAATTTCAAAGGACAGACCAAAATCTGGCATAA
The DNA here is from genome assembly GCA_031894775.1 of Chloris gayana. NCBI lineage: Eukaryota > Viridiplantae > Streptophyta > Magnoliopsida > Poales > Poaceae > Chloris > Chloris gayana. The sequence goes on from JAUNZO010000794.1 coordinate 18,977, forward strand.
ACCGGCATGCAGGGTGTACATTCGATCCAGCATTGATGGGAAATAAAACGATGCAACTTTACCAAAACAAGACAAACACGTGAGAATTACAAGGCGACCAAATCCAGTCCGCACTTGCTGCAACCAAAACTTGTACTGTCGGGGACGAGTCGTAGCTCGATTGGCAAAGTCTCCCGGATGGGGAGCTGCCGGTCGTGAGTTCGAGCGCAGCTCGACTCATGATTCCCACCGGGATTTAGTTCCAAAAATAATTCCTGGTTGCCTCTCCGCGTGGTGCCACGAGAGGAGAGCAACGTCCCCATCGCCTGCGAAGTCCGGAGGATTTCGTCGATCTCAAGAAGGACGCGATTTCAAGCTTCATGTGTAGTTGTAGGTCTGTAATTGTACGTGGTGGTGTGAGTAGTGTGCGTGTGTAGGGTCGTAGTGTGAGTGCGTACAAGAACAGATGCTACAGCTGTACCCATTAAAGAGAGAGGCTTCAAAAAAAAAACTTGTACTGTCACTGCTTCTGCCCGAAGAAGCCAAAGACCAGCGCCAACCATTTGAGCTGACCGCCGGAAATAGAATAGCGATGTGGGAAATAGATTCTAAATCAGAGTTTGTCGGAAAGAGAATATTGATGAATATAATAGTAGTATTTTCCTGGTAGAGTGGGAGAATTTAGTTGCAGAAGTGACGAATCATTTGCTTTACAGGGCTGCTGGCCTAACTTTTCATCTTTTTTTTTTTTTATTTTGGAAATTTCACTTCAGTTCTGAATGGTGCAGCATGTATTCAATTCCTTCAGTAAAACTTCCCTTTGGGTTGAATCGATCAGACTCAATTCTTTCAAAAATTTCTTCATAAGATTAATCGATCCATTGAGTGCAGAACTAGAACAATGCTTGTACTTCTGATAAATTGCACAACCAGCAAGGTATCTGAAGCAACTTGAAATATCAGTCAACTATAAGAAAGCAAGTAGTTACAAGTTGGAGTAATGTCAGGTTAAACTGAAGAGCAATGATAAAAAATAACATTGTACACGTTGCACTTTTTATTACCAAATAATGCATTGGCCCAACTGATCACACTAAGAATCTATGCAAGTAGTTACAAGTTGGAGTAATGTCTAGTTAAATATAAGAGCAATGGTAAAAACAAACTAACATTGTACACGTTGCACTTTTTATTACCAAATAATGCAATGGTACAACTGACCACACTAAGAATCTATTCACCACATCAACCAGAGTACACCAAACTACCGCTTTGTCTGAATAGTTTAGATAATTCAAATTTTCTTCTTCTTAAGGGGTGATTGTTTCTATGGGTTAAAGGGCTAAAACTTAACTCTAGTCTAAACCTTTTTTTTAAAAAAAACTTTAGTCTAAACTTTAGCTCTAGAGAAACGAACAAGAGGGCTCAAAGTTGAGCTTAACTTTAGCTCTAGAGAGAAAAATGGTCTAAAAAAGTGCAAAACTTTAGCCCTCTAAAAGGTGATAAAGTTATTATTGTCAGCATAACAACTTTAGATTAATTTTATATTAAATTTGTTATTTTAATAGGCAGATCAATTATACAACTCTGAGTATTGGAGGTATAGCGCAGAGTTCACTTCACGACGGGGCGCACGCCCCTCTCCCATTCTTTTCTCACCTCACGGGACAGTTCTAATCCCCTTGTTTGTCCTTAATGCTATTCCAGCCAAGCTTAGTGGATGTGCAGTAAGTCAAGCAAAACGGCAAGGTGATGGCGCAAAGCACCTGTTGGGGGCCTAGCGCCGGTTCACCTCGCGTTGGGCACATGCCTCATCCCCGTTATCCTACACCTCGCTGGATGGGCCCGAGTCCCTTGCTTTTCCTTAACCACTAAAATTAATCAGCTAAATGAACACACAAGTAACCTCGACGAAGCGAGAGGGCGAGCGATGGCGTGAAGCGCCGAGTCAACCGCATGACGCAAAACAAGGGATGTGGCCAACAACGAAGCCGTCGAGCCGACTGGATCGGCCCCCAAGCGAAGAACGGGAGCCCGGGCGAAGCATCGCCCGCAGATGCTCTCTAGCCTAGCGTCGGCTAAGCTGCAGATCACGCGTGTTTAGTGCAATGTCCAAATTGCCCTCAAGAGTTACCGCCTCTCGGTAGAACCGAGGGCACCGGCTAGGGGTAGAATAGTCATGTAAAGTTGTAGTTCCCCAAGACTATAAAGGAAGACCAAGAGTCACCTGTAAACACACATGTAATCTTTGAGTTAACTTCGCTTATACAAGAGTTGTTATCTCACCACCGGTTTTCATACCTCGCATACTTTGTTACTCGTGTTCGGTGTGCTAAGTGAGCTCTTACCTCGCCACTTAGTATACCAACATTGCCGCCCACCATGCGTGAGCTCAAAGTTCAAGCTCACGATGACCAAATCCACAAAAACCGTGACAGCTGATCATCCACTTCAAGAGTTGCCAGCGGGACCATCGAGAACCACTTCGACACACTCAAGCCCAGCTCGGAGGTCAACCTCGCAACAAAGCCACAGCCCGGAACTACTTCGGATCGAGCAATCCCTAACCTCGACACACGTCGAGGGTGCAAGCGAGGCCGCAAAGAAAAGCAAAACCTAGGAAAGTTGCCGACCATTCAATAAGAGAATGACCAGGAAGACAGCGATAGCTCAGGAGACGAGCTTCGCTAGCTCAATCAAGAAGTGGAGATGTTGCGAAGAAACAATCAAGAGCTCGAAGAAGTACGAGAGAAGCTAATGCAAGAAGTAGCGCTAAGAGAAAAACTATTACAAGAAAATGAAGCCTCGCTTGAAGAATGACGTAAGCACGTAGAGCTCTCAAGAGAAGTAAGGAGGCTCCGAGCAAGATCGAAGAAGAACAACTCCAATAACCAAATAAGAACAACAATCAAAAGTGACTCGGAGTCGAACTTGGCCCAAGCATCGAAGCGGAAAACCCCGGATCCCGGTGCGAAGTATCGCCCATCGAAGACCTGGAATTGTAACCTATGACAAAGATTCACCGTCGTCGGAAGGGCTGCAAAGAGTGTCGTACCCGAGAATTTCAGAATGGGAACAATCCCTAGGTACAAGGGATAAACAGATCCAAGACAATGTCTCATCACCTACGAAGCAGTAATCACCTCGGTAGCCGGGGATGAAGTAGCACTAGCAAAGGTATTTGCATGCGCCTTGAAAGGACCGGCATGAACTTGGTACTTTAGCCTATAGCCGGGGTCAATCTACAGCCGGGAGAATCTAAGGGACAAAGTAATAGCAAACTTTAGAGGATTTATGGGCACCTCGGAGGCCCTAAAAAATCTCGGGCACATCGCACAAGCAACCAAATGAGCTACTTTCAGATTACTACCGAAGATTTCTCAGCCTAAAGTCCCAATGTCCGAAAGTACCGGAAGAGATGGTAATTGAGTACACTATCCAAGGACTTTGCGCGAGCCCTTTAATACATGTGTAGCAAATTTGAAGAGTACTCGTCGATCAAAAACAGATTACAAGAGGCAGACTTTGAACCAAAAGCAATCTCGCGAAGCCTAGAACAACAACTATGACGAGACACGACAAGAAGGCGAAGCCCCATGACAATGTGCAAGCAGGAACAATCAACAATATACAGACCAAAAGCAACAAAGAAAGTGAAGGGTAGGAACAACAAGGTTAGCAAAAAGGAGAACCACAAAGTAGTGGCAAAGGTGGTAACTTCGCCAATCGCAACGACCAACATCAACGGAAAAAGCTATGCTGCATCTACTGTGAAGGTCACGTAGGACATAAAACTTTGGACTTCCCAAGGACAAAAGAAATAATGAGAAGGCTAGAGTTGGAAAAGAAGCACCATGAGAAGCCGACGGAGATAAACCACATGACAACGGCCTCCTGGCCGCAGCAACCAATACAACAACCAAGTGTCCAAAATCATTACTATCCACAACAACCTTACTATCTAACACCATACTTCGAACAAACCATCACCTGCAACACCCGCAGTTCCAAAGACTTTCTCGCCTCGCATCATGCGAAGCGAGACAACGAAACGACGTATTCGAGCCACTACCATTGCCACCACCAAAAATCAAAGACGTGAGCAAGCAAGATAACCGCGCCCAACCATTGCCAGCAAAAGGGTTCATCGGAATGATATCGAAGGCTCAAGCATTGACTTCGATAGCAAGAGGCAGCGAAGACACTATTTCAGATCGGTAAATGCAATTTTCGTAGAGGGGCCAATCAAAAAGTCCAAATGGTTGCATATACCAATAACATTCACGTAAGCTGACCTCGAGTTGAAAAGCTACCCTCACTCATACGCATTTGTGATCGAAGCTCACATTGATAAATGGAGAATCGACAAAGTAATCGTGGACAATGGGAGCCAAGCGGACATAATCTTCCACGGGACACTATTGAGAATGGGATACACCGACCAAGACTTAGAGCCGTCCAACGTGCCATTATACGGGTTCGGCGAAACAAGAGTGGAACCAGCAGGAACAAAAACTGTCAGTATCCTTTGGCGACACAAACAACTCGAGAACGGAGTTCATCACATTCGATGTGGTCAGCCTTAACTACCCATACTTCGTAATACCGAGGAGGCCAACAATCAACATGTTTGAGGCTGTAATCCACAATGGATATCTTCGCATGAAGATACCAGCGGCGAAGGGCATAATAACGGTGAAAGGAGACCAACGAGTTAGCCGAAACAGAGAGAAGGGATTCACCCTCGGAGTGGCAAACATTCGCAACATCCAAGCACTCATCGAGAGCAGCCTAGAAGGAGAAGCGAAGCTACTAAACCACCAACTCAAGCAAGACAAGACCCGGAAGCTAACAAGAGCAACAAGCACAGAGCAAGCGAAGCATTCGTCCGGCGTATAATGAAGAAAAACCTCGCCGCATTAGCTGAAAATGTCGAAGCACGGGTGGTCGAGGTAAAAGAAAAATCAAGCAGCAAGAAGAATCAGCACCCCCGCAAAGTGCAAGGGTCCCAAAGCCACGCTTAAGTCAAAGTTGTAAAACGGCACCTTTGCAAAAATATAAGCAAAGGGGCTGGCGAAGTAGCTAGCACTTAAAACTAAAATGACAGGCACTTAGTTTTCTTTTTCATTACAAAAGTTCGTACTCTTTTCCTCACAGGGAGACCCCTTTTCGGGGTGCGAGATTTTTAACGAGGCGGCATGTGTAATAGCAGCTATAAGCAATATAAAGCTGCATTTCCCCTAAGATAGAAGCAAAAAACATTCGAAAGCAAAGAAAGTCCGAACATTCGACAAGCGACGAAACCTCGATCGGCAGCCACACTTCGTCGGGCATAAGCAATACACCCGGAGTGTTGGCTAGCCACCCAACTCATTCCATCGAGCACCGGCAAAACGCACGGAAGGTTGGCCAGTAAAAGAACTCACTCCGCCGGGCATAAGCAAAACACCTCGGAGTGCTAGCCAACCAAATGGTCTTAGTTCCGTCGGGTGCAAACAATAACCGCGGAACGATGAACAAAACGAAACGTATAAAGCCACAAAGGCTCTCGCGTTTCTCATTCGAAGCAAATTCGCTTCGCCTCCAACGGCTAAGAGGGGGAGTTGTGTTTTCTTTAAGCAAAACAAAACGTATATGTCACACCCCTATTTCGGAGAATAGATTAGTGTGGTACGGATCGTCTCGGGAGAGGGTTAACGAAGTAACCCGTCATAGCATCACACATACAAACATACACGATTTGTAATGTTGTTACATTAAGTCTCACATTACAACTTGAGTTCCAAACAAAGATACATTAGATTCACAAATTTAAGTTACATAACCATGGTCTTTGTTCGAAATAAATACGGAAGCGATAACATAACACAACGATAGATAGATAGCTTAAGTAAACCATGCCGGCCTAGGCCATGGCTCACTCATGGGTCGAAGAGCTAGGAACCCATTCGATGGTCCACTCTTTGGGCTCTTCTCCGACCCACACAACCTTACCACAACAGTCACAATACCCGACTTACGAAAAACCTGAAAATACTTATGTAGTGGCAAAGAATGAGTATGTAGCATACTCCGTAAGTCTTACCCGTCAAGTTGACCGGGCTCGCATGACATTGCATAAAAAACAGCACATAAATACTTATGTTTGCATTTTTACACTTTGCCATATTAATAGGGTTGCTGCATAAACATAACTTTAGTGAGCATAGCTAAGCATACAAGAGTTTCAATACAGTTGAGTATCAATATAAAACATCAAGTAAATCATATCTTCCCAAATTACTTAAACATTGCAAACTGCTCGAATCAAGTGGTTCTCATTAACCGAGAGGAACAACAATAATTATCGATTTACATCCTGCAGGAAAAACCCAAGCACGCGACATACGCATCATTTAAGACCACGTATGGTCACCATTCGCGAGTTCATCATAAAGTTAGGCGCGGGGTTACCGACCCCGACTACACGTCGCCCTCGCAACACCGTTCAACAACGTGCCCAAGGCTTAACCCATGTACTCTCCAACGGCCCTCAAACCAGTACAACCACTGTGTCATACACATCACCTTTGGATCGGTCGGGTATCCGGCCCACTTCCTTAATCACAAGCTACATAGGTTTACAGATCCCATAAGAAAGGTATGTACTTGGTACACAACTCAAACTTGTTCGCGGAGCCACAATGGGAGGTTCTCATTTTTTACCAAATTATCACATTCCAAGTGTGTCATGAATAAAGGTGGTGTCCAGCACTAGCGTATTATCCAAGACCTAAGCATAGCATTGCTAACGATAGTTGTCTCACATATACTACATGGGTCATATAGGGTGATATGCAAGAGGGTTTTTTTTTCATTCAACTCCTATAACGTAATGCACATCCATCATCCTTTATTATAGTGATAAAAGAAAAGACTTTGAAATAATAGGAATGCACCGAGCTTGCCTTGAGAGTGATCAAAGTTAGTAACTTCACAAGCGTTGAGATCAGCAACGATCTCTTCCGAGAGGATCACTTCGACGCAGCTTGCCTATAGAAATGAAATGCAATGCATAAGCAACAAAAGAATACAAGGATTAATGTATATGCTTCATGGGTAGGTGTTGATCATGCTTATGTTATGCCCATGGATGAGAGAATGAATTCAAGTGCACATGCGATAGAAAGTTAATGACACACCCAATGTTTCTATTTTTAACTAGTACTTAGCCAACCATGAGTGACAAAAGTAATATAACAATAATGGTCATGACAAGTCTTCATACATGCCGTGCATAAACATCACTCAATTTTAGAGCTACATCAATGAGCAAAACGTATGTGAACATTTTTAGTTGTAGGACATAAGTGAGACATTTTTATCATCGCATGTGATGACGTTTAAGCAATATGCTTAAGCCAAATTAACTATACAAGAGACATAGGCATATGAACATCGAACATGCTACAACTCGGACCATGAGGGACCACGAGTGCTAGATGAACAGTATATATGATGAAAATCACATGGGAGATATAAAATATATGCATAAACATATAAAATCATGTGCTGAAATTTCCATTTAAATAATTTAATCAAAACGACAGGAAAATAATTTCTTATGGTGCTCAAAATAATTCAAGCGATAAAGCCACAAAGGGCTCGCGTTTTTCGTTTGAAGCAAATTCACTTCGCCCCAACGACTAAGAGGGGGAGTGACATTTTCTTTAAACAAAACGAAACATATAAAGCCACAAAGGGGCTCGTGTTTTTTGTTCAAATAAACTTCACTTCGTCCCCAACGGCTTAGAGAGGGCGAGTGGCATTTTCTTTAAACAAAATGAAACGTATAAAGCCGCAAAGGGGCTCGCGTTTTTTGTTCGAAGCAAATTCACTTCGCCCCCAAAAGCTAGGGGGGGGGGATGGCATTCTCTTTAAACAAAACGAAACTTATAAAGCCCCAAAGCTGAAGCGCGCACAAATAAGCGACAAAGTGCCTCTAACGCAAAAGACAATGCTAGACGAAGTTACATAACCAGCGAGGACAATCGCGAGACTTAGAGCGCGACACGGAAGAATTGTTGACTCGTAAGCATATCATTCGGACGAGCAATCGGACAAAACCCAAAATACATGATCGATAAAAAAATCTCAACGACTCCGCCGATCTTATCCCCTCGTACAGGGGGTATCATAGGCAAAAAAACATGTCCGTCGGGTCGCATTCCGGAACTTCGACCTTCACGCTCGCGTCATCTAAGAAAGCAACCGACGAGGTGCTAGGTCGATCTATAAAGAACTTCGTCGGTTTGCACCGGCTTTTAGCGTATCAAATGCTGGAGATATTTCAAAATTCAGCAAGATCACCTTGAGGATATAAAGCGCAATACCGCTCATAACAACCCCGAGTAACCCTCAAGTAGCTTCGCTGCTAAGCAAGGGGTGCGACATCAAGAGCAACGTGAGGCTCAAACTCATCCGTCTTCGAGCCGAGCCCTACGAAGCAGGGCAACAAACACAACCCCATGATATTTTATTCTTACTCCCTTTTAATGACAACGCTCGACTAAAAAAATGTGGGTTTTACAATATCCCATTCGTCCCGTTCAAAGGATTCAGGGTAATTGCTCGAGCCAATCGTCGGGGGGGGTGTGAAGGGAGCGACCCGTGAGGCTACCCCTCGCAACATCGCCATAAACTTCTAAGTGCATTAGACCTACTTGAGGAGGAGGGCGAGGTATTACGCGGGAAGCAAGCATCGCGGGACGAAGAAGCACGGACGGCAGCGTCGAACTCGGCGAGCCTCGCGCCTAGCGCGCACCTTCCGCACCGTCGCCCTATGAACTCGAGGGCCCGAAGACATTGCTTTGCACCCTCCCGATAAACTATCAACCTCGTCGCAAGCCCTATCTAAGGCCTCAAAATAGCCTAAGTCAGGATCGGAGCTCGAGGCTACACCGTCACCTCGCGCAGAATCGGTAGGAAAGTCCAGCGCCCGAACTAGACCGGATAAATCGCTATTTGACCCTCGCGCAGCCCTTCGAGCAGAACCTACATAGGTTAAAAGTTATTACAAAACATTGTTTTTACACAAAAGCGGATGAAGCCGCACAACCGACGGCGAAGGTGGTGCTTCCCGTCGACGGCGCGAGGATATTTCAGCCGACCGGTTCTACTCCTTGTCCCGCTCCGCAGCTTCAACGCTCCGAGCCTCGAGGTACTATGGAATAAGAAAAACAATTGAGAGTTCGAGACAAGCGAAGGAAACGAATCGGAGAAGAAGGGAAGGAAGGGAGAACTCACCGAGCTTAGCCGAGCCACGGCATCCGCTTGCGTAGCCTCGCGCCTATGAGCAACCCAACACTCGCCACGATCCGTTAGGCAGCTTGCCGAACAGACTTCGCTCAGGTCGTCGCGGAAATCGGAGCCGACAGCAGATGAATCGCCGAGTTGGCCGGATCGCCAACATGCCCGCGAGTCGCGTCGCTTGAGAAGGTTCAAGCACGGCTTCCACTCTAAAGAGCGAAGCAAAATTGCAGCTCTTCTCAACGGCGTGCGAGGGTGGATGACAACGTGCCTTTTTCTAGTTCAACGGTCTTCGGCTTTCCCTCCGCACCGTTGACACTTTTCCGCGCCGCGATCAACGCTTTCTTGTCGCCCATCGCTGCCTCCTTTTGCCGGGCCACATCGCCTTCAGCTGAGCATTAGCTTCCTTCGCAGCGGTGAGCTCCTTGTCCGTCTCCGCTCACCGTGACGCGCGGCTTGACGAGAGAGGCGACGACGTTTGGCCCTTGCGAAGGGCGGTCCGCAGCTCCGCGGCTAGCGACTCGTCCGGTAGGTCGAACAAAACCGTATCGAACGAAGGGGCAGCAGAAGCAACCTGCTTCCCGGGGTGGCGAGAGCGGCAGAATACACGACGACCGCTAAAAGAAATATAAGTGAAGGCTTAAGACAATGCAAAAAGAACAAAGAGTAAAGGCAAAAACAGAAGGCGGACAAATAACCTCGATCTTGGTCGGGGCTTCGAGGACGGTTGCCGAGTCGGTAGCACCGGCGTTCCCAGCGAAGTCAAAGTAAGTAAGAGACCAGTGATGAAGAAGTACCTAGAGCCAAGCGGTGTCGAAGTAAAGATGCATACCTCACTTGGGAGTGCTGGAACCGCTTCGACCTTCCACCCGAGGCTTCTTCACTGTTTTGTTCTTAGCGAAAGGAAGTGGCTCGGACAACAGGTCATACATCATCACCGATCGCGGTGCAAGAGTAGCAGGACACCGTGCAGCCAGCCACACAGGAGCCGACGAGGCGGGAGCAGCCTCGGGGAGGAACCAAAATCGATCGATAGGGGCAGGAAGACTTTCCGTCGACGAGACCTGGAAGAACCCGCGCCACCGTCGGAGCCGCGTTTCCGCTTCTTATCGCCGCCGTGGTGCCGGTGTCGGTCTCGATGTCTCGTTCGCGTGACACCTCACGAGGTGGATAGGGGATCCCCCGACCCGAAGGGCACGATTGAAGCACCCCTTCGTGGCGGTGCGGGACCGGACTTGCTCGTGCTCATCGAGGGAGTAGTGGTCGCAGAGAGCGTCGCCCATTGCTCGACATCTTTGAAGAAGGACCTCGCCATCTTCTTCCGATGGTCGAGGGTGACCCTTGGGCAATGAATGGCCCCGACGATCCCTCGACCCCGAACTTGACCATCACCAACCGGTCGTTCCCGATGCCGAAATCGGCCTTTAGGGGGTGGACGTAGGCGACGCAAAATTCCTCCACTAGGTCACGATCGCTAGTGTTGTGGTAAGCAACATAATACATCTCCTTGCTCCCCCAATGACCTCGCCTCCGTAAGTCCTGGTTTCGCCGTCCTCCGTCACGTTCACGCCGAGACCTTGGCGCAGAACCAATAGCGGTGCCAATTCCGGCTCCACTTGTTCATGCTCCAGATGCATGACGCCTTTGTTCTCGTTGCACCGTGGTGCGAAGCTGAATGACGTGTATTTGCAGTCGTGCAGAACACCATTGACTTTGATGCGGCACAGCTGATTATGCAGCGCGAAGTGATCGGTGAAGACTTCGATGTCGAGGTCCCTGCTGTAGCTAGCCATGTCCTAGAGGAACTTGCTCAAATGGGAAAACGCGCTGGGCGTCACCTCGTGCAGCTGGATTAGGTACCGGTTCAGGATAGACAACACAAACCGGTGGCAAGGAATGACGAGGCTCGCGATGAAGTAGTCGTGGAAGACCACCGCCTCGTCCACCGCCAGCCCAAACTCATCCCGATACGAAACCCGTGGGGTTTATTCCCGATCTTTCGATGAGAGTAGAAGATAGATCGATTGATGATGAAGTCGACGTTCACGGCCCGACTACAACAGCCCAAGGACGTTGCGCCTTAGCAACCGATACACCGCCTCCAATGGTCGTCGTGATCTTGTGGTGCACGACAACCCGGCCATGAGGGCACTCGTCCTGCAAGCAATCGAGAACAAGCAAGAACAAGTGGAAACAAGCACTGAATTGCTAGATTAAATTAAAGGTTCACAACTGAAAACACAATATGGTGGGGTTCCAAAGATGAATGGCAGGCGGAAAACGCGCGCTGCAGCAAGTAGCAATAGCTAACTCTAATCAACAAAACCCAAGTGTTCTTGGCGGCGGCCAAGGGGTATAAAAACGTGAAGGGACGACCACAGGGGTGCCGGAGTCGTCCTCCAACCCTAGGACGCGTCCTTAGTGGACTCAACTTGATACACGGCCCGTTGGGCAAAAACTGGACAGTTCTGATATCCTTACACTTAAATGAAGATTGCGGTCGACTCGGAGCAGATATAGACTTAATCTCAGATCCGTTGGAAAGTAGACTCCGTGATCTTTCCATGCTGTGCTTGAACACCCAAAACGGAGTCCGGACGAAGTCGTGGCAGCCATCAAAATTCAGCCTTTTTCTGGAGTCCGAATCCAGCCAGCGAGAGTCCATTTCCCTTTAGCTCCTGTCCATCGTTCCTAAGCAAAACAAGAGTGCAAACGTTTCCATGGTCTAAACAGGATTGAAAATAGCCTAAGAGTGAACTCACTTGATTGTTCAATTGTCGAGCACGAGCACGCGTAATTGCTCCAGTAATAGGGTCCTGTGTAGGTATGGACGTATCGATGGTGTTGATGTTCTCATCATCCTCCCCTTCTTGCATTTGAGTCGTCCTCGACTCAAGCTCATCTTCTTCTCCCAAATAGGGCTTCAAATCTGCAATGTTAAATGTGGAACTAACCCCAAAATCTGAAGGTAAATCAAGCTTATATGCATTCTCATTTATTTTCTCTAAAACTTTAAAAGGACCGTCAGCTCTAGGTATTAATTTAGACTTTCTCAATTCAGAAAACCTTTCTTTTCTGAAATGCAACCAAACCATGTCCCCTGGTTCAAAACTCAATTGTTTCCTACCTTTATCACTAGCAAGCTTATACTTTGCATTCATGAGCTCTATGTTTTCTTTAGTAGTTTCATGCAGTTTCAATATCAATTCAGCACGTTGCTTAGCATCAAAATTCAATTTTTCAGAAGATGGGATAGACATTAAATCAATAGGAGCACGAGGTAAAAATCCATAGAAAATCTCAAATGGGCACATCTTTGTAGTAGAATACAGCGAACGATTATAAGCAAATTCAATATGAGGCAAGCATTCTTCCCACATCTTAATATTCTTCTTTAAAATAGCCCGCAACATAGTAGATAAAGTCCTATTTACAACTTCTGTTTGGCCATCAGTTTAGGGATGACAAGTTGTGGAAAATAAAAGCTTAGTCCCCAATTTAGTCCACAAAGTTCTCCAAAAATGGCTAAGAAATTTAGTGTCACTATCAGAAACTATGGTATTGGGCACACCATGCAATCGAACAATTTCTCGAAAGAACAAATCAGCAATATGTGAAGCATCATCAATTTTATGACATGGTATGAAATGTGCCATCTTAGAAAATCTATCCACCACAACAAAGATGCTATCACGTCCCTTCCTAGTCCTAGACAATCCCAACACAAAATCCATTGATATATCTTCCCAAGGCATACTAGGAACAGGAAGAGGCATATACAAACCATGTGGATTTAATCGTGACTTAGCCTTTTGACATGTAGCGCAGCGAGCAACAAATCTCCCAACATCTTTTCTCATATGTGGCCAAAAGAAATGAGCAGCAAGTATGTCATGTGTCTTTTTTGCCCCAAAATGTCCCGTCAAACCACCTCCATGCGCTTCCTGCAACAACAACAAACGAACAGAGCTAGCTGGAATGCATAGCTTGTTAGCTCTAAAAACAAAACCATCGTGGAGGATGAATTTATTCCATGTTTTTCCACCCTCACAATGCAGCAACACATCTTTAAAATCAGCATCATGCACATATTGGTCTTTAATTGTTTCTAATCCAAAAATTTTATAGTCAAGTTGTGTCAACAAAGTATATCGTCTAGACAAAGCATCAGCAATGATATTCTCCTTCCCTTTCTTGTGTTTAATGACATAAGGAAAAGATTCAATAAATTCTACCCACTTTGCATGTCTACGGTTTAGTTTTCCTTGACTACGAATATGCTTTAAAGATTCATGATCAGAATGTATAACAAATTCTTTGGGCCGCAAATAATGCTGCCAAGTTTCTAAACTACGCACAAGAGCATATAATTTCTTATCATAAGTGGAATAATTCAGAACAGGCCCACTCAATTTCTCACTAAAATATGCAACAGATTTGCCCTCTTGTAACAAAACACCACCTAATCCAATCCCACTTGCATCACATTCAAGCTCAAAAGTCTTATTGAAATCAGGAAGTCGAAGAAGAGGTGCATGTGTCAACTTATCTTTTAACATGTTAAAGGCATTCTCTTGTGCGGGGCCCCAAGAGAAAGGTACTCCCTTCTTTGTAAGCTCATTCAAAGGTGCAGCAATGGTGCTGAAATCACGTACAAAACGGCGATAGAATCCAGCTAGACCCAAAAAACTCAGCACCTGTGTGAGAGTCTTTGGAACAGGCCAGCCTTGTATCGCCTCCACCTTGGCTTGATCAACTTCAATTCCCTGTGGAGTAACAACATAGCCAAGAAAAGAAACTCGATCCGTGCAAAAGGTGCACTTGTCAAGGTTACCAAATAAATGTGCATTACGTAAAGCATCAAAAACAGCACGTAAATGATCAAGATGTTCATCCAAAGACTTGCTGTAAATCAATATGTCATCAAAATAGACCACCACAAATTTTCCAATAAAAGCACGCAAAACTTCATTCATCGACCTCATGAAAGTACTAGGTGCATTAGTTAATCCAAAAGGCATCACTAACCACTCATATAAACCTAACTTAGTTTTGAAAGCTGTTTTCCATTCATCTCCCAATTTCATGCGAATGTGGTGGTACCCACTACGCAAATCAACCTTAGAAAACACAACAGCACCACTCAATTCATCAAGCATATCATCTAGACGTGGAATAGGGTGACGATATCGAATGGTGATATTGTTAATAGCTCTACAATCCACACACATACTGTGACATCCCCTCCGGGACACCCAGGAATCGGTACGAGAGGGACACTCGACGAAGCGAGTTACAACAGAAACATCATCCCATACAAGCCGAATATATACATCATGGTATAATACAACCAGGTTTTCGAAAACAAACATTCTTGCAGCGGAATATAACATTATTGAAGTTTAACATCCTACGAGTATTCAGCGGAAGCTTGTTCTATTATACAACTCAAAAAGACTCCAAACGAAACAACGTGATGCACCGAGCCCTTCGTACATCACGGTCCTCTCTCTTCACGGTGTGGGGATGCGTTCCCACCGAAGGGAACCTCCCTCCGGACATTGCTCCTCTTCCGGGAAGCTGCCATACAAGTCGTGGAAGGACGACTCGTTCCCCGAAAGGTAACGAACAAATCCCGAGTATTCTAATACTCAGCAAGACCGACCCGTCAACATGGCACGCTAAGGCCGACGCCTAGTATGCAAAGGCTTTTTGGCTGTGGGGTTTACTCCTTTGCGAAAAACAGCATTAAAGGGTGGGTCCTTACTTTCAGTATTTTAGCTCACATTATGTTCATTAGCCTTGATGTTTGCAACCTATCACTATTGCAACCAAGTTCTCAATCAAGATAAAAATAGATCTTAAACCTTCCATCTCTTATCTTCATCTTCCATAAAATTTACTACGATGTGACGAGCTAAACAAGCGGTACTCATTACTCGCGAGGGACAGCGATTCGAATCGATTTTATACCAGCTGGCAAAACCCGACTACACGACGTATACGCATCACAATCGATCGTATATGACAACCTTTCCCGCTAGCACCTGACAGCGAGACTAGCCATTTCCGAAAGTCGCCTAGAGGGGGTGAATAGGCGATAATCCCGAAAATCACTTAATTTAACAAATTAAATACGCAGGAAAGATTTGTCCGACTCAATGTCCGACTATAGTAGGATATGTCCGACTAAGGGCCAATATCCGACTAGATTAGGACAAATCCGACTCCCTCATGCGGAAAGGGGATCGGCAGCCAAGATGGACAAATCCGCGGAAATTAAACAACAAGCAAGCAACTAGTAATACTAGAAAGCTAGAGCAACAAGAAGACAAGCAAGCAAGCCGCCTATGCAAGTAGATCTAGGAATTTAAGCAAGAACCCCCTAGGTCTTTAGCACACCAATTTGCAAGTAATAAGAGGGAAGACAAAGAGACACACGATTTTTCACCGAAGTTCAGCTCCACCAAGAAGCCTACGTCTCCGTTGAGGAGTCCACCAAGGACCGGGTTGCTCTCAACCCTAAACCTCGTCAAGCCGCCACAAAGGCCGGCTTAAATTTCACTAAATAAAAGCTCCACGAAGGGAGGGGCAATACAAATGACCCGAGTCTCAACCACAAGCTTGGGAGCTCGCCGGGTAACGCCTAACCATCTAGGGGATGAATCCCCAAGAGTAACAAACACAACAAGTACCGACGATGAGAAAGAATCAAGTGCTCTTGAGATGAAGATGAAGCTCAACGATTTTCTCCTCAATCTTCTCACAAATCCACCAAGGATTGGAGTGGGGAATCAAACTTGAAGAAGAGGAGAGCTTGAGTGAGTTTGGGAGTGTTTTTGAGAGTGTGGGAGGTGCCAACCGGCCAAAAGTGGACGACGTTCACTTTTATAGCCGGGGCACCCAAAAGAGCCGTTGGCTCGGATCCGACTCGGACAGAGTCCGAGTGAGTCGGACAAAGTCCAACTCCTAGGGTTTCTAAGAGTGGTTTTGGCTCTGGAGTCCGAGTGATAAATCCGACATAACTCGGATATGTCCGAGTACATTGGGGAGTCGGATATGTCCGACGGAGTCGGACTGTCCGACTCCTAGGGTTTCAATCGAGTGACACGGTTCCGGAGTCCGACTCTCGTCCGACCGAGTCGGATAAGTCCGAGTCTCGTGTGTGTTTTCTTTGGCTAGCTCTCTCGGAGTCCGAGTCCAAAATCCGAGTGAGTCGGATATGTCCGACTCCATATGTTATTTTGTGTTTGGAATGAGTTTTGAGCACTTTCATTTTTCACACCTCACACTTGTGTGTCCCTCTTGATAGTACGGTGTTTCCTATACTCAAGACATAAATAAACGGCTTCACAATTTGATCTTGAGCATAAGTTGTCCATTTTCCAAATCTCGCACGTATGAGTGAATATGGCCACTTCCTTTTTGTGTTTCTTTGCTCTCAATTGTATTTTGTATAAGTACTGTGCACAAGCTCATTTGAAATATTAGTCCTCTTTAATTGTATTGACGTCAATCACTCAAAACCATAATTGGGGGACTAGATACACTTTCAATTTCCAACTCCCCGGGAGTATGGCGAAGCCACGACTTCCCTCGTGGTCGACCCATCTTCCTCCCGTGAGACTATCCTCTCACTAACAGCCAGTAAAAGAGAGCCGGCTACGCTACATCTCTCGGGGTGATAGGGTACCTCAGCTTGCTGGGCCCATGATACCAGCATGTAGTGCGGTACGTTCAAACTTGCTCAACTAAGCCGACAACGGTGCGGTCCTTGACCGACACGGACGGGGCTAAGACCTCATCTCCGTCTTGCCCTTTCTCCTACGGGGCCCGTCCGGTCTCGGCTTTATTAACACTCTCATCATCTTTAGTGTCAACACGAAACTCTCAAAGCCTCCATGCTTTAGTGTCCTAACCATCTACCGTTGCCACTATGAATTAAGCTTAGCCTCTATTGAGCTACCAGTACCGAGTATAGAATAAACAAATGGAAACCTACCATAATGCATCCGGGGTGTCAACCATTCCCTAACACCTAATGCACAAGCATAACTGTACTATGTGATAAAGTAAAATATTTTAAAACATAGGTAGGATGCACCGGGGCTTGCCTTGAGTCTCGCTCGAAGTTAGCTTCCTCGGCGGTCGGGTCGACGTCGAGATTCCCGTCTTCCGGTTCGCCCTCGGGTGGAACCTCGATCACTTCGAACCTAGTCGACCAGCAATGCGTTGCGAATCACAATCATGTATGCATGAATGCTCATGATGAAAGTATGCAAGGATTCATTAATTAAGTCCCATAAATAATAATTAATGATTAATGCTTAATCACCTTAGTTAATGAACAAATCGGGGATAAGTATGTTCATTAAGCATTAATTAACATTTAATTATGCTGATTAAATAATGTTTAATCAAGATCATTATTAATTAGTTCTGTTTCCTTAATTACTTAATTAAGTTCACTGATTACTTAGATTTAATAATTACTACAATATACTCGATTTATTAGGCAATAAATAAATAATTACTTTAAGTGAAATAATACAGTTTAAGTTTAAATTTGGAAAAATAAATTTCATCATTAATTTCGTCTGCAAGTATCTCCTTTATCAAATAAAATTATTTTTCATAATTAAACATTTTATTTACATAAAATAATAGCCTTTCTCTAATCAAAGAAAGCGATTAATTACTAATTAAAAAATAAATTTACTCAAAATAAATATTTTATTTCACAAATAAATAGATCTCATTTTTCCGAGTCTAACAAAGTTGGTTTGGCATTTTTCCGATTTTTAACGAATTTTCTACGAATTTTGGAAATTTAAATTTCAATTCTCGTGCCACACGGAGGACCACAGGGTGGCCACACTCAATCCTCGCGTGGCCACACGCGATCCCACCCGCGTGTGGCCCGCAGTGTGGCACCACCGCGGCGGCGGGCCGGCGGCGGCGCGGCCACCGGAGTTGGTCGCCGTTGAGCCAAAGCTCGCCGCGAACCCACCTAGAGCACCTACACAACCTAGCGAACACGACCATGTTACCCACGCGACATGAGCTCCCTTCGAAGCACGCCGGCGGCGAGACTCGGGCACGGCGGCGCTTCGGCACATGGCGGAGCTCGCCCGGAAGCTCGGAATTTAGGGAAAAAGCTCCGGGAGCTTCTACGAGCATGCGCAAGCTCGGCGAGGAGTCAAAAAGACATGAGCAAGCCCGGAAAAGTGTGCTCACCGTGGAGGTGGCGAACGACGACGGCCGGAGTTGCGGAAGATCGTCGATTGCTCGTCCCTCTCGTGGAAAAGATGTTATAATAAGCGACTAGGAACGTAGATCAATCAGCTTGCGCCTCATCAAGAACAAAAAGATAGACGAACGGCTCACCGGAGTTGGCAAATTTGAAGCCGCGGTGACGGACGACGGCGGCCACGGGACGGGGATGAAACTTCCAATCCGGCGAGACGAGAGGGAGCTCTACCAACTTGGAGGCTCGGGTGAGCTCTAGGAACTTGATGCGGAGTCCGTGGCGGGGTTAACTCGGACGGAAGGTGGCCGGAGTGGCTCGGCGCCGGTGGAGTAGGGGTGCGGCAATGGCGGAAGAGAAAAGAGAAGAGGAGAGCTCGGCCGGGGGGGTCTTATCCCGTGGAGAGGCGGTTCGTGAAGGCGGCTAGGCCGGCAGCTGCGTGGCTCCAAGCTGCCGCGTGGCGGGGTGGCGTGGCGTGGCGACGGCCGGGGAGGCGGCACGGCCGGCGAGCGGCGCCGAGAGCGCGGGGAGAGAGAGGAGGCCGGCGTTGGGCCCTGGCTCGGCTATTTTGCGTAAAGGCCCTCCTACTATCTCGTAATTAAAAAGTAGCCTTCCCGAGCTACAAAAATTCCTAAATTTTTCAGGGGTGTTAATGAAAACATTTTAGGCATTTTTCCTATTAAGTCCAGGTAAAAACTCCAAATCATTTTCGGATTAAAAATTCATAGCTAAAATACTAAAAGGGACTTTGTTTATTTCTTGTAATTATTTTTATAAATCAAAAGCTTTTCAGGACATTTTCATAAATCTTTATTTGTGATAATTAAGCTATAGAAAATGTTAGACATGAATTTTCTTCTCATTTTCTTTCTTTTTAACGCTTCCTTTCTTCTTTATTTAATTTGTTATTTTATGTGCTTATTATTAACACCAAATGTGATATCTTCACAAATGCAACAAGGTGATGACATGCTCATGATGACATGAAATGCATTATTTTCTCGAGAGTTGTTACACATACGCCATGTTCCATCTTTCTTAGGTACTAAAATTACCGGAACAGACAAAAGGACTAAGAGACTCGCGTACATAACCTTTATCAAGTAATTCTTGCACTTGTTGCTTGAATCTCCTTTGTTTCTTCAGGGTTGGTTCTATATGGTGCACGATTGGGCAATGAAGCACCGGGAATGAGGTCAATTTGGTGCTCAATTCCTCGCAAAGGGGTAGCCCCGATGGTATTTCACTAGGAAACACATCAGAATACTCCTGCAAAATGTTAGACACAATAGGAGGCAAAGAATGTTGCGTATCATGAAGTGAAAACAACGCATCTTTGCATACCAAAGCATATGACACAGAAGTGGAGGCAATCAATTTGTGAATAGAACATTTGGTAGCAAGCATGCAACCTCCCTTCAAAGTTATTTCATTTCTGTTTTTGAAATCAGATTTAGTAGCATTGTGATTTTCACTTTTAGCTTAGTCCTGTGATTTCAGTTTTCTAGCTCTAGCAACATCATCATGCGCAATAACCTCGGGAGACATAGGATGCAGTACTATTTTCCTATCATGGTACATAAATGAATATTGATTTGATCTACCATGATGCATTGAATCTCTATCATATTGCCATGGTCTACCTAGCAGAATATTACATGCTTGTATTGGTACTACATCACATTCAACAACGTCACGATATGATCCAATAGTGAAATTAATTCGCACCAATTTTGTTACCTTTGCCTTACCACTATTGTTCAGCCATTGAATGTAATATGGATGTGGATGGGGCTTGGTCGTAAGGAAAGCTTCTCCACCATCTCACTGCTCGCCAAGTTGTTGCAGCTACCACCATCAATGATCATGCGACAGAACGCTCTTTAATTACACACTTTGTTTGAAACAATGTGTGTCGCTGATTTTGCTCCGCTTTCTCCATTTGTGCACTCAACACACGTTGCACAATAAGGCTATCATAGTGTGCTGCTTCCTCGGCGCCAATATGCTCCTCTATGTGCCCCTCATTACCTGCATTGTCAGCTGCAAGCAAAGCAAGTGTATCTTCATCGAAATCACTAGCAGAACTATACTCACCATCATCCTTGACAACCAAAACTCGTTTGCTTGGACAGTCTCGAATCACGTGTCCAAAGCCCTTGCACCTATGACATTGAACTTTCCGAGTTCTACCTGTAGATGCAACTGAAGAAGCACTCGTCGACGGGCTTGGCGGAAGCCTTCGTTGCTGTAATGGAGGGAGGAGGACGTGGCTTGTTGGCTGCTGAAGGTATTGTCCGAGCTGAGGAGGAGGGTGGAGGTGGTGCACGTGCACTCGGGGAAGTATTGGTGCGTGGCTGCTACGAAATATTCTTCCCTACAGAAATGTTAACCTTGAAACTTGTCTGCCGTCCCTGCACTTCCCTTTCAGCTTTACAAGCAATATGAAACAAACTTGTGAGGTCAGTATAATCTTTATATTGCACAATATCATAAATCTCTCTATTTAACCCACCCACAAATCTAGCCATAGCAAATTCGTCACCCTCCTGCAAATTACAACGAAGCATGCCGATTTGCATTTCCTGGTAATATTCTTCTACACTTTTAGTTCCTTGTCTCAAAACTTGCAACCTATTTAACAGATCACGTGCATAGTATGAAGGTACAAATCTACCCCGTATGACCCGTTTCAAAGCTTCCTAAGTCTGTGGTATGTTATTAGGATTTTTCTTGCCATGTTCTATCCACCAAACAGAAGCAAAATCAGTGAATTCACTAGTAGCAGCCCTAACTCTAGCGTTCTCGGGAAATTCATGACAAGCAAACTTTTGATCAACAGCTATCTCCCAAGTAATGTATACATCGGGATCATATTTACCATCAAAAGGAGGTATCTTAAATTTGATCTTAGAAAACGCATCATCGTTACGTACCTCACGGCGACGGTGACCACCCATACCTCGACGATTACGATGTAGTCGACGGCGAGCATGAGCGTCGGGATCATTGAGCTCACTATCAGCAACATAGTTTTCACCCCGGTTGTCCTCAACTTCTGCCTCGTCGTCTTCACGCCTCTTATCCTCTTGTCGTTGATTGCTGCCCTTAGCCATGAGGTCGTCGAAACGCCTCAATACAGCAGCAAGGCTTGCATCCATACGAGTAATGGATGACTCCATGGTCCCAAGCTTGGTGTTGGTGTTGATCGAGAGAAGTCTCTAACTGCCCAAGCTTCTCATTTGTCACCTGTAAATCTCCATCCAATCCTTCCGTGTGCATCTTCACCTTGCGCTCAAAGTACCCTATGATGCCCTTGGTGCGTGGAGAATGTCCATCCAGGACTTGTTCATCAGACCACGACATGGTTAGGTGCACAAGAACAAACAAATAGAGAGCAAGTGAAGAAACAAAAAACGAGCCCCTATACTACTAGAATGTAGCTAATGCAAGGCTCTCACTCTCAAGCTGAACCAGAAGCTCTTACCAATTCTCACCTTGCTCAACAGGAGGGGACGGCAACCAACAAGTCAGCAACCTAGGAGTAAGTGTACCGGTGCCGCGGCAATAAACCCTGTCAAGCTGTAGTCGAGTATCCGGAGCTGTAGGTGGGCTGAAAGTAATGCACAAGGAAGTACTAGTACCACGTTAGTTATAAAAAGCAAGCTGAATAATCGTTCAACGGTGGTACCTTGCTGGTCCTAAGCTAGATTGTGTTAGAGACGCAAGCCTAGACACAAAGGAAAGCCACAAAGTACCAGCGAACTAAGAACAAGCAGCAAAGAGCACCGCTTTTTTTCTCTCTCTCTTTTTTTTCCTTTTTTTATTTTTTTTCCTTTTTTTCTTTTTTTTAACTCACAAACAGATTATATGAACAAACGACTTCAAATGATCAAGTCTCCACACAAACTTTTTTTTTTTAGAGAGAGGCAGGGGTTATTTTCTCTCTCTCTCTCTCTCTAGAGTAAGGCCCAACTCGAATATGTAGGATATGTGTGTGCTAAATGCGGGGTGTGGAGTGGCCGAGCACAAATAACAAGCCGCGTACCAGCAGGTATTAGACCTGGATAGAGAAAAAAAATTGACTCGGTTACGGACTGTATTCAACTCGGGTTGTCACGAAACCTTATTCACGTGTTCTCCACTCGGATTCAACACAACTATAGGACTGACTTTAGCAACAGATTTTCAGACTTGATTCCAAATAGGATATTGGGTTGGACTCGATGAAGACTGGCTAAACGAGGAATAAGAGTGGCAAAGTGTGTTACGAACTCGAAACTCTAAACGACTAAACTTATGACCAGCAAATCGACGCAACCGCTGCAACTGAAAACTCAACAAGCCCTAACTAAGAAGTACTAGTAATGGCTCAAAGAGTCTATGGGATTGTAGGAACTAATCTCCTATATATATATGTATTTTTTTTTGGCTTTTGTGGGGTGATAGGAAATAAAAAAAACAAAGGAGAAGAGGGGATCTCTCACCGATAAACCTTGCTCCGATTACCAACTGATATGAAACCCGTGGAGTTTATTCCCGATCTTTCGATGAGAGTAGTAGATAGTTCGATTAATGATGAAGTCGACGTTCGCGGCCCGACTACAACAGCCCAAGGACGTTGCACCTTAGCAACCGATACATCGCCTCCAATGGTCGTCGTGATCTTGTGGTGCACGACAACCCGGCCACGAGGGCACTCGTCCTGCAAGCAATCGAGAACAAGCAAGAACAAGTGGAAACAAGCACTGAATTGCTAGATTAAATTAAAGGTTCACAACTGAAAACACAATATGGTGGGGTTCCGAAGATGAATGGCAGAGCGGAAAACACGCGCTGCAGCAAGTAGCAATAGCTAACTCTAATCAACAAACCCCAAGTGTTCTTGGCGGCGGCCAAGGGGTATAAAAACATGAAGGGACGACCACAGGGGTGCCGGAGTCGTCCTCCAACCCTAGGACGCGTCCTTAGTGGACTCAACTTGATACACGGCCCGTTGGGCCAAAACTGGACAGTTCAGATATCCTTGCACTTAAATGAAGATTGCGGTCAACTCGGCGCAGATATAGACTTGATCTCGGATCCGTTGGAAAGTAGACTCCGTGATCTTTCCATGCTGTGCTTGAACACCCAAAACGGAGTCCGTACGAAGTCGGGGCAGCCATCAAAAGTCAGCCTTTTTCTGGAGTCCGAATCCAGCCAGCGCGGGTCCGTTTCCCTTTAGCTCCTGTCCATCGTTCCTAAGCAAAACAAGAGTGCAAATGTTTCCATGGTCTAAACAGGATTGAAAAGAGCCTAAGAGCGAACTCACTTGATTGTTCAATTGTCGAGCACGAGCATGCGTAATTGGTCCGAGTAATAGGGTCCTGTGTAGATATGGACGTATCGATGGTGTTGATGTCCTCATCACGTCCTTGCCGACGAGAAGGCGGTACCACGAGATCAGCCCCGCTTCAACCAGCTCCTTTGCAAGCTCCTTAGCTATCGTGCGCGGGTTGGAGACCTTCGGCGCCTTCGAGCGTCGGTGGCGCGAAGTACCATCGCCGGCGTTGGCATCCACTTCGTCGTCATCGGTGTTCGAGACGGCGTCGGCGGAGGCCTCGATAGAGGTCTCCACCCCATCGTCACCACCGATTTTGACGACGGGTTCATCCTGCTCATCGTCTCCTGCGAGGTCACTCGCATCGCCTTCTTCCCCACCATTGACGCTCTAACCACAACTCTCTTCCTTAGAGGATGTGGCCTCGGAGCGTGAAGTGTGAAGCCTCCACTCCGAAGAGCCGGCGTCCTCGGTGTCCGAAACCTCGGTCCAAGTGTTGACTTCGACAATAGTGGCCCCCTGGTCGGTAGAACCATCACGACGCTTGGACGAAGCCATCCAAAATAGTATTAACAGTAAAAACAAAGAGTGAGCACAACCAAATCTACAAACTTGGAACGCGAAGAAAAAATAACTCACTAAAACAAAGAGGCTCGAAGAGAGAAAGCTATCGGGAATTGAAGCAGCAAGCAGAAACTAGGAACCATAGAAGCTCTAGGTTAAAAGGCTTTTTGACCGGGAGGAGTACTAAGATTTTCACGAGCGTAGTTCTTTTTATAGGCATGAGGTGAAATCTAGGTCGGAGGTTGTAGCGAGGTGGCGGCACAAACGATAAAAGGCCAACGCGTAGCGCCATAGCATCCAAGGTGGGCTTTTTCAAGAACACCTAGAGAGCCACGAGCCCAAGCCCATCGAAGCAAAAGAACATCAACAAGCCCATAAGCAAAGTATTACTAGACGAGATTCATCACCGGAAGGCGCACCGGGATTGAGCGATTCGAGCGTCACCCTCGCTCGTTCACCCGCGTCAAAGCGAAATTTCGAGCAATCTCGCTCAACTCGCACGTGAAGCGAGCTAATCCCTGGAGGGGCTACCGATGGGGGCCTAGCGCCGGTTCCCGCACGTGGGGCACACGCCTCATCCCCTTTGTCCTACACCTCGCTAGATGGGCCCGAGTCCCTTGCTTTTCCTTAACCACTAACATTAATCAACTAAGTGAACGCGTAGGTAACCTGACTAAGCGAGAGGGCAAGCGATAGCGCGAAGCACCGAGAGTTGACTCGCGCGACGCGAAGCAAGGGATGAGGCCAACGACGAAGGCTGTCGAGCCAGCCGGACTGCGCCTAGGTGAAGAGCGAGGAGCTGGGCGAAGCATCGCCCCACGAGTGCTCTCTAGCCGGGCATCGGCTAAGCCGCAGATCACAC
The DNA here is from genome assembly GCA_031894775.1 of Chloris gayana. Classification (NCBI taxonomy): domain Eukaryota; kingdom Viridiplantae; phylum Streptophyta; class Magnoliopsida; order Poales; family Poaceae; genus Chloris; species Chloris gayana. The sequence continues at coordinate 44,237 of JAUNZO010000794.1, forward strand.
GTGTTTAGTGTAATGTCTAGATTGCCCTCGGGAGTTACCGTCTCTCAATAGAATCGAGGGCACATGCTAGGGGTAGAATTGTCATGTAAAGTTGTAGTTCTCCAGGACTATAAAGGGAGACCAAGAGTCACCTATAAACACACATGTAATCTTTGAGTTAACTTCGCTTATATAAGAGTCGTTATCTCACCACCCGTTTTCATACCTCGCATATTTTGTTACTCGTGGACTGCCCTTAGGGTTGCCGCCTTGAAGTAGTACCGAGGTTAGTTGGCCGAGGGTAGAATGGTCATGTAAAGTTGTGGTTCCCCATGACTATAAAAAGAGACCAAGGATCACCTATAAACACATGTATAATCACCGAGTTAACTTCGCTATCAAGAGTTGTTACCTCGCCACTGTTCTTTTACTCTTTGGATATTTAGGTTATCGTGTTCGGTGGACTAAGAGCCCTCTTACCTCGGCGCTTAGTACACCAACATTGGCGTCCACCATGGGGCTCGAACCCATGACCACAAGGTTAAGAGCCTCCACTTTTTCATCCGACATTTTTCTAAGCTTTTGCTTCTTTAGCTTTGCGCTTGGATGTATCTCCAGCTTGTGCTCTATTACGCTTCGCTTACGCCTGGAGGTCTCTCGGAGGACCATGTGAAGACATCTTGCTTTTTTAAGCAAGAATCAAAGTAATCTTTTTCCTCGAGCTAGGTTAGGCCTACCCCTATGGTGATCGACTGTCCTAGCACCTGCTTATCTAGCAGCATTGCTTTCGTTTCATTGTTAGATTGTACTCGGTGTTGTTTCGCTGTCCGCTTGCTCTATTTCATGCTTCGCTCTTTTTCTGTCTTGCTCTCGTTTGACTTTCCTCTTTTCTTCCTCGTCGAGGTGCTCCTTTGAGAGTATTTCGACGGTGCGAACGCTCGCTACTTGTGAGGTGAATCCTTTTTCTATGTTTCTTGCGAGCTACCGATCTCCTTTTATCGTTATGATTCCCTTCCTCGTAAGCATTTTCATGCGGAGATACGAGCTATGAATCACTCGCTTCGAATGTGTTGATTGTGACTCTCCCTAATATTACGAAGTAAGGGTAGCTCAGGCTGATTACTTGGAATGTGATAAGTTATGTCCTTGAGTTACTTGTGTCGTCGAAAGATAGCGATAGTTTTATTTTTCTCGATCGGCTCTATTCTTTTGCTTCCGAAACCATACAAGGCCATGCTAGATGGCTCTAGGTCTTCGTCTCGTATATCCCATTCTCGGGAATGTGCCGCAGAATATTATGTCCGCTTGACCGCCGTTGTCCACTAGTACTCGCTGATTTGCCACTTATCGATGTTAGCCTCGATCACGAAGGCATCCGTGTGGGGGAACCTCTTCAACTCTAGATCAGCCTCCGAGAAGGTTATTAGTATATGCGACCACCGAAGTATTCTCTTTGATGACCCGGGTCATAGAGGATGGGCGCCAAAAGGCCGGAGATCATACCGACAAACTTTTCTCGCTTGATATTCTTTGCTTCTTTGGTCTTTGTTGTTTTGCTTCGTCCCCGCTGCGAGCGCCGCACTTCGCGTGCCGGCTCTTCATGCTTACGCCCTTCCTCAACTAGCTAATGCATCGGGCTTTGATTTGCTTCGATATCGAATCGCTTCCTACCGTTTTTTGGATTGAGCTTGCTTGGTGGCTATCGATTGCCCTGCTTGGAGTAGTTCTAGCCTCCAACTTCGTTGCGAAGTTGGATTTTGAGTTGCACCCGAGTGCATCAAAGTAGTTCCCGATGGTCTTGCCGACAACTGTTGAAGTGGCGAGTTGTTGTCGTGGTTCTTGTGGATCCGATCATCGTGAGCTTGAACTTCGAGCTCACGCACGGTGGGTGCCATCTCGATAAATCGGAAAGAGCAACCTCTTGACGATGAGTAGGGGAAACAATGCGTTTTCCGCCGTAGCGACGTGACGTAGTACGGGATTGCAGCTGGCAAAACGAAAATTTAGTCAAGTTGTCAAAAAAACAGCAAAATGGAAGTAAAGAAGCAAAGAGTTTTACCTCGATTGATAGCATTAACATGCACTTTAGCAGCACCAACCCCACTAGAGTTCGCCCGCAGACAAGATTTAGGCACCCGCTAGGAAAACTAAGGCCCATAGCAAGTGCAAGGAGCACAAGGGCCATAACTAAAAACCGGAAGATTTGCAGCCGGGCAAAGCCAACAAGCTTGGCGTCAAATCCGGGAATGGCGTTTTCTCTCGCCCGCTCACCCGCACTGGAGTGAAGTTTGAGGAACCTCGCTCGCCCCCGTGTCGAGCTCATCCCTCAAGGGGCTACTCGTTAGGGGTCTAGCGTGGAGCTCACTTCGCGGCGGGGCACACACCCCTCTTCTGTTTTTCCCCACCTCGCGGGAGGGTCCTAAGCCCCTTGTTTGTCAACGCTAATCCAGCCAAGCTTAGTGGATGTGCGGGAAGTCGGGCGAAGGGGTCGGGTGATGGCGCATAGCACCGGAGCCGGAGCGTGATGCGAAGTAAGGCGCAGCTCGGCGATGGAGCCATCTAGCCGACCGGATCGGAGTCCGGGCGACGCAAAGGACTCGGCGCGACTTTGCTTTGCGGTGCGCTCCAACCAGTGCACCGGACATGCCATGGATTGCGCGTGTTAGGCGTAAAGTCCGGACTGCCCCTAGGGTTGCCGCCTTCCGAGTAGTGTCGGGGCGGTTGACCGAGGGTAGAATGGTCATGTAAAGTTGTGTTTTCCCGTGACTATAAAAGACGACCGAGGATCACATGTAAACACACATATGTAATAACCGAATTAACTTCGCTATCAAGAGTTGTTACCTCTCCATATGTTCTTTTACTCTTTGCATATTCGGTTCATCGTGTTCGGTGGACTAAGCGCCCTCTTACCCGGGCACTTAGTACACCAACACCGAGCACCAATCTCTTTATATATAAAAGATGCAACCCACTAAGAGCCCTTCAATGCTATTTCTCTAGCTCCACGTTGCGCCACATCATCTCCAACCCACTAGCCATTCAATGCTATTTTTCTAGCTTCATGTTACGCTACATCATCTCAAATAATTTTAACAATTAGATAAAAATTGAATATTGGCTACTTTGAACTTTTCAAATCTCTGTCATGTCATCTTGAAGCACTCTCAATTATCACATCGGACTCCCATCTATCCATCCATGCATCAATAACCTCATATCACTTAATGTTATTCGGTCACCACAAATTAAGATAGGGAAACTACTTCCTCTAAATACCTCCATTACTACTCCAATTTTTGTTCTTATGTCTTTTCCGTTTCTATTTCTCCACTTACTTTCTTTTCTGGATGTTTGTGAAATGTTGTTTTCTTCATACTATATAATATGCCGCGACAACGTGCGGGTATCATCTAGTTATAGTTATAAATCTGTCAATAAAAGTAATTTGAAGTCAGGAAAAGAACTATCACAATAGACACGCCACTTATAGAACACCAAGTACTTTCTAGGTACATGATCTGTCACATTCTAGATACGCAGTTCAGGATTCATATCCTCTACATTACTTCAGTCCATGCAGAGAAGTCTCTCTCTGGCATTAGGTGATATCCAAACCATTCATTCCCAAATGAAGGGCAGAGATTGATGACAGATTAAACAAATTAGAAAGGCCCCGCTGCTCCTTCCTCTTCGCACGGCAACAACAGCCTCCGCAGCGTCCCCATCTGGCCATCTCTCTCTTCTTCGGTTCCGATATCCTTTCTTCCATCGTATCAAAGAAACCCATGTATCATCCTGAACCTCGCCGATTCATGGTGGGCTGAATCCACTTTGCCGCATGCTTGAATCAGGTTAATAGGAGAATCTCTCAAAGCTAGCCAGAACCAAGAAATCAGACTACAATTTTGAGTTGCGTGCTTGAGTCAACTAGACGTATGGTTAATTGGTTAGTCCGGCTTTCTTTATGATTTTGAATATCGATTTGGGATAGGTTGGCGAGCTTTGCCTCGCTTCCTGCCGCAGAAACGACGCCCAGGCATGAACCTGGAGACCTCACGGCAAGGTGTCGGAGCCCAGCTTTGCCACATTGCTAGGGGGATGGATAGCCTCGCCGCACTGCCGCACGACGCCGCCCACTCACCAGAAGCTGCATACTGGGGAGACGACCGGCCGCTGCCACGGTGCCACCCTCGACGACGGGGCAGGAAGGTGCGGCGATACCTTGGAGGAAGGCGAAGGGGAAGAGGGGAGGGTGGTGGAGGTGAGGAGGACACGGGGTCCCGGCCATGAGAGGAGGCAGATGAGGCCGGTCGGTCGAGAAGGAGACGGCCTTATCCTGGACAGTGCTCACAGTTGGCCGCCATGGACTCACCTCCGTTGAAGAAGCCGAACGCAAGGAGATGAGGAATTTAGGATGTGGGGTCTTCTAATTTTATTTGGAACAAATTCTCAGCCATCCATTCTAGCTCAAACGGTCTAGATTCGAGCTAATGCCAAAAAGAGAATCCACTACATGGACTGAAGTAATGTAGGGGATATGACTCCCCAGTTCATGCTTTGCGTACTTTAATAATACTAGTATAGTGCACGTGCGACACGCACGTGTTATACTGTATTTATACATAAAAAAATACAAGTTTGAAATAAATTTTTCCATTTTATAGATTTTTGTTTAGTTGAATGACCTTACTTTTCGTAATACATGATCGATACAATTTTTATGGGCTATACAGTTCAGTCCGGTGATTTGATCATAAATTATCCTTTTTGTGATTAGGAGATTGATATACTTGAGTTTGATGCTGATTTGATTGCAGACAGAGGGAAAGAGATTTATGACGTAGAACAACGTCGGTCCAAAAGTTGAGAAAAAGGCCATTGTAAACTTGCTAATTCAACACATACACGACGGCATTTGATATGTTAAACAGATAGATTAACGAGAAAATTGTTTGTTTCATTTTTATTACGTGCATAATGACACTAATTATTATTAATTTAGCTTACATCAGTCTATTTTGTCAAGACAATCATTCTGATCCCCCATGGCATTCTCCCACAAGGCATGTTGTTCTTGTTTCAATTCTTGTGCTCGTGAATGAAGGATTATAGCTGAAAAGTTAGTAACACGATTAAGTAGTAGTCAAACACCATAATTAGGTAATGCTCATCAACCTTTCCATGTGTATATTGTCTGAAAGAAAACAAACAGGATGACATAACAAGAAAACACCATAATCATGTGATTGAAACTACCTATTAAGGCAATTTGGTAATCATAACACACATGGACTCACCTAAACACACGTATAAACATGAGGACTGTCATGAATCTATGTCATATGTTCCTATCAGATGAAGATACATGGTATGGAGGAGGCATGATTTCTTTCCTTTCTCTACACGTGGTCGCTCAGGGCAAAAATATTTTCTTTTCATAAGTACTTTTTTTGAGAATGCTTTCTATGGGTCAATCACGCACCTCTTCGACCGGTACATTTATATCTTTTTCTTTGTTATTTTAATAACAAATCTCATTGATTCCGATTTGCTTTCTGCTCTTCCCTCATGCAAGAAGAAATGACGTGTTGCGACCATTGATTGGGTTTTTGTCCGCCCTGCTCAGCCTCCAAACTGTGGTATTTTATACACAATTCATAGCAGGTGAATTCACCCTAGGAACAAGTCAAGAGTTCTTCGGAATTGAGGGGGCTTACACATTTTTTTGCCTTGTCGGACAAATAACCGTATCAACAATTCCATTTTATAAAAGAACTGCATTTAAACAAAATATTAATAATATAATATATCATAAAATAGAGACATTCCATGGCTCTCGGTTACGTGCAAGGTTATGTGCCGATTACGTGCATGGTTTGGCTTTAGGCCGTGTAAAAGTGACATCCTTCGCATGGAAACACTCGTCGGCGGAGGTGGTGGACACGTCGGGCACGCCGGTGACGCCGGTCTAGGATGAGGAGATGGTGTCGGAGCTGGTGTCCTGGTCTCGGTCGTCGCCTTCGAACGGGTTGCCTTCCTGCATGTGGAGCACGTACTCAAGGTTCCGGAGCACGTCGTCCATGGAGATCCGGTCACCTGTCGAACTCGGCGAGGTACTTCTCGGCGGTCTCGACGAACATTCTAAGCGACTCCTGGTTGACGGTGCCGACGACCTTGGGTCCATGATCTTCTCGATGAGGCCCTTGTGCTTCCGCTGCATCCCACACTCGGCGAGGCCGACCTGCTCGTGCGGCAGCTGCGCCCACGCCGTTGCCGAACGATTGTGGCTTCCCTATGCCCGTCGCATGTGCCCATACGTGTGCCGACACGTGGAACGCATCCAATCGTTCTTTACATCCATCGCCTAACTCCAGGAGAAAACAACATCATCAAAATCTTCCTCTTAGCGCAACCAAACAAATTATAGTTGAGGCTAGTTAACCGGACAAATCAACGCTTGCTAACTCGAGAATTTGCCATTACGATATTGGATTCAACAAGAAAATGCCATAATAAGAATCCTTAACTCCAAAATCAAAGTCAAGGCCGCTGGAATCAAACTCCCGGATGCGAGAGGTCGACTTTGTTAACGTACATACCGAGGAACACAGGTTTGACAAGGAAATCCAGGAATTGTAATCCTCGACACCAAAATCAAACTAAAGCCCGCCGGAATCAAACTCCAAGATGAAGAGCACGACTTTGTTGAAGCACGGATGGAGGAGTTCTTACCTGCTAGAATCGACCTCGCCGCTGCAAAGCTGGAGCGATCGTTGTACAAATCAAGGCATCAACCATCGAACTTGGGCTTAACTCAACTTCAATCGACTATTGCATCGTTGAGTAGACACATTGAAGCTGACCGAAATCCCGGATGGAGGTTCATCCCCACGGATGCAGAGTGCCATTGAGAGTTGGATATGGAGCGGTCAATTGAAAGAGACGTACAAAAAAAAAAAGCTACGACGGCTGACGGCGCAATTAACATTGGCGTTAAACAGGTGAGAGGAAAAGGTGCGGTGGGATTGGGCACAAAGAAGGAAATCTTTAATCACGGTAGAAATTAAAGATTGCGGGCACACAAAAGGAAATCTTTAATTTTTACCATGATTCAGGGAATATTAGAAGGAAAATGCACACGAGTTCCGGGTGGGATTGGGCAGTAGAAGGGTAGAAACCGTGGTGAAAAAAATATAAACTTGGAGGACAATCCCAATGTAATTTGTGTAAACAATGTAGCATAAACAATGATTGGGCCCATAAATCATAGGGAAAGGAAAGAAACAACGACTGTAGATAGATTGGATGAACGACAGAAATTGATTGGGTATCAACGGATGTGGATAAGAAAAGAAAAGAGAAATCAGAAATCATGTTTATTCTTTAATAGGTAGATGTCATTATCTTGAACAGGGTTTGCGAGGGTTAAGAAATATATCATTGTATCAGTGCTAATCAGCTACATTTCGCTTTTATTACTTTGATGCGACAAGCTGATAAAATTTTGAAGCAGAAACAAACATTGCCTAAAACGGAATCTGTCGGGAAAGGACACAGTGCAATTGTACAAAAACAAGGCAAACATGAAGGGATTTACAAGACAACCAGATTCAGCCGGCATCTGCAACTTCCCGTAGCAAGAACCAGCGTCAGCCACTTGAGCTGGGCCCTGTCTGTCCACTACATGCTAAATCAGATTTTGTAGGAAAAACAGAGCATTGTTGTGTATAATAACAGCAGTAATTTTCCGGTAACCACTGGGAAAAGTTAGGTACACAAGTATCTTGCTGAAATGGTAATCATTTGCATTGCGTTCATGTAAAATGAAGAATCAGCGCAGCTGGCCCACCTTTTGTTATTTCTTTATTTCTTTTTTTTTTGTTTTGCCCACCTTTTTTTTTGGAGAAATAGCCCATCCGTTTCACCTTAGTACTGATTGGTGTTATTCAGTAAAACTTCTGTTTGGGTTGAATCGGTTAGCCCCAATTGCTTCCAATCAATCCATTGCGTGCATAACAAGAACAGTGCATGTATTTTAACTTGTTTAATTTTGCAACAAGCAAGGTACCAAGCAACTAGATTGACCCAATCAACTTGAAATTGAAAAATCAGTCAACTAAGAAAGTAATTAGTTACAAGTTGTGAGGAATATCTAGGCAAACTGAAGCCCAATTGTGAAAAAGAACATCACATACATTGCACAATTGTTTATTATACCAAAATAATCCATTGATCCAATTGACTAAACACTAAGAATCCAAAAAACATATCAAACATTTTTGTCCACACAATGGTAATGCACATAGCATATTAATCGAGCACCTTCTCTGAACAGTTTCAACAATTCAATATTCCCTCCGTTCTCAAAGTGTTATGTAGTTAGCACAAGAAGTTAAATTTTGAACTAAATTTGCTATCTTAATAAAATAAGGATATCAATTTGAAGATGGAGGCAGTAAAAGAATACTTTATTTACATAATTATAAGCATACTCCCCAAGTGTCATACTCCATGTAAAAGGCCATCAAAATCACCACTCACATTGGTCTGTGTCAATTGCCACTGCGAGTTCACAAGAATAAGCTGTTACAAAGCACAACCATATGAAGGATATCATAGCCTAATATACCACTTATGTGTCATCCTTCACATCAATTAACAATCTAGTCTAATCCACTGCCAATAGCACAAACAACATCGTAACCATTTGCCATCGTTTATCAAATATTTCATAGATACATCTTCACCAAACACTACAGCGAACACACTTCCTCAAACAAGTCCTCCACGCAACACAAATGTGAAAGAAACTAAACTAGTTCTGTAACCTGATTATTTCAATTAAAGAATGAAGATGTCATACACATAAGGATTCTTCACCAATCTTCATCAGAGACTGAGTTTTTACCGTATCATCAAAACAATCATCCTTGTCATCCGTGTCAATCCAATCCTGAGAGATTCTGCTATTAATGGTACACCATACATGGTCAGAGTTAGACAAGTTACGTGTCTTTCTTTGCCATGGCTTCCTTCCGTTCACTGAACAGCTCCTTCCAGAGGTTCCAAATCCACAAATTGCTCACCGCAATGGCGGTGCCGACAACAACAATCCAGGAAATCCGGACCCACCACGGGATGACGTCGACAGCCTGCCCGGAGAGGTAAAACAAGCTCATCTTGAGGAAGAAGAGCGGGCCGGCGACGCACCTGACGAGGGTGTACAGCGCGTAGAAGGGCGGCGACAGGGCGCCATACACGCGCGCGGCGGCGGGGACTGATCCCGCCAGATCCCGGCGAGTGTCCAGGCGTTCTGCATCAGGCTGGTGACCTCGGCGAGCACGAGGAGGACAAGGAGCGCGAAGGCGCCGTGGTGGACGAGGTAGCGGCAGGTGACGAAGACGAAGAGCGTGGCGAGGTGGTGCGCGATGAAGAGGATGTCCCCGGGCAGGAAGGCAAGGTAGTGAAGCAGGTCCATGGTGAAGTAGGCGACGCTGTAGTCGAGGACGTGCTCGTGGAGGCGGAGGTTGGGCGCGGCGAAGCCCCGCGCCGACGGGGGCAGCGCGAGGACGGCGCCAGCGGCGGCCAGCGCGGCGGGGGTGCCGTGGAACAGGGAGATGAGGCAGCTGGCGCCATCGAGCCGCCGCCGCCACTCCCACCGCCGGAAAACGAGGTGGCCGACGCAATATATGGCGGCGTACAGGGCCAGGAACGCCGGGTACAACCACCGCTCCTCGGCCGCCAGAGAGGCCAAAATATCCATGGCCGGACCCCGGGGAGACGCGAGATTCAGCCGGAGCCGGGGAAGCGAGGGGAGGAGGAGGAACCCAGCGCCTGATCAGCACCGGATCGAGGCGAATCGGGGCGGCGTGGCAGAGGAGGAGATACGACGGAGGCGGATGCAGCGGTGGAGATGAATGCGGCGGCGGCGGCGGCGCGTTTTGGAATGGGGAGGGGACAAAGCGAGGCGAGGTGGATTTCGGCGAATTAATGCCGAGATTTAAGCGAAGAGGGTTTTTTGTTTGTTTCTTTCGTCTAATTTGGGTGACCATTTATTGCGGGTTTGTGACTTTGCGTGTTTTTTTGTGGTTGGGACTGGATTCGGATCCGGGTGGTACCTGACCCGGTTTTGCTGTTTCAAAATTGGCCACGAGCTGACAAAAAAATATCTATAATTTTGATCTGGATTTATCATGTATACTACAGTAGTATATTGGAACTTTTAAATAAATATAAATATAAACGTTTATGGATGGAATTCATAGATGGACAGTATCAAATCAGGCTTATGAACAGAACAGCTAAATGCTAGTTCTAGTTTTTTGTTCTTTTAGAAAAGCTCAGCATTCTTTGACTATTGTAAATGCCTAATTTACACTTTCAAAAACATAAGCCAAACAGCTATGATTTATTTTGGTTTGGATTGCTTCTGTATATGATTGGAACATTTTATATACAAGTTTATAGAGCATGGTGGAATACGAGTGTCAAATATCATAGCCGGAATTTGTAGGTGGAATACGAGTGTCAAATCAAGCTTATGAACAACAAAACGGTAGATCTAATTGTTTTAGGAAAGTTCAATATCCTCGATGATCGGTGTCGGTGTGCGAGCACACCTTCAAATAGGGGCCTGTCAAGGCTCCCTTCGAGATAGGATCGGGGAAGATCGGATTTGCCTTAGCTAGCGCGGAAGATCAAACAAGCGATGAACACGGGAGATTTGTCCAGGTTCGTGCCGCAAGTCGTGCGTAATACCCTACGTCCTGCTTCTTTGTATTCGTTGTTGTCTGTCTTTTACAAGAGAGCACCCCCTCCTTTTATAGAGCAAGGATGGGAGTACTGTACGAGTACCGGGGTGTACCGGACGTCCTGTGGGGGCCCGGTCCTCCTTTGGGAAAACGCGACCGGATCCTGACGGGATCTGCTGCAATCTTCTTCGCCGGATTTGGACTCCAAGCATCTTCTTTCCCATTGGTTCCGGGTGCCCCCGGCTCGTAGCGGCGTGGCTTCCCGAGACGCGGCGCATGGGGAAGGCGCGCGCACGTCTGTCGGGCTGCCGATCGCCGCCGCAGGCACTCGAGTGCCGCATTAGCTGCGGGTGGTTGGGGCGCCGGAGGAAGCTACCGGGAAGCTTCCTCCCCAGACGCTCCCGCGCCTCGGCTTCGTGGGCTTCGTGGGCTCCCTTGCCCCGCACTCGCCGCCTTCATTCGTGGGCCGAAAGTGGCCCACGCGCGGTTGGGGGACCCCCAATCCTCCTACACCGACAGGAGCCCCGGCCCGATCCAGCGACCGGCGGGACCGGAGCGAGGATTGGGGTCACCCGTCGGCGCCCGGCGCCGGTTGAGTTACCTCGAGACGTAGGTTACGCGGAGCGATGCCGATTGGGCTGCCAAGGCGTGACGGTTCCGAGGCGAGGCGTCGATTCGGTTCGCGAGCGGTGGGCCCGCCCGGATCCCGCGCTTAAGTACGGAGATGGGCGGTTGCCCGAGGCACGTCTCCCACCTCGCCTTTCGCCTCCCCATCTTCTTGGACTCTCACGCTCCTGCGCAACCGCTCCTCTTCCTCCTCGGCGATCCGAGCCGCTCCTTCGCCGTCGCCGTTCCTCACCCGCTAAGATGGCTCGTGGGAAGTCTCCCCGCCGCAGCGGCTCGCGCCCTCGTTCGCCGCCGGCGAAGCGTCGCTCCGTTGCGGTTACCGCCCCGGCTAGCGATGAAGCAACTCCTGCCATTCCTGCCGGCGGACGGCGACAAAGGCGTCCGCATCGGGGGACCTCTACCGCCGTCGAACGGGGAGTGGAGATCCTCCACTTCCTGTACTTCGTCGTGGCCGGCGCCGTCCCTCCTGCTTTCTCCGATTTCTTCATGGATGGCGCACCTTCATCGCGAACGCGGTCGCGGCGGCGGCGGTGTTCGCCCATCCGTGCGAGGCGTTCGTGGGGGTGCAGCCATGCTTCCCCATCTTCCGAGCGCTACTTCATGGCGACGCCGACGAAGTCCGCCGAGGTGATGGGGTCCGTGCGGTTGACGGCCGGAGCGGAAGCGGGTACATCGAGTACGCGCCCAACAACAAGGTGGAGGGCTGGAAGAAGGCCCGGTTCGTGGCCACGTACGAGAAGGACTTCCGCCGTCTCCGCGTCCCGCCGGGCCCGGCTCGGCACTTCGCCGTCCGGGACACCGTGCCCGGCCTTCCCGATGGCATGATGCCCGTGGTTGACCGGATAGCGGCGCTTGCCGCAGCCGGCTTGACCTCGCATGGGGTGGTGCGCGACTTCCTTGCGTGCAACATCGCACCGCTCCGCCGCAGGTCGCACCCCTCGTGGTTGTATCGGGATTTCAACTTCGCCGGCCGCACTCGCACGGGGGCGGGTTCGGACCTGCCCGCCGCTGCGAAGGAGTTCGCCTACTCCACGCCGACCGAGAAGAAGTGGCCCCCTTCATTACAGCACCCGGACGGTGCCGGGCCTCTCCGCCTTTTGGAGAATCGACGCGCCGTCCTCGACGCCATGCCCCGGCCGGGACCCCTCGGGTTCCTTGACACGATTCCGGCCCCCACTCCGGGTATCCGGGTAGTCGAGGTCACGCCTCTCTCTAACCCGGATGCGGCGGCCGCTTCCGGGGTGCCCCTGGATCTCCGGGTGCCGGTCCCGATGCTGCGGAGGTCGAGGCTCGGGTACGCGCGACAAGGGCAAGAGGAAGAAGTCACCGACGCCGCCCTCCTCCGACTCCTCGGGGCCCGCACGCTTTCAGCGGAAACGGGCCCGGCAAGCTTCACCGACACCGGCGGCGGGAGCCGCTTCGCGGGAGAAGTCCCTGCGGTTGCGCCGGTGCAAGTGGCCGGGTGGACCCGCGACAGGTGGGTTGCCTCTCTCCTTGTTTTGCCTACGTTGTGAGCTAGGTTTGCCCGGTAATGGTAATTGCAAATAAGAAGGTTGCTGCCGCCGCGTGCCGACGCCTGCGATTATGTCTCGATTCGCTTTTGATTGTAGGAGCGTCCGGATTGAGTTGGACCCGGACGTGGTCCCTCCGAACCCCAAAGTCTCCGGCGTCCTGCGCCGGATCCGGAGGCCACTCCTGCTGCCGTTGAGGCCGAAGCGGTCGGAGCGGAGGCCGACGCGGAAGAGGCTGCGGGTGCTCCTGACGAAGAGGCTGCGGGTGCCCCCGAGGAGGAGGCCGCGGGTGCCCTCGCCGGCGAGGACCTTGACCGGCCACCGACCCCTACGGCGGGTGACGTGTCTGGATGCGCCAACGACGGGGGTGACCGCTCCCACGATCGGCGTCGTCGGGCGTCCGCCACGGACTTCCACTCCCCGGCCGGGTACCGGCGCCGCCACTCCTATAGTGCTTCGGAGGGGAACGATTCCCCTCCACGCGCCGGGTCGGAGCCGGGAACGGTGATTGGCGGGGACGCTTCGTCGTCCGCTGCCGCCGGGAGAGGTCGTGGGCGCGCTAGACGCGGCCGGAGTGCGTCGCCGATGAGTCGATCGGGCGGTTCCGCACGCCATCGAATTGGCGATGTTCTTGGGGTGGTTACCCGGTCGCTCTTTGCTATGAAGGCGGCCGTGGAGGAGACGGACGCGTCCCTGGAGGACCGCGAGGTCGCGGTGGCCCAACGCGAGCGGAGGTGGCGGACGCCCGAGAGGGCCCCGGAAACGGCGGTGAAGCTTGCCAAGCGGCAGCACCGGCGACGCATGGAGGAAGCCCGGCGTGAGCCGAACACCGCCACCGCCGTTGCTGAGGAGGCCGACGAGAAACTGCGGGAGGTGGAGGCGAAGCTTCGCGCCGCTATCGACCGCGAGGAGGAGAGCATCAACCGCCTCCGTGGCGTCTTGGCCCGGGAGAGGGCTGCCGAGCTCCGCGGGGCTGAGTTGGACGAGGCTGCTTCCGTCGTGGCTGCTCGCGAGAATGCTTTGACGCGGCGTGAGTCGGCCGCGGTGGCTCCGGAGGCGGAGCTAAAGAAGCGGCTGCGACGACCTTTCCCTCCGCGAGGCTGCCCTGGTTGAAAGGGATCACCAGCCGGGTGCCCGGGAGCAGGTCGTTGAAGCGGCAGAGGTAAAACTCCGGCGCCTTCGCAATTCCGTGGACTCTCGGGAGGCGGAGTTGAAGCACCGCGAGGACGCGGTCGCCACCCGGGAGGAACAGGTCCGGCTTCGTGAAGATGAGGCCTCCGTTCACAAGGAGGCCCCGGAGACGGAGGCGGCCCGCATTGCCGAGGCCGAGCGGCACGTTCGCGGCATCGCTAGGGAGATGGCGCGGCGCGTGCACCGTGAGACGCTCGCGGAGGCCCGGGAGGCCTTCGATCGCGAGGTCAAGAGCCGGGACGACTATCGCCGGCGCGTTGAGGAGTTGGAGGCCCGGGTGAAGGAGGCTGGAGGGTGGCGCCTCTGCAGCGGCCGGTGGCGGCGACCTCGGGCGCAGCTTGACGAGGCGCGGCGTCGGCTCGAGGACTCCGAGGTTCGGCGCGTCGAACCGAGCGAACGAGTGACGGAGCTGGTCCGCTCGGGCCGGACGCAGGCCGATATCGCCGCCGACGTGCACAAGGATATCTCCAAGGCGATGTCCGAGCTGCGCTCGGCTCGGCTGCCCGACCCCATTGAGCGCAGCATCTGCCGGGTACGTGTTCACACTGCGGGGTGTGGCCAACTCGCTGCGCGACTCGAGGACCCGAGTGGACTCGCTCATGGAGGACGAGGGGCGACCGACCATAGCCGCGGCCCTGGAGGAAGTACCGACGAACGCCACGGTACCGGTGCCCGGCTTCCCACTCCCGGACGTGGTGAACGGCCGGATTCCCCGGCGAACACGCCGTTGCTAAGGCGCGAGCTCGCTCCGTTGCTCACTCCTTCGCCGAGACCTTCAAGCGGAGTTGAGTGTCCCTTTCTTCCACCTGCGAGTGGCTTGTCGGCGCATGTGCCTGTCTTTAAACATGTTTTACGTAGACAAGACTGAAGTTAGTTTTAAATTTCATGCGTGTTATTGTACTTGCTTCAATCCTCGGGTTTTCTTTTGCTTGAGTGCGATTGTTGCCGTGCGCTGCCTAGTCTTAGGCATGCGGTGCTCCGTCGTTACGCGAGTGCGAGACTTCGCCACCCGTGCCCTAACCGAGCGTGAGCGCCTTCCAGCCTCCACCTTAGTCATAGGTTTCTCTTACCCAACAAAGAAATCTATGGACTCGAACGGATATAACGAGCAAGCTCGTGGGGAGTAGAAAAAGCAGCGATAAAGCGCTGTTTATTACATAAGGCGTTAGTACAAGTGCCTTGGCGTACGTGGCCATGGCGATGCGACTCCGGGTACTACCCGAGACCATTGGATACGGGATATTCTAAGGATAGAATTTCTTGAGATGCTCAATGTTCCGGGCGCTCGGTTACGGGCATCCGTCCTCCGACTCCGAGCGAACCGATCCTGGACGAGTGACGGTAGTGACGACAAAGGGCCCTTCCCACATGGGGGTTAGCTTGTCCTTGCCCTCACGCGTCCGAGCCCGTCGGAGGACGAGATCTCCCGCTTGCAACTCCCGTGGGCGTACGCGCCGCCGGTGATAGCGACGCAAGCCCCGGAGGTACCTCGCGTTGCGCGATAGTACTCGTCGTCTTGCCTCCTCAAGGAGGTCGATGTCGTCGTGCCGCCGGGTGTTTTGATCGGCTTCGTCAAACGCGTCGACTCGGGGGCCATTAAACAGGGTCTCCGCTGGTAGCACCGCCTCTGCACCATACACGAGGAAGAAAGGCGTTTCGCCCGTGGCTCGACTCGCTCGTGGTGCGCAGGGACCAAAGCACGGATTGGACCTCTCGTTATCCATTTTGAGCCTTTCTTCTTCAACGGGTCAATGGATCTTGTCTTCGGGCCCTTGAGGATTTCTCCGTTGGTGCGTTCGACTTGGCCGTTACTTTGTGGGTGGGTCCTTGAGGCGAAGCAGAACCGGGTGCCGAGGGTGTCACAATATGCCGTGAATGCGCGGCTTGTGAATTGTGTCCCATTGTCCGTGATGATTCGCTGCGGCACCCCGAACCTTGCGGTTATGTTCTTCATGAATTTGATCGCCGAGTTTTGATCTATCTTCGTCACCGCTTCGGCTTCCACCCACTTCGTGAACTTGTCGATGGCCACGTATAGCCACCGTGTCCACCCGGAGCGGTCGGAAATGGCCCCACAATGTCCACACCCCAAACTGCGAACGACCGGGATAGTGGAATTGTTTGAAGGGCTTGAGCGGGCGGATGCGATTGCTTGGCGTGGAACCGGCATGCCTTGCATTGTTGCACCAGCCTTGTGGCGTCCTTGAGGGCTGTCGGCCGGTAGTAGCCTTGCCGAAAAGCTTTCCCGACCGGCGTGCGGGAAGCATGGTGGCTTCCGCACTCGCCCTCATGGATCTCAACGAGTATGTCGTTGCCCTCTTCCGTTGTCACACACTTCATCGAACACCATTGGCCCCGCGCTTGTACAACTTGCCGTCGATGATGGCATACCGTTTGTCTTGGCGGGCTAGGCGTTCCGCGTCCGTGTCGTCTTCCGGAAGGATGTCGTCGCGCGAGATACCCGATGAGGTCGCTCATCCAGCGGGCGTCCTGCGGCTCGTTGGCAAGCGCTTCTTCGCTATTCTGCGTGTGCTGCAGATCCTGCGGGTGCACTTGCGCTTTGTTGTCGCTGTCCGGAGCTCGGTCGGCGTCGGAGGCCGAAGGGGATGTCGGGATCTCCATGAACGTCCCGGGTGGGATTGGAGCTCGAGTGGAGGCCACACGGGATAGTTCGTCGGCAATGTGGTTGTCGCCCCTAGGTACGTGAAGCACCTCGAGGCCGTTGAATTTCTTCTCCATCCGTCCGACCGCTGCGAGGTACGCGGCCATTTGCGGGTCGTTGCATTGGTACTCCTTGGATACCTGGTTGACGACGAGCTGCGAATCTCCCTTAGCCAAGAGGCGCCCGACGCCTAGGTCGGCCGCGATTCGCAACCCTGCCAAGAGTGCTTCGTACTCCGCCATGTTGTTGGTGCATCCGAAGTGCGGTTGGACTGCGTAGCGCAGCTCGTCGCCGGTTGGTGATAGTAGCGAGTACCCCTGCCCTGCGCCGTTAAGTGTGAGGGAGCCGTCGAAGAACATCGTCCGGTGGTCGCCGGGTGTGTCATGCTGCTGCACCGGGTGCTCAATTCTTCGTGCTCGACCTCGGGGGTGGGTGTCCACTCGGCAACAAATTCGGCTAGATCCCGGCTCTTGATGATGTGTGTGCTCGAGGAAGGTCAAGTCGAACTCCCCGGCTCCACGGCCCATTTTGCCACTCGTCCGGTTGCTTCCCTGTTGCGAAGTATGGTCTCCGGCGGTGCTTGTCGTTACCACCCGGATGGGATGGCGTTGGAAGTAGTGTCGCAATTTCCGGACGCGATAAGCACCGCATAAAGCATCTTCTAGTACTGCGGGTACCGTGTCTTCGCGTCCCGCGGGACTTCGCCGATGAAGTATACCGGACGTTGGATGAGCCGCGTGCGGGGTTCGATTCCGGTGGAGCGGATCCTGGCTCGCCCTCGTTCGTCGTGGTGGTCGGGGCTGGAAGCGGAGCCCCCGAGCGAAGTGGAGATGTCGTGGTGCCGACGCCGAAGGTAGCCGGGGCGGATCCCACCCCGCCCATGATGTGAGACGTGGTCGGAGCCGGAGCCCCGGGTGGGGTGGGATCAACGCGCCCATAACCGCCTTTCCATTCGTGGCCTCGGCTTCACCCAAATGCAGCGACGAGGTCGGAGCCGGAGCCCCGGGTGAAGCCGGAGAGCCACAACGCTCGTGGAAGCCGACGCACCGGTAGCACCGTGTTGACTTTCGGGTGACCCACCCGGAGAGGCCGGAGCGGCTGTGTCACAAACCATGCTGCGAGCGGAAGTGGCTGCAGCCCCGGGTGATCCGAGGCTTGTGAGCCGATCGGAGCCGAGCCCCGGGTCGGTCGGGGCCGCTGCTTCCGCACCGTCGGGCGTCGACGCTTGTTGGCCCGCCGTGAGTCGTGAGGTGCTTGTTCCGGGCGCTCGACCACCGAGCCGCACTAACCACCCGTGGGTTAGCCGCTATGTACGATAGCGGTGTCTCACCCGGCTCCGGGGCGACCGAACAGTGCCGAAGATAAGTAGTGCTTGAGATCCTGCAAGGCTTCATCGGCCTCCCGCGTCCATTCGAATTTGTCCGTCCTCTTCATTAACTTGAACAAGGGAAGAGCCCGCTCGCCCGGGCGCGAGATGAATCGGCCGAGGGCCGCCATACTCCCGGTTAGGCGCTGCACGTCCTTGAGCCGCCTCGGAGGGCGGATTTGTTCGATGGCCCGGATCTTCTCGGGGTTCGCCTCGATCCCGCGGTGTGAGACCAAGAAGCCGAGTAGCTTCCCTGCCGGCACGCCGAAGACGCACTTCTCCGGATTGAGCTTCACCCGGTTGCGGCGTAGATTAGAGAAAGTCTCCTCTAAGTCGAACAGGAGAGACGGTGCCTTGCGGCTTTTAACGACTAGGTCGTCGACATACGCCTCCACATTCCTCCCGATCTGCGAATCCGGGGTCGGGCGCATGGCCCGTTGGAACGTGGGGCCTGCATTTTTCAAACCAAAGGGCATGCTTACGTAGCAAAAGCTCCCTGCGGGAGTCATGAAAGCGGTCTTCTCCTCGTCCTCCTTAGCCATACAGATTTGATGGTACCCGGAGTACGCATCTAACATACAAAGCAGGTCGCAGCCTGCGGTAGAATCTACTACGAGAATCTATTCGGGGCAATGGGGACGGGTTCTTCGGGCATGCCTTGTTCAGGTCGGTGTAGTCCACGCACATCCGCATCTTGCCGTTGTTTTTGGGCACAACCACGGGGTTGGCCAACCATGTCGGGTGCGTGACCTCCCTAATGAACCCGGCTTCCAAGAGCCTCTTGACTTCGATCCTGATGAAATCTTCACGCTCGGGGGCTTGGCGCCTCGCCCGCCGCTTCACGGGTCTCGCGGTGGGATCAACCTTGAGTTGGTGCTCAATCACCTTCCTTGGTATGCCCGGCATGTCCGAAGGATGCCGGGCAAAGACGTCACTTGTTCGCTCGGAGGAAGGTGATGAGCGCGAGTTCCTATTTCGGGTCGAGGTCACCACCGATGGTGGTGGTCTTGTCCTCCGAGCCCCGAGTGAAATCTTCTTGGTGGACACCTCCCCGGGTGCCGAAAGCTTCGCCCGCTTGGAGCCGGATGGTGCAGCGGGCTTCTACGAGGCGCTACGCGCCCTCTTCCCGTTGGTGCTCTCTTCGCCGCCATTTCGGCTGCCAAGATGTCCTCGAGGCAAGCCATCGCTTTGACGGCGTCCGCCCTCTCTACGATGACACCCTTGGGACCCGGCATCTTTAGCGTGAGGAACGCGTGATGCGGGATGGCCATGAACTGGTTCATGCCGGGTCTCCCAATGATGGCATTGTAGGGGAGGTCGATGTCGGCTACGTCGAAGAGAAGCTTCTCCGTGCGGAAGTTGCTCCGGGTGCCGAAGGTAGCCGGGAGCTCGATCCTGCCCAAAGGGCGGGAGCTACCGGGAGCACGCCGGAGAAAGGGCGGGACGGTTGCAGCTCGGCGCGCGCCCCTGCGAGAGAATCGAAGACCTTTGGGGTGATGAGGTTGAGGCTCGCACCTCCATCGATGAGGGTGCGCCCCACTTTCTTGTTGCGAGATGGTGGGCGACACGACCAAAGGGATCTTCCCCTTAGTGTTGTCGGGGCCCACCATGTCGCTCTTGTCAAAGGTGATGGGGACGTCCGCCCACCTCGGCAGGGGGCCGAGGCTTTGCCTTCGGTGATCATGAACACTTCCGGCGGAAGCGCTTGGCCTCGCCTTTGGACGCGAAGGCCGGAAGAGCCTCCGATGATGACGGCGATGGAGTCGTCCGCGCTCCGGTACGCCTCAACCTCCTCTTTCTCCCTCTCTTTTCCTTCTCGGCCTTCTCGGCCGCCCGCCGCTCGTCGCGCCGCTTAATGCTCGTCCGGATGTAGCGGCACTGCGACTGGTCGTGATCGTTGGTGCGGTGGAAATAACACGCGAATGTCCCCGGGGTCTTAGGCGGCGACTTGCCAATACCCGCGGGGGTGGGCTGTCGCGCTCCCTTGGGGGACGGGCCCCCGGCCGCGGCTACTTCCTCGGCCCTACGCTTGCGCGCGAGGTTTTTCTTCCGGTTCTTGGAGAGGGTGCCCTCGGGCTTGGGAGAAGCGACGCCGGGGTTGGCCTTTGCCGGAGGGTCGTGCCACGCCCGGGCTTCTTGGCGTCGGGCGCACTTGTCGGCCGGCCGGAAGAGGTCGGTGACCGTCTCCGGCTGGTGCACACCCAGCTCGCCCAGGATGTCCTTGTCTCGAACACCGTGATAGAAGGCGGAGACTACTCGGGAAGGGTCGACGAGCGGAATGGTGTTGCGGACTTGATCGAATCGCTGCATGAATGCCCACAATGTCTCGCCGGCTTACGGACGATGCGGTCCGGGTCGATCCGGCTCCCGGACGCTTCGCCGTCCCCTGGAAGTTGGCCATGAACTCTCGGCACAAGTCGCCCACAAGCCGATGGACTTCGGCGCCGGGTTCATGAACCATGACCGGGCCGAGTCCTTGAGGGCCAAGTGGAAGTAGTTGGCCATGATGTCTTCCGTATCGCCGGCGGCCTTGATGGCGGTGGAGTATATCCGTAGGAACTCGTCGGGGGAGCGGTGCTCGTCATACCTCTCGGGGAGGTCCGGGCGGAACTTGTTGGGCCAAGTGACCCTACGCGAGCGCGTCGAGAGGGCTGCGCAGCCCCGAGGAAAGAGGGGTCGAGCTCCCTTCTCTTGCGCTTGGGGTGGCGCTCGGGGACGACTCCGCGTCCGCACCGTCGTCGTCGTGGGCGGGGGTCCGCTCGCGTTCATGCTCGCGCTCGCGCGAGCGCGAAATGCTAACACGTGCATCCTCCCACTCGCGGCGGCGTCGGTTGAGGTCGTTGCGCAGGTCGCGGCGCCCCGCGCTGCGGCGAGTGGACGGAGAGCGAAGGCTGCGGGCGGCGCGTATCCCTCGCCCGGTTGGTGTGGTTGTTGTTGTCAATCGGCGGCGGCGGCGGCGGTTGGCGGGACGGTCCCGCACGGAGCCCGGCTCGCGCCGTGTCTAGGAGCCGACCCACTCCCGTGAGGCACTCCTTTGCTTGCTCTCCCCGCCGATCCAGCTGGTGGGTTGTTGAGCATAGTCTTTACGGCGGTCAAGGGGTCGTCCCCTTCTCCCTCCTGGAAGAGACGACGTGCGGTGGCGCGTTCGGACGCCGGCGGCGTGACGGCCCGAGCGTCGCGGTCGGCGCCGGGCTGGTTCCCCGCTGCGTGCCCGGCCGCCGAGGTGCCGGGATGGTCGCCATGCCCGGAGCGGCCCGCGCGGCGACGGTTGCGGCGCCGACGCCCCGTAGACGCTCGGCCGGAGACGCCGTCCGCCGTTCGTGGCGTGTCCGCGGATCTCTGCATAATCGTGTAGGAGTTCCGCGGTGAAAAGCGAAATCTACGACCTTCCCCTTCCTGGCGCGCCAAATGTCGGTGTGCGAGCACACCTCCAAATGGGGGCTCGTCAAGGCTCCCTTCGAGATAGGATCGGGAAAGATCGGATTTGCCTTAGCTAGCGCGAAAGATCAAACAAGCGATGAACACGGGAGATTTATCCGAGGTTCGGGCCGCAAGTCGTGCGTAATACCCTACGTCCTGCTTCTTTGTATTCGTTGTTGTCTGTCTTTTACAAGAGAGCACCCCCTCCTTTTATAGAGCAAGGATGGGAGTACTTGTATAGGTACCGGGGGTACCGGACGCCCTGTGGGGGCCCGGTCCCCCTTTGGGAAAACGCGACCGGATCCTGACGGGATCCGCTGCAATCTTCTTCGCCGGATTTGGACTCCAAGCATCTTCTCTCCCATTGGTTCCGGGTGCCCCTGGTCCCGTAGCGGTGTGGCTTCCCGAAACGCGGCGCATGGGGAAGGCGCGCGCACGTCTGTCGGGCGGCCGGTCGCCGCCGCAGGCACTCGAATGCCGCATTAGCTGCGGGTGGTTGGGGCGTCGGAGGAAGCTACCGGGGAGCTTCCTCCCCCGACGCTCCCGCGCCTCCGGCTTCGTGGGCTTCGTGGGCTTCGTGGGCTCCCTTGCCCCGCACTCGCCGCCTTCATTCGTGGGCCGAAAGTGGCCCACGCGCGGTTAGGGGGACCCCCAATCCCCCTACACCGACAATCGGTCTTAAAATTACTTTTTAATGGACCATAGCATATACTCCTTCTGTCTAGAAATATAAGCATTTATTGACTTTTAGATCTTCTATTTGACCACTCGTCTTTTTAAAATATTTGTAAAATATTTATTTATTTTGTAATAATTTAATTGATGCTTAGATATATTTTAAAGTATGACTACTTTTTTTTGTATTTACACAAATTTTTTAAATAAGATGAGTGGTCAAACGTGATATCGAAAGTCAACGATTGCTTATATTTCTGGACGGAGGTAGTATGTTAGACATGAAAAGATGCGGACGCAGATGGTTCCTTGTCCGTTGTGCCCTTTGAACCTTACTAGGTCCGTTGTGCCCTTTGAACCTTACTAGGTCAATAGGCACTTTCTTACTTGGTTTGAGTTGTTAAACATCAAATCAATCTGGTGGTTCAACACGGCTTGTCCCTTGACTAACATGTTCAGTACTGCTGGCTTGAAAATTCTCATGTAAGGGTTTGGAAGGGAGAAATCTTGCCTTTTTGTATGGTGAACTTTTCATTGTTTTTTATTTAAATGAGCTTTGCTATTTATTTGTCACCAGATTTTTTTTCTCAAAATCTATCGATTTTTTGAACATTCAAATTGAACGGCTAGAACAATGAATATGTATACGGGAACAATCAGACTACACAATTGGAACAATGATGCATTAAATTAGTTCATTGTTTAGTACTAGGAAAAACATGTCTTTAGCTAGCCCATTGTTCTAGTAGTGTATTTTTATTGTTCCAATAGCACTATTTTATTGTCCAACACCCTAATTTCAATGTTTCAAAAATTCAATAGATTTTGAAACAAAAAATCTAATTCCAATAGTCACTCCCTTATTTAATTCCACATGGATCTGCTCAAAGTTATATACTCCCTCCGTTCCTATATGTAAGTATTCCTAAAATCCCGAGGTAGAAATAATCAAGAGAGAAAAGGTCATATATGTACATGCATTATTTTTCTCCAACTATCTAAAACTATCATTAGTAACTTGGAAAAACTACAGCAGAGATAAGTGGCCGACACCACAAATGGATTAAACTAGGTTGAGGAAATTAAATTAAAAGTTAGTGCCCTACAACATATTAGCTTCTTTTACAAATGTAAAAAATTGATTTACTTGGGGTCAAATATTATTATCAGTGAAGCGACGTGCTCTTTCAACATACACATTTTGAACTGTTCCCGTGCATGTATTGAGCTTTTCTAGAGCATAATGAGGAATATATAAAAGAAATTAATTTGCATAGTGGAATTTGTCGAGTCTTTATCTCACACTAATACTACCTAGATCCTCATGAGTATGGAATTTGATGGTGCAATACAAGAACACACGAGGATTTTAGACAGGTTCATGCCCCTTAATTAAGAGTAATCCCTACGTCTTGCATGTGTTGTATTGTCTTTAGCAGATTGCTAATTGCGTATGTCCAGATTGTTTTCGAGGGGTCTCTCGTCCGCCTTATATATTCGGAGAGGCAGGGTTACATACAGAGTCCTAATCGGTTACAATATTTACAACTTAGAAACTCTATCTCTAAGCTTTTTTTACGATTTAGAGTCCTAATCAACTAATCTTGCTCCTTTACTTGAGGATCACACCATATTACGTTGGTCTTGTTGTCCGTCTTTGTTTTCATACACAGGTATATGGAACTTTCTGTTATTTTGTATCGGTCTAACATCACCCTATGAGCCTTTCCGACAGGTCTTATATCTTCAATTATACCACCATATCTTTGATAAATTATTTCTTTAATTAATATATACCCGTAAGATAAGTATATAACAGAATTTTCTTATAGGGTTCGCGGAGCAGATTGTAGCAGTGGCAGACGAGTTACCCGAGATCAGCACACTAGTAGGATAGTTAAGCGTGTGGGACTTCCTCTGTCTCGTCTCATATAACGTGTGGAACAGCTCCTGTGGCTATGTACTGCGGTCTCAACCAAAAAACAAAATTTTAATCGTGGAATGTTCTCGTGGAGTAATCTTGTTGTGACCTTGCTATACGTATGAATAAATGTGTTACAAAGCCGCTACAGAGCAATCGGGCCCATGACTTCTGCAGTCTCCGTCATAGGAAGCCCAACCACTTCGAATTTGTGCTCCGCAGCTTCTTTCTTCCCCTGCTCTCTCCATACCAGGAGAACGTTGATCTACTTCACCATGATTCCATGAAGCAGGCGCCATTAAGGAGCACATGCCCAAATTAACAAAAAGAAGCTGACCTGGGCTGTTCGAGCCGTTGAGTTGTAACCGGTGCAATACGGTGGCAGAGCTCCAAATCGAGTGCACCCACGGGCCACGGCCGTGTGCGATCTCAGCTATTTCATGGCACCTAGTTGACCTCGTGTCTAGCGGGCACCACGGTCAACGGTTGTCGTCCCGGCATGACGAAAGAGACACACAGTGAACTGGATTTTTATACGGATGTGGCTTGAATATGATATACTCCCTCCGTACTGGAATATTTGGCATTCTAGGAAAAATGCATTCTAGGCTCATCCATTTTTCCTAGAATGTTTGGCATTCTCACCTCCCGAGACACCTTTCTCTCTTCCCAACACATTTCTATCTCTATCTCTTTCCTCTTCGTTTTCTGCGCACCTACTTTATTCCTTCTCTTCTTAATCTCCGCGTCCGAGTGCTATAATGCCAAACATATTGGGACGGAGGGAGTAGTATATAAGATCTATTGTGATGATTCGACTGACCGTACATATTATGTTGTGCAATAAAGATCCTACTACAGTTATGAGTAACTGATTTGTTATCAAGCTGCATTTTATCGTTTTACCTAACCTAAGACCATTACTTTTTTGTAGTTGCAGGCCTAATTCTAGTTTAGGTCTAGCCCATTTAAGGTGCAGTTTTTCTGGGCCTGGACGTTTACACACCAAGCCATTTTTTGAACTAATTTATACATTTTGAAAACTTTGCTATCGTAATCAAGTAATCAGCTTATTTTCATCCAACCATAATGTTATATGACAAACCAATAGGACAAAATAGATTATTCTTTTAACAAACATTGTACAGCAATAAAGGGTTGATTATAAATAGGAGTAGTGATTGTACTATCTACTATGAAGGTTCTCATGAACAAAAAAAGGTTGTATATATATGTTAATAGATGTTTATTGGCAAAACATCTATAGCCTTTTGTGACTAGGTAATGCAAAAGAAGGCCCACCAAGTCTATTAATGGCGCTACAAAATAAAAAATATCCTAATTATATTAATCTAGGAAAATAAATAATAACCCACATGCGGCAACTCATGGGATTAATCTGCAAGAAGCCATGACATTGCATCCTTGTGGAAAGGATAACATTACCTTCATCCTATATTATGCTTTTTAGGGCAAGAGGAACTGTAGGACATCCTCCTTTATCAGTGCTATGTTGATTGTAGGAAATAAATGATATGGCCATCGCAGTTTTGTAGGAAGTAATGACATACCAACTTCAATTTTCATTTTCTGTTTTTGGAAACACAAGTAATATAAGGTAAGAAATGCTTGGTCAACTACAAGTCTAATTCATGGGATGTGGGATAAGAAATGGACTATTCATGTGGATTGGGCCATATGCATAATACTGGATTTATATATTCATTTTATAATTTATGGAGTTGCATCAATATGTAGCTCGTAGAATGTGTTGCTAAGTGCCTCTTAGAGGGTAGTGGTTCACAATTTTTTGTTTAATTAACATATTGTAAGCTTTATTTATTTTTTGCATAAAAAATAAAAAGTTAGGATTTTTTTCTCGGAAAAGTAGGAGAGTTGTGCCTTATTATATTACGAAGAAAGTGGGATAAGGACCCACTACGACACACACCACACACGCTTTAGTTTCAATTTTCATAACATTCGTGCCTTTTGTGATTAACAAAAATCCTCTACCGATTTAGGACTTTTTTCGATAGAAATTCAAGCTAGTTCTATTCACAAATTCAAGCTCGAGAGAAGCATCTTTGTGGCAAAAATTTATAGTTTATGATAAATTATTAGACTCTACTTTTTAGCCTCCTATTCATTTCAAAGTATTACTTCTTAGAACCAGAGGATCACTTCTTCTACAAAACAATGTTTAATAGAGCTCTTCTGATTCTGCCTAGTTCTCAGCTTCGTGAAGCTCTTTTAAAAGGGACCTTAGATAAACTAATTATGCAAAACTATTTAAATAGTTAGAAACAAGTTTAATCATACATTTAACATTTTTAATGTTCCATATAATCATTTATTTGTAACAACAATTATTAGAAAGTTAACATGGTTTGAGAGAAAATTATGTTAAGTTTTGGAAATCAATGTAACATCACCATATTTGTTTCTAAACCCGAACGTTTTTGACATTGTCTAATCAGGTATCATAAAGAAATTGCGTGGACATACGTTTCATTAAAATGCATGAATTATTTCACTAGTGTTGTGTACACTTGAACATTGTAAATATACAAATGTTTTCTCCCCTTTGGGAGCAATGATTAAATTTACAAGGTATTAAAGAGGAGTAAATCTAACGAACCTTGTAAAAACTTTTCTACAATTTTCATGGAGGTTTGATAACCATCATGAGAGTAATGAAATAAAGTTCCATTAGACGGGTGGATGACACTAAAGTCCTGTTTGGATCCCTCCTAGTTTCCGAGAAACCGGTTTCTACAACTGGTTTCTAAAATCTATGTGTAAATAAAAATTAAGTGACACTGTTTGAAGATATAGATTTCTTGTGACCCATAGAAAATAGCCTTACAAACAGGTGTAGGAGACATAGGGAATTTCTATTTATTTGCATGAGTTAGATAAATGTTTGAGTGCACTAACATTATGAAGATGCACCTAGGATCCCCTAGTAGGTTTTGGTGATAAATGACAAATGATTAAAAGATCTAATGATTATTACAAGTGTTGGATAGGTTATTGAAATAAAAGAATCATGTAAGCAAGATTGTTGGCCCTCAAAATTGAAAGAAAAAGA
Source organism: Chloris gayana (assembly GCA_031894775.1). NCBI lineage: Eukaryota > Viridiplantae > Streptophyta > Magnoliopsida > Poales > Poaceae > Chloris > Chloris gayana. The sequence continues at coordinate 71,437 of JAUNZO010000794.1, forward strand.
AAGGCTCAATTGGAAATTCAAAGCAAGTTTTAAATCTTTTTGAGTCTAGGAAAATTGTACTATAAAGAGGGGTGAATTAATCTTGTTTGATGGGAATCATCATGCTCAAGTAACCTAAGCCTTGGATCAAAACACAACCACAAAAGAAACCAAAAGAGAGCAATTCAAGGAAACGTAGAGATAGCAGGGGACAAAACCTCCGTGACCTTTTCAAGGAGACTCCGTCGACCCCGATTCTTACACATCGAATGACTATTTTTGTGGCTTGTCTATAAATAGACCTCTCCCACCACGTGGGAGAGGTTGGATACTTCATTTAAGACCCTAGACTTTGTGCCTCACACTCTTGCTCTCCCATTGCCCTCATTCTTGGGATCCGAATCCAAAAGAGAGGAAAAACCAAAGCATTGAAGCTTCCAAACTTCAGTCCCACACTTGAGCATCTCGATTGCCTTACTCGCAAGCTTTCATTCACTTGTTACTCTCAGCGATTTGTCCCCTAGATGGCTAGGTGTCGCCCTAGAGCTCCTAATCTTGTGGTGAGCATTGGGAACATTTGTGAAGGTGTAATTCCCCTCCGGAAGGAAAAGAATCAAGGAGAAGAAGAAAGCCAAACTTGATCTTTTGCTTGGAGAGATTAGGGTTGAGAGAGACCCGACTCTTTGTGAGCTCCTCAACGGAGACATAGAAACTTCTTCGTGAAGGGTTCGAACTCCGGTGACGTGTCTCCCTTTGTTCTTGTTTCTTACATATTGTGCCCGATCTACTTGCCTATTGTGTTCCAAGCTAAACCCTGGAAGATTTGAGCTATTTAAAGAGTTTGCAACACTTCTATTCAAGTTGGTTTTCAATATCTCGTTTAATTTCTGCATTTCCCTAGATATTCGGAAACCTAAAAGTGAACATTTGTTAATTGACGAGAGGTTCCGTGCGATGGAATATCCGTCGAATAGCGACGGAGGTTTCGTCGACCACCGACTTGAGTTTTGAGTTTTGATATTCGGGTTTAATTTTTAGATTGCCTATTCACTCTCCACCCTCCCCCTAGGGAACTTTCACATTCTCAATCACTATACGATGAGTGAGAGGGCCCAAGGATCTAATAAACCCTAAAATGAGTCTTGAATTTTTTGAAAGACATAGAATAACCACTGCAGTTTATAATAAGGTCTGTAGTAAGGTCACCGTGTGATATCATGATTCTAAAAATTTCTAGTCATAAAATGTTTTAATTTTGACAAACAAATCTCGACGATAATAGAATATAATGACTATGTATGATGATTTTACTTGAAAGGTAGCCATAAGTAATCCTCATCATAAACAATTTTTTATGGCCAATCCGTAAAATTTTTTATTTGTTTTCATTGTATCACTCGAGATAATTGATTTCATTTCGTTCAATGGTTTGTCAACAAGGTTTAAATCCCTCATTATCTAACAATTTTCAATTCTCAAGATGGATATCCCCTTTTTGAGTACATCAATAAAATAATATGTTGCAAAACCAGCTAAGTAGTTTGAGAATGAAATTCTTTAAATCCATAATCTAAAAGTACTTTTAACGACATAATATAAATCGCAACAACAGGACATCAAAGGTCTTGAACTACTTGCCATAGTTTAAAATTCATATGACTTACTTTCACCGAGTCCTACAGTTTTAATTCCAACCGAAAAGGTACTTTTGCAAAAATATCTAGGCAACTAGCCAACTTTGTCCTTTAATCAGGCTAGTTTAGTCTATAAACTTTGATTTGAGATTAATCATCCTTGACCTAAAGTACTAGTCAGGTCGTCCAAGGTTGTGTTTTGGTGAGTACATAACAGAAGCATACAAGCACAAATATACATATGCAGATATATATTAAATAAATAGGCACTATCCTGCTCACTACAACTTTCTTTGTTGTTTTAATTAAATTTGATAATAGCCTAGCTGGTAATATATGGCTAAAAATATGGAGGATAGTGAGTGAAGGATTGTTATGGTTTATTGCACTTGCACGACAAGCTTCATTGACTGCACTTGCCAATGTGGAGTGGTTGATGAGAGACAAGTTTGGACTCAAAACTAAACTTTAAGGACTAAACAGTCTATCTCAAAGTTCAAGAACAAAATTGAGCTTTCGACCTAAAATGAGGGGCAAATTTGACTATTTCCCCAAATATCTAAATCAAGACAAACTAATGCGAGCATATCGACGTTCCTCGCGAAGTTACTAATTTATCGTCATTTTTTGTTACTAGAATAAGAGAGAGATTTTGAAAAATAAGTGCTCTCGCACCCGCAAGGATAACGACAAATATCACCTACTACGCTTTATTGTAAAACCAATTTGGTGCCACCACATTCATTGATGTTATAAATGGATACCACCATACCACGACTCTTCGAATCCGGTTTTAGATGGATATGCATAAATCAATGAACGCAACAAACTAATGCAAATCTTTGGATATGCATATCATTTAGAACATCAATGCGCTAAATTTTCGCGATCTTTGGTATTGATAGCTCTAGTCTTGTTCATCGAAATTAACTTAGATGGACCCGCCTATAAAATGCAAGGGCCTCTGTCTCCCCCAACACACCCAGCTTCCTCCATCAGCAACATCGTCCCCAAATTCATCAACCACCATCATCCTACCACTACCAGGTACTGAGGAAACCCTAGTAGGTTGGCAGGCTCCCTATCCGGCTATCCTGAATTCCTCGTCTGAATTCACACACAAACGCAGCAAGAGCCACCGCCTTCAGCCCGGTCTACACCGAATCGAAGTCGAGCACCACTTGCGGGGCCCATCTGCCAGCGACACATCGGTCCTCCCTATGGGTCCCGGGTGCACGGCACGTGAGATGAGGTCGTTACCCCGGTAACCAAAACCAAGAGCAGCGAGGTCTTCTTTTCCGCGGAAGCGTCGTCCCTCCCCCACCAAATCTCGCCCATGGCTTCCTCCTCGTCCTCCCCAGAGGAGGGCGGCTCCATGCGCCGCGGCGAGAAACGGAGAATGCGCGGCGAGACGGCCTCGCCGGAGCCCGGCCCCCGGACCTCGCAGTCGCAGGTACTGTTCCGTGCAGACATGTAGATCAGGCCTTAACTCACATCGCGGATTCCTTTCTTACGCTTTTTCCTTATAGCGTCATTTAATTATAAGTTTATGCGGTAAAACTGTCCGTTGCGGGTGTCTATGCAAGTCGAGGACCCTTACTTGTGTGGATGGGGGCAGTATTTTGCCTGTGTCGGTTCAGATTGAAGAAATACAATTGTGCTGCTGTTCTCTGAATGCACTGTGTTGTTATTTTCATTGCATGAAACCGTATGGCAAAAAAGTCTTTTTTATATGCGTTGCAATTGAATTGGTTAGACAATGTTAGTTGATTGGATGAATCGAGAGCTGTGAGATGCGGATTTGCGGTGGGAATATATTTGATGTGTGCTCGTTAGAGAGCTGAGATTTGGATGGGAGGAGGTTTAGGTCAACTGGCAAATGTTTTCTGAAGGGGAATAATTATGCATGTCTCAATAGCTAGGGATCTGTAGCCCTAATCAGATGCACATAGATCGGTTCACATAAATTTGTGAATCGATGTATTGTATTTGTTTGCTAGATTTGGGACTGTTGGTGGAATTTCCCCCTCTGGTGATTGTATTGGTTCCAGAAACATTCTGATAAACTTATCGTTTATCTAGATGCTCTGACTAAATATCATATCCTTGTTGCCCCCCCCCCCCCCAACAGACACACACACACTTTGAATTTGTAAATCTTTGAATGAATTTTGACATTGGGTATTTAGGAAGATGTTATGGTTGGTTAAGGTCAACACTTCTCATGTGATGAATTTATGAACTGAAACACAGATTGCCATGAAAGTCTCTGAACAAACTGATGTCAACAGCTAAATTATTTAGTTTCTGCTGTCCTACTATCAACCACCATTTTGAACATCTAAGATAGAAACTTCTGCATGGTTTCCAAACAAAGTGGATACTCATTTGACACTCAAATGACAACTTTTTTTCTTCCAGGATCTTTGCTCATCAAGAAGCTCCAAAGAAGATTTAGATGGTGCCTCAAATGTAAGACAGAAGTTTCAAATTGATAAGTTTCATTTCCTGTTCTAAACTTTATATGATTATTAGGTGCCTAATTTCTTCTATTTACTTACTTCTCCGATTTCGTTGATAGACACGTGGACAGTGGCATCCTGCTGAATCACAGAGACCTGAAATTGATGACGCCCCCATTTTCACTCCAACTGAAGAGGTTTGTAGATAACATTTCTTCATAAATCTATAATCCCAATATGCACTTTGAGACAACACTCTTCTTTTCTTTCGAGTGATATCTTGAGATTTTCTTGGTCAGAATTTTAAAATTGGAAAACCAAATATTGGGCATCAATACCAATGTATTAATTAAATAATATCGTTTCTTTTCAGGAGTTCAAGGATGCAATTGGGTATATTGCTAGTATTCGTCCACAAGCAGAAAAATATGGAATTTGTCGTATTGTTCCACCATCTTCATGGAGACCTCCCTGTCCTCTGAAGGAGAAGAGTTTCTGGGATTGTACTGAGTTCAATACCCGAGTTCAACAAGTTGACAAGCTTCAAAACAGGGAGCCCCCAAAGAAAAGAACACAACCTCGAGTTCAGAGGAAAAGGAGGAGGAGAAAGAGACTGAGATTTGGGATGACACACAGACGTTCAAGTGCAAATGCTGACTCTGCGGACTCCGAAGAGAAGTTTGGCTTTCAATCAGGGGCTGATTACACACTAGACGAGTTTAAGAAATATGCTGATGAGTTCAAGCAGGAGTATTTTGGAATGAAAACAATTGATGAAATTTCTCTTTCTGAAATTAAAAAGCGCAAAAAATTATGGGAACCATCTGTTGAGGAAATTGAGGGAGAATATTGGCGCATAGTTGTGTGCCCTACTGAAGAAGTTGAGGTACGTCAGCTGTTTACGAAGATCATCTTATGTAATTCTAACCCTTTTTTTTTCTGACATACATCAAATTGCCTTTGCCTAGGTGGAATATGGTGCTGATTTGGATACCTCTTCATTTAGCAGTGGATTTGCTAAATTGTCTTCCTCAGATGTTAAGCAAAATCCATATAGTGGGTCTTGTTGGAACTTGAATAACATTCCGCGGTTACCTGGATCTGTTATCTCTTTTGAAAAGGAGGATATATCTGGTGTTGTAGTCCCATGGCTTTATATAGGGATGTGCTTCTCTTCGTTTTGCTGGGTAGGATTTGTTGCTATTCTTTCCCGACACATCTGATATAATCTACTACCCCCATTGAAATTGTTATCATTAGGAAAATAAGTTTAGTTTAAAAATTGGACTTGTTGTCCTAATGACAACAGTTTCAGAATGGAGGGAGTAGATCCCTTCCTATTAAAGAAATTCTATTGATGTTGGACTACAAGTAAATTATCTAGTGCAGAGTTGCTACTCAATGTTCTTTGTTCTTTGTCAATATCCTCATATTTTTTATTACTTCATTGCAGCATGTAGAAGATCATTTCCTTTATTCTCTGAATTACATGCATTTTGGTGAACCAAAAGTTTGGTATGGTGTTCCTGGTTCTGAAGCAGTGAAGCTGGAAGAATCTATGAGAAGGAACTTACCAAAATTGTTTGAAGAACAGCCGGATCTTCTTCACGAGCTGGTAACCACCTACATCTGCCATGTGATCAGCTGATCACTATGTGGTGACATACTGATTTGATAATATGAGCCAATTTTTGTCCAGTTGCAACATAATGTCATTGAAATATATCACCTAACTTTGATTTTATGTAATATTGAGGCTATTATGTCTTAAAATTCAAATGAATACATTCTGCCTTCTGTTACGAACACCCTACTTTGTACCATTGCCTGCTGTTGATCCTAAAAATTTTATGACCTATCGCTAGATTGGAGGACAAATTTCTTTGTTAGAGATGCTTCATTAGTTGCTGACTCCTGCAAACAAGTATACTATTGTTGTTTATCTAAGAGAGTTTTTTTCTTGTGCAAAATCACCAATATCCGTGTCTCAACCATTTTCATACTGATGAATTTTCTTGGACCAGGTTACACAGTTATCTCCGACTGTTTTAAAATCAGAAGGTGTTCCTGTTTATCGCGCTGTTCAGAATCCGGGTGAATTTGTTCTGACACTACCTCGTGCATACCATGCTGGATTCAACTGTGGCTTCAACTGTGCGGAGGCAGTAAATGTTGCTCCTGTGGACTGGCTTCCTCATGGACAGTGTGCTGTTGAGATCTACAGAGAGCAGCATCGCAAGACATCAATATCACATGACAAGTTATTATTAAAGACTGCAAAAGAAGCTGTCACACAGCTTTGGATGAATATTTTCAGCTGCAAGAGTAATAGTGAGGAAGAATATAGATGGTTGGATATGTGTGGAAAGGATGGAGTTCTGACAAGTGCTGTTAAGGTATTGGCTTGCTACCTTAGGATTTTTTTATATATACATATCTCAAATAATTGACCTACTCAACTTTTTTGTACCACACTATTTCAGAGAAGGGTTGCAATGGAAGATGTTGCACGGGAGGCGAATGCTCTTTTGAAAAGTAATAAGATGGACAAGGATTACGATTCAGCTGACAGAGAGTGCTTTTCATGTTTTTACGATCTCCACTTGTCTGCTGTTAGCTGCTCATGCTCACCCAATCGCTTTGCTTGCTTGAATCATGCAAACCTTCTTTGTTCATGTGAAATGGACAGAAAATTTACATTTTTTCGATATAGCCTGGAGGAGCTTAATACTCTTGTAGCAGCATTGGAAGGTGATCAGGCTGCAGTGTGTCAGTGGGGTCAGGATGACCTAGGCTTAGTTTGCCCACCTGGTTCTGTGCAGAAGAAGAACATAGACTTGGGCAAAAGCACAAAATTTGCAGCGTTGCTGACAGATGTCAGTGTTGACTCTGGCTTTGGTGGCAGTCAAGACCATTTTCATGACCAGGGAATGCTTTCAGCAAACCAAGAGGAAGTAGTTCAGAATAACTGTGGGGCTCTCAACATAGGAGATCCACCTAGTAGTACAGGAATAAAAGAAGAATATGACAAAGATAAGACGGCCATCGATGATGAGCTTTTACACAAAATGTATAATCCATTTAGGTCAACCTCTGAGTGCAGTTCCTCATTGCCCGTGAAATGTTCATCCAACTTATTATCTCCAAAAATTCGAACTGGAAGAAAGCCTAACTTAGATTCTGACACCAAAAACAAACTGTTTGGTGTGGACATTGGAAATTTAGCGAAGCCTCCTGACATTCAGATTAAGGAAATGGCAAGACCTGCTTCAGGACGATCTGATGTAGTACCTGGACCAATGTTTCGGGACTGGGTTGAGCCACTGGAATACGGAACAGTAATGATTGGCAAACAATGGTTCAATAATAAAGCTATTTTTCCTAAAGGTAATAGCAGCACAATTCAAAGTTTGGATGATTCCATCATCCTTTAGAATTTTACAGTTAAAAAGAGTAAAATGTTGTGTTTGCAGGATTCAGAAGTCGAGTAACATTTTATAACGTACAAGATCCAACAAGGGACTGTTGCTACATTTCAGAAGTCCTCGATGCTGGACCTCTAGGACCATTGTTCAAGGTATATCTGATTCTGAAGTCATTTTTTCAGGATGAAACTCTCTGGCCTCATAAGAATCACATATAACTCCTTGCGAAATTAATTACAGGTGACAGTGGAGCAGGTTCCTGAAGTCTCATTTACCGACACTTCACCAGTGCTTTGTTGGGATAGTGTTAGAAACAGGGTGAATGAAGAAATAAAAAAGCAACAAAGCATTGGAAAACCTGGTGTCCCTGATTTGTTGCCTCCTGATTTTGTAAACGGGATTGAAATGTTTGGTTTCTTGTCGCCACAAATCATTCAGGTATATTTTCATAAGATTCATTATTTTGAAACTGATAACCGTAGCAATGTTAACTTTTGATGATGACATCTGAATTATTATTCTTTATAACAGGAAATTGAGGCTCTAGATCCCCATCACCAATGTTTAGACTATTGGTTATCAAAACCTTCATTTTGTGTAAATGAACTCCCTTCAGATTATGCGGAGTTAACCTCTATTGAAGACTCCAACAATTCCCATATTAGGTTACTGGGTGTTCAGATCTCCAAGAAGGAACCTGAGCAACATGGTACCTGCACTAGTCCTTGTGCAGATGAGGTTTCACTCGATAGGTTGCCGAGGAAAGCTAAATTTCCTGATGGTCCAAAACAAATAGTGAATAAAATATGCTGCAATGGACCGGATAACAGAAAAATCTTCAAAAACTGTGCTGGTTGAGATGAAGAATAATGTAGACAATAGTTTCCTGAATAGATATGATATTTTTAAGTAACCAGTCTTAGAATGCTTCTCTAGGGAACCATTTGATTGATCTAAGGTCATCGTTCTTATAGTATCACGCCTAGTGACCATCCTTTCTAAGATTTATATGAAACCATTCCATTTTAACTGATGGCTGGATGGTTCATTTCTTCTCTAGCTTCTTGATTAGCCAGTTTCATGGTAGTGAATGTAGTAGGTTAGTCATTCGTTCAGCAAAATATTGCTTGTGTAAAACATTGGTTCCTGGAAGTTGGAAAATGAAATGAAGAGGAAAGTTTTTCTATAAAAAAATCCTATGCTGTCTAATTGTACCGTTTCTTAATTTTATCTTTATTGTTGACTGAATCTGAGGTTCATTTTTGGAATAGAATGGCTCTGTTTGTTTTGTTCTTTGGAACTCATAATCTGCCATACTAATTGCCGAAATGCAACAATGGGTTACTTGGGTTTTATTCGAATGTGCGCGAATCTGGAGAATTTCTTTTGGATTTCAAATGGTAATAATTTTACACACTATTATGCCTTATGCTGAATTCCGTTGACCGTCTGCACCATTGCCTATTGTTGCAGCTAGCCTGCTTTCCTTTCCTTTCCTTTCTTTTTTGAAGTAAAATAAAATCTTTGCATGTGTGATCATCATGCTTCACTCTGCAATTCTGGAGAGTTTGATTCGTCTCATAGAGATGGAAACTTAATGCCAGCTATTTCAAGAAAGAATTATCGGAGTCTGACAAAGACACCTCCCGTAACAGTCCAAATTTTCCTCCCGTCTCTGCTCGTGGGACATGATAACCACGATCAATCCCTGTGTACGAAGGGCTAGCACATTGCCTAAACTTGCGTTTCTGGTTCACGTATTCAGTAACATATACAAGTAATTCCTTCATAGACAGTCTTTGGCACGAGGAGAAAAAGACAACCTAGCTTTTTAAGCACAGACAAGACACACTCGTTTGGCCAATAATAACACAGCAAGGATAGAAACGCTACCTGTTGAATTGCCTGAAACTATATTGATAAAAACAGAGCCGAACCACATGGCAGACACAGCTGAGTCGGAAAAAACTCAAAAGAAGAGAAAAAAAACTCAACCCTGTTTGGCAACAAAGTTTTTTCCTAGTTTTTAGGTAATACCATTGTTTTCCAAAAATACTGCAGCTTACAAAACTTTGAGACATTTGGGCACGGTAAAAACCGAAGTCTTAGGAACTGCAACTTTGTAGAAACTATAGGTATTTATATATTTGATAAATGATAAACCAACAAAATTATGGAATTGAATAAATTGGAGAATTTGTGCTATGATGTATTGCCCGGGCAGCTTCTTCTGTAGGTGCTCTTGGAGAATTCTTTGAGTTATGGGATGTCCTATGGGAATTTCAGCTACAGCCAGGAGTTGAGGATAAACACTCTTGGCGCCTCTGTCCATCCGGAAAATACTCAGCAAAATCGGCCTACCAACAACTTTACCTCGGATCAACAGCTTTCGGCCCATGGGAACGCACCTGGAAAACTTGGGCTCCTGGCAAGTGCAAATTCTTTTTATGGTTGGTGGCTCATGATCGATGTTGGACAGCTGATCGCCTCGCTCGCCGAGGAATGGACCATCCACAGATGTGTGTTCTTTGCGATCAAGAAGGAGAGACGATTAATCACCTTCTTGTCGGTTGTCCTTTTGCTCGGCAATTTTGGTTCACAATGTTGCAACGGGCTGGTTTGCAGGGGGTTTCTCCGCAGCCGGAGGACACAACCTTTGATACTTGGTGGGAAAAGGCCACTAGAGAAGTGCCGAATCTGTGCAAAAATGGTTTGAACTCACTGGTGGCACTTGGTGCTTGGACCATTTGGACATATAGAAACGGCATTGTGTTTGAAGGATTGGCACCCAACCTGAACAGAGCCATCTCTTGGGCAACTGATGAGAGGCGGCTTTGGGAGATGGCAGGAGCACGAGGCTTGGCATCCTTGCCTGGGGGTGGAGTAGGAGACTAGGGTGCTGGGTGGAGTGTGTTTGGTCGCCGAAAATCATTATCAGGCGCGAATGTAACATAGAAAGGAGGTGGTGTGTGTGTGTTGGTTACTGTATGGGCTCTTACCCCATTTATTCTTCTTAATATAATGAAGCGCAGCTCTCCTGCGTTTTTGAGAAAAAAAAAAAAAAAAAAAAACAGGGCCTCACCTTCCCCTCCTATTTCTGTAAGCTTCTACTCTGCTTATTTCATATCAGCTTCACGCGCCTCTTCCGCACCGCGAGGTTTGCATTAAAAAAGTGGCCAGGGCTTGATTTTATTTCCCATACACCGACTAAACCTAGTTTTGTCCTTTCCATCCTTGTCCTTAAAGATGGTGCAGATAAAGATCAAGTATATATCAGTTGTGCCAAGAATCCATTTCCCGTCATAAGTGACATCAACATATGTAATCTGCGAGCCATGCCCTGGAAAAGCAGTACTCTTTGCCATCAGCATGAAACTCTTAAAGTCTTATCTTATCATCCACACAACCAACAACAATGGAACCGTCCCTACTACATGCAAAGCTGAAAGCAGTGGAAGTTTCGTTCCCCGCGAGAACTAATGGCCTTGCGACCAATGGAGCACTGGTGATTCAGAGGAGCTACCAAGGGCGTGTTTGGTAGGCTGGACCAGCCTGCGAGCCAGGCCCATCCGGTGCAAGTGGCCGTATTTGTTAGCATAAACGGGGTAGGGAGCCAGGCCCAGGCGGTCCATTTCTCCCCGATTTGCTGCATGAGCGGGACCGCGGAATTTGGTCGTGCCTCCCGGGCTAGGCGCGCGCCATCCATTTTGCTGCACCCGCCGAGCCTTTTTGGCTGGACCGCGCGGGCTCGCGCGGCGAAGGCGAGGCGGCCTGAAACCGCTAGGGTTACCACGGCGATAAAAGCCGGTGCCGCGGCTCCCCTTCCTCCATTCCCCACCCCGCCGCACTCTCGCCTCGCCGCTGTCGCCTCGCCGCTCTCCCTTCCTCCCGCCCTGTCTTCCGCTGGTAGGCTTCAAGCAGCCGGTGCTGGCGCCGAGGAAGGCGACCGAGCTGCTCCCTCCTCGCTCCCTCGGACCGCGATCGCCTCCGTCCTCTACCTCCTCCCCGACAGAACCCGCTTCGTCCTCGCCGTCCAGCAAGGAGGCCGGAGGCTTCATCGAGATCGACTTCCTCGCCGCTCGGATCTTGTTCGCCTTCGGCTTTTCCCTCTTCCGCGCTAGGGTATGACCGTTCCCCTTTGGCTTGTGCTTGAGTTGGATGAGAATGATTCATTTCTCTTGGTTTGGATTGGAAGAAGCCCCGATTCGGTCGATTTCAGTTGCATCTTGTGATCTTGTTATGTAATTGAGCTAGATCTCTGTGTTTTTAACATGTTCATGTGTCGATGATGTTGTGTACCCATTTCTCGGGAGGCTACTGCCCGCAGTAGCAGCCGTTACGGGTTGCGCGTGTAGCACTATTGCTTAATTACTCCTTACATTGGATGTCAATCATGATATGGCACTTATCTTGCACTCTACACGTTTCATGTTTTTGTAGATGGAGAACACTGCATTGCTCCGTGCTCAAGCTATTTCATTGGTGGTTGTCATGGTTTCATTTGTAGTTCGAAGCTTAGAGTGCGTAGATCTGTTGAACCTAACCCGCTTCGAGTTGCAGCCTAGAGCCCAATTCGATGTAGAACGTCAGGCTAACATAAACTTGATATATCACTCTACTGATGTTGAGTGCGTTAACATGTTGCGCATGAGGAGGGCCCCTTTTTTACCCTGTCTAATTTGTTTAGAGAGCGTGGCTTGCTTAGAGACAACATTAATAGTAGCATTGAGGAGCAGGTAGCCATGTTCCTCCATGTTGTTGGTCACAACCAGAGATTTCTTGTAGTGCATCAAACTTTCAGGAGATGCATTGAAACTGTAAGTAGGCATTTCAAGGATGTTTTGTTTGCAATTGGAGAGCTAAGAGATGAGATGATTAAAGCACCAAGCAATGACATTCACCCCAAGATTTTAGGAAGCAATAAATGGAATCCATATCTGAAGGTAATATGCATGTAGGCATTGGTTATTTCTGCATGTAGTAAGGTGAAAATGCAACTAATTTTGTAACTGCATATATCATTTTAGGACTGCATTGGAGTAATTGATGGTACACATATTCTTGCTAGGGTTCCATTGAGAATGCAAGCTGCTTTTAGGGGCAGGAAGCACCAGCCAACACGAGAATGTTATGGTTGCTTGTTGATTTTGATTTGAAGTTCACTTATGTGTTGGCGGGGTGGGAAGGGTCAGCACATGATGCCCATATATTGGCAGATGCATTAGAGAGGGATGATGGGCTCGGGGTTCCTGAAGGTAATAAGAAAACTTGTGTAATAAACTGATTAGGTTGTTTGCATGTCATGAATACTTAGGCAATTCTTTGAACTGTGTAGGTAAGTTTTATCTAGTGGATGCTGGATATGCTTGTCGTCCTGGGTTCCTTCCACCATTCCATGCTGTTCGGTACCACTTGTCCGAGTTCGGTGGTAGGAACCGGCCAACCAATGCGAGGGAGTTGTTTAATCCGAGGCATTCTTCCTTACGTGTATCTGTTGAGAGGGCATTTGCTGCATTCAAAGGGCGATTTAAAATCCTAGATAACAAACCATACCATACATATAAAACACAAGTGAAGCTTGTCCTTGCTTGTTGCATTTTGCATAACTGGATTCTGTCTTTTGGGGCTGATGAGGTGGTTCCAGCAGATGACTTCATTCCTCCTGTTGATGAGGTTGTCCCCGGTGATGAGGTGGTTCCTCCTCATGTATCAGCAACTCAGGAAAACGAAGCTTGGGTTGCAAATAGAGAGTATAGAGAGTCAATTGCACATGCTATGTGGGACAATAGGGGTAATCCTTAATGTACATTCACTTTATGCACCTGCCATATCATGTTTGGAACCATGTGATTGAGTAATGTGTGGCCTAAGTGCTTGTAACTGAGACTATTTGATCTATTTGACTGTTATTTGCCTTATAATGATTCTTGGTTCTGTTGTTGCATCTTATTTGCCTTGTCATGTGTGTTTCATTCTGTAGCTACCATGAATCATTGGACTACCTTGTGCACAATTAGGAAGATGGCTGTTGAGACTCGTTGTTGTGTCCGATGTGGTTGCTGTCTGTTGAGACTGTTGTTCTTTCCGATGTCACACCTTCTGTCTGGTGCCAATGCTGGTGCCGGACCTCGAATGAGGTGGACACCGATTAACTCCGGATTTGTTCCGAGGCGCATTTGTGAGCTTGTGGGCAAAGGTGCAAGGATAGATAAGGGCTTCAAGAAAGTCCATGTCAACCAGGTTGCAAAGGCACTCAAGGACTTTTTTGGGGAGGATGTGACTGCAACTCAAGTGTACAACCATTTGAGGAAGTGGAGGCAGAGGTGGGGAAAGGTGTGCAAACTCAAGGAGCTGAGTGGTGCTCTCCGGGATGATGAAACCTGCAGTATAGTGCTAGAACATGAGCACTACTTGGGCCATATCAAGGTGAGAAATAATCTATTTTGAGTTTATGTTCCCCTGCATTGAATTTGGAGTTTTATGTTCATTACTATACTGCCATGTCAATGATGACAGCCAATCTGGTAGGGTTTAGGGTTTAAGGCTCTACTATGCATTATCAATTGTCAATAATGCCTAGTGGAGCTTTAACTCCTAAACCCAACCTGGCAATTCCGAGACAACTTGTTTACTTGTTTTGTGCATGATACATACTAAGTATGATCTATAACCCCAACCATGATAGATACTAATTTATTTTTTGTGCAGGATCACCCCAAGGATGTGGAATTCTTGAACAGGCCCATTGAATTCTACAACCAGATGCAAATTGCATTTGGCAGCACTATGGCCACTGGAAGGTTTGCCATGGGTTCTGGAGAACCTCTAGGGGTTTTTTCAGGCTTTGGTGATAGTGAAGATGTGGTGGAGAAGAAGCCTCTTCCTCCACAAGAGAAGGTGGAGCCAGCAGAAGGATCAAAGGCCACTGAAGGCACTCATGCAGGTGGTAAGAGGAAGAGGGCTTGCATGAATGAAGATGAGACACTGCTGATGTGCAACATGACTGATGCTATGAATAATGTGGCTGCTGCTCTGAGGGAAACAACTGCTTCCCATGTTGATGATGCCCTCTATGTCACTGTCATGGGAGCTCCAGGCTTCACTGAGGAGGCTCTAATGGTGGCATATTCATATCTGCTGGATAACAAGTCTCGAGGCTAGAGGGTACATCAACATGATTGAGGCTCACCGTGTCCTCTGGCTGAGGACTTGGCTGGCCAAGCACTACTATCTGTGAGGCACTTCCCTTGTGAATGCTGACTTTTGTTAGGGGTTGAGTTGAGATGTTATATTGCCTCCTCCCCCTTAACCCACAATCCTAACCCTTTTGTTGTGCAGCAAGGTAGTCTGATAACTTGCTTCTGGTTGGTAGATCATAGCTTTTAGTTCTAGGAGTGGGTGGGTCCTAATTCATGCATGACTATTCTGAACTTGGTATTGTAATATTGTCCTACTTCATCTGCTATGCTTCTTCATTTGCATTTGCTCTTGTTTTCTACAATGCCCTATGATGATTAGGCACATATCAATTTGTTTGTTTTCTGTTCATATTGTTATGACTTTGCAATCTTTCACATTTGCATTCTTCTGATATTTTGCTGCCAGCCCACATTTGTTTTGTGTTCCTATTGTCATGAATTTGAGCTGCTGCCTTCATCTCTTGTATTTGATTATGTTTTTTGGTTTCCAATTGTAAATTGTTTGCTTATATGATATGTGCCATTACCTGAGGGCCAACTTCTACAAGCCAATGATTACAACTACCAAAAACATCAGGTTTACCTGATTAACTTGGTCATTGCTGAGGCTTAAGTTTAACCATTTCACAAAAATGTTTCTGTTTTCATTTATTTCCAGGTTCATGGCTTGGTATGTCTTCTGGAATGGCAGGCGACCAGGTGTGTACTAACACAACCTAATAGTAATCAGGGCAAAAATCCTGTAGTTGCAGTTCTTACTGTTGTAATATTGGTACTTCTATACAAACTGTTAAAGTCTAGTGATAATTTCAATGAAATACATGTGTTTGCCCCTGTTTTTTCATTTGTTCTGTGCACTCTGCTGGTAAAATCACCTCTGGTGATCAAACTCCTACCCATGTAGCCTACCAAGCACATTCCCTCCTTGGCAGTTATACACCCCAACCGTTTTCACAGGCCTAACAAACACGATCTCGTCTCAGCCCGGCCTGTAAGCTACAACCTACCAAACTAAACAATGATGCACCCACTCATACAGGCCCAGGTGGGCTAGCCGGGCTGGCATAGTGCAGGTCAGCCTACTCCAGGCTACCAAACACGCCCCAATTGTCTGCACCCTCCCTCCGGCATCATGCGTATCCCACCTGCAAAGCCTGTAGTCATCCAACCCCAAGAAGGTTGATCCGGAGGGTTCAAGCTGTGCGCCCTTGCTGTCATTGACAATGTTTCCGCATTGTGATGTCAGTTCTATCCTTCTCGAACCTCCACTCAGTGAAAACCTTCTATATATAAAGTTTTAAAAAATCTAGGTTTAAAATCAATGTTGCAAGTTTGGGAAACAAATCAACTTGAAGAGATATGTGATATGTGATATTCAATACACGGAATTCAGATATATAATGGTGGAGAGAGGATCAAGTGTGCCCGAATAGTTTGGCCCTCAAATTGAGCAAACTTGATGGAGTGAGGTGTGTTCCCAAAAAATGCGACATAGAAAAGATTTATGAAGCATTTCTAGGGGAGAAAATTCTCTGGGTACGTATTGCAGAAGCTTATGTGTGCGATACAATCCCGATTGCCGCCACGTGTATCGATTAGCTGGTTGATCCAACAAACTGATCACACGGAACTCACGGCCCTCACGTATCCTCGGCTTCCGGCGAGAGTCCCAGCTATGGAAACAAATCAAGCCGAGCCAGCCGAAACTGCGAGCCCGTGATGATGGAAGAGAACTCGACTCTCCCGGCCGTCGCCTTCGTGCAGATCTTGCTGCACCTCCCGACGGACGCCCGAGCCCGTGAGGCAAAATCGCTGCATCGTCGTTCCTGTTCTCTCGCCCGTGAGGCAAAATCGCTGCATCGTCGTTCCTGTTCTCTCGCGTCGATATCGTGTCTCCTTCCGCCCGAGAGGCCGAGACCATGGATGTTCCTGCCCTGTTCGATGGATAGCCTCACTCATTCAAACAAATGATTTGGTCTTTGCAGTGAAGTTGAGAGAAGGCATGAGGAGAAGCTTAGGAGAAGAAGGTGAGCACAACGAAATTGTAGTTGAAGTATGAGACAACCATTATACTTCAACCGTCAGTTTTGTAGCTGCTTCTTCTCCATCGATGGGCCTCATCAGGCATCACTGTAGCTCAATACAACACTATGTAGCGCAATAGATACTTGCCATCAGTTTTGGAGCTCTTGTCTTCTTGTCTGTAATGACGTTAGTTTTGTAGTTGGAGGTAATTTATTTTGTTGTACAAAAACTCAGGACGGTGAGCTGCTCGTGCTTAGCACATACAAAATGTATAACACAATCAATTAAAGGCCTGTATCTCCAGTCCCATAAATATTACATAATTTATTGCTTCATCGTAAAGGCTTGTGTGTCTCCTTGAAATAAAAGGAACAAAAAGTGCCAGATTGGGAAAAATATATATTTTCATGGTTGCATCATCAAAATTGCAGAAACTGCCTATTGCTTAAATCGTGAGCAATCTGTCACTTCATCAAAATGTAACTTTCTAGCAGTTGTAGCCTCTTGATCAACTCCAAGCAAAAGTCTTGTATATCCACCTGGGATTAAAGGAGTGGGAACAGTCGAAAAGCCGCCATACATATTAGTAGCTGCCAAGCTTGGTATTGCAATGTTACCACCGACAGTTGCGTTACAAGATCCCTATAAGACAGGTAAAACCAAATCATATCTCATTTGCTACTTGGAAGAAATGAATACAATAAAAGAGAGAAAAATATGAGCCCAGATCATGTGTCTTACAATCATTTCCCGAGGATCTTGTCTAACTTCCCTATTGTTAGCTGCAATATTTGTATCTTCACGAACTGGATACATAAGAGAAGCGGCTAAATTATTACTTCTGCTAGGATGAGGTAGGAAAAAAAATTGTGTAAATATGTCGCACTACCTTTTTTCTTAGCACCCTTTTTATTTTTCCCTTTTTTCTCTATTGGATTTCTACATCGTTTAGTCTTTGGACCTTTCATCACTTGAGGAACCCTTATTGTCACTTTACCTTTTAATATGTCTGCATCAAATTCATTAGAACTTTCAGGAACCACACAAGGTGTTGTAGGCCTTTGGAGTAGTGAATTATCTGCTTCTAAGTCTAACTTATCTATAGCTTTCTCTAATACTTCAAGTTCTTTGGAAACTGAGCACTTCAATGCAATAGATGTTGCCTTTTGAGAGATACGAGCAGCATGTGCTTGCAAACTTTCAATTCCACTACTTTGTTTCTCACAGATAAATCCTCTTTTTGCATACTTTGCCCATCTATGCATTATATACTGAGTTGGCAAGACAAAAACTTCATTGATGTTGAAGACTCTGTGAGCATGCTTGCACAAGATACCTACAAGACATTTTGCACTTTGTAGACATCAATAATAATTATATGCTAATGAAATGAAAAACTTGCATACATGCCAATAAATTCAAACTTCCTGCACGAACATGATATTGTTATATCCTGAGAATTAAAAACCACTATTGCTTCATCTTGAAATTTCATAGGCACCACCCTGTAAGTCTTGATTGCACCATCAATTGGCACAAGTGTACAAGAGATGGAAAATTGTCCTTTGAATTCCTCCTCAAACTCTGAGTAAAGCCTCCTTGTATAACTTTCAGCTGCAGTCTTCAACATCGGAAAATCGCTAATATAAGTAATAGGGTTGCTGCGTCGGGATTTAAAGTCTTCATCCACCTCATTTTCACGGAGATTAGCGCTGCACTTGTCGCATTCTTCTAAGAGTTCAGAGAGGCTAAGTTTTCTACGAAACCTTTTCTTGAAAACACTATTCATACCTTCACTTCTTTGAGTTGATGTCATATCAGCAGTAAAGGAATCCCGAAAGATAGCAGCCCAATGTTCCCGCATATTATAAAGGTTCTGTAGCCATGAGTTCTCCTTTAGATTGTACCTAGTCAACAACTCATGCCATGTCTGGTCAAAGTGTGCCACTGATCTTTCTTCATAGACACATCTCTTAAACTCAACAAGAAAAAAAGGATGATTAGCTATTACATTACTAAGATAAGATGTTTGGTAGCATTTTGATAAATGTGCCACAAACAAAGATGATGCCTTGTATATGGGAAAACAATGCTAACTGCTGCTGCCATGGCTGCACATTGATCAGTGAAAATTGTGCTTGGATGCTTGCCCGACATTGCTGTGAGAAATGTTTCAAAAAGCCAAATAAATGATGATGTGGTTTCATCAAATAATAATGCAGCCCCAAAAATAATTGTTTGCTTATGATGGTTGGTTCCAAGAATCGGGGCAAATGGCATTTCAAACTTGTTGGTCTGAAACGTGGTGTCAAATGACACAGCATCACCAAAACATGCATAATCCATTATTACTTGGTCGTCTGCCCAAAAGAAGTTTACAATTTCATGAGTTTTCTTGTCAAGTTGTATGGCATAAAAGAATGTAGGGTCCTCTGATTGTTTTTTCTTCAAGTAATCCAAAAAGAGTTTGTGTATCATTAGGGGCCAAGTACTTCTTTCGCTCACGACCAATTTCATTGTTGGAATCCACTCGCTGAAAGGGAACATTCTCTGCTCCTCCATACCACTGCTTGAAAAAGTCATACACTTGAGCTGGTTTCATCCCAGTCTCTCGTATTTGACTAATTAATCGTTTATCTGCCTTAGTAATATGTACGTGAGACCTCATGTAACACCCCGAAATTTCAAATTCTGGGATGTGCATGAAATTCACAAAATTTTTAAACTTTTTAAAGCATATTTAAATATTATCTAAAGGATAATATTATAAATATATTTTTCTTTCTTCCTTCATTAAGAGGAAGAGTTATCTTTTAAACTCAAACAATTATTTTGATTATAAAGTTCCTTTGTTGAATTTCTCAAATGTATCTATGATTTGTTTTGATTATGAAAATGACTTGATAAAAAGATTGTATTTGTTTATTTAAGAAAACAATATTTTACACAAGGTATTTTTCCCTTCGCAAGAAAAAGAGAAGTGTGTTATCATTTTATGTGAAACAAAGAGTTATCTTTGAAAAATAAGTAAAGTTTGATCTATAGAAATGTTTATTTAAGAAATACTTTTGATTTATGGAGGTTGTCACACCCCTATCCCGAAAGATAGTTAAGTGTGGTACGGATCGCCTTGGGAGATGATTGACGAAGCAACCATACATAGCATCACTTTAACAAACATATACGATTTGCAAGGTTACATAATTAAGTCTTGATTACAACATAGAGTTCGAATAAAAGATACATTAGGTTCGAATTTAAGTCTTACATAGCCATGATCTTTGTTCGAAATTAAAGTGCGGAAGCGAAATACATAACTCGACGATACATAGATAACTTAAAGGAACCATGCCGGCCTAGGCCATGGCTCACTCATCATGGGTCGGAGAGCTAGGGACCCATTCAATAGTCCACTCTTTGGGCTCTTCTCCATCCCAAACCACCTTACCACAACAATCACAAAACCCGGCTTGCGGGAAACCTGTAAATCAACATGTAGTGGCAAAGCCTCGAGTATCTAACATACTCCGCAAGTCTTACCCGTCAACTTGGTCATCTAAGACCGACTCCTAGATGCATGGGCTTGACCGGTTTAACTTGGCCTTTTTGCATAAATAGCACCTATGCTAATTAGGTTGGCAATTTTATTACTTAGCCAAATTAATAGGGTTGTTGCATAAAAGGAACTTTAGTGAGCATACTAGCAAGACAAGAGTTTGCAATACAATTTAATATCAATATAAAACAGCAAGCTATTCAATCTCTTTCCATTACTACACATTGCGGACTGCTCGAAACAAGTGGTACTTATTAACCGAGAGGAAACGGCGATAATTATCGAATTATTAATCCTGCAGGAAAGAACCCAAATGCACGACATACGCATCATTTAAGAACACGTATGGCCACCGTTCGCGAGTTCATCATAAAGTAAAACACGGGGCCACCGACCCCGAGTACACGTCCCCTTGCGACCGTTCAACAACGCGCCCAAGGCTTAACCCATGTACTCTCCAACGGTCCTCAACCCGTGCAACCACCGTGCCAAACACATCACCTCGGGGTCGGTGAGATATCCGGCTCACTTTACAACTTACAAGCTACATAGGTTTACCAATCCCCATAAGAAAGGTATGCAAGTGGTACACAACTCAAACTTGTTCGCGGAGCCACAATGGGGTGTTCTCAATTTTTAACCAAATTCATTATGTTCACATTTAGTCATAAGCCATGAGTGAGATCCCCAATTCTATCGTTGACTCCAAAAACATAGCATAGCACTTCTAACGAGGATATGACACATAATCGACATAGGACATATAGGAATTTATGCACGTGGATTTCCAATCAACGCCTAAGAACTTAAATGCACATTCATCATCCTTAATATAGTGATAAAAGAAGGCATTTCAAAATAGTAGGAATGCACCGGGGCTTGCCTTGAGAGTGATCGAAGTTAGCACTAGCCTCACAAGCGTTGAGCGTGGCGATAGCTTCTTCCGGCGGGATCAATTCGGCGTCGTCACCTAAGGAATGAAATGCAATGCATAAGTCACATGACAACAAGGTCGATGATGAGAGTAATGCATGTGTGCTGTTTTGCAAAGGTCCATATGAGTATGTAATTCAAAAGTTTCGTTTGCTCGAACCCTAACAAGCATGACATGTCTCTTGTTTTATTTAAGGGGGGTCCGAATACATGACAAGCGTGGTCATACTAATATAATGAGTAATGACTTGGTGGCATAGACATGAGTGCTGTGGTTAGTGTAGGTTTAGCACTAATATCTTAGCAAGTTTTTTTTTTATAACACAAAACGAAGAAATCTAGGCTTAGGTGTTTTTAACATCACATGCGATGACGATTCCCTTTTAAAATAGGAATTCGATTTCAAAATTCATACATACGTGAAATATGTGAAACCTTTTGACTAAACCTGCCATGAGGTGCTAAAGGACATAATGAACAGTGGAAATTACATAAACATACATGAACATGATTCTTAATGACATAAAACTAATTATGCTTGTGCTGAAAATGACCCTTTAGAAATTTAGATCTAGGGTTTGCAAAAATCATTACTTAACATGGTCAAAATTTAACATGGGATTTTCTACACATGCACAGTATCAAAAGGAAATTAATTACCAAGTTTCATGCAAAAATAATTTATACAGATTTAATTAAAAATTAAATACAGAGAATGCAAGAAATGCAATAACTTGAAAAATATGAAATTAAATGCAGATCTTCCAGTGCCAAAATTTCATGTGGGTCTGGGTGAAGACTTTGGCCAAGTGGCATTTAATTTGGATTTATATTTGTAAAGTTATGGCTCAGTTAAGTTTTCAGGGGTTGACTTTTGTCATTTTTGAAAAATGTGAAGATGACCAGATCTGATGAGTTCATGTTACTTTTATGAAAGTACAGGTCTTCTAGTTTCCAAAACATTTTAGTTTGTAATTTTTGGACGATTCAACCGCCAGATATGAATTTTTCAAACTCAAACGAAGTTCGGGTGTAATTACGAGAATGCCGCCGGTTCATTTTTAAACCGGCGGCGCGCGGGCTCCGGCGGACGGCGGCCGGCGCCGACGAGGTTGGGCGCGGGGGCACTGCGGGGCAGCTCAAGCTCTGCGCTTTGGTGGGGATGATGGGCGCGACGCGGGGAACGTGGTGGTGCGGTCTAAAGGGGCTCGCGACGGCCGGAGCACCGGCGACCATGGTGCGGTGGTGGGGGCGATACTCCGGCACCGTCGCGCGCGGCGCACGGAGGACGAGAGGAGGTGCGATCTCGTGCAAAAGCTTCGCCTCACCTTGGAGAAGGGCGGCACGGGCTTGGACGGTGATGAGGAGGGCTCGGGGTAGGAGCTCGTCGGAGGGGGTGCGGGTGGCCGGCGGCGGCGTCCTTTTCTTCTCCAATTTCCGGCGGAACACTGCAGGACAAGGGGAGTGGATCAAGGGGAAGCTAGAGGGCGACCTTGCGCGTCACCTTGGCCAAGCATTGGTGCATGTGGGCTCACCTAGGCCGAGCTATCGGCGGAGGCGGCCATGGCGGCTCTCCCGGCGGCAGCGGCGATTTCTTCAATTTACTCGCCGACGAGGGGGAGGAGGTGGGGCAACGGTGCGAGGAGGTGCAGAGAGATGTGGGTGAATGATTGGGGGCGTTGAGATGGGACCTTGGCTCCCGTGCGGTGTTTTCTAAGGCGGAGGGGACGGGCGGTGCACGGCCGGCAGGGGAGGGGAGGTGCGGCCTTCAATTCCCGGCCGTTCCTCGTTGGCCGGCGGGTACAGGACGGTTGGGAGGTGGCCAGGGGGCTTGCGTGGCGATTTGACGGGGCAGGGCACGCGCGGGGGCGGCCGCGGTGGCGCCGGACCGGCGGGCGGTCCGCCATTGCCCACCGGGCAATGAGCTCGAATTTGGGTTTTTCAAATTTTGAATCGGTGGTTTGAAAGTTTGAGTGAAAATCGTAGTTCTGGTGCTCTAAATTTGAAACCAAAAATATGGGGAGATTCAGGATGATGTGCTCTAATTTTCATCTTTTAGTTTGAAGTTCTAAACTTGCTTCCAAAAATTCATACAAAATTCACAAGTAACAGGGTTTCAGATTTGAATTTGAATTTTTGGGCATTCAAAACTTCGTTCAAAAATTTTGTAAAAATATTGTAAATTCATCTTTTTACATGAGCAATCCAGTGGTGCAAAAATATGTGGGTAGTGTTTTTATAATTTTTGCATTTAGGTTAGGACTAGGGTTTAGGGTTAGGTTTTTCCCCTTTTTTTCCTTTTTATTTTTTTCTTATTTCTTTTTCCTGGTTGGTGATTAACCTTAGTACTTTCTTAATGCTGTGATTAGGAGGTTAATTACGTGATTGGCCTAAGATCGTGACACGGGATGTCACAGCCCTCCCCCTTAAAGAAATTCTCGTCCCGAGAATCGCTACGAATTAAGGAGAGGGAGTGCGAAAATTACCGATTTGTGTGACGCGAGGAACTCGGGAAAATTCTTCTCTAGAAAATCCTCTTGTTCCCAAGTTGCTTCTTCTTCGGTGTGGTTACTCCATTGCACTTTGTAGAAGGTGATGGTGCGATTGCGAGTTACTCGGTCGCTTTGATCGATAATCCGGACGGGGTATTCGGGGTAGGAGAGATCTTCTTCTAGTTGATCGGTGTCGGAAATGACCACATCTATCGGAGGCTTCAAACATTTCTTGAGTTGAGATACATGGAACACGTTGTGCACACGAGCAAGACTTTCCGGTAGTTGCAATCGGTAAGCAACCGCGCTATGCTTTTCCACAATCGGATAGGGTCCGATATAGCGGGGTGCTAATTTTCCTTTAATTCCAAACCGAGATACGCCCTTATTCGGAGAGACACGAAGATAAACGTGATCTCCCTTCTCAAATTCCAAGGGGCGTCTCCTCTTGTTAGCGTAACTCACTTGACGAGATTGTGCGGCTTTCATGTTGGCTTGAATTTGTCGAACCTTCTCTTCGGCTTGGGTGACAAGATCGGGACCAAAAGTAGTTCTCTCTCCCGCTTCCGACGAATTTAAGGGTGTACGACAAGAGTGACCATACAACGCTTCAAACGGTGACATTCCCGAACTCTCTTGATAGCTATTGTTGTACGAGAATTCGGCGAATGGAAGACAATCATCCCAATTTCCTCTATTTTCCATGGCACATGCTCTCAAGATATCCTCCAAATATTGATTCAATCTTTCGGTTTGTCCATCCGTTTGAGGGTGATATGCGGAGCTTCTAATGAGGGTGGTACCAAGACAAGAATGCAATTGTTCCCAAAAGCGAGATACAAATTGCGGACCTCGATCGGAAACAATAGTTTTAGGTACTCCATGCAAACACAACACTCTTGAGATGTATAGCTCGGCATACTTCTTAGTATTGTAGGTAGTATGGACGGGGATGAAATGTGCGGACTTAGTTAACCTATCCACAATAACCCAAATTGAATCGTGCTTCTTTGATGTGAGAGGCAATCCAACGATAAAATCCATAGCAATGTCCTCCCACTTCCACACGGGAATCTTCAATGGGTTCAATAATCCGGCCTTTCTCAAGTGGTCGGCTTTCACTCGTTGACAAGTATCACACTCGGCCACATACCGTGCAATCTCACGCTTCATGCGTGTCCACCAAAACTTTTCTCTTAGGCCGCGGTACATCTTGTTGCTACCGGGGTGTATGGAATATTTAGACAAATGTGCCTCATCCATTATTTTCTTCCGTAATTCCATATCCTTCGAACAACGAGACGTTGGTTGAACCATAATACACCATTGTCATCTTGTCTGAAACATGTAGCTTCATCTTTCTCAATCTTTTGCCGAATAAATTCCATACCTTCGTCCTTCTTTTGCGCCTCAATAATTTCCTCGCGAAGGGTAGGAATAAGAGCTAGATTATATAGCGAACCATAGGGAATGACTCGAAGACTCTGGTTCACTAGAATCTGAAATTTCCGAGTTTTCCATAGAACAACCGGTAATATGATTGCATTGATCCTTGCGACTCAAGGCGTCGGCAACCACGTTAGCTTTACCCGGATGATAATGGATTTCCAACTCATAATCCTTGATTAATTCCAACCATCTACGTTGCCTCATATTCAACTCTTGTTGGGTGAAGATGTATTTGAGGCTCTTATGATCAGTGTAAAGATTGACAAGATTTCCAAGTAGATAATGCCTCCAAGTTTTCAAAGCAAGGACAACCGAGGCTAGTTCCAAATCATGAGTGGGGTAATGTTGTTCATGCTTGCGAAGTTGACGAGAAGCATAAGCAATGACACGGCCTTCTTGCATTAGCACATATCCTAGACCGGTGCCGGATGCATCACAATACACGTCAAACGGCTTGGTGATGTCGGCTTGTGCTAACACCGGAGCGGATGTCAAATGCTTCTTGAGAGTTTGGAAGGCTTCTTCACATTCACGGCTCCATTTAAACTTAGCATCTTTCTCCAACAACTTTGTCATAGGCTTGTCTATGCTCGAAAAATTGGGAATGAATTTCCGATAGTAGCCGGCAAGACCTAGAAAACTCCGGATTTGTCTCACCGACCTTGGGGATTTCCAAGCGAGCACGTCTCCCATTTTACTTGGGTCAACGGCGACACCTTTCGCGGAAATGATGTGACCCAAGAAAGGCACTTGCTTCAACCAAAATTCACATTTGCTAAACTTGGCATACAATTGATGATCACGAAGCCGTTGGAGAACAATGCGAAGGTGTTCGGCATGCTCTTCTTCGGACTTCGAATAAATAAGAATGTCGTCAATGAAGACCACGACAAACTTATCTAACTCGGGCATAAATACCGAATTCATCAAGTACATAAAATGAGCCGGGACATTTGTGAGCCCAAAAGACATGACGAGATACTCAAAGAGACCATACCGCGTAGAGAATGCGGTTTTTGGAATATCTTCGGCTCGGATCTTGATTTGATGGTAACCGGATCGGAGATCAATCTTAGAGAAAACCTTAGCACCAACTAATTGATCAAAGAGAATATCAATCCGAGGGAGTGGGTATTTATTCTTAATAGTTACCGCATTGAGAGGGCGATAATCCACACATAGACGTAGCGTCTTGTCTTTCTTCTTTACAAAGAGAGCGGGACATCCCCACGGAGATGAACTAGGGCGAATATATCCTTTATCCATAAGCTCGTCCAATTGCTCTTTTAAGATTGCTAGCTCATTGGGAGCTATCTTGTACGGTCTACGGAAAATTGGTGCCGCATCGGGTTGGAGCTCAATTCTAAACTCGACATCCCGATCGGGTGGCATGCCCGGTAAATCCTCCGGAAAAACATCGGGAAACTCACATACCACGGGAATATCCTCAATCCGTTTTCCCTCAGGATGGTAGATTTTTGAAGTGGAGAATTTTGGACGGGGCAATCGGAGAATAGATGAACCATGGAGTGGGGAGTTTAGGTGAACTTCACGAGAATCGATGTGTAAAACGGCTCTATGGAGTTTCATCCACCTCATACCTAGAATTATATCTATTCCTTGCCCACACAAAACTATGAGAGAAGAGGGGTATATTTTTCTTTCTAGGTGTAGTGGGACTTGCCTCAACTCTAGGTTTGTTTTTATCTTTCCACCGGGTGATGTGATGATATAGGGAATATCCAAAACGGTGGGGGTGAGTTGTAGGGTTTTTGCATATGCTTGACTAATGAAATTATGAGTTGCACCCGAATCAAAAAGAACCAAAGTGGAGTGGTTGTTGACCGAAAACATACCCGAAAGTACCGGTTCTCCCGCTTGAATCTCTTCGGCCGTGGTATAGTTGACTCGGCCATTCTTAGCATTTGGAGTGGAGGATTGATTGCGATTCCCATTCCCATTATTCCCATTGCGGTTTTGGTTGTTGTTGCCGCTTCCGGAACCAATGTTGTTGTTGTTGTTGCCCGGGTTGCGTGTCGGAACACGGCAATCCTTTGCGAAATGCCCCGGACGTCCACAATTAAAGCACGGACCTTGAGGACCGGGCCTAGCACCTTGGTATTGCTGCTGTGGAGGGCGGAACGAGGTGGTATGCTGCTGATTTCCACCGTGGGAGTGGTGGTGTTGCTGCGGCACAACCGGCGTGAGCCCCCGTCGGCGGCAATGCGGCCCGAAACTTCGTCCGGTCGGGGAAGTGATAGCTAGCTTGTACTTGGGCGGAGCGGAGCCGGATGGATTTCCTACGGCACGCTTCCTCTTCTTGTCCTCTTGGTGAGCACGGATAGCATCTTCCTGCACGATTGCGGCACTCATCAAGTCATTGAACGTGCCGGTAGCGACTTGAGCCAAGCGATCTTGCAACTTCGGGCTTAGCCCCGAACGAAAGCAATCCTTCTTCTTATCATCCGTATCGGCATGATAGGATGCATATTGGGCCAAGTAGTTGAACTTCCGTGCATACTCTTGCACGGTTCCGGCACCTTGCTTCAAACTAAGGAACTCTTGCAACTTGCGCTTCATGAGACCGGCGGGAATGTGATGCGCGCGAAATGCGGTGCAAAAGTCCGGCCAGTTCACTTGAGTACCGGCGGGAAGTGCGGCGGTGAAACTTGCCCACCATGCACTAGCGGAGCCACGAAGTTGTTGAGCCGCAAAGAGAACCTTTTGCTCCGATGTGCAATTGAGGAGAGCAAACTTCGACTCAATGATGCGGAGAAAATTATCCGCCTCCAACGGATCGGTAGTAGCTTCACCAAACTTGGGCGGTTGAGTGGCCCAAAAGTCGGCATAGGTGGAATTCCTCGAGCCTTGGGGTGGCGGTCCTTGGCCTTGTCCTTGGTTGACTTGACTTGCAAAGAACAAGCGGAACATCTCGTTTTGGTTGGACACGAGTTGTTCCAACGGCGTGAGAGGTGGAGGGTTAGGGAGTTGTTCTTCCCTCGCACCATGACCACTTCCGGAAGCTTCACCACGGCAGGTATTCACCATCCGTCACGCATGCAAAATTTTCTCACGTTAGCTCATTAGACCAAGAGCTAAAATAGCAAGAAAACATGACATTGGGCATAAGGGACCAAAATTTCAGATTGCATGTACGAAGAAAATATTGATGAAATAAGCATAATGCATTGGCAACACACATATTCCATAGATTCTAACATAGTAGCAACATGATAGAAATTTTTTTGATACACGGGAAACCACGAATCCGATACAACACGGTCTTAGGTTACATCATATGTGACCCACAAACAAACACAAATCTCGGAGAGCTTAGTTAACAACACGCGGATCGTTTCCAACACGGTTACATGCCTCACGAGATCACAAATCCTACACACATAGAGCTACGACCACCGGTCGTGACAACTACTCGTCGTCATCGCCGTAGTAGTCGGCGTCATCCCTCATGGGAGAGGGTGGTGCTCCGTCCTCGACGTCGGAAGCATCCTCGCCATCACTCATCTCCACATCCTCCTCGGGTGGGATGATCTCAAGTGGCTCGGGAGGTCCGCCATTGAGGATGGCGTGCAAGGCGTTGTTGGCGGCTTGGAGATGCTCAATGGTAGCGTTGTTATGCGCTATGGTCGCTCGGGCGTTCCGGAGGTCTCCCTCCAAGGCATCCCCGGCGCCCCGAGCCTCCAGGAGAGTAACATCCAACTCATCCTTCTCCTCGAGAAGGGCCTCCACCTGGCCGGAGAGGACGTAGTTCTCCTCATTCGCGGCGGCGAGCTGGGCATCACGCTCATCGAGCGTGGCCTGCAGAGTGGCGGCTCCATTGCCCTCAAGGGCAAGGTGGGCGTCGTGGAGCTGCTCGAAGAAGTTCCAACGCTCCGTCTCGCTATACTCGAGCTGCGTACGGAGGGTATCCACCTCGGTAGTGCGCTCGGCTAGCTCGGCGGTGCGGGCAGCAAGCTCGGCGTCGCGAGCGGCGAGCTCGGCGTCACGGGTGGTAAGCTCGACGTCGCGGGTGGCGAGGGTGGCCTGCAGGGCCGCACGCTCCTGCTCCAACTCGAGCACCCGCCTCGCGAGGTTCTCGCGGTCCAACATGAGCTTGCCGGGGGCCATCTGTCGGAGAATTTTGAAACACAAGTCAAAACTCAATATCCAACAACAAAACATGCTAAATAAGTAAAGCATGAATGATGGAATGGCACCAACTTAGCAAAAGAATACAACAAAACCTTTCGTGTAATCCTAACACGGTTCCATTTTTCTGGACAGATTTGACACGTTACAGAAACTCGACAATTACCCCTATTTCTCTGCTGAATCAAACTTTTATTTTGTTACGAAAGTTTTAGACAATTTCTTAAGATTTCCAACGCATCCTAGAACAGCTCAATCCGACTTGTCGTTTGAAAGTTATGCACGATCTACGACAGGGACAGAACCGGAGCACATTCTGAAATTCCAGAACAGCTCTCTGTAATGGGCAATTCTGGCTACGTTCCAGATTTTGACAAGACCTGAGACTAGGGGATCGTTGTAGTGCATAATACAAGCTTTCCAGAAAGTCCCTATTTGCCTTATTTGGATAAGTAACTTGAAAGTTATGCTCGTTTTCATGGAAGTTAATAAATCTGCCACGTTTTTGTTTCCGGCTTTCAAACTTTTTGTGAGAATGAAGCTATGTGTCCCATTTTTCGTGATGCTTTCATTTAGATAAGTTCACATGCATATGTTTGACATGACGACATGATATGCAAAGATGATGGATGCTCAATATGTCGTTCCGTACGTCCTCACAAAATTAAAAGACCGCGCCCGCCGATACGAGTATCGGACAAGCGCATTGGTGGCACACACACCTCTCGCACGATACTATACGATCTAAAGCGTTGTTATGTACCTGCAAGAGATGGATTCCAGAAACATTACATCAAATTCAAAAGAAACAAGCCAAAAATAAATCCATGTCACCTCGCCTCACATGGAGAGCTCTCGAATAAGAGTGTATTCGAGTCACACCAATAATATCATGCGAAAATTTGACAACACTCAATCACATACCTTTGCTCAAGCCGTAGTTGCAAAATATTTAACAATCATAACACGGGGTTAGTTTTGCCACCATTCTATATAGTCCTTATATTGGCCTTTCTATCTAGACTCGTGCCTCACCGTGACTCAAAAACGGGTTTTAAGATTTTTAGAATGAGTGTTAGCGTGACGCAAATCCCAAGTCGGCTCGATACCACGTGTCACACCCCTATCCCGAAAGATAGTTAAGTGTGGTACGGATCGCCTTGGGAGATGATTGACGAAGCAACCATACATAGCATCACTTTGACAAACATATACGATTTGCAAGGTTACATAATTAAGTCTTGATTACAACATAGAGTTCGAATAAAAGATACATTAGGTTCGAATTTAAGTCTTACATAGCCATGATCTTTGTTCGAAATTAAAGTGCGGAAGCGAAATACATAACTCGACGATACATAGATAACTTAAAGGAACCATGCCGGCCTAGGCCATGGCTCACTCATCATGGGTCGGAGAGCTAGGGACCCATTCAATAGTCCACTCTTTGGGCTCTTCTCCATCCCAAACCACCTTACCACAACAATCACAAAACCCGGCTTGCGGGAAACCCGTAAATCAACATGTAGTGGCAAAGCCTCGAGTATCTAACATACTCCGCAAGTCTTACCCGTCAACTTGGTCATCTAAGACCGACTCCTAGATGCATGGGCTTGACCGGTTTAACTTGGCCTTTTTGCATAAATAGCACCTATGCTAATTAGGTTGGCAATTTTATTACTTAGCCAAATTAATAGGGTTGTTGCATAAAAGGAACTTTAGTGAGCATACTAGCAAGACAAGAGTTTGCAATACAATTTAATATCAATATAAAACAGCAAGCTATTCAATCTCTTTCCATTACTACACATTGCGGACTGCTCGAAACAAGTGTTACTCATTAACCGAGAGGAAACGGCGATAATTATCGAATTGTTAATCCTGCAGGAAAGAACCCAAATGCACGACATACGCATCATTTAAGAACACGTATGGCCACCGTTCGCGAGTTCATCATAAAGTAAAACACGGGGCCACCGACCCCGAGTACACGTCCCCTTGCGACCGTTCAACAACGCGCCCAAGGCTTAACCCATGTACTCTCCAACGGTCCTCAACCCATGCAACCACCGTGCCAAACACATCACCTCCGGGTCGGTGAGATATCCGGCTCACTTTACAACTTACAAGCTACATAGGTTTACCAATCCCCATAAGAAAGGTATGCAAGTGGTACACAACTCAAACTTGTTCGCGGAGCCACAATGGGGTGTTCTCAATTTTTAACCAAATTCATTATGTTCACATTTAGTCATAAGCCATGAGTGAGATCCCCAATTCTATCGTTGACTCCAAAAACATAGCATAGCACTTCTAACGAGGATATGACACATAATCGACATAGGACATATAGGAATTTATGCACGTGGATTTCCAATCAACACCTAAGAACTTAAATGCACATTCATCATCCTTAATATAGTGATAAAAGAAGGCATTTCAAAATAGTAGGAATGCACCGGGGCTTGCCTTGAGAGTGATCGAAGTTAGCACTAGCCTCACAAGCGTTGAGCGTGGCGATAGCTTCTTCCGGCGGGATCAATTCGGCGTCGTCACCTAAGGAATGAAATGCAATGCATAAGTCACATGACAACAAGGTCGATGATGAGAGTAATGCATGTGTGCTGTTTTGCAAAGGTCCATATGAGTATGTAATTCAAAAGTTTCGTTTGCTCGAACCCTAACAAGCATGACATGTCTCTTGTTTTATTTAAGGGGGGTCCAAATACATGACAAGCGTGGTCATACTAATATAATGAGTAATGACTTGGTGGCATAGACATGAGTGCTGTGGTTAGTGTAGGTTTAGCACTAATATCTTAGCAAGTTTTTTTTTTATAACACAAAACGAAGAAATCTAGGCTTAGGTGTTTTTAACATCACATGCGATGACGATTCCCTTTTAAAATAGGAATTCGATTTCAAAATTCATACATACGTGAAATATATGAAACCTTTTGACTAAACCTGCCATGAGGTGCTAAAGGACATAATGAACAGTGGAAATTACATAAACATACATGAACATGATTCTTAATGACATAAAACTAATTATGCTTGTGCTGAAAATGACCCTTTAGAAATTTAGATCTAGGGTTTGCAAAAATCATTACTTAACATGCTCAAAATTTAACATGGGATTTTCTACACATGCACAGTATCAAAAGGAAATTAATTACCAAGTTTCATGCAAAAAGAATTTATACAGATTTAATTAAAAATTGAATATAGAGAATGCAAGAAATGCAATAACTTCAAAAATATGAAATGAAATGCAGATCTTCCAGTGCCAAAAATTCATGTGGGTCTGGGTGAAGACTTTGGACAAGTGGCATTTAATTTGGATTTATATTTTTAAAGTTATGGCTCAGTTAAGTTTTCAGGGGTTGACTTTTGTCATTTTTGTAAAAATGTGAAGATGATCAGATCTGATGAGTTCATGTTACTTTTGTGAAAGTACAGGTCTTCTAGTTTCCAAAACATTTTAGTTTGTAATTTTTGGACGATTCAACCGCCAGATATGAATTTTTCAAACTCAAACGAAGTTCGGGTGTAATTACGAGAATGCCACTCGGTTCATTTTTAAACCGGGCGGCGCGCGGGCTCCGGCGGACGGCGGCCGGCGCCGATGAGGTTGGGCGCGGGGCGCTGCGGGGCAGCTCAAGCTCTGCGCTTTGGTGGGGATGATGGGCGCGGCGCGGGAACGTGGTGGTGCGGTCTAAAGGGGCTCGCGACGGCCGGAGCACCGGCGACCATGGTGCGGTGGTGGGGGCGATACTCCGGCACCGTCGCACGCGGCGCACGGAGGACGAGAGGAGGTGCAATCTCGGGCAAAAGCTTCGCCTCACCTTGGAGAAGGGCGGCACGGGCTTGGACGGTGATGAGGAGGGCTCGGGGTAGGAGCTCGTCGGAGGGGGTGCGGGTTGCCGGCGGCGGCGTCCTTTTCTTCTCCAATTTCCGGCGGAACACTGCAGGACAAGGGGAGTGGATCAAGGGGAAGCTAGAGGGCGACCTTGCGCGTCACCTTGGCCAAGCATTGGTGCATGTGGGCTCACCTAGGCCGAGCTATCGGCGGAGGCGGCCATGGCGGCTCTCCGGGCGGCGGCGGCGATTTCTTCAATTTATTCGCCGGCGAGGGGGAGGAGGT
This sequence comes from Chloris gayana, assembly GCA_031894775.1. NCBI lineage: Eukaryota > Viridiplantae > Streptophyta > Magnoliopsida > Poales > Poaceae > Chloris > Chloris gayana. The sequence continues at coordinate 104,887 of JAUNZO010000794.1, forward strand.
GGGGCAACGGTGCGAGGAGGTGCGAGAGAGATGTGGGTGAATGATTGGGGGCGTTGAGATGGGACCTTGGCTCCCGTGCGGTGTTTTCTAAGGCGGAGGGGACGGGCGGTGCACGGCCGGCGGGGAGGGGGAGGCGCGGCCTTCAATTCCCGGCCGTTCTCGTTGGCCGGCGGGTACGGGACGGTTGGGAGGTGGCCCGGGGGCTTGCGTGGCGATTTGACGGGGCAGGGCACGCGTGGGGGCGGCCGCGGTGGCGCCGGACCGGCGGGCGGTCCGCCATTGCCCACCGGGCAATGAGCTCGAATTTGGGTTTTTCAAATTTTGAATCGGTGGTTTGAAAGTTTGAGTGAAAATCGTAGTTCTGGTGCTCTAAATTTGAAACCAAAAATATGGGGAGATTCAGGATGATGTGCTCTAATTTTCATCTTTGAGTTTGAAGTTCTAAACTTGCTTCCAAAAATTCATACAAAATTCACAAGTAACAGGGTTTCAGATTTGAATTTGAATTTTTGGGCATTCAAAACTTCGTTCAAAAATTTTGTAAAAATATTGTAAATTCATCTTTTTACATGAGCAATCCAGTGGTGCAAAAATATGTGGGTAGTGTTTTTATAATTTTTGCATTTAGGTTAGGACTAGGGTTTAGGGTTAGGTTTTTCCCCTTTTTTTCCTTTTTATTTTTTTCTTATTTCTTTTTCCTGGTTGGTGATTAACCTTAGTACTTTCTTAATGCTGTGATTAGGAGTTTAATTACGTGATTGGCCTAAGATCGTGACACGGGATGTCACGAGAGGTAATCTATTTTTAGAAAATGATTCATGAAAATAAATTATTGAACAATTATATTTGATTTATGGAAATAACTTTATTTCAAAAGGCATTATTTTATAAGTTATTTTCTCTTTGAAAGCAAAATGAGAACTTTATCATTTCATGTGAGAAAAAGGAGTTATTTCCAAAACTAAATAAAGTTTGAATTATGAAAGCTTTTGACTTAAGAATACATTTGATTTATAGAATAAATGCTTCAAATATGTGAAAATGGCTTATCAAATAAATGTATTTGATTTATGAAAAGGTTTGCTTAATAGATATCCTTCGTTTAAGAAAAGAGTTGTGTTATGGGCATGTGTGATTTATAAAAGAATTTATTTGATAAAAACTATTTTAGTTTAAAGTATTCTTTATTTCCCAAGGTGTTTTTATTTCGATAAAGAAAGAAAGTTTAATTACCTTTGGTTAATTTGGGTTGGAAGCCAAATTAATTCCATAGTAATTTTTGTCTAGGTTTAAACTAAAAATAAATGAATTTATATAATTATATTTTGGCTGAAATGCATGCATGTTGATTTGTTACATTTGGTCTTTATTGTGTGAATATTTCATTTGAAATTTCGAATATAATTATTTGTATTTAATTAGCTATTAGAAATAGAATAGGAAAGAAGTAAAATAAGAAAAGAAAAGAAAAGAAAAAGAAGAAACCCAACCCGGGCCATGGGCCGAATTTCTCCCCTCCCGGCCCAACTCTTCCCCCTTCTCTCTTCTCCCTCTCGCTCCCGGTCCCGCTCGATCCAACCCAACCCGCCGAGGCCGCGCGCGAGCCCTCCCCGACCCTAATCGCCTCCGACCGCAATCCAGCCATCCTCGACGTGCGCGCCAAGGCAGCCTCGTCCGAGCTCCATAAATACCGGCCCGCACCCTCGTATCCATCTTTTCCCTCAAACCGTCGCCTCTCGAGCCCTAGCCCGCCACCGCCATCGCCACCATTAGCGCCGCCCGCCCTACACCGTCGCTAGCTGCCGGAGGTCGCCCCGATCGCCGCCGACGCCAAGACGGTCTTCGCAAAGTCGCACCGCTCCCTCCCGCAAGACGCATCGAGCGGCCGACGCACGACGAGCTCTCGCGACGCGGCCGAGCACCTCCGCCACGACCTCGCCGTCGCGAGCCGCCTCCGATCGATTCCCCGTGCCCGCAACCCCCTAGGTGAGCTCGCCATCCCCTTCTCTCGTCATCCGGACCCGGCCGCGGCGAGTTTTCGTGCGCCCTAGCTCGAGATCGAGCCGCCTCCGGCGATGCGTCGCCGGGGCACCTCGCCGGCGTCGACCAAAGTCGGCCGGGACGCTCTGCGCCGTCCGATTCCGCACCGACGGCCCGGATTAGATCTAGGTGAACCGGTATGGTCCCGGTCCATCATGGACCATGGACCGATAGTTCGGAGCCGGTCTACGGACCCGTGGACTCGGTCTATCGATTTTTCTAATTTAAATTAATTCATTAATTTTGATTAAATGGTAGATTTACACATAGACCCCTGTCGTGTAGTTTAATAGCGCTAAGGTCCTCACATTCTTACATAAGCGACCCTAGCTTTATTTTTAATTAAGCTTTAACCCCTGTCGTGCCCTAGGACGAGTAACTTTTGCGCTTTAACCCCCGAGTAATTTTATAATTATGTTGAGGTCCTGCATATTTATAAAAACAACCCTAGGTTTTTCATAAATTATATTTCCGTCCTAAAGTTTTACATTTTAGTCCCCATACTTTCTGAAAATTATGAATAGGTCCCTCGACTTGGCTATTTTGCGAGATAGGCCCCCATAGTTTTACTATTTTACATTTAGGCCCTTCTATTTATGAAAATCCAACCATAGACTTTATTTTAATTCCGTTTTAATCCTCGCCGTGAGCTAGGACTATAAAATTTGTAAATTAACCCGTGTAGTCTGTTAATTTTACGAGCATATAATTTGTGACTAGGTAAATTTACACGCTAGCCCTCTAAGTCTATAGATAATTACGTTTAAGTCCTTATCTTATTCAAAAGGAGCCTTAGCTCTGCATTTTAAATATGTTTTTGTCCTAATCTTTTTCGTTAAGACTTTTAGTTAATTGATTAAAGTATTTTTAAGTCTTTAAGCCATATTTATTTCAGTGCTTTAATAATGGCCTTTTTACGTAAACACCCTTAACCATTTATTAAAGTACGTTTCGCCTCTGTTTTCTCAAACCACATTAAATCATGTTCTTTTACAAAATGAACATTGGTGTTTTATTAACCTACATTTTTAGACCTTAACCTTTTTACACTTTAGCCCTTGAATTTTTCCATATTTACAAAATGGTCCATAATTTGTTGTTTTTACATTTTAAACCCTAGATCTTTAAATGCTCATAATTTTTCACTCGTAACTCCGATTAAGACGATTCTTGCGCTCACGGATCGTAGCGACGCATATAGTTGATTCTTTCCGAGCTTTTGTAACACCAATCGGAGATGTTTTTCATGTTGCTCCTCATTCGTTGAGAATATTAGGATATCATCAATGAATACAACAACAAACTTGTCCAAATACTCCATGAAGGCTTTGTTCATTAGATACATGAAGTATGCAGGAGCATTGGTTAGTCCAAATGACATAACGGTGTACTCATATAAACCATATCGAGTAGTGAAAGCTGTTTTGGGTATGTCACCGGCTCGATCTTGAGTTGATGATATCCGGACCGGAGGTCAATTTTAGAGAAGACACATGCTCCTTGAAGTTGATGGAACAAGTCATCAATCCTAGGTAGGGGGTACTTGTTCTTGATGGTTATCTCATTGAGGGAACGGTAATCAACACACATTCTTTGGGTACCATCCTTTTTAGGAACAAAGATAACCGGGGCTCCCCATGGTGATGCACTAGGACGAATATAACCCTTTTCTAGCAACTCTTGAAGTTGTTCTTTAAGTTACGCTAGCTGGTCGGCGAGTCATTCTATATGGCCTTTTAGAAATGGGTGCGATACCGTGCACTAATTCAATAAAAACTCGATATCACGATCGGGTGGCATACCCGGTAATTCTTCTAGAAAAACATCTAGGAATTCACCGACAACTTTGATGTCGTCGGTTGAGATGATATCCAGTTGGTTCAAGACAATGCGATTGATAGCCCCCTTGTTTGAGATGAGTGCCTCTGCTACATATTCCAATTCTTTCCCATTATCGGTTGTCGCCTTGACTCGCTTTCTTAGCACAATCAATAAGTCCCTTATGCTTACTTAACCGATCCATACCAAGGATGACATCAATTCCTTTGGACTCAAGAATAATGAGGTTTGCAGTGAAGTCTACCCCCTTATGATTAGATTTACTTTAGGGCAAACACGACTTGCTTGCATATCTCCTCCAGGAGAACTAACAACCATTCTATTCTTTAGCATGGAAATAGGAGGATTGTATTTTTGAACATATGCGAGCAGCTATGAAAGAATGTGATGCTCCGGAATCAAACAATACGATCGCATAATTATCATTGACAAGAAACATACCAATGACGACATCCGGAGCCTCCCGAGCATCCTCGATAGCCACATGGTTGACACGAGCATGGGCTTGATTCTGCCTTGCTTGAGTCGGTGCAGAATTAGCATTACGGCTAGGAGTTGAGCCTTGTGCTTGGTGCACCGATCCGGACGTCTTTGAGGACACCTGTTAACATAATGCCCGGTCTCCCCACAACGAAAACAAGGTCCTGGAGCTCCACTATTTTGTCCAGGATTAGCCTTATGCGAGAGCTGGTGGTGCAATACGAGGAGACTGGACATTAGGGCGTTGAATCTGCCGTCGAGGAGTATTATATCCCTGTCCTACGAGCTGAGTCCTCTCGCTGAGTAGTTTGCTGCCCTAGACGAAAAGCAGGTCCAACTCAAGAAGAACTAAAGCGAGGTCTAGAACTGCTTCCTTGTTGGCCTTGGCGCACCATCTTGCGTTTGCGGTCAATCATTCCCCTCCTGTTCTCCGGAATAGGAGCCTTGTCAACCATATCTTGGAAGTTTACAAAATCACGAGCCTCCGGAGCATAGGCAAGACCATCATTGAGACCATTTAGAAAACAATCTCTCTTCTTCTCATCGGTGTCCACTTCACCCGGAGCATAGCGTGAGAGCTGGGTGAAGCGGGTGACATACTCATTGACGGACATAGATCCCTGCCTTAGATCTTGAAATTCCTTTTTCTTCAATTTCATCACACCGTGAGGCACATGGTGTGACCTGAAGTTCGCCTTGAATTCATTCCAGTTGATACTTTACGGCTCCTCATGGGCTGCAACATAAGCATCCCACCAATCAGCTGCAGGGCCCTCAAGAAGGTGAGAAGTGAACAAAACCTTCTCCCTGTTGGTACATTGCACCACCTCCAGCCTTCTTCTCAATAGTCCTTAGCCAATCATCTGCAGCCATTGGTTCCACTGAATGAGAGAAAGGAATAGGCTTAGTTCTCTGGAATTCACCAAGCTTGTTTCTCGGTGGGGGTGCAGGTGCATTTTGGATTCCTTGTTGCATCCGGACCATACTTTGCTGCATAGTCCGAAGAATTTGAGCCTGCATGGCTAGAACTTACTCTATTGATGGAGGCGGAGGTGGAGGTGGATTCTCATTGTTGCTGTTATTGCTCCTCCTCGTGCCTGCTATCCGATGATTGCACAAGATTTAGATGACGGAAATAAATAAAAAGAGATTCCCAACTATATGCATCAAAGATAAGTTTTCAAAATAAGAATGATTAAGAAAGCAATCTACAACAAGAAGCAAGCATTACACAAGCAAACAATCGTGATCTGCACCGTAAAAACTATTCTAGGATATGGGAAACTATTTATGTAACAGGTCATTTAAAACAAATTTTACTTTGAATACAAGGAAAGAGGAAGGAATAGGTTAAGGAAAAATTAACATCCAAGGAATTTATAGGGAATGATTTTTACCAAAAATATGTTTTGAAAAACGACCACCTCTAACTAGGGCTGCGTCCTACGGTCGACATGGCTCGATACCACTTTGTCACACCCGGTTTTAATAACAAAACTGAATGCATAACTATGTGTGTGCCGGGATCAATTTTCACACACATAGAGACAAAAGTGAAGTAAACGAGTATAAACCATGTTATCATATCATAATATAGGTTACAATATCCGAATTATTACATTGCCTCACAGGGCAAAAACACAACGCAGCACGCACTCCATCACGCCACGGACAGATCAACCGGGGAGTCGCACGCCTAGTAGTAATCCTCGTCAAAGAAGTCCAAATCTTCATTATCCGAGCAGCAGGTATATGTAGCAAAAACAGGAAAGTAGCACGCGTGAGTACATAACGTACTCGGCAAGTGGGGAAAATTATGTCATGCAAGCTTAAAGAAGGAAAGGCTAACATAAAGTTTATTGCATAGAAAGCACCTAAGTCTAAGTTCATTTTATTTAAAGCAACCTATTTACTAAGTGATATTAAACCCCTTACTACGAGGCTACTCTACCTGTAGCAAGCCAAACTCAACCACAACACGAGGCTACCCTGCTCGTATTGAATCCACGGGCTACACTACCCAAATCTGGTTACCCTACCGGATTCAACCATACCAAAACCCTCTAGCTCATGTGAGGATCCAGGCCGCTCGTAACCGTGAGCACGGCTGTTATAACGGTTTTACACTCTGCGAGAGGTTGCACAACTTTACCCACGAGGTTGATGATTCCATCACTATTCGAGTGACTAAAGTCTCCATGTTGCCAAAACACTTCCGTAGGTGTGAGGCCAGGAGATCACCACATGGTCTTTCAAAGAGCTTCCCGATCTGCTATAACACCCACGCTAAGGTTTCACCGCTGCGGAAGTACCCCTTCCTACGAAGCCCCCTTTAGCGTCGTGGCTAGAAGTACCCCTTCATCACCCGAGGCCGAAAGTTACCCTATCGTCCTCCTTCCTCGATGCCCGCAGAATCGGAAAGTCATCTTCTACTTAACCAAGCCTACCCATATCAGCCCCGTGCTTTGCGCTGTTGTCCTGGGTTGCCGCTCCACAAACCGGTCCTTAGAATCCCAAACAGGCACTACCGCAACCAATGGTACTCAACCTAGAACCCGTGCATACCCGCACCATCATCATCCTCCTCCTGTTGGGATTACCTAAGTCCATGTTGCTAAAAAGAGATTAACCCCATGATGATTAAGTTTAAGTGAAATAATTAGTCAATATTATTATTTGTCATATTTTAATCCCCACAAAGCATTCTAAGCATGACGTATCCTCAACTGCACTACTACACTCAAACCAGAGCGACAAGGAAAGGATCACAACAAATTCTAGTAAACCCTAACATGGGATTCAAATTATACAAGCATGCATAAAATTAAGTTCGGATAGATAAGAAAATAGGAGCAATGTGCATCAAGAACACTTGCCTCTTTCCACGTGCTACTCGCTACTCGGATTCTTCAAACTGGTAGTCTTGAAAATTCTCTGCAGGCTCGACCTCTAAACGATCGTCAAATCGGACAAAAAAAAAAAACAAACAATAAAACAAACATAAGAAAAACAGTACAATAAACGAGAGGAAAACAGTATGTTTATGCAGTGATTGAAAAGAGTTCGTCGCTACGAGAATTTTGGTTCAAAAATCAACTAAATCGGAGTTACGGTTTAAAAGATATTAAAGTTTAAAGATTCTAGGGGCTAGATTTCAATTAAACCTAAATTTCAGGGACTAGCATGTTAAAATTTAAATCTCTGGTAAGGCTGCAGTTTAATTAAACAAAAATACAGGGTCTTAAGTGAAAGAAAACCAGAGTGGGTGGACTGCGGGTTCTATTTTATAAAACCGAGAGGGGCTAAAGTGTAAAATGCACATAAAAGGTTTTTTGTCCATATATTTTTGCAAAGGAAACTCCGTGGACCAGGTCCACGCAACCGTGGATCGTAGCTTGGCTGATGGTCCATTGGTCCACCATGGACCAGGGACAAAGAGACGGTGGCGCCGCCGCGTGGGCTCGCCGGAGCAAGGCGCTCGGGCGCTTTGGTGCGCCAACCCTCGTCGTGAAGAGCTCAAGAGGCGAGAGGGTACAACACCGCGCTCACCTGCAAACCCAACGAGGTGCTTCGGAGAGCTCGCGGTTGGCCGGCGACGGAACGAGGTTGAAGCTTGACTCGAATGCGATGGGGAGAGGCTCGCCGCCGCAGAAATTTGCCGGGAGGTTGCTCGGATGGTTCGACGTTCCCCTGCGAATGCAACTAGAGAGTCGGAGGGGAGACATGCGATTCCACGGCGGCGAATCGACGGAGGTGACACAACAAACCGGCAATGAGGAAAAATGGGAGGTGGTAGCGATTCTTCAACCAAGAGAGTTGTGGCTTCGCACTGCTTGTGAGGGGAGGGTAAAAGAGGTGCTCGGATGGGGAAGAACAAGAGGAGAGAGAGGCTCACCACGGCGCCCGAATTTCAAGCCGCGGCGGAGGAACACGACCGGAGTCCCGACGAAGAAGACGGCTTCGCCTCGACGGAGCGGAGCTGCTCGGCTTGATTGAAGGGCCGGGAAAGCTTCGCTAGGTTGTTGCGGAACCTTTGGCTGCGTTGGTTTGAAGGGGGGGGGTCACCGGAGCGGCTCGGCGACGGTGAGAGCGAGAGGGTGCGGCAATGGTGGCCGAGGGAAATGAGAGAGAGGGAGAGATAAGCACGGCGAGGGGGGGCTTTATCCGGCCGCGAAGGCCGCACGCGAGCTGCCGCGTGGGCGCAAGCGATTGCGGGGGGCGTGGCCGCACGGCCGCGGCGGCGCCGAGAGAGCGAGCGCGGGAGAGAAGAAGAGAGGCTGGCGCCGGGCCCTGGCCTCGGCCATTTTGCAAAAAGGCACCTCTACTTTGGACTAATTGAAAAACGTACTTCCCGAGCTCGAGAAAATTCTACAAAAATTCGGGGTGTCTAATGAAATTATTTCAGACATTTTTCCTTTTAAGCCCAAGTTCAAATTCCAAATGGTTTTTGGATTAAAAATTCATATTTAAATTCAAAAGAGAGGCTTTACTTATTTCTTGTAAATATTTTTACACAACAAAATAAATTCAGAGCAATTTCATAATTCTTTTATTGTTATGTTTTATCAGCGAGAAAATGTTAAACTCATTATTGACTCTTATTTAAATTCTTTTTAAGAATTTAATTTAACTTAGGTTAATGTGATATTTCATGTGCATTTCTTAACGCAAAATTAATAATTTCATAAATGCAACATGATGACATGCTCATGAATGACATGAAATGCACTTTATTTCATAGACTTGTTACAAACTAATATTGACTTAACAATCCTAAATGAAGTAAATGGTGCTACAAGATCTTTCGTACATGATCTCTGTGCAAATACATAAAAGAATCATAAACAAGCATAATAAACATTTATGCACTAAGTATAGGCCTTTCCATGCATGAAAACATGTAATATGGCAACATTGTTGGCATCTCTTAAGGTCACGCGGAAAGAAACACGTGACCGCGGGAGAGCCAAGGGTTTAAGTCACTTGCACTATTTAACCAAATAATCCATATCCAGTACAAGTACTAGATATGTATTATAAGGTGGGTCATGAATATCCGCAAGCGGACGGATAACCCGTTGTAGCATTTCACCCGAGAGTATTCAAGGGTATCGTATTTATATTTTCCCAAAGGAAGACATGGTTGATAAGAGTACTTATGCTCATGGTGTTACAAAAGAGTGATGAAGTAGTCACATTCCAATGCAGGGGTTAGGAGCAATAAATTGAGGATAGTGTGACACACACCAAGGCAATGCATTCTCTAATAAAAGGGATAGAGGCAATCCTAGATAAAGCTAAACTAGACTAGCGAGACCACTACTCCTAATGATACAACATTCATATGAGTGCGCAGCTTCTACCTAACATCCAAGATCATGCAAGCGCAAGCAAGCGTCTAATGCCTAGGCATCATCGGGAGATCCAGTCTTACGCGAGGTCCGCCTCGCGACTCCGGCCTTTTAGACTCCTATGCCATGCCCGAACGTGGAGGATTACTTTGGATGACAAGGCTGTCACTTCTTGTCACCTACCTCTACAAACCGTGGGACACGAAGCACATTCAAAGGTGGGTAGATAACCCCGGCACCATGCGGCGTCACTAACCACAACTCTAGATCCCTCGAGGCACCCCAATCCTACGGATCGACATGGTGGCAAATCTAGAGCACCCTTGCGGGACTGATGAACCCGAAACCTATTCATAAGAACACTAGTCTAACTAGCATAAGCCGGATGAAAGGATCAAAGCTAGCACTAAGTCATGCAAAGGCGTTCGTCGCTCAAGAATGAGCGGCGAACGGCAATCAACCAAGTAAGATCAAGAGTAATCGATGATCAAGTATGAACGAACGAAGAACATTCGATATGTGTTCATCTTCTATTAATGAAGAACGAAGAACGAACGATGAACTCATATGAACGAACGATGAACGATCAAGCAAGATCATGACTACTCTGTCAAGCTCATGACAATGATATAAACGAAAGTATTCCATATATAAAAGATCAAGTCTTACAAAGAGAGGGTACAAGAGCTATACCCAATTCTCCACAAGACCTTGGGAGCAATGAGGCAGCCCACTACTAAGCCTAGCACTACCTAGAAAGCCTCTAAACTTCTAATGTGAGGAGAGAATGATCCTTGTGTTGTTGTGTGTGTTAAGGAGGGGGGTACCCCTCCTTATATAGGCTTGAAAGGTCGGCTCCTGGAGGCGGTTTCGTAGGTCGGTGGCATTTAATGCGCGTGGAACCGACCTCCGGAGGCGGTGGGCAAACCGCCGAGAGAAAAGTGGGCCGGGGGGCCACCATCCTGGTTCGGCCGAACCACCCTGGTGGGTTCGGCCGAGCTGATCTGGCCCCTCCTGGGCTGGGCTTTGGCGGTTGGCTCCCCCACTTGGATGTTGGTCTTTGATCCAGGTGCTTGTGGCCTTCTTTGTGTTGTATTTCGTGGTCATTGGCCTTTTATCTTGGAGTTGATTCCCGCGGCGAAGTGGAAGTTTTGTAAAAGTGTTGATTTGTCGCCTCGGGGCACTGGAATTCATCATTATCCACCTGCACACTAAAAATCTAGAGGTACAAGTGGAACTAGGTTATTTCTAAGTAAAATGCGTGTAAGACATGCCTAATCCTTCTCATTTATTTGACTCATTGACGGTCGAAATTGGTCGTAACGACCGTCAACAAGTCCCCCAAGCTTACCCCTTGCTCGTCCGGAGCAAGTAGTAGAACTTTAGGTTGTTGATCGGGAGTTGCTATAATGCCTACTTCTCAAAGGTACCAAGTGTATAACAAAGATACTCATCCTTGAGTTGAATAAGTTGGCAATGGTAACTCACCCTTCCCCTTAGTCTTCATGGGGCTTTGTGCTTTTCACTTTACCTTGGGCGGTTGAGAGAGAGAACGGTGTATAGAGCATTTATTTTCTATTCCCTTGTCTTGCTTTTTATTCTCCGGAAGTTTTCAAAGGATTTTTTTTTTCAAGTAAAACCACGTTCCACAAGTGATACTCTCGAATCGCTCTAGTGGTGTTTGTATTCCTCACCAAGGCATGTGTATTGCCTCATCCTATATCTAATAGGCTTTTGTGGAGCTCAAGGTAGGATATGAAATGAGGCATACTTGCATTCATATTTTGCAAAACCAAAAGAGTGGATCCATGGAGATAGCAAGTCATACAATCGTAGATCAAGATGTGTAAGTGTGAAAATGATGGTGGTGGTGTATGTGACTACTCCTCTTTTTGTTTCACCTCTTTTTATTTTGGATTTTGGGCATGGCTATCTTTTCTTCTTTCTTTTTCCATGCTCGAAATGAGAGCAGCTTTTTTTTTTTTTTTTTTTCTTTTTCTCATGCTCATCTTTTGTGAGCCTTATTTTCTTTTTCTTTTGCATAGCCATGCCTTCTTTTGATATTTTAAGAGAGGTGATAAAATGTGAGGAGTGTCTTTATTTTGGTGGATGGCATGACATGTTGCTAACTTCCGGTGTAGAAGTGTAGCATATGAGGTGGAATGTGTACGTGATCTTGATCATGAGAGTATGAAAAGCATCTCACTAGGGTCACACAATTTTGATAAAGCTCAATGAAGTAACAAGTAGCAAATGAGTAAGGTTTTCAAAGGAAATTTGCATATGGCTTTGGTAGGAATTTATCATCACTTGGGAACTTATAGATTTCGCAATTTTTGGGAACAAAATTCCGGAGATTTCAAGTTCAACTTAGGACAAGATCATAGCAGCTCTTTTTACCATATCATCATCTCACAACAACTTAGGTGCAGCTCAAGCATGTGCAGCCCACAAGTTTCAGGTTCTAAACAAGTTTTGCCAGCCAACAAACTCAAAACTAGGAGAGTTCTAAATTATAAACTAGGCACATGAGAGAAATAAAACAGAGCAACTATTCATCATCTCAACATAGAAAGACTAGCAACATACTTGCAGCGCATAAAAGGAAACTAAGCTACTTCTTTTTGTTCTTTTTAGTTTTATCATTTTTATTTTGTTTTTCATATGAGAGGCAAGAACAAGCAAAAACAGGAGACAATAAAGGATACAAGTTGCGATACATGATACCTTAGCGAGGGGTGCTGCCCCCCCAAGCTTGTTCTTGCTCATGGGTTTGGTGGAATGAACCCCATGTGACGGAAGTAAGCCAAAAGATCGGCTCGTTGTTGCTCCGTCATGTTGGTGAGGGCGGTGAGCTGGGTGTCGGTGCGCTCTTGCCATTGATGAGTTTGCAAGATGTGTTGGTTGAGCGCATACTCGGTGTCTTCCGCCGTGGTTTGGAGTCTTCCCATTTGTGAGGAGAGGTTGTTCATCTCCTGCTCAAAGTTGTAGCCTTGGGCTGATCCGGAGTCGGTGGAGTGTTCCTCCCATTGTTGTTGTGGAGAAAACAGCCCCGGGCCATATCCCGGAGTTTGCCACGCCGATCCCCGGCCATGTGAGGTGGCGGGGCTGGGTACCCACCGGGAGAAAGCCCGGGGTGGCTGTACCCCGGCCCGCCATGAGCCGTGGGCTGCGGTGTGGGCATCTCGGAGGTAGATGGCTGTTCCGATCTGTGCGCCCCCTGCGAGAAGATACACTCCTGCGAGACCGCTCCGCTTCTTGGAGCTCAATGGTTAGATTTTTGAGAGTATACAAACGAAGGTCCGGGTTAGGTAACCGAAACTTGTTTGTATATCCCACAAAATAATATATGAGGGAATCGTTCGGACCATTCTTAAGAGAGTGACCTTGAATAAGATAATCTTTATTTATAAGAGAGCGAGGTGTAGCAAGGTATTCAACATTAGCATCATGTAAAGCTCCCACCCGCATGGCAATTCGTGTCACTAAAGAGGTACATTCAATTGGTCCTATCGTCCCAAGATTTTCTATCCATTGGCGAATCATGGCTTTCACGGGAGCAATCTTAATTTTATCAACCGCAGCAAAAGAATTTTTAGCTCATCCTCGCGCACAATTCGAATATCACTCCTTGGAAAAAGAGTGATAGCAATCCACATGTGCATAAAACGCAAGGTAGGATGATGGATGTGATTAGTTCTAGGTCGCACGCAACTAGGAAGACCCGTAATCCTCTCCCAAAAAGCATGCTTTGAAAACCGAGGAAGGGCACTATCCAAGTCGGTATTGCAGCGAGTATTAAAGCCAAGAAGAGTGCTAAGTTCTTTCCAAGTCAAACGGTAGGATTCACGGAAAAACCGAAAAGAAATTCCTTCATCTACCGTTCGTAGGGTGCATAAAAACTGAAGTGTAAGCAAGCGGGAACCCGGCTCATCTACACTAGCAAAATCTGTCCACCCTAAGGCTTTAAATACTTGAGCAAATTCAGCATCCATACCTATTTTGTGCAGCAGCTCCGTGTCAAATGCTCGCGTAGGAGCAAAGAGGCGGTGTTGGAGACTCGCCCACTAAGTCGAGGTCGGTGTCGGTGAGGAGACGATGCTCGATGTTGCCCTCTTGCCCTTCTTCCTCGACTTGTGGTGGTGAACTTGGCGGTGACTCGACTACGGGGCGTGCACGGGTGCTTCGACGTGAAGAGCTTGAACTTGAGCGTGAGCTCAAGGACCTCTTGATCGACCCGAACAGCTTCTTGGCACCGGTCATGGCTGCACACAAAGAGAGCAAGAACACAAGAACAACAACTCCGAACGGGTTATGTGAGGGAAAAATCAAATTGGCGACACCGTCGGTTGTTCATGTGAGCAAGAAATCGCAACTCGAGAAAACCAAACAAAAACAAATCAAACCAAAAACTAGAAAGCACACCAAGAACAAAAGATTTCTGCAGAATTTTTAGGCAATGAGCAAGTGAGGGCAATGGAAAACTTGAGAGCAATGAGAATGAAGTGAGTGAGGAGTGGAAATGATAGTGTGAGAGGGGAGAGAGTTCTGGCCCGGCCACCTCTACTTATAGCTCACGAAGTAGCCGTTTTTGAACGTTAGGAGGGGCATATGACCGTTGGGAAAAAAAGACAGACCGAGCAACGGTCATAGCGGTTCGGCCGAACCAAGGAGGTGGGTTCGGCCGGCCTGCTGTGGGTCCCTCTTGCTCCCCCTTTTGGCCCATAGCCCCCACCGGCCAAATGATCATTGACCATGGTTGCTACGTCCGAGATATTCCTCGAAATATTTGCTCAATAAGAAATCCAAAGAAAGTTGCCTCAAATTCAACTTTATTCGAAAAATCAAATCTCGAGAAAAAGTGTTGGAGAAAATTCCAACATGCAAAATTGTTTTTGGGTTTTGTATAAGGATACAAGGGTTGTCCAAAAGTTAAAAAGTAGGAAAATTTGGACGTAAAAGGATTTTGGTTTTCAAATTTTATATGCATGGTGAGTGAAAAAAAAAAATCGAATATGCTGGCGGAAAATCCAAATAAATGAAATGAAAATTTTCTTGTGATAAAATAGAGTATGCAGGGAGGTTTTTAAATGCGTGTGGTGGAAAACAAAATCAAAAAGAAATTGAAAGATAATACCGATTTATCCTGTCGGCCGGGGCTTCGCCATTTTAAGTCCGGCGAGCGAGGACTTCTCCATTTCTTTTCATCCTTGTGGTGCAGGCCCTTTCCCTGGAGAGGAGGATGAAGATGGCTGCACCTTCTTCACTTGCCACACTTGGTTGGGCTTTGTTGACGTAGGTGGCTTTGTGTCTTGAAGGACTGGCTTCTTGGCCCATAATCCCGGCCTTGCTTGTTGCGGGCTTCTTGGGTTGGTACCATGACGGATTCTCAATTTTGTCAAGTTGCTTCCAAAAGGCGACGAGACTATCCGTCTTTCTTGGTGTCACTTCAACTTCACGGATGTTTGAGGGATTTGGCCCATACTTGATCTTGATCATTGAGCATTGTTCTTTTCTTGGTTGAAACTCAAACTTTTCCTCCTTCCCATTGATGTGGAATCGGATTTCTCCATTCCCAACATCAATTTGGGCGTTGCGGTGCGAGGAAGGGACGTCCCAAAATGAGGGGCGTGTTCTTGTCAATATCCATCTCAAGCACCACAAAGTCCACCGGTATGAAGTTGCCTCGAATTTTTGCGGCACGTCTTCGGCTATTCCCGCGGGGTAGCGGACCGAAGAGTCCGCCAATTGCAACCTCATTGGTGTAGGAGTCAAGGTTGTGTAGCTCAAACGATCAAGGACTTCTTTGGGCATCACGGCGACGCTTGCCCCAAGATCACATAAGGCTTGGTCGAAGTGGTGTGCCCCAATGGAACATGATATTGTGGGGCAGCCGGGGTCCTTCTTCTTTTACGGAAGCCGATTGAGTATAGCTGCGCTACACTCCTCTGTGAGCTTGACCATTTCCTCGTTGGGTAATGGTCTCTTGTTGTTGAGGATGTCTTTAAGGTAACGTGCATATGTGGGCACTTGCACCATGTCCAACAATGGCACGTTGACATGAATCCTTCGGATGGTCTCGACGAATCGAGCAAATTGTTCATCCTCCTTTGGCTTCCTGTTTACGTGAGGGAATGGCAAGAAGCTTGTGTCTTGAAATTCAATTCCATTCTTCCCGTCACTTGGCTTCGGTTCTTCTTCTTTTTCTTTGGTAGTAGAAGGGCTTTCCTCCTCCGGTTCGTTCTGTTCTTCTTTGCTGCATGGTTAGGATATGGCGGATCCCGAGTGGATTTTCCTCCCTCGTGGTAACCGCATTAACATTTTCCAAAGAGGACTCGGGTTGCCCGGGATCTTCCCAGAATTAGAACCGGGAATAAGAGCAGCTAGGCTGAGCAACTTGGGTTTCAATCATTTTATTAAAGCTCGGCTGATTTTTGAAAACGAGAGGAGAAGCCTTCTATTTGTGCGGTTATGTTTTCTAAGACTTTGTCGTTGGCAGCAAGCTTTTTGTTGATAGATTCGTTGATTTTAGCTTGGCCATAAACCAAATCTTTCAAGGAAGGCTGATTATTGTTAAAGCCGAGAAAAATTGTTACCTCCTTGATATGATGGTCGGTTTTGGTTGTACCCTTGTCCTCCGTTTGGACGATACCCGTTGTTGTTGTTCATGTAGAATGCTTCTTCATGGGTATGGGGGCAATCCTTCCCCATGTGGCCGGTGTTCCCGCATTCCTCACACGTCATGTGTGAGTCCAATGCATGAACACCACCATTTGCGTTGTGTTCATCCAAGCGTTTTATGAGGAGGTCAACCTTGGCGGACGAGCATGTCCACCTCCTTGACGGGGTGTACGCCTCTTGAGCGTGTTTGGAGTCGATCATCGCTCCACCCTTGATTGGAGACCATCTTCTCTATGAGTTCTTTTGCTTGGGCAACGGTTTTGGAGAAGAAGGCTCCTCCAGCAGCGGCATCCATATGTCCACGGGTTGTTGGTGTCAACCCGTTGTAGAAGTGTTGAAGAATGAGCCATTCCTCCATCCCATGGTGAGGGCAGGCCAGAATGTATTCTTGAAGCCTTTCCCATGCCTCGGGCATGGATTCATTTGTCGCTTCTTTGGAAACTTGCAATTCTTCCACGAAGGGCATTGGTTTTACCCATCGGGAAAAACTTGGCGAGGAACGCCGTGGAACATTTGTCCCAGGTGTCAATGCTTGCACGATTGGCATAAAACCACTGTTTCGCCTTCCCAAGGAGGGATAGGGGAAACAGGCGAAGTCCGATAGCATCTTGGTTGACTCCGGCCGTGGCTGATGTGTTGCATATCTCCGGGAAGCTGTTGGAGATGAGAGTTGGCGTCCTCGGAGGCCTTTCCACAAAAGGGAATGGCTTGCACCATAGTGATGAGGCTGGACTTGATGTCAAGTCCTGCGGCACCGAGCGTCGACGTTGGGCCCAATGGGCACATTGGCGACGGAGGGCGCGAGTAGTCACGAAGGGTCCTTTCAGCCATGAGTGTTGAGGTTGATGGTGCGGAAGATGCGGGCTCGCTTGTCGTGGGTTCTTGAGGAGAGACAACGACGCGAGGTCGAGTCTTTCTCGCAAGAGACTCGGGATTATCAACGAAGTTTTTCGGCAAGTTGAATCCACGCATGCACTATCCTGTTTTCACATTGAAGAGAAAACGAGATCAAGGTTAGCCTGCAAAGGTAATGATTAAATCATCATCAAGTGTAATCATGAACATTCATTGTATTCTTATTAACCAATGTCTTCCCCGAGCAACGGCGCCGGAAATGCTTGTTGGCATCTCTTAAGGTCACGCGGAAAGAAACACGTGACCGCGGGAGAGCCAAGGGTTTAAGTCACTTGCACTATTTAACCAAATAATCCACATCCAGTACAAGTACTAGATATGTATTATAAGGTGGGTCATGAATATCCGCAAGCGGACGGATAACCCGTTGTAGCATTTCACCCGAGAGTATTCAAGGGTATCGTATTTATATTTTCCCAAAGGAAGACATGGTTGATAAGAGTACTTATGCTCATGGTGTTACAAAAGAGTGATGAAGTAGTCACATTCCAATGCAGGGGTTAGGAGCAATAAATTGAGGATAGTGTGACACACACCAAGGCAATGCATTCTCTAATAAAAGGGATAGAGGCAATCCTAGATAAAGCTAAACTAGACTAGCAGACCACTACTCCTAATGATACAACATTCATATGAGTGCGCAGCTTCTACCTAACATCCAAGATCATGCAAGCGCAAGCAAGCGTCTAATGCCTAGGCATCATCGGGAGATCCGTCTTACGCGAGGTCCGCCTCGCGACTCCGGCCTTTTAGACTCCTATGCCATGCCCGAACGTGGAGGATTACTTTGGATGACAAGGCTGTCACTTCTTGTCACCTACCTCTACAAACCGTGGGACACGAAGCACATTCAAAGGTGGGTAGATAACCCCGGCACCATGCCGGCGTCACTAACCACAACTCTAGATCCCTCGAGGCACCCCAATCCTACGGATCGACATGGTGGCAAATCTAGAGCACCCTTGCGGGACGATGAACCCGAAACCTATTCATAAGAACACTAGTCTAACTAGCATAAGCCGAGATGAAAGGATCAAAGCTAGCACTAAGTCATGCAAAGGCGTTCGTCGCTCAAGAATGAGCGACGAACGGCAATCAACCAAGTAAGATCAAGAGTAATCGATGATCAAGTATGAACGAACGAAGAACATTCGATATGTGTTCATCTTCTATTAATGAAGAACGAAGAACGAACGATGAACTCATATGAACGAACGATGAACGATCAAGCAAGATCATGACTACTCTGTCAAGCTCATGACAATGATATAAACGAAAGTATTCCATATATAAAAGATCAAGTCTTACAAAGAGAGGATACAAGAGCTATACCCAATTCTCCACAAGACCTTGGGAGCAATGAGGCAGCCCACTACTAAGCCTAGCACTACCTAGAAAGCCTCTAAACTTCTAATGTGAGGAGAGAATGATCCTTGTGTTGTTGTGTGTGTTAAGGAGGGGGGTACCCCTCCTTATATAGGCTTGAAAGGTCGGCTCCTGGAGGCGGTTTCGTAGGTCGGTGGCATTTAATGCGCGTGGAACCGACCTCCGGAGGCGGTGGGCAAACCGCCGAGAGAAAAGTGGGCCGGGGGGCCACCATCCTGGTTCGGCCGAACCACCCTGGTGGGTTCGGCCGAGCTGGTCCTGGCCCCTCCTGGGCTGGGCTTTGGCAGTTGGCTCCCCCACTGGATGTTGGTCTTTGATCCAGGTGCTTGTGGCCTTCTTTGTGTTGTATTTCGTGGTCATTGGCCTTTTATCTTGGAGTTGATTCCCGCGGCGAAGTGGAAGTTTTGTAAAAGTGTTGATTTGTCGCCTCGGGGCCTGGAATTCATCATTATCCACCTGCACACTAAAAATCTAGAGGTACAAGTGGAACTAGGTTATTTCTAAGTAAAATGCGTGTAAGACATGCCTAATCCTTCTCATTTATTTGACTCATTGACGGTCGAAATTGGTCGTAACGACCAGTCAACAAACATGACATATTATGAGAACATGGAATGGCAACTTTCAAAATTAAGCAACTAGTGCTACAAAGCACTCATAAACAGGAATTCTATGGCAAAACATGATTTGCTCATGAGTAGCACCAGAAACAAATTATATGATATTTTTTATGCATTTTTCCTAATTAAACATTTATAGGCAAATATGTGCTATATAAGCATATAATGATAAATATGACGAAAACATGTATGAATGTACAAAAGGCATGTACCAGAGGGTCCAATATGTTATGTAAAGTGCTCATATCAATTTTCATAAATTTTACACATTGCAAGAATTAAATTTACATTTTTAAAGGCTTAACTAGACAACATTTCTTTTTACATGAAACTCCAATTTCTTGCACAGAAACCTAGGTAAAACATTTGACCATTGCAAAGTTCTTGTTTCAAGTATTCCAAAACATTTTAGTTTGCATTTTTCACATTTTTATTTTGAGAGATATGAATTTGTTTAAAGTTGCTAACAAATTTACCATTTTCTGGATTTAGGGTGTGTGAACAGTAGAAACAAAATCAGAGCTCATGTGTAGCTTTGGATCTTCTATTTCCCTAGGATAGGGCTGTGATTTGAGCATGAGATATGGTTGCAAATGATGGATAAGGAAGTGATACAACCATGGTGAGCTGAAGTGCAATCAAGAGCTCACCGGAGAAGCAAAAATCGACGGTGGAACTCGAAGTATTCTTGATGCCATACTTGAGGAAGAGCTTGGGGATCAAACAAACCACACCATGCAAGGGTTGGAGAGAGTCCAAGTGAAGCCTTTTGCTGCCCTTGCTCATGCCAAGGTGAACCATGGCAATGGAGTTTGAAGGTGAGTAGCCACGGTGGTTGTTCTTGGAGAGAAGAAAAGGATGAAGAGAGGAAGACTTAACTTGGCTCTAGTCCAAAGAGTGGATGAGAGGGAGCCTCCGGACGTGGTGCCTTCCTTAGGCTGGCTAGTTGATGGGTTGCTTGGTAGAGAAGGAAGCAAAGAGATAAGAGAGAAAGTGGGTCCCACAAGTTGGAAATCTGCCAATCTTACTGTTGTAGTCAAGAGCAAGTCAATGTTATTTTTGTTGGGGTTGCCAATTTTAATGGTGGTGTAGCATGAAATTTGGGACAACTTTTATATAGAACTTTTCTTGAGATTCTGCCTACAAAAAGTAATAAAAATCCTACACTACGAATTGTTTTATGCTTTTACTTGAATTTGTAAGGCTATTTAACCTTTACCAAAAATTATGGTAAAATCACTAAAATTCCTATTTTTGAATACCCTTCATGATTATGCAAAAATAGTATGTATATGCTAACATTTTTGAAGTGTGTGCATAATAACCTATATGCAATATTGAGAGCACTTGCATATGAGCTAAATATTGCAATATGGCTATATGTCATTCTATGCACAGTTTAACATCACAACTTATAAATAGCAATTAAGCACTAAAACACTTCTAAATACAATCCTCATGCTGAAACATGACTTTTATTATGATTGAGCACCAGAAGCAAATAGATTTCATTTTTACTCATTTCTTAAAATAGAGCACTTTTCCCTTTTAATCAATTATGGCATTTATGCATGGGAAGGCTATCATTTAAACAAGTAAACCTACAATACTCACTGAACATAGCATCTATGTTGAAACATAATTTGGCTCATGAGTGAGCACCATAAGCTAATATCTAGGCATTTAAGTATGCACTTTCTCTATTTAGGCAAATATAGCAATTATGTACTATATGAACACATTATGACCAAAATGATGCAAACATGACCCAATGCACCAAACTTGAAACTTTAATTTTTACCACAGAAACTACTTGGCAAATGGTTCCATTGCAAAGCACAAGTTCTAAGCTTTCCATAAAGTCTTTATTTGCATTTTTCCGAGTTGCCTATCAAAAGTTATGCAATTTTTAATTTCCTTAATACTTTTCTGAAATTACGAAATTGCCATCGTGTTTGAATTTCACTAATTGTGGCTCACGACGGGGAGCTCGTCGCGAGCGGCGCTGCTCGCCAGAGTTGGGCAAACGGGGAGCTCTGGGGCTGGGACTTGCTGCCTCGGGGTATCTTAACGCGGTGAAGAGAGCTGGAGGGGTCGCATGGATAGAGGCTCACCGGGCGACGGTCCACGGCGTGAGGTGGAGGGAGAGCAGCTTCGGCGGTGGTGCTCGTGTCGTACGGTGGCCGAGGAGGTGGGGTCCGTGGTCGAGGACTTCGGGAGGGTGCGCAGATGGCCGGCGTATGGGTGGTCGAGGTTGAGCTGGCTCGGAAGGTAGGGCTCATCGGGAGGCTGCGCGTGGTGGCTCGCCGACGATGGGAAAAACTCCGATTCCAACCATGTATGGGTTCGACCCAACTTTGGAAGGAAAAAAATGATTGCTCGGGACCTTGAGTGAGCTTCGAAGGGAGAAACAACATGAGCTGACCCCCGGCTTGCTTGGATTGGTCGCGGCGGTTAAGGTGACCGGTGGTGGGAGCTCGGGCGATTCCCGTCGATTAGCCGGGGACGAGGGGGAAATGCGGGGTGAGGCGCTGCGCCGAGGGGTGGGGAAACTCGCGCAAATTAGCTCAAGCGTTAGAGTGAGGTGGGGAGGCGCAGGGCGGCGGTCGAGGCGAGCTAGTCACGGTGGCGGGGAGAGAAGGGGAATGGCGATCGACGACCGGGAAGACTGCGTGAAATTGACGCAAATTACGATGTCCAACGTGTGGGAGGGAGCACAAGGATCAAGGACGGCGGCACGCCTACACGGCATGGTCGCCGGTAGTGAGAGGAGACGGCCGGTGGCCACGGCCACTCGTGGCATTGCTTGTTCTCCGAAGGTTCTTCAAAATTACAACTTTGCCACTAAGCGATGTTACTGATTTTGCTCCGGATAATAGTTCCTCCACATATTTTTCCACACTAGATTTTGCGGGCACTCCTTGTATTATGCTGGAAAATTTCTCTTATAGGACAAAGTCCTGGTTTTGCTTGTAAAAATTTATAAAAATTCATAGATTAAATCCGTTTTCCTGCCTTCAAATAATTGTTCTAGGGATTTGTGCCATCGAGAAAAATTAAGCAAAAATGTCCTAAAATCATGTTTTGATCTACTCTACAAGGATCTGCAAAACTATTGGCATACTTTTGTTGAGGATCATTTAGTTTTAAATAGTTGGGTTTAAACTAAATTTAAATTTAATTTTTTTTCAAACACCCTAGTTCATTATTGATGTGCTTACTCAATTTATTATGTTTTAACTTCAGTGATCAGGGTAGTGGCAGGATTCACACGTGTTTTGTGACATGGAATGTCACATGTATAACCTCATGACCCGCTCCGTAAGACCTTTTGTAAGTGTGCGGAAGTCGTGGGAACAAATACCTTGGCCTTGTAGATGATGAGGCCATCCTCCACTTGCTAATCAGCCCCGCGCGATGTAGTAATGTAGTCGCGGAGCGCTCGGAGCTCATCATGGGAGGCCAGCTCCGCGTGTAGGTCGTTGTAGGCGGAGTGTCGGAGCAGAAATGGCCGCGAGGTGCGGCGTTGCTGGCTGCTGCTGCTCATCCCGACAAGACAAGGCGTCGACCACAACATACGGATGCCCCGGCCGAACTCCACCGAGAAATCAAACCCCAAAAGCTTACTAATCAACCGGTGTTGAGGTACTGTCGAGAGGCGCTGATCGAGCATATACTTCAAAGCATAATGGTCAATGTGAACAATGAATCTACAACCCTAAAGATACGGCCGCCAATGTTGTGCCGCTTGGATGAGTCCGATGAGCTCGCGCTCATAAGCAGCCACCTTCAAATGCCCGTCCGCGAACGACTTGTCGAAGAAAGCCGGTGGTCCTGCGCCCGATGGAGTACGCCACCAAATCCCGTGTCGGATGCGTCGCGATCGACAATAAAGGATTTTGAAAAATCTAGCAAGTGAAGAACTGGTGCGAGTGGACGAGCCTCCTTTAACGCTTGGAACGGCTGTAGAGGCGGCCTCCGACCACGGAAAACCCTCTTTCCTGAGCAGGGCGGTGAGCGGCGCTGCTAGCTGCCGAAGTCGCGAGATGAAGCGTCAATAATACCCCGCAAGGCCGAGGAACCCGCGGAGTGCTCGGACGTTATGAGGTTGGGGCCAGGAGCTCACCGCCGGCACCTTGTCACTCGTCCATGGCGACGCCGGCTGCCGAGATAACATGGCCCAAGTAAGCCACCGAGTCCGTGGTGAACGTGCACTTGGCACGCTTGACTTGGAGCTTGTTAGCTCGAGGGATCTTGAAGACTACGCGAAGGTGCTAGAGGTGTTCCGTCCGAGAACAGATGTAGATGAAAATGTCGTCGAAGAAGACGAGCACACACTTACGGAGAAAAGGCCGGAGGACGGCGTTCATCAAGCTTTAAAATGTGGCGGGGACATTGGTAAGTCCGAAAGGCATGACCAACTCAAAATGCCCGTGGTGAGTGCGGAACGCTGTTTTGGTGATGTCGTCGGGGTGCACGCGCACCTAGTGATAGCCCGCACGGAGCTCGATTTTGTGAAGAACCGAGCCTCATGTAACTCGTCGAGCAATTCCTCTACCACTGGTATTGGAAATTTATCTTTGACCGTGATGTCATTCGGAGCTCGTAAGCCACACAAAAATGCCATGATCCATCGGACTTGCGAACCGGGAGTACCGGTGCCGAGAATAGAGAAGTAGTTGGTCCGATAATCCCTCGCTTGAGCATGGCTGTGCATTGAAGTTCCACTTCATCCTTTTGCAACCGAGGGTAGCGGTAGGGCCGTACTTGCGCCGGCGCTGCTCGAGGGAGGACATCGACGCGGTGATCGCATTGGCGCGACGGCGACAGATCCTAGGGGCGGCGCGAACACGTACTTGTGACATCCCTCCGGGACACCCGGGAATCGGTACGAGAGGGACACTCGACGAAGCGAGTTACAACGAAACATCATCTCATACAAGCCGGAATATATACATCATGGTATAATACAACCAGCTTTTCGAAATATAAAAATTCGTGCACCGGAAATATAACATTATTGAAGTTTGACATCCTACGAGTATTCAGCGGAAACTTATTCTATTATACAACTCAAAAGACTTTAAAACGATCAACGTGATGCACTCGAGCCCTTCGTACATCACGGTCCTCTCTCTTCAAGGCGTGGGGATACGTTCCCACCGAAGGGAACCTCCCTCCGGACATTGCTCCTCCTCGGGAAACCGCCATACAAGTCGTGGTAGTACGACTCGTTCCCCGAGAGGAAACGAACAAACCTTGAGTATTCTAATACTCAGCAAGACCGACCCGTCAACATGGCACGCTAAGGCCGACGCCTAGTATGCAAAAGGCTTTTCGGTCGTGGGGTTTACTCCTTTGCGAAAAATAGCATTAAAGGGTGGGTCCTTACTTTCAATATTTTAGCTCACATTATGTTCATTAACCTTGGTGTTTGCAACCTATCACTATTGCAATCAAGTTTTCAAGACAAGATAAAATAGATCTTAATCCTTTCATCTCTCATCTTCATCTTTCATATAATTTACTACGATGTGACGAGCTAAACAAGCGGTACTCATTACTGCGAGGGACAGCGATTCGAATCAATTTTATACCAGCTGGCAAAACCCGACTACACGACGTATACGCATCACACCGATCGTATACGACAACCTTTCCCGCTAGCACCTGACAGCAGACTAGCCATTTCCAACTCCCCGGGAGTATGGCGAAGCCACGACTTCCCTCGTGGTCGACCCATCTCCTTCCCGTGAGACTATCCTCTCACTAACGACAGGCAAAATAGAGCCGGCTACGCTACATCTCCGGGGCGATAGGGTACATCAGCTTGCTGGGCCCATGATACCAGCATGTAGTGCGGTACGTTCAAACTTGTTCAACTAAGCCGACAACGGTACGGTCCTTGACCGACTCGGACGGGGCTACCACCTTGCAAGACCTCATCTCCGTCTTGCCCTTTCTCCTACGGGGCCCATCCGGTCTCAACTTCATTAACACTCTCTTCATCTTAGTGTCAAAACAATAACCCTTAAAGCCTCCATGCTTTAAGATTCCCTAACCATCTACCGTTGCCACTATGAATTAAGCTTAGCCTCTATTGAGCTACCTGTACCAAGTATAGAATAAACAAACAGAAACCTACCATAATGCAACTAGGGTGTCAATCATTCCCTAACACCTAATGCACAAACATAACTGTACTATGTGATAAAGTAAAATATTTAAAAACATAGGTAGGATGCACCGGGGCTTGCCTTGATACTGTTCGGAGTTAGCTTCCTCGGCGGCTGGGTCGACTTCGAGATTCCGGCTCCGACTCGATCTCGGGTGGAACCTCGATCACTTCGAACCTAGTCGACCAAGCAATGCGTTGCGAATCACAATCATGTATGCATGAATGCTCATGATGAAAGTATGCAAGGATTCATTAATTAAGTCCAATAAGTAATAATTAATAATTAATGCTTAATCAGCTTAGTTAATTAACAAATTAGGGATAAGCATGTTCATTAAGCATTAATTAATAATTAAGTATGCTGATTAACAAATGTTTAATCAAGGTCATTAAGTATTAATTCATTCTGTTCCTTAATTACTTAGGTTTAATAATTAATAAATTATTCTTGTTTATTAAGCAATAAATAAGTTACTACTTTATGTGATAAAAAGGCTAATAGATTGGGATCACATAAAATAACAGAGTTAAGTTTAAATTTTGGAAAATAAATTTCATAATTAATTTCGTCTAAAGTATCTCCTTCATCTAGTTAAATTATTTTTCTTAATTAAACATTTTATTTACATAAAATAATAGCTTTTCTTTAATCAAAGAAAGTGATTAATTACTATTTATAAAATAAATTTACTCAAAATAAATATTTTATTTCACAAATCAATAGATCTTATTTTTCTGAGTCTAACAAACTTGGTTTGACATTTTTCTGATTTTTAATGAATTTTCTACGAATTTTTAAAAATTGAATTTGATTCTAAGCCACACGGAAGGCCATAGGGTTGACACACCAAATCCGCACGTGGCCACACGTGATCCCACGCGCGTGTGGCCCGTGGTGTGGCTTCGCCGCGGCGGCGAGCCAGCGGCGGCGCGACGGCCGGAGTTGGCTCGCGATGCTCCAAAACTTGCCGCGTGACCACCAAAACGCTCTATGGCGCATGGCGAACACGAGGGTGCGGACGCGCTTACATGAGCTTGACCCTAGCTACACCGGCGGCGAGATGCGGCCATGGCGAACCTCCGGCGAGGTGCGGAGCTTATCGTGGTCGCCCAAAATTAGGGAAAACTCGCCACGAGCATCTACACCACATGGACAACGCGACGAGAGGGTGGTGGGAGCTTGAGCACGGCCGGAAAGGGGTGCTCACCGTGAGGGTTGATGGCGGCGGCGGACCGAGCTCCGGGAAAACAAGGAAATTCCGATGATCCTGCATGGCACATGCTCGGATGAGTGCACCGAGTGTAGAGGGGTAGCTTGCGCACCTCTAGATAAAACCAAGAATGGCTCACCGACGTGGAAGAATTTTGGATTGTGGTGAAAGGCGACGGTGAAATCCCGAGGAAGAAGAACGTGCTCGCCTCGACGGAGTGAAGGTGCTCAAGCAGATTGAACGGTTGGGGGAGCTGCCCGGGGTTTTGGCGGAGCTCCTGGCGTTGGTGGTTTGGACTAGAGGTGGCTGGGGCGGCCTCGGCGGTGCTGCTCCAGGGACGGCGGCTATGGCGGGGAGGCGGAGGGAAAAATGGGAGAGGAGAAGAGCGAGTTGAGGGCCTTGAGGGGTTTTTATCCCGACCGGAGGCGGCACGGCAAGCACCTACGTGGGCGGCCAAGCACCTACGTGGCCTGGAGGCGTGGCGCCCTACCGGAGAGGCGGTGCGGCCGCGGGCGGCGCCGAGACGCGGTGAGAGAGAAGAGGTTGGCGCTCGGCCCTGGCCTCGGCTATTTTGCAAAAAGGCCCACCTACTTTCACGTAATTAAAAAGTAGCCTTCCCGAGCTCCAAAAATTTTACAAAAATTCAGGGTTGTAGTTGAAAGTATTTTGGGCATTTTTCCTGTTAAGCCCAGGGTAAAACTCCAAATCATTTTTGTATTAAAAATTCATAGTTAAATTAATAAAAGAAGCTTTGTTTATTTCTTGTAAATATTTTTACAAGGCAAAATAATTTCAGGGAATTTTCATAAATCTTTATTTATGATATTTGAGCCATAGAAAATATTAAACATGAATTTTCTACTTATTTTATTTCTTTTTAAACACTTCCTTTCTTCTTTATCTATTTTCTTATTTTATGTGTTTATTATTAACATAAAATTTGATATCTTCAAAAATGCAACAATGTGATGACATGCTCATGATGACATGAAATGCATTATTTTTCGAGAGTTGTTACAGCCCTCCCCTTACAGGAATCTCGTCCCGAGATTCACGATCGAAACGACTAGGCGATAGTGCTAAAGAACTAGGGGTAGTTTGATCGAAGAAACTCTTCTTGTTCCCAAGTAGCTTCAGCTTCCGAGTGATTACTCCATTGGACCTTGTAGAGCTTGATGGTCCGATGTCGAGTCACTCTATCCTTGGTGTCGAGAACTTTAACCGGTCGTTCGTCGTATGTCAAATCTGGTCAGTAATCTGTTCCACCTCAGTTGTCGGTATATCCGTCGGTGGTTTTAAACATTTCTTCGGTTGAGACACATGAAATATGTTATGGATACCTGCCAAGTGTGATGGCAATTCCAGACGATACGCCACGGCTCCACATCTTTCCGAGTGTATCGTGGCGCTAACTTGCCCTTGATTCCAAACCTTTGAACACCTTTGGTAGGAGATACTCGAAGATAGACTTGATCTCCAACTTGAAATACTAACTCTCGACGTCTTTTGTCGGTATAGCTGATCTGTTGAGATTTAGCCTTTTTAAGGTTCTGCTGAATGAGACGTACTTGTTCCTCTGCATCTCTTACTAGATCTGGTCCGAAGATTATTCTTTCTCCACTTTCGGACTAATTCGAGGTTTGCGGAAACTACGTCCATATAGAGCTTGGAATGGTGACATTCCGGCACTCTCCTGATAGCTGTTATTGTAGGAGAACTCGCCAACGGTAAACACTTCTCCCAATCTTTACCATAGGTCAAGACACATGCTCGGAGCATATCCTCAAGATATTGATTGATCCTTTACTGTCCGTCCATCGGTTTGAGGATGATATGCTCGAGCTTCGTATCAATTTCGTTCCAAGGATTCATGTAGTTGTTCCCAAAATCTAGAAACAAACTGCGTTCCTCTATCCGATGTAATGGTCTTCGGCACTCCATGCAAACGAGAGAATTCGCGCGATGTATAGCTCCGCATACCTCTCGGCGGTGTACCGTGTATGTACCGGTATGAAGTTACCAAACTTCGTCAACTCTGTCCACAATAACCCGGATAGAGTCATGTTTCCATGGGCTTAGTGGTAACCCAATGATGAAATCCATGCTGACTTCTTCCCACTTCCATTCGGGAATACTCGGAGGTTGTAAGGGTCCTGCTTGCTTCAAGTGCTCGGCTTTGACCCGCCGACGGACATCACATTCATTGACATACTTGGTGATTTCCCGCTTCATGCGTGTCCACCAAAACCTTTGCTTCAGATCTTGATACGTCTTGTTGGTTCCAGGATGAATAGAGTATTTGGACATATGAGCTTCATCCATTATCTTCTTGCGAAGTGGTAGATCTTTTGGTACTACCAATCGATTCTTGAACCAAATAACTCCTGCCTCGTCCTCTCCGAAGCATTGAACTTCACCTTTTCCGAGTCGTCTCCTTATGTGTCCTATACCAACATCTTTCTGTTGCGCTGCTACCACTTCTTCACGAATGGTAGGAATCAAAGCCAAATTAGTCAAGGTTCCATACGGAATGATCCTAAGATTTGGCTCCTCACCTTCGGATGGATGTGCTTGAATCAAAAGTTGAGCCGTGAGATTATTGCAATGGGCCTTGCGACTTAACGCATCGGCTACCACGTTTGCCTTGCCCAGGTGATAGTGAATTTCCAGCTCATAATCCTTGATTAGTTCTAACCATCTTCGTTGGCGTATATTCGGATCTGCTTGAGTGAAGATGTATTTAAGACTCTTGTGGTCGGTGTATAAATGTACCAAGTTACCCAAAAGATAGTGCCTCCAACCTTTCAATGCTAGAACGACCGCTGCTAGTTCCGGATCATGGGTAGGATAGTGTTCTTCATGACGCCTTAGTTGTCGAGATGCATATGCAATCACTCGACCTTCCTGCATAAGAACGCATCCGAGTCCCGTGCTCGATGCATCACAATACACATCAAAAGGCTTCGTCGGATACGGCTGAGCAAGTACGGGAGCTGTTGTCAACAACTTCTTTAACGTTTGAAAAGCTTCTTCACATTCTTTGCTCCATACGTACTTCTTATTCTTTTCCAATAGCTTAGTCATTGGCTTGGCGATCTTTGAGAAGTTTGGAATAAACCTTACGTAGTAACCAGCCAATCCCAAGAAACTTCGATTTGTGAGACAGGACTTCGGTGATTTCCAATCCAACACTTCTTGAACTTTGCCTGGGTCAACGGCCACTCCTTCGGCTGATATCACATGACCTAGGAACGGTACTTCTTTTAGCCAAAACTCACACTTGCTGAACTTAGCATAGAGTGATGATCGCTTAGTCGTTGCAACACAACTCTTAAGTGATTGGCATGTTCCTCGGCTGACTTAGAGTAGATCAAGATGTCGTCAATGAATACCACGACAAACTTGTCCAGCTCAGGCATGAATACCAAATTCATGAGATACATGAAATGTGCTTGGTGCATTGGTCAATCCAAATGACATCACCAGGTACTCATAAAGTCCATACCTTGTCGAAAATGCGAGTCTTCGGTATATCTTCAGCTCTTATCTTAATCTGATGATATCCCGAGCGAAGATCTATCTTGGAGATGACTTTAGCTCCCATCGGTTGATCAAACAAGATATCAATCCTCGGGAGAGGATACTTGTTCTTGATGGTGACCGAATTCGAGAGGTCTATAATCCACACATAGCCTCAATGTCTTGTCTTTCTTCTTTACAAACAAGGTGGGCATCCCCATGGTGATGAACTTGGACGTATATATCCTTTGTCCAATAATTCCTTTAGTTGCACTTTCAATTCTGCCAGCTCATTCGGCGGCATCCGATACGGCCTTCTTGATATTGGTGCTTGTTCCAGTCGTAACTCTATCTTAAACTCTACCGCTCGGTCCGGCGGTAGTCCCGGCAAGTCGTGCGGAAAGACATCCGGATACTCACAAACTATGGGTATATCCTCCAGGACTCTTACCTATAGTCTTATTGACCATTGGCAGCATGGCTTGAGGAAAAGTTAAGAGCAAGCAATCTCGACCATGAACAGGAGAGTTCGGATATACGGCTCGAGATGCTATAGCCAATACTGCCTTATGGAAATTCATCCATTGCATGCCAATAATTGCATCTAACCCTTGCCCATCCGGTATGATTAATGAAGTGGAATAAATCTTGCTACCCAATCTTAATGGCATATTGGCAGCTTCTTCATTAGTGAGAATTTTACCCCCAGGTGTTGAAATGTTATGAGCACATAGCAACTTGGATGGCATGATGCGATGCTTAGCAACATATGACTTGCTTGATGAAATTATGAGTAGCTCCCGAATCAAATAAAACCATAGCAGGATGATCAGCGATAGAAAACATACCCGCTAAGATTTGTCCTCCTTCGGGTAGCTCCTCGGCCGTAGTAAAGTTGGCACGGCCCGTCTTTGCTTGGTGTATTCTTGGTCGGTGCCCTCGGTTGGTTCTGCGGCTGTCCTTGAGGTCTAGGTGCATATGGTGCCTTTTGAGGCTATGGACAAGCTGCGGTAATAATGTCCTGGACGGCCACAATTGAAACATGGCGGTCCATTCTGCTGCGGTGCTTGACTCACCGGTGCGGGATTACGAGTGTTCTATTGCTGATAGGGCGGACGATATCGATTCGACCGCTGATTGCTTGAGATTGCTTGGGGTGGTTGAGGCTGCCGGTAGTAATTGGGACGAGAGGGTGTATGCTGATAACGGCCGACCTGACGGTGCCGTGTAGACCAGCTCTGTACTTAGATGGCCCGCTACTTCCTTGTCCGATAGCCGGCCTCTTCTTGTTCTTCTCCGTCCGATGAAGACGGATAGAATCTTCCGGAGCGATAGCGTCACTCACAAAGTCGGTGAAGGCTGTCGGTCTTGTTCAACACCAAGCGAGGCTGCAGCTTGGTACTCATTCCCTCCTTGAACAGATTCTTCTTCTTGGCATCCGTGTCCACATGTTCGGGAGCGTATTGAGCAAGGCGGTTAAATACCTTGGAGTAGGTATGCATATTCATATCCCCTTGCTTCGGCGATAGGAACTCCTTCCTCTTCGATTCATTAAGCCTTACGGGATATGGTGCTCTCTCGAAGGCCTTGGTGAACTCAGCCCATGAAACTTGATGTCCTGGGGGAAACATTGCCTTGTAATTGGCCCACCGGGCTCCAGCAAATCCTTGCAATTGCTTGGGAAGCGAAGACGGTCTTCGATGATCCGTGCATGGGAACAATTCAAGCTTTGACTCGATGGTGCGAAGCCGGTTGTCGGCTTCCAAGGGCTCACCCGCATCCGAGAAAACCGGGGCGAACCGATAAGAAGTCCGAGAAGGTCACCCTTTCTTCCGGAGCATTGCGGCCCTGGTGACGTTCCGGTGGAGCGGTGTTGCGGACCAATTGCTCCAATAATTCTCGCTGCTCCGTGCGAGAATCCAATACAGCGGCGATGGCCTGTGCCAAGGTCGGGGGTGGTGGTGGTGTTTCCGCCCGCGTTGAGAACTCTCGGGCTCATCGCGTCTCCTTGTTCCAACCATTACTGTCCAAGACAAGTTTACGTTAGACATCTTCATTCCAACATAATAATAATGGAAGAAACTGGAATACATAGATGAGAATTTTCAACTGAATCTTATGCAACAATCCATCTTTATTAAAACAAACACCAAATCCATCAACACATGCTCATACATCCACGTTACAACGGTTCCTAAGATACACTCATGCGTGGTTACATCACGCTCGTTATTTAACTAGCGCCTAATTTACATACTAGTTTTCTCACTTGCTACTAGCTAGCATTCTACTATTCTTCGCGACGCCTGGATGTCACCTCCTTGCTTATGGAACTGCCTGTCTCGGATTCTGCATCCTCTAGTCGTGGAATCTCCGTGAAATCTATGACCGAATCCACGTCCATTATCTCTTCGAGCATCCTCCTCTTCCTCCTCGGATTCAGACTTCATAGGATTTTCCTGCACTATCTGGTTCATCCTCCGGAGGTTGCTGTCCTATTGCTTCATTCAGTATCGCATTGTGTGCTTGTAGTAGATCTTGCTCTAACCGAGTGATCGGGGCATGTGCGTTTGCCAGTTGTTGATCCTTAAATTGAATCTGCTGCTCCTTGTTTAGCAACTGCGCCTCTCTAAGTGCTAACAACTCCTCCTTTTCCTGCAGCGGTTGTGACACCCCTACCTCGCGAAGCGAGAGGGATTGTCGAACAGGATCGTATCGGGAGACATTCGACGAATCGAACGTACCTTGCACATACATCGGGAATACATTCATCATTTTATTACATCGTGAAACTACTTGAGTAATAAGTTTCATACATAACCTCTTAATTATTACAAGCCATTGTTCAAATTTCAAATTACAATACATAAGTGTAGTGTTGTTTTACAATACTTGATAAAGTTTGTGCAGAAGCGTAAACATCTCGACGGTATATATATATAGCTTACTAAGAGAACCACACCAGCCCATACGGCATGGTCTCACTCTTGAGTCGGTGAAGCGGGAACCCACTCCGCGGTCCACTCCTGAGGTTCCTCGCCTTGACACACATACTTCCCGCAGCAATCACAATAATCGGGCTGCGGGAATCCTGAAAATAGTTTCAACACAAACCCCGAGTATCTAATATACTCCGCAAGGCTTACCCGTCAACAATGGTTCTAAGAACCGACCCTAACATGCAGGGGGCTTGACCTGGCTTGCGGAACATGCAAAAACAGCACTTAAAGCATTTGTCTAACTCATATTTTAGCCAAGTTAAGAGGGTGAGAACATAATCATAAATTTTAGTGAGCAAGACTAACAATCATGGTTGCAATACATGACTTTAATATTCCCAAAAACAGCAAGCTTAATCATGATATTCTCTTATTACTACGATGCAATCTGCTCGAGACAAGTGGTACTCATCACCGCGAGGGACGGCGATATATATCGATTTACACCCTGCAGGAGAAACCCAAATGCACGACATACGCATCATTTAAGAACACGTATGGCCACCTTTCACAAGATCACCATAGATATGAGCCGGGTCCACCCTCCGAGTGTGCATTCCACATGCAACCACGAGTAGCGTCGGGTCCAAGGGTAATAACACACCCTCCGTCTACTCACAAACCCGTGCATCCACCGTGACCAACACTTTGCACAAAGGGTGGAGTGACCGTCCAACACTACGACTCCCAAGTTACATCAGTTTACCAACTCCCATACGAAGGTATGCATTTGGTACACAACTCAATACTTGCTCGCGGAGTCACAACGAACGGTCCTTGACCGACACGTACGGGGCTATGGCGAACAAGGGCCAACCTTGCCACCGCATCCTACACATGCTCTTCCCCGCACGGTCTCCAAATTAATCATGTGAGAGGTAACAATATTTGAAACCTAAACCGAGGGGTCTCCTAACCACTCGGTGTTGCTACCGATGAAATTATTAAGCGTAGCAGCTAGCGATGAGGATCATACTTAACCAAGACCACGGGATACAGGAATCTAGTGCAACTAGGTTTCCGAGCAACTCCTAAACGTAAATGCACAATACATCATAGACGTATGTGAAAATAAAGAGAACTTTAAAACATAGGTCATGCTCCGGGGCTTGCCTTGATTCGGTTCGTAGTTAACACACTCGAACTCGCTCACTTCAAGTTGGTGCCCTCCTTGATCTTCAGCTCCGGTCGGGGTTCCTATATGAATGCATATGAAGTGTATGAGCAATGGATGAATTCGTATTTACATAGTTCATGGAACTTTCTCAATAATATAGTGCAACGCAACGTTTGCATAAATTAAACATGTTCTCGAATCGTGATGATGTGGTCATGAGGGTGGTAAGTGTGGTTTGTTTCATGGGGACAACCTTCTAATTAGGAAATTTTCATTATTTAGTATAAGTGTACATGCTGATTTGGAGATCAAGAAGATAGGGTATAATTCATTATTGATATGGTGCGACGGAAATAACTATATGACTAAGTGCTGCCATGTGATGATGTACAGCAATTGTAGTTATGCATTAATATTTATATGACATAATCTTGGACTAACTTATTTACGTACATTTCTTGGTATACATCAGTACCAATCTTTTCCTTATTAATTAGTATGCAAGAGGTTGATGTTCATTTCTTAGGATGAAGTTTTATCACTATGTTATACATCGTGCACCATAAGCACCCATCATTTCATGTGGTTTTGCTATGATTTAACCTACACCATATATGACCGTTCTTGCCCAAAATATAAACATTATTATGACATGTTTAATTGTACCATGTAAATGTAACAAATTATCTAGCCATAACAGAAGGTAAAAGGGCAATTTGAGCTTGGCCCATTCTCAGCCATTTTATTTAACTAAGTCAGGGTTGACAGGCTGCTTGTGAAGCCATCTTAAGGTGTTCCAATCTTAATATTTTGCTATAGAACTTAGGTGAATCATGTTGGGTCATGTAAAGTACGCAGTTCAAGGTTTACAACAAACATCTAGTTGTTTTATTTGTATCTGTATTCAAAAAGTTATTGAATTATAAAAACGCCAAATTGTCACGAGACCATAACAGATTAGCATCTTAGAGTGCTTATATCTTTATTTTTCTATATATGAAGTACTGGGATTATGACACTACGTTAAAGTACAAGTTATCTACTTTCCAAAGAGCCCTTGCTCATGAAGTTTGGATCCGGGGTCTAGAAGTTACACCATTTTCAAAATGCCATCTCGTTAGGCAACGTGGTCATGGTAGTGTTTTCATCTTGCTCAAAATTTAATTTTTACTATATAACCATAGGTGTTCACGTACACCATGTTAAAGTACAGGTTACAAGCTTTCCAATGCGCTTTGAATTGCTCAAATCCGTGGCGTAAAACTCGAGTTATGATTTTTCTAAAATCCTTAACCGCTACGAAGTTTCCAGCACGATTCGAAAATTGGCTAAGTGTCGCGCGCGGGGGGGTGGGGGCTCGCCGGAGCGGCGGCGGAGCTCACCGGCGGCGCGCTAGGGCTCGCCGCAGGGGCCGGGCTTGGCCGCCTGTGCACGGTTTTCGACGGCGCATCTACCGGCGATGGTGGCGAGGTGAGGGCATGGACGGAGCTTTGCTCGCGTCGAGCCATGGCGGACGCGGCGGCTCCGGCGTGGGAGCTCGTGCTCGCCACCGCACGAGAGGGGGCGGCCAAGGCTGAGAGCGTCACCTGCTCGATGGGAAACTCGGCGCGGGGTCGAAGGAGGAAGAGGGGTCCGGGAGGTAGCAGCTCGTCGGAGGGGTGGCGGGGACGCGGTGGCCGGCGGCGAAGAAGATGGGCTTTTTCTTCTCCGTTCGGCGCGGTTGAACCCGGGAAGGGGCGAGAGAGGTCCGTTAGGGTCTTGCACACCTTCCAGCGGCAGAGGCACGACATGAGCTCACCCGAGCACCGCTCAATCGAGCTTGCCGGCGTTCATGGTGGAGGCGGAGCCCTTTGCGGATTTTTGGCGATTGGCGCTCACGGAGGAGAGGAGAAGGTCGGGGACCGGGGTTAGAGCTGCTCGGGAGTTCGGCGAAACACTTGCGCGCAAATGGGGGCTGCAATGCGGGGAGAGGCGACGCAGGGGAAAAGTCCCGGGCGGCGGCCATGGCGAAATCCTTCCCCCGCCATCGACGGCCGAGCTCGCACGCTTCCGGGCGAAGCCACATGGACGATGGACGACGCGTGGAGCTGCACAGCGCGGCGAGGACGGGCGGCGCCTAACCGGCATGGGCACCGGTGGCGAACGCCGCTGACGGTGGCCCCGGCCACTGTGCCGGCCTCTGTTCAAATGGGATTCTCACAATTTACAGTTTTGCCACTGCTGTCCTTCTCTGTAAATTGCTCATAGAATTTGATCTTTTTTAAATTTTTGCAAACCAAATTTTCTGTGGTTCCTTTGGATTATGTGGAACAACTTTTCTTATAGGCCAAAATTCAAATTCGAAATGTAAAAATTTATAAAAATTGTTGAACAGGTGCTGTTTCTGCTTAGAGTTGGATTTTTCTAGGAATTTGTGCTGTCCCAAAAATTCAGGAAAAATGTCCTAAATTCATGTCTTGATGTGTTCTACCAGATTGTGCAAAAATTTGGGGTTACCACCTTGGAGAATGTTTGAGATCTCAATAGCTAGGGTTTGGAAATATTAAAAACCCTAATAGAACTCTAACCCATTATTTCATGTGACTTGCTAATGATTTTTATTTGCACATGCAAGTTTGCATTTAGTACAGTAACAACCTGAGTTTGTGACACGGGGTGTCACAGCCCTCCCCTTAAAGAAATCTCGTCCCGAGATTACGGTTGATAAGGAAGGGTCGAAGGGAGGTGCGTCGTTACCTCGATTGCGAAGCTATGAACTCGGGAAAATGGTTATCCAGGAATTCCTCCTGTTCCCAAGTGGCTTCATCCTCCGTGTGATTACTCCATTGCACTTTATAGAAGGTGATAGTGCGGTTGCGAGTAACACGATCCTTTTTATCGAGGATCCGGACGGGAGTTTCCGGATAAGATAGATCATCTTGCAATTGCTCGGTGTCGGAGATGACCACGTCGATGGGTGGTTTCGGACACTTCTTGAGTTGAGATACATGGAACACGTTGTGCACACGTTCCAAGTTTGTCGGCAATTGCAACCGGTATGCCACGGGGCTAAACTTCTCCACAATTGGGAATGGTCCAATGTAACGGGGAGCAAGTTTTCCTTTTATACCGAAACGTGACACACCTTTATTGGGAGAGACCCGAAGATAAACCTGATCATTCACCTCGAATTCCAGCGGGCGTCTCCTTTTATTTGCATAACTTATTTGGCGGGATTGAGCAGCTTTCATGTTAGCTTGTATTTCTCTCACTTTTTCCTCGGCTTGCTCAACAATATCTGGACCAAATATTATTCTTTCGCCCGACTCGGACCAGTTTAACGGCGTACGGCAAGAATGTCCGTATAGCGCCTCAAAAGGAGTGACTCCGGAGCTTTCTTGATAGCTGTTGTTATAGGAAAATTCAATGAATGGTAACTGATCATCCCAACTTCCCTTTTGCGTCAAAGCACAAGCTCTCAACATATCCTCCAAGTATTGAATCAACCTTTCCGATTGTCCATCTGTTTGAGGATGATATGCAGAGCTCCGGATTAGGGTAGTACCAAGACTAGCATGCAATTGTTCCCAAAAGCGAGAAACAAATTGCGGACCGCGATCTGAAATGATGGTCTTTGGCACACCATGTAAACACAGCACACGGGCAATATACAATTCAGCATATTTCTTAGCACTGTAGGTGGTGTGTACCGGAATAAAATGTGCTGATTTCGTCGGTCTATCGACGATTACCCATATGGAATCATGTCTCTTGGATGTGAGAGGTAATCCAACAACAAAATCCATGGCTATGTCTTCCCATTTCCATGCGGGAATTTTTAATGGGTGCAATAATCCGGCTTTCTTCGGATGATCAGCCTTGACTCGTTGGCAAGTGTCGCACTCAGCCACATAACGAGCCACTTCTCGCTTCATGCGAGTCCACCAAAATTTTTCCCTCAACCCATGGTACATTTTGTTACTACCGGGGTGTATGGAGTATTTAGAGAGATGGGCTTCGTCAAAAATTTTCTTCCGTAGCTCCATATTTTTCGGAACCACGAGACGGTTATTAAACCACAGAACTCCCTCCTCATCTTGACGGAAACACTTAGCCTTTTCGGTACCCAACTTCTGTCGGATGTGTTCCATACCTTCATCCGTTTTCTGGGCAGCAATGATTTCTTCTCGGAGAGTAGGAACAAGAGCCAAATTATGTAATGCACCATAAGGAACGATATGAAGGCAGGGATTACTCTCATTTTCAGATTTGCTGACATTTTCCATAGAGTAGATTTCAACTTGATTGCATTGGTGTTTGCGGCTTAATGCATCGGCAACCACATTAGCCTTTCCGGGGTGGTAATGAATTTCCAATTCATAATCTTTTATCAATTCCAGCCACCTTCGTTGTCTCATATTTAATTCTTGCTGCGTAAAAATATACTTGAGGCTTTTATGATCGGTATAGAGATGCACCAGATTTCCTAAGAGATAATGTCTCCAAGTTTTGAGAGCAAGAACTACCGATGCCAATTCAAGATCATGAGTAGGGTAGTGCTTCTCATGTTTGCGGAGTTGGCGGGAGGCATAGGCAATGACTCGGCCTTCTTGCATGAGAACACAACCCAATCCGATGCCGGACGCATCACAATATACGTCGAACGGCTTGCTGATGTCGGGTTGAGCTAGAACGGGAGCGGTGGTTAAATGCTTCTTCAAGGATCGGAAAGCATTTTCGCACTCCGGACTCCACTTGAAGGTAGAGTCTTTCTCCAACAATTTTGTCACGGGCTTGGAGATGATAGAAAAGTTTGGAATGAACTTCCGGTAATATCCCGCAAGTCCGAGAAAACTACGGATGTGCTTGACGGTCTTGGGAGTCTTCCAATTCAGCACGTCAGCAACTTTACTTGGATCGACGGAAATTCCCTCAGCTGAGATGATATGACCCAAGAATGGAACTCGATCCAACCAAAATTCACACTTGCTGAATTTTGCATAAAGTTGATGATCTCGTAGTCGTTGAAGCACAATGCGGAGGTGTTCAGCATGTTCTTTCTCCGACTTGGAATAAATGAGGATATCATCAATGAATACCACCACGAACTTGTCCAGCTCCGGCATAAATACCGAGTTCATGAGGTACATGAAATAGGCCGGTGCATTTGTCGATCCAAAAGACATTACGAGATATTCAAAGAGTCCATATCTCGTAGAGAAAGCGGTTTTAGGAATGTCCTCCGGCCGAATTTTAATTTGGTGATAGCCGGAGCGAAGATCGATTTTTGAGAATACTTTTGCACCGACTAATTGATCAAATAGCATATCAATGCGTGGGAGGGGGTATTTATTTTTGATGGTCACCGCATTGAGGGTCGATAATCGACACACAACCTTAATGATTTATCTTTCTTTTTCACAAAAAGAGCAGGGCAGCCCCAAGGTGAAGCACTTGGGCGTATGTACCCCTTGTCTAGAAGTTCGTTGAGTTGCTCCTTAAGTTCAGCTAATTCGTTTGGAGCCATTTTATACGGTCTTCTAGATATCGGTGCGATACCGGGTTGAAGTTCGATTTTAAATTCTACTTCCCGATCAGGTGGCATCCCCGGCAAATCATCCGGAAACACATCGGGAAACTCACACACTACCGGTATGTCCTCTAGTTTCCTTCCTTCTAGGTGCTGAATTTGGGCTCTCGAAATTTTTGGACACGGCAATGAGAGGATAGACGGGCCGTATAGAGGCGAATTTAAATGCACTTCCCGGGTATCTATGTGTAAAACAGCTTTATGACGTCTCATCCATTTCATTCCTAATATCACATCTATTCCTTGACCATTTAAAATAATTAGTCTCGAAGGATATATTTTTCCGGCTAATTCAAGAGAGACGTTTCTTGCTTCCCGGCTTGTGTGGATGAGACCACCGGGAGATGTGATAGTGTATGGGGTTTGCAAAATGGCGGATGATAGATGCAACCTATCCACACATGCTTGGCTGATGAAATCATGTGTGGCGCCGGAATCGAAAAGAACGAGAGCGGAATGTCCGGATATAGAAAACATACCCGAGAGGACCGGTTCCCCGGCTTGCACATCTTCGACCGTAGTAAAATTCACACGGCCGGTCTTGGTGGGGGTTTTGTTGTGATTGTTGCTGTTGTTGCCGCGGTTATTATTGTTGCCATTATTACCGCGGGTGTGCTGATGCTGATTATTCCCACCGTTGTTGCCGTTGTTGCGGCGAGGATGGGGGCATTCTCCGATGAAGTGACCAATGCCGCCGCAGTTGAAGCATGGCTGCTGCGGAGATGGCCTGGCACCTTGGTTATGCTGCTGCGGAAGGTGTTGGTGACCACGGTGCTGATAGGAGTGGTGGGGCGCACGATAAGGCTGCTGGAAGGTAGTGCGTTGCCCACCCATTGGAGGCACTGGGACACGGAATTTCTGACCAGTGGGGCTGGTCACTGCAAGCTTGAACTTGTGAGGTGGCGCACCGGATGAACTTCCGCGGTGCGCTTCCTCTTTTGTCATCCTGATTTACGCGAATGGCGTCCTCTTGTACAATAGCGGCACTAACCAATTCATTGAATGTGCCAGTCAAGAGGGCAAGGCGGTCTTGCAGTTTCGGATTTAGACCTTTCCGAAAGCACTCACGCTTCTTTGCATCTGTGTCAGCATGATAGGAAGCATACTGGGCAAGATAGTTGAATTTCCGAGCATACTCTTGCACAGTGCTGGAGCCTTGCTTCAGGTCAACAAATTCCTGAAGCTTTCTTCTCATGACACCGTCAGGAATGTGGTGTGCACGGAAGGCTGCCGAGAATTCCGGCCAGAGCACCTGGTGATCCGCGGGGAGTGCAGCGGTGTAGTTTGCCCACCACGCACTAGCCGACCCACG
This sequence comes from Chloris gayana, assembly GCA_031894775.1. Lineage (NCBI taxonomy): Eukaryota > Viridiplantae > Streptophyta > Magnoliopsida > Poales > Poaceae > Chloris > Chloris gayana. The sequence goes on from JAUNZO010000794.1 coordinate 146,104, forward strand.
GAGCTGCTGTGCTGCAAACAGAGTCTTCTGGTGCTCGGTGCAATTCGGAAGAGCAAACTTGGACTCCACAATACGCAGAAAATTATCTGCTTCCAGGGGGTCCTTTGCTTCGAGAAAGACGGCGGTTGAGTCGTCCAGAAATCCCCATAAGAGGTGGGACGTGGCTGCGGTGGAGGAGCTGCTGCCTGGGCATTATTGTTCTGGCTTGCCAGGAACAGCCGGAACATCTCGTTCTGATTATGAACGAGTTGCTCCACAGCAGTCAACGGTGGTGGAGGAGGTGGCGGCGACGAAGCACCCTCCCCCGAATGATCCACCGTGCGACGAGTGTTCACCATCTGCCACAATTTAATTACACCATTAGTCTCAGCGTTTCGGAGCCATAGACAATGATAGTAATTAGGGACATGATATGGACATGAATTTAAGAATGCAATCCATAGGAGGAAAATTTCATCAGGTGCTGAAATTGATGGGGTAAAAGTTTCGGTATGAAATTTTCAGATTGCATAACCTGGGAGATTAATTTCCATGATCTGAAATTGGTAAAACCAGGAATTTTTGCTCACAATTTCAGACCATTCAAACTTAGTAATATTTCCTTACGATCCTGAATTTTGACGGAACGAGACACATATTCATTAAACATAAGCTTAGTGGTTCATATATATTTCGAGGTGCAACCCATTTGTACACAAAAGCGCGCGATATTAACACTTCTTAGCGCGGGGTTATACGTCCAGGATTTTCCGGCCTAGCTAGTCATCCATACTCCCTATGCTGTCAACCTACCCAAAACACAGCGACCACTACGTCCTTACGTACGTACAGGCCACTAGTTCTTATTCTTTGGTACACTACCATTAATTTTACAAGTTCCTTTCCTAACACTAGCTAGCAGTCTAAGCATCGCTGTCGGTGTCTTCCGGGTTGTTCACATCGGAAGCATCGCTAGCAGCGTCGTCCCCATTGTCCTCCGGTGGTGGTGGCTGTAACAGGTTCCAGTGAGCTGCCAGCAACACCTGGTGGTGCTGCTGTAACGCGACCAACTGGTGCTGGAGATTCCCTATCTCCGTGAACAGCTGGTCCATGTTAGTCTGTGCGGTCTGAAGCTGTCCATGCAGGAATTGCATGGTGGCCTGCTGGGAGTGGATGGTCTCATCCTTCTGAGCATTAGAGGTCTTAGCTGCATTTAGCTCATTCAGCGCCTCAATCCGTTCCTCATCACAGAACGTAGCCATCTGCTCATGTTCTGCCTTTTCCTGCTCAGCCCTTTCTTTTGCCCTATCCGCGACGACACGTAGGTTATCCCTGAAGATAAGTTCATCTTGCACTTCCTTGATACGTGTAGTCAGGGCAGCATTTTCCTGCTCCAGCTCAGTGATACGGGCGGTCAGCTGCTTGTTCTCCTCTTTTGCTGAGTAATAGTCGTCCGTGACGTCGGTGAGACGATCGGTGAGGTCTTCCACCTCAGACCTCAGCTGGTTCCTCTCAGTCATAAGTTGCCTCGCATCCATCTATAGATCATGGTTAGGGATACATTTTAAGCAGCATTATTATCAATAATTTAGGTAAATAAAAGCTCAAAGTAACATACTGAAAAAAAACAGAATGAAACTAACATCCTTTACAACGTAACCGGTTCTGAACCCTCTCTGTTTTCCCCCAATTTTCATCTCTGTTTGTACAGTAGAATTTACCGAAATTTATGACCAGATGCTAGAGAATTTCCTAAGCTTTCCAACGCATCCTAAAACACGGAAAAATCTTAAGCGGATCAAAAGATACGGCGATTTCCTGCTCAACGGTTTTCTGCCAGGTTTTCTGGAAACGACGGAAACTCAAAATTAGCTCTCTGTTTTTGCTTATTTGACCAACTTAACGAATTTTCCTGGCCAACCTGATATTAGATGATCTGTGGGGCATATCATGAGCTTTCCAGAATGGGGTAGATCGTTTTATTTGGATAAGTACTTCAAAAGTTATCGCGATTTTCATGAGGTACCCGAATCTGCCAACCCGGCGATTCGGTGAAAATCTGGCAACCTTTTGCCAGGTTTTCGGGTAAGTCATTTTCAGTATGATTCCACTCTACTTTTACTTGGATCATCATGCCAGGGTGATGGTACGTGTTATGAGCTTTCCGGATTGGGTTTAATCGTTTCGTTTGAGTGAACGATTTAAAAGTTGTGGCCGTTTCCGTGAATCGATAATCGGTTAGGGTTTAGTTCTCGATCGGGTGGGGTTTTCTGACCGATTTTTGGATATCATGCACGAATTGTGTTGAGATTTTTGGTGAGTTGTTCGAGACCGTGTTTTTGCATTCTTGATCGATTATCTCATGCAATGGTGATGCATGGCATGAATGATGACATGAATGCCGTCAACCTACGTCCTTTCCAAAAACAAAATGCGTGATCGGTCTATATATAGCCGACCACTCGTTTTTGTGGCAACACACACACAATCTCATCACGGGAACTACACGATCTAAATTTCGTGGTTAGCGTACCTGCAAGAGACCATTTCAGAAACATTACATCAAATTCAAAAGAAACTACGAAAATAATTATTCCACAACCTCATCAATTTCCTCCTCATCATCATCTTTCTCATAGTAACGGTTCATAGAAAGAACCGCCCCGTGGATTGCCACGAGCCAACATTGTCCCGTATTATTACTTCCGCGGGCACGGAGCGCTAATTTAAATTGCAAACATACCTGGGCCGGGCCGAAGTTGCAAAAATTTAAACAAGCATAACCCAGGGTTAGTTTTACCACCTCTAATTCTACTGTAGACCTTACTTGGGCTTTCTATGTCGTTCCTCACCGTTATAAATGTGTTGGTGATTTTTAGTATGACCCGTAGTGTACGGCATATCCCGACACGGCTCGATACCAGCTGTGACACCCCTACCTCGCGAAGCGAGAGGGATTGTCGAACAGGATCGTATCGGGAGACATTCGACGAATCGAACGTACCTTGCACATACATCGGGAATACATTCATCATTTTATTACATCGTGAAACTACTTGAGTAATAAGTTTCATACATAACCTCTTAATTATTACAAGCCATTGTTCAAATTTCAAATTACAATACATAAGTGTAGTGTTGTTTTACAATACTTGATAAAGTTTGTGCAGAAGCGTAAACATCTCGACGGTATATATATATATAGCTTACTAAGAGAACCACACCAGCCCATACGGCATGGTCTCACTCTTGAGTCGGTGAAGCGGGAACCCACTCCGCGGTCCACTCCTGAGGTTCCTCGCCTTGACACACATACTTCCCGCAGCAATCACAATAATCGGGCTGCGGGAATCCTGAAAATAGTTTCAACACAAACCCTGAGTATCTAATATACTCCGCAAGGCTTACCCGTCAACAATGGTTCTAAGAACCGACCCTAACATGCAGGGGGCTTGACCTGGCTTGCGGAACTTGCAAAAACAGCACTTAAAGCATTTGTCTAACTCATATTTTAGCCAAGTTAAGAGGGTGAGAACATAATCATAAATTTTAGTGAGCAAGACTAACAATCATGGTTGCAATACATGACTTTAATATTCCCAAAAACAGCAAGCTTAATCATGATATTCTCTTATTACTACGATGCAATCTGCTCAAGACAAGTGGTACTCATCACCGCGAGGGACGGCGATATATATCGATTTACACCCTGCAGGAGAAACCCAAATGCACGACATACGCATCATTTAAGAACACGTATGGCCACCTTTCACAAGATCACCATAGATATGAGCCGGGTCCACCCTCCGAGTGTGCATTCCACATGCAACCACAGTAGCGTCGGGTCCAAGGGTAATAACACACCCTCCGTCTACTCACAAACCCGTGCATCCACCGTGACCAACACTTTGCACAAAGGGTGGAGTGACCGTCCAACACTACGACTCTCAAGTTACATCAGTTTACCAACTCTCATACGAAGGTATGCATTTGGTACACAACTCAATACTTGCTCGCGGAGTCACAACGAACGGTCCTTGACCGACACGTACGGGGCTATGGCGAACAAGGGCCAACCTTGCCACCGCATCCTACACATGCTCTTCCCCGCACGGTCTCCAAATTAATCATGTGAGAGGTAACAATATTTGAAACCTAAACCGAGGGGTCTCCTAACCACTCGGTGTTGCTACCGATGAAATTATTAAGCGTAGCAGCTAGCGATGAGGATCATACTTAACCAAGACCACGGGATACAGGAATCTAGTGCAACTAGGTTTCCGAGCAACTCCTAAACGTAAATGCACAATACATCATAGACGTATGTGAAAATAAAGAGAACTTTAAAACATAGGTCATGCTCCGGGGCTTGCCTTGATTCGGTTCGTAGTTAACACACTCGAACTCGCTCACTTCAAGTTGGTGCCCTCCTTGATCTTCAGCTCCGGTCGGGGTTCCTATATGAATGCATATGAAGTGTATGAGCAATGGATGAATTCATATTTACATAGTTCATGGAACTTTCTCAATAATATAGTGCAACGCAACGTTTGCATAAATTAAACATGTTCTCGAATCGTGATGATGTGGTCATGAGGGTGGTAAGTGTGGTTTGTTTCATGGGGACAACCTTCTAATTAGGAAATTTTCATTATTTAGTATAAGTGTACATGCTGATTTGGAGATCAAGAAGATAGGGTATAATTCATTATTGATATGGTGCGACGGAAATAACTATATGACTAAGTGCTGCCATGTGATGATGTACAGCAATTGTAGTTATGCATTAATATTTATATGACATAATCTTGGACTAACTTATTTACGTACATTTCTTGGTATACATCAGTACCAATCTTTTCCTTATTAATTAGTATGCAAGAGGTTGATGTTCATTTCTTAGGATGAAGTTTTATCACTATGTTATACATCGTGCACCATAAGCACCCATCATTTCATGTGGTTTTGCTATGATTTAACCTACACCATATATGACCGTTCTTGCCCAAAATATAAACATTATTATGACATGTTTAATTGTACCATGTAAATGTAACAAATTATCTAGCCATAACAGAAGGTAAAAGGGCAATTTGAGCTTGGCCCATTCTCAGCCATTTTATTTAACTAAGTCAGGGTTGACAGGCTGCTTGTGAAGCTATCTTAAGGTGTTCCAATCTTAATATTTTGCTATAGAACTTAGGTGAATCATGTTGGGTCATGTAAAGTACGCAGTTCAAGGTTTACAACAAACATCTAGTTGTTTTATTTGGATCTGTATTCAAAAAGTTATTGAATTATAAAAACGCCAAATTGTCACGAGACCATAACAGATTAGCATCTTAGAGTGCTTATATCTTTATTTTTCTATATATGAAGTACTGGGATTATGACACTACGTTAAAGTACAAGTTATCTACTTTCCAAAGAGCCCTTGCTCATGAAGTTTGGATCCGGGGTCTAGAAGTTACACCATTTTCAAAATGCCATCTCGTTAGGCAACGTGGTCATGGTAGTGTTTTCATCTTGCTCAAAATTTAATTTTTACTATATAACCATAGGTGTTCACGTACACCATGTTAAAGTACAGGTTACAAGCTTTCCAATGCGCTTTGAATTGCTCAAATCCGTGGCGTAAAACTCGAGTTATGATTTTTCTAAAATCCTTAACCGTTACGAAGTTTCCAGCACGATTCGAAAATTGGCTAAGTGTCGCGCGGGGGGGGGTGCTCGCCGGAGCGGCGGCGGAGCTCACCGGCGGCGCGCTAGGGCTCGCCGCAGGGGCCGGGCTTGGCCGCCTGTGCACGGTTTTCGACGACGCATCTATCGGCGATGGTGGCGAGGTGAGGGCATGGACGGAGCTTTGCTCGCGTCGAGCCATGGCGGACGCGGCGGCTCCGGCGTGGGAGCTCGTGCTCGCCACCGCACGAGAGGGGGCGGCCAAGGCTGAGAGCGTCACCTGCTCGATGGGAAACTCCGGCGCGGGGTCGAAGGAGGAAGAGGGGTCCGGGAGGTAGCAGCTCGTCGGAGGGGTGGCGGGGACGCGGTGACCGGCGGCGAAGAAGATGGGCTTTTTCTTCTCCGTTCGGCGCGGTTGAACCCGGGAAGGGGCAGAGAGGTCCGTTAGGGTCTTGCACACCTTCCAGCGGCGGAGGCACGACATGAGCTCACCCGAGCACCGCTCAATCGAGCTTGCCGGCGTTCATGGTGGAGGCGGAGCCCTTTGCGGATTTTTGGCGATTGGCGCTCACGGAGGAGAGGAGAAGGTCGGGGACTGGGGTTAGAGCTGCTCGGGAGTTCGGCGAAACACTTGCGCGCAAATGGGGGCTGCAATGCGGGGAGAGGCGACGCAGGGGAAAAGTCCCGGCGGCGGCCATGGTGAAATCCTTCCCCCGCCATCGACGGCCGAGCTCGCACGCTTCCGGGCGAAGCCACATGGACGATGGACGACGCGTGGAGCTGCACAGCGCGGCGAGGACGGGCGGCGCCTAACCGGCATGGGCACCGGCGGCGAACGCCGCCGACGGTGGCCCTAGCCATCGTGCCGGCCTCTGTTCAAATGGGATTCTCACAATTTACAGTTTTGCCACTGCTGTCCTTCTCTGTAAATTGCTCATAGAATTTGATCTTTTTTTAAATTTTTGCAAACCAAAATTTCTGTGGTTCCTTTGGATTATGTGGAACAACTTTTCTTATAGGCCAAAATTCAAATTCGAAATGTAAAAATTTATAAAAATTGTTGAACAGGTGCTGTTTCTGCTTAGAGTTGGATTTTTCTAGGAATTTGTGCTGTCCCAAAAATTCAGGAAAAATGTCCTAAATTCATGTCTTGATGTGTTCTACCAGATTGTGCAAAAATTTGGGGTTACCACCTTGGAGAATGTTTGAGATCTCAATAGCTAGGGTTTGGAAATATTAAAAACCCTAATAGAACTCTAACCCATTATTTCATGTGACTTGCTAATGATTTTTATTTGCACACGCAAGTTTGCATTTAGTACAGTAACAACCTGAGTTTGTGACACGGGGTGTCACAGCTGTCTCTCCGACTCGACTACACGAACATCCTCCCTTGGTCCTCTTACTTCACTCACACCAGTACTCGTGTCTGTCCATCTCTGTGGAGAAGTAAGAGTATCGGATACATGTAGAAACTAATCCTAATATTTCAGCAAACCTTTTTATTCTAGCAACTGCATATATAGATTACTACCACTTCCTTTCCATTAGTTATTGTTGGTACAACTCAACCCCACTTTTCCATACACTCCCAACCGACCAACATCTGCTATTACCCTATCTACATCCGACCTACGTTAGCAAAATGTGGCTATCCTCCTACATCGGTGAAAACACGCACAGCTAAGCCGACGGCGCGTGGCTGTCGGCGTCCGACTCAACGTCCTCGGCTGGTGAGGTGGGTGGTGGCTCGTAGTCCATCCCGGAGACCTCCTCGGCGTCGTCCGGTGGACCTCTGCTGCTGCTGCTGCTGCAACTGCTCGAACTGCTCAACCGAGTGTGTCGTGGTCGTGGAGCGAGTGCGTGGTGTGCCTCGGCTATCCCATCAAACAACGCCTCGATCCGAGCCATCTGGTCCTGTACCACGATCGGTGTATGCACAGCGTGGTTACGCTGCGCTGTCATCCGCTCCAACCGTAGCTCGTGCTCGTCGTCCGCCTCGCGAGCGGCGTCTCGCTCCTCGGTGACGGTGGTCAGCTGTGCGTCCAAGGCTATGGCCGTCCCGTGGAACTCGTCACGGTCCTGTGTCACCTCCACCAGCTGCTCCTCCAGCTCGGCGATCCTGGCGTGGGACCTCCGAACCTCCCGGCAGTCCACTCGGCAGCGGTGCTTCCAAGCACCCAACTGTCGGTCCTGGCTCGTGTCCTCAACTCTAGGCTGTGGATCCGCTGCTCCAGCTCAGCAACGTGTGCAGCCCGTGTGTCCTCCTCCTCCTGGGCGCGCTTCCTACCGCGAGTCACCGGCATCTGCAGGGAACATGTTTAAACGAGTTAAACACTTCTTCCCACGTAAGAAAACGAACGGAACAACCTATACAGTACTATGAAACTAGCTAAGTAGATACCCTAATATTTATTTAGTGCATTATATGACATGATGCATGCTCGTGAACTAACTATACGTACCATAGTATAGAAAACTACGACGAATAGTTAGCACTTCCCAAAACCCAAACGTCGAACAGTTAGTAAAAATCTAACTATTCTACATCCTTATAGGGCTCCGTACTCTCTCGTTGTCTATCGTACTAACGTGTTAAGTTTTGAAAATAGGCTTGTAATGATGTGTTGTTGCCTCCGAACCGCTCTCATACCAGCTGTGACATCCCTCCGGGACACCCAGGAATCGGTACGAGAGGGACACTCGACGAAGCGAGTTACAACAGAAACATCATCTCATACAAGCCGGAATATATACATCATGGTATAATACAACCAGGTTTTCGAAATACAAACATTCGTGCAGCGGAAATATAACATTATTGAAGTTTGACATCCTACGAGTATTCAGCGGAAGCTTATTCTATTATACAACTCAAAAGACTTTAAGACGATCAACGTGATGCATCGAGCCCTTCGTACATCACGGTCCTCTCTCTTCAAGGCGTGGGGATACGTTCCCACCGAAGGGAACCTCCCTCCGGACATTGCTCCTCCTCGGGAAACCGCCATACAAGTCGTGGTAGTACAACTCGTTCCCCGAAAGGTAACGAACAAACCCCGAGTATTCTAATACTCAGCAAGACCGACCCGTCAACATGGCACGCTAAGGCCGACGCCTAGTATGCAAAAGGCTTTCTGGCTGTGGGGTTTACTCCTTTGCGAAAAATAGCATTAAAGGGTGGGTCCTTACTTTCAATATTTTAGCTCACGTTATGTTCATTAACCTTGGTGTTTGCAACCTATCACTATTGCAATCAAGTTTTCAAGACAAGATAAAATAGATCTTAATCCTTTCATCTCTCATCTTCATCTTTCATATAATTTACTACGATGTGACGAGCTAAACAAGCGGTACTCATTATCTGCGAGGGACAGCGATTCGAATCGATTTTATACCAGCTGGCAAAACCCGACTACACGACGTATACGCATCACACCGATCGTATACGACAACCTTTCCCGCTAGCACCTGACAGCAGACTAGCCATTTCCAGCTCCCCGGAGTATGGCGAAGCCACGACTTCCCTCGTGGTCGACCCATCTCCCTCCCGTGAGACTATCCTCTCACTAACAGCCGGCAAAAGAGAGCCGGCTACGCTACATCTCTAGGGCGATAGGGTACATCAGCTTGCTGGGCCCATGATACCAGCATGTAGTGCGGTACGTTCAAACTTGTTCAACTAAGCCGACAACGGTACGGTCCTTGACCGACTCGGACGGGGCTACCACCTTGCAAGACCTCATCTCCGTCTTGCCCTTTCTCCTACGGGGCCCGTCCGGTCTCAACTTCATTAACACTCTCTTCATCTTAGTGTCAACACAATAACCCTTAAAGCAACGAGGCCAAGAGGCGTGCGAGGAGGTCCGTTTCCGTGTTGGCGATGGAGTTGAGACGGCTTGGTTCCGGTCCGGATGCACCGATACCCCGCCGAGAGCAGCCGACGGCCCCGGCACCAAGCACGCCATGCGAAGGCCGTCAAAGTCCCGGAGAATGGGGCCAAGAGACTTGAGTCACATCATGCCGAGGACGATGTCGTAGGAGTCCAGCGGAATTGCAAAGCGCTCAATGGCGAAGTGCTCATTGTGGATATGTGAGACGTCGTGGGCCTACCCGTGACAGGGCACGCGGTCGCCATTAGCCACCATGACCCGGGAACGCATGGTGTCGTTTAAGTGTAGGCCGGCTTTGGTGGCAGCCTCAAGGCCGATGAAATTGTGGGACGAGCTGGAGTCGACGAGCACGATGAACGTGTGGGCGCCAATGGTGACACGCAATCGCATCGTCTCGGCCGAGGAGATGCCGATGATGGCTTAGAGGGAGATCGGCGGCTCTGTGATCGTCGGCCAGGCCGCGGTCGGTGTAGGCGCATGGGCTTCATCCTCATCAAAAAAGCGGCCACCTCCAGGTTGAAGAGTCGCGCACATTTGTGGCCGCGCACGTATTGTTTGTCACGGTTGAAGCACAGGCCTTGCCGGCGGCGCTAGACCATCTCCACGGGCGTGAGGCGGGGAAGCGGCCGGGGCGGAGGTGAAGGTTGTGTGGAGCCTGCCGTTGCCGTCGTGGTAGTCCCGGAGGATGCAGGCGTTGGCATGACCGTTGGTGTGAAGGACGGCCGGTTCGTCGGGCAGCTAGCATGTGTCGCAGCCTCAACAGCGACGTTGCCTTGCATGCGAACGCGCGTGCTAGGGCCATAGCACGTTGGAGTTCTTGTGGTGCATGTAGCTCTACCTCGGTCCGGATGGCGTTAGGCAGGCCGCCCTTGAAGAGCTGAACCTGTTGTAGAGATGATAACGGCCCGGCATGCGCCATGCGAGCAAGGAAAGCCTCCTAGCATGCTTCTATCGAACCAGCAAACGGCAAGCGCGCTAGGTTTGAGAGATGGTTGATGCCAATGGCCGGCCCAAACCGTTGTTGGCGGAGCGACTTGAAGTAGAGCCAATCAACGGTGCCGACATCGCGCTCTAGCATAAAATACCGGTGTTGGGTAGCACCTGTCATGTGGAGGGAAGCCAGCCACATTTTGTCGGTCTCCTTGGTGCATTGGGCATGGAAGAAGTGCTCACAACGATTGAGCCAGCCGAGTGGATCCTCACGGCCGTGAAACGTCCGAAAGGACAAGCATGTAGAAACGGGGCACGCCGATGCCATCGTCCTCGATCACCGATGACTCATGCCGGCTGGAAGGTCCCCGGGGAAACCGTGGAATTGGTGAAGGGGAATGGGGAAAGGTTATTTGGTGGCTAGGAAGCGGATTGGTGGGTGCGGCGGAGGTGCCGACAACTATGGCGGTGGAATATTAGGCCCGTGGGTATGCTGCCGAAACCCTAGCATGCCTAAGCTTGATGGGGCGATGGGGTTCTGGTTTTCGAGCTCGGTCAGCCCGGTGACAAACCGACCCATCCGGCGCTGCAGGCCATACATGGTAGTGGTGACCATGTCTAGGGCCGTGGTTGCATCAAGCGGCAGCGGCGGGTGGGGGGGGTGCTGTGGCGGATGGGGCTGGTACTGGTGGATTGGCAGCGGATGATGGTGGAACGGGGGCGGCGGAAGTGGCGATTGCTACCGTAGCGGCGGAAGCGGAAGATGGTGGGACAAGGGCGGCGGAAGTGGCGAGTGCTGCGACGGCGGCAGTGTAGCGGGTTGCGTCATGTCGTGGCAATATGATACCAGATTGTTGGGTTGCGGTTGGCTGCGTAGGGAGTAGGAGTGGGACATTGGGGGATGGGGCCTGAAGCCACGCCTGTAGCGGCGGGGCCGAAATCGGCCTAGCGGCCCAAAGCGGCCCGCTGCTACGATGCTTGGGCCGGCCACTGGAAAAGCCAACCGCCGCTATAGAGGCCTTATTGCGGTGGTTGGCTTTTCCAACCGCCGTTAAAATAGGCCAGGATTTATACTGGCGGTTGACAACAAATTCCCGAGTATAAATAGTCGGGTTCGGACAGACACGATGAGCTTCTCCATCGTTGGCGGCCCAAAAATTCGGGCAAAAATCGGAAAACAAGGGGGGGGTGGGAGGTTTTGAGTTCCTTTTCTTTGATAGATTTGTTCCCTAGCGTAAGGGGAATCTATCCCATGTATTATTTCTACCTATCATGTTGGAATCTAATAGAATTTTGGCGTTGTAATTTACTTTGAATTTTATGCCTATTTGTCACATCTCTCTAGATTTGTGGAGCTATGGTTGGTTTTTGTCCATCTATTTGTATCTTGAGTCTTTTACATAGAGAAAAGTTGTACCTCTAGGCTTCTCATGGAGGAAAATTATATATCTAGGTTTCTCATGATAGATGGAGAGCTAGGTTAGGTAAAGGAAGAAATTATTATTTTTTCGTTAAAATAATTTACGTATCTAGTTGGTCACTTTATTTGTAGCTCACAAAACTTGATCCTACGAGATATATTGTCCCATGTTTTGTTGAAGTAATTATTATTTTTGATGTGTAGTGCTTGTGGTATGGATAAATCTTGGATGTATGAGGCGTCAAGAGCGGGAAGTTATTTTCAAGGACAAGTCAAGGAATTTGTCACGAAGGCCACACAACATGTTAGGCGAGAAGGAAGGGATGAAATAGATTGTCCGTGTCGTGATTGCAAAAATGAGAAACTGTGGAAAGATACGGTTATAATCAATTCACACATAATAACGAGAGGTTTTGTTAAGGACTACACACGGTGGACAAAGCATGGTGAAGACGTGGTGGAGGCAATACCCGAGCAATCTGTTGATGGTGATGTTGACGATGACCTTGATGTTCACGATCATGTCACTATTGAAGACGAGGAGCCTATTTGAGCCGAGAAAGTAACGGAACAGATCACGTGATTTTGATGTTGAGGAAATGTTGCAACACCCTCCCTCCTCGCGGGCACCTCCTCGCGGGCCGTCCTCACCAACACCTCCGCGTCGACCCTCTACGGCGGCGCCTCCCTCCTCGCCAGCACCTCCTCGCGGGCCCTCCACGCCGGTACCTCCCTCCTCGCCGGCACCTCCTCGCGGGCCGTCCTCATCAACACCTCCGCGTCGACCCTCTGCGGCGGCGCCTCCCTCCTCGCCGGCACCTCCTCGCGGGCCCTCCACGCCGGAACCTCCCTCCTCGCCGGCACCTCCTCCCTGGTACGCCCTTCCCCCTTCCCCCTCCCCCTCCCCGACGGTGAGCCCTTCGTGGCGCCTCTCTGGTACACCCGGTCTCCCCCTTCTCTTCCCTGTTTTGTGCAACTGTGGTTAGGGTTATGATCTGTCGTTAGGGTTATGATCTATGGTTAGGGTTATGATCTATGGTAAATAATCGATAACTGCTTAGCTATGTCAAGTGCTTAGCTATGTTGCCTGCTCACTCTGTCAAGTAGTTAGCTATGTTAGATAAAATGCAGATCAGATCCATATGCTTTTTGAAATGATCGATAACTGCTGCTTAGCTATGTTCGATAAAATGCCTGCTCTCCCTTTCCCCTCCCTGTTTTGTGCAATTGTGGTGCTCTGCGATGTTAGGGTTGCCTACTCACTCTGTCAAGTGGTGAGCTATGTTCGATAAAATGCAGATCAGAGCCTTATGCTTTTTGAAATGATTGATAACTGCTGCTTAGCTATGTTCGATAAAATGCCCGCTCTCCCTTTCCCCTCCCTATTTTGTGCAACTGTGGTGTTCTGCGATGTTAGGGTTGCCAGCTCAATCTGTCAAGTGGTTAGCTATGTTCGATAAAATGTAGATCAGAGCCTTATGATTTTTGAAATGATCGATAACTGCTGCTTAGCTATGTTCGATAAAATGCCCGCTCTCCCTTTCCCCTCCCTGTTTTGTGCAACTGTGGTGTTCTACAATGTTAGGGTTGCCTACTCACTCGGTCAAGTGGTTAGCTATGTTCGATAAAATGCAGATTAGAGCCTTATGCTTTTTGAAATGATCGATAACTGCTGCTTAGCTATGTTTGATAAAATGCTCGCTCTCCCTTTCCCCTCCCTGTTTTGTGCACATGTTGTGTTCTGCGATGTTAGGGTTGCCTGCTCACTCTGTCAATTGCTGCTCAGTGCTCTGTGCGGAGCAGATCAGAGCCTTATGCTTTTTGAAATAATCGATAACTAGCAATCATAAATTCAGGTGGCTGAAATAATATGTGTTAAAAAATGTTAAGATGTACAAGTAACTTTATTTCATATATATGTCTGTGTCGGAGCATATGTTCTGTAGTTATATGTTCTGTTGTTCCTTGGGTGTGCTGAAAGCCCTTGTGTTCAGATCACGAAATAAAAGTTTTCATGTTTTGCTTTGCAATCTAACGCATACTTGTCTCTGCTATAATTCTAGCTTGCACTTTTATGCCAATTCACTGAATTGGTTGCTTCCTGGAGCCTAGCTGCTCCTGCTGCTCACCTGTCCCAACAGAATAGCAAAATGCCATAGTGCTAATTTTTGTGATCACATAAGCAGATAGCCAGTTGCACTAATTCATTGTTAGGGTTGTGAACTACATACATTACCCTATTGCTTCAGAAAGTGAAGTGGCAGAACAAAATAATAGTAACAGTCTAATTTTTCTACTGCTCAATGAAGTCCAGAAATATGACTGCAATTCATTGCTGCATTTGCCAGTAGCAAACTTGTTGCAGCATATTTGTTGCTGCATTTTTGAGTGAAGTAAGTGTTGTGTATGTCCTGTCGATGGGTAGATAGCTAAACTAATGGTATAAAATTTCCTCTCTTCCTCTCTTTCATGGCTAGACCAAATAAAGGAAATAAAAACTATATTCTCCTCTATTTCCTCCTCTTTCCTCTATTTTCTCCTCTATTTCCTCCTCTTTCCTCTATTTTCTCCTCTTTTCCCATCTCTTTCCTCTATTTTCTCCTCTTTTCCCATCTCTTTCCTCTATTTTCTCCTCTTTTCTCTATTTTCTCCTCTTTCCTGTCGTTTCTTCTCTTTCCCCATCTCTTTCCTTTATTTCCTCTCTTTTCTCTTTTTTCTCCTCTCTTTCCCCTCTTTCCTCTCCTTGGTCTAGCCATGCTCGATGATGACAGCGAGAAAAGTGAGATGAGTGTGGCAGCATGGACCGCATCCTCGGATGTTGGAAACATGTTGCCATACGAGTCAATGACCTTATAATAGCGTTGGATGGCCGTTGAATCGGCAACCCGCATTGAGAGCATCTTTCCGGCAGATGATGACTTTATAAGCATCAATATATGTAGGAGAAGGGGAAGATGGGGAGGATGAATATAGAATGTAGGGTGTCTTTCATTAGGAAGGTTGGTACAAAAATATGCAAGACGTACTGCAACTCGTACGACCTTTAGGTAGACATGGACGGATGCTTGGGTATTCTCCGGATGATCTATGTGATGTGTATGACATATTATGTTTGATTGTCCGGAGGATACCCAAGTATCCTGACCTGTTTACCTCGAGGTCTTATAAATTGTGGTATGTATTGCATAATGTGCACCTGCCTTTCTTATGAAAGTGTCCTACATTGTACGTCCATCCTCTTCTAATGTATGATTGAGATCCTATCCTTGCTCTGATGCCATACGAAACATATTTGTTCTATATAAATTAATCTATTTTGTAAATCAATTCTGATTGTTTCCTTTGTTGTCTCCTTGTAAGTACGAAGATATATCCCTGTTCTGACAAAGTCTTCGTCTCTAATAAGGTAGCCTAACCCTATGGCGCATACGAGAATTATGTAAAGGCTGGCCACTTAAGTTGAGGCACTATGCGTGATCATTTTGTCCCTCCTTCTTATCATAGAGATTTATGCAAAAACTTCACCGCTTAGAATAGGGGGATAAATCTGTTCAGGATTATTATGGTGAGCTTCAAAAGAGTTTGCAACGTTGCATGATAGTAGAGGATAATGAGAGCTCTATTGTTCGTTTTTATTCTGGTTTGAGACGTGATATACAGGAGATTGTTGATTATAAAGAGTTTAACGCCATCAATCAGTTGTTCCAGTTTGCTATGCTTGTAGAGAGAGAATTGCAGGCACGAGAGAAGCAAGATAGGAGCAGCAGTACAAGTAGGCCGTCTTACACCCCACGGTCAACGCCGTCTTTGGGGTTTTCTTCCTGGCCATCTCCACCAGCAAGCAACCGGCCTTCCGCACCCGCGAGTGGTGTTACTGCAGCCCCACATGCACGTCCTACACGCCCTACAAATTCAGGCAAAAATTCTGTGTAGGGTCCTGCTCAAAGTGCTTCATCGGTCGCCTCGACGGGACGTACTTCCAACATTCAGTGCCACCGCTGCCACTGCTGCCATGGACTCAGCCATGTGCAGAAGGATTGCCCAAGTCAGCAGGCATATGTGGCCACCGAAGATGGAGGATACATCAGAACCTATGACATAGAAGACGATGATGAAGACGAAGTCGCCGACGACACTAACGAGGACCATGTACTTGGTGGAGAAGACACTTCGGGTTTCATGAACATCATTGTACAGCGTGTACTTAGCACGCAAATTCAGACTTCTGAAAAGATACAACGCCACAACTTGTTCCAGATTTTCTTCGTCATCAAGAATCGACGAGCACGTGTGATCATTGATGGAGGGAGCTGCAACAACTTGGTGAGTTCAGATCTAGTTGAGAAGCTTGGTCCGGCCACACGACCACATCCTCATCCATACCACATTCAATGGTTAAATGACTCGGGAAAAGCTAAGGTAACACAAACTTGTAGAGTTCCTTTTTCCATTGGTGTTTATTCAGATTATGCTGATTGTGATGTGGTTCCTATGCAAGCTTGTTCAGTTTTATTAGGTCGTCCTTGGGAACATGATAATGATGCTACACACCATGGTAGAAGTAATAAATACACTTTTATGCATAAAGGACAGAAAATTACTTTAGTACCTTTGACCCCTGCTGAAATTGTACAAGCTGATAGAGAATGAGCTGCTTCTTTGAAAAATTCTAAATCTGAAAATCAGCAAGTTGCTAATTTTGTTTTCCCACCTATAAAGGATAAGTCTGCACCTATTTCTAAGGGAGATGAGATTAATTTGAAAGGTCGTGTTATGCTTGCTACAAATTCAGACCTTGCTGAAATTTCTAATGATGGTATTTTTTATGCTTTGGTATGCAAACAAGGCTTGTATTCCTTTGATGATATTGCTAGCTCTTTGCCTTCTGCTATCACTGACCTTTTGCAGGAGTTTGAGGATATTTTTCCAGCTAAGATTCCTCCCGGATTACCACCTTTGAGAGGAATAGAACAGCAAATTGATTTGATTCTGGGAGCTACCTTGCCAAACCGTGCTGCTTATAGGACCAACCCCGAGGAGACAAAGGAAATTCAGAGACAAGTCCAAGACGTTTTGGACCTCAGGTATGTACGAGAAAGCCTTAGTCCTTGTGCTGTTCCTGTACTTTTGGTTCCTAAGAAAGATGGTAGTTGGCGCATGTGTGTTGATTGTAGAGCCATTAACAATATTATTATTTGGTATCGTCATCCTATTCCTAGGCTAGACGACATGCTTGAAGAGTTACGCGGTTCTCTAATTTTCACTAAAATTGACTTGCGTAGTGGTTACCACCAAATTAGAATGAAACTTGGAGATGAATAGAAAACAACTTTTAAAACTAAATTCGGATTGTATGAGTGGTTAGTAATGCCTTTTGGGTTAACTAATGCACCTAGTACTTTCATGTGCCTAATGAATGAGGTTTTGAGGGTTTTTATTGGGTGATTTGTGGTGGTTTTACTTTGATGATATCTTGATTTACAACAAGTCTTTAGATGAACATATGGATCATTTACGTGCTGTTTTTACTGCTTTAAGAAATGCACGTTTATTTGGTAACCTTGAGAAGTGCACCTTTTGCACCGATCGAGTTTCTTTTCTTGGCTATGTTGTTACTCCACAGGGTATAGAGGTGGATGACAAGAAAATTGATGCTATTGCTAGCTGGCCGCAGCCCCAAACCATCACACAGGTTCAAAGTTTTCTTGGTCTTGTAGGTTTCTCTCGCCGCTTTGTCAAAGATTTCAGCACCACTGCTGCACCATTGCATGAGTTGACAAAGAAGGGTGTTGTGTTTCAATGGGGCAAAGCATAAGATGAATCATTTAGCTCTTTGAAGGACAAGCTTACACATGCACCGCTGCTGCAACTTCCAGATTTCGGTAAGACATTTGAACTTGAGTGTGATGCTAGTGGTGTTGATATTGGTGGTGTTTTGATGCAAAATAGCAAACCTATTGCTTATTTTAGTGAAAAGATAACTGGCCATGTATTGAATTATTCTACGTATGATAAAGAATTGTATGCTCTTGTACGTTCTTTGCAAACGTGGCGTCATTATTTATGGCCTAAGGAATTCGATATTCATTCTGATCATGAATCGCTTAAGTATATTCGCTCTCAAAGTAATTTGAACCGTAGACATGCTAAGTGGGTTGAGTTTATTGAGTCTGTTCCTTATATTATCAAGCATAAAATAGGGAAGGATAATGTGATTGCTGATGCTTTGTCTAGACGATACACTATGTTGTCACACCTTGATTGTCGCAGTTTTGGGCTTGAATCAATTAAAGAACAATATGCTCTTGATGCTGATTTTAAAGATGTTTTGCTGCATTGTAGAGAGGGTCGTACATGGAACAAGTTTGTGATAAATGATAGATATTTGTTTAGAGCTAACCGTCTTTGCATTCCAGTTGGTTTCGTTCGTCTTTTGTTGTTACAGGAAGAGCATGGAGGTGGATGGATGGGACATTTTGATGCAAAGAAAACGGCGGATGTTGGCCACACACTTCTTTTGGCCACAGTTGAGAAGAGATGTTGAGCGTTTTGTGGCTCGCTGCACTACTTGCCAAAAAGCGAAGTCTCGCTTGAATCCATATGGTTTATATATGCCTCTTCTCATTCCTTCTATACCTTGGGCGGATATTTCTATGGATTTAGTTTTAGGACTGCCTAAGACTAAGAGGGGAGGGATAGTATTTTTGTTGTGGTGGATAGATTTTCTAAGATGGCTCACTTTATACCTTGTCATAAGAGTGATGATGTTATTCATATTGCTGACCTATTTTCCAAAGAGATTGTTCGCATGCATGGTATGCCTTCTACTCTTGTTTCAGATCGTGACGCCAAATTCTTGAGTCATTTTTGGCGCATCCTATGGAATAAGTTGGGAACGAAGTTGTTGTTCACTACAACATGTCACCCACAAACTGATGGCCAAACTGAGGTAGTGAATCGCACATTGGGCACCATGTTGAGAGCTATTTTGAAGACAAATCTGAAGATGTGGGAGGAATGTTTGCCTCATGTGGAGTTTGCATATAATCGTGCAACACATTCGACCATCAAGGTAAGTCCTTTTGAGGTAGTGTATGGTTTTAAGGGATGTTTGGTTTATGCCCCAAGCTGCCCTACCAAATTAGGGTCATGACCAAATCAAGGGCATAACTAAAAAATTGGTGAGAGATAAGTGTTTGGTTTGTAGCCAATAGAGTTGCCAAATATTAGGCAGAATAGCTTGACCTTCATTTGGTTTACAGCCAACTGAGTTGCCAACTTTTG
The DNA here is from genome assembly GCA_031894775.1 of Chloris gayana. NCBI lineage: Eukaryota > Viridiplantae > Streptophyta > Magnoliopsida > Poales > Poaceae > Chloris > Chloris gayana. The sequence continues at coordinate 165,289 of JAUNZO010000794.1, forward strand.
GCACATGTCTTTGGCTAGTGTTTGGTTTGCTACCAATTTAGAGTCTCATGACCCCAATATAATGGACCGGTGAGGTTATCTCTTTTTTGCAACATCAGAATGACAATTATTATAACTTTGAAACACACACCAAACCAATCCAAAATAAACTTCATGAATTCATACATTTATAAGGTCACATACTACTACATGCAGCAGACGTCCGTGAAACAAAAGTTAAGTTCACAACCAAGCGATCGTTCCATGATCAAGCAAGGCATCATACATATATATTTACCTAATATAAACAAACTAAAAGTCCCTGCTAACGACCATCCATCCAGGTTTAGTACTATAAACAAAATATGTCATCAATGACTATCCAAAAGGCTTGCAAAAGCTTAACCAACTTATGTCAAAGTTAGAAAGCAGGACAGCTACCCCCAGCTTGCTCAAAGAAGCTTATGACTGTGACAACCCCGGTGTCATAAACGTCTCAACTCAAAATTCTACAATTACCTAATGACTCTGTAGAACCCCAATATAAAAATTTTGGTCACATGCATAGTGATTTGAATTGCAAATTCAAATAAATTAATATTGGGTTGAACTACAAGTCAAAATTTTCCTATAACAATTTCCCCTGGCAAACATATATGTTGTAAAGCAAGTCACAAGAAAAATCTGGGAACAAACCCCATGTCATTTGGATCAGTAGAACTCCCTATAAAAATTTGAGAAGATTAAGTTTTACCCATTTTTGATGAATCATCAAAATTAAACCAGAGGGAGTATGGACTCAAACTTTTCGTGCATGTCTAATCCAAGTGAAGGACTACGTGCTAGTATTTTTGTTTCGGAATTTTTAGCACGGAGGTAATTTATTTAAGCCTTTACATTTGTTAAAAACCCACAATAGAAAATTGAAAAGATGCTAAGAATATCCTCGTGGGTACCACTGTCAGTGCCTCCTGCATCCTCTGTCTTCCCCCTCACGCCCGACCAGCGCAGAAGGCAAGCGCCACCTGTGCCCGCGCGGCGCGCGCGTCCTCTGCCCCCCCCCAGCTGGCGCCCCTCATGCTGCTCCCCTTGCTCAGCTATCACTCGCACTCTCTTCTCTCTATCTCTCCATGCAGCAGCAGCAGAGAGCGCCACCATTGCCGCGCAGCTCTGAAGCTCCCGTCGCCCAACCGCCCTACTCGCTCCCAGGCAGAGCTCGAGCCACCAATGGACGCGTCGTGATTCTCTTCACCTTCTAGCCCAATCCCACATCCATCCCCGCACCCAGCTGTGCGTATTTCGTGCTTTTCTCCGGCAAGAACAGACCGGACCTCACCGGTACTGCCACCAAAATTTCTGAAGCACAGTGAGCATTTTCGCATCATTGTTCCTCCACACAAGCACAGCTTGTTTGCGCACCTCCCTGACCCGTTCACACTCCTTTTCCTAGGCTAGGCGAAGCCCGGCACAGATTTTCCCCAAACGGCCGCCGCCCGCCATCTCTCCTCCACCGGCGTCAGCACATCCGGGAACCCCTCCTTCGAATCCAACTCCATGCCGGAGATCTCCTTCCCCCACTGAAGCTCGCGGTTCAACAAACCAGTCTTTTCCTCCACCACCGCGAGCTCCCGACGCCGCCGGACCTCCGCCTCCGCCTCCGCCTCCGCCTCCGTTGAGGTACCTCCGGTGAAGCTCCACCCTGCGCACGACCCCCAAGCACCTCGCCTCGCCGTGCGCAACACGCTGGTGAGCTCCCCTCGAGCTTGGACCATCTCCGGTGAGGCCCTCCGCCATGCGCCGCCTCACCCCGCTGGCCACACCATGGGCCACACGGCCCCAGATCTAATCTGCCCATGCTCGCACCAAATCCGTAACCTTGCAACCCTCTCGTGTGGCTCCTGCGTGACTGGTTCAATTTAAAATCCGTAATGGCATTTTTGTAAAAATGTCCCGGAAATTGAATGAATTTAGAAAAATCATAACTTAAGATTTAGAGCTCCAAATTGAGCAAATCCAATTTTGTTGGATTCCTTATAATTATAAGTGATCCAATTTTATTGGATTCCTTATAATTATAAGTGATCCAATTTTGTTGGATTCCTTATAATTTAGAGCTCCAAATTGAGCAAATCCAATTTAATGGTGATGATGAACTTCATGTTTGCTGTATAATTTTTCTAGAATAATTATAAGTTTGTAAACACTAATTAATTAATATCTTTTTATCTGGAAATGCAAATGATGCAAACTGAAATATTTTGGATTCCTCTGAACATGCCCTTTCATGTGGTGCGTCATATTCGTAATGTTCCTGCATGTATATCATTGTATGCTTAATTCTTGGTTTAGCTTATTTAAATTCCAATAACTAATTTAAGCATCAAATAAATATGCTAGCAGAGCAAAAATGTCACTTATGTCCTGTAGTATCACTCTATTTTCCCTCATGCTCATATCTGCAACCAATAAATTTCTAGAGAATTTTTCTTAGTAAACACCCTTGCTTTTATGTTTAAATTAAATCCTCTCCACATAATATGACGAAACTTGCTTATAGTTTTGTTATTTCATGCATGTATCACCTACATAATGCACTGGTACAGAACCTTTGCAAATGCGATCATGTCATTTAAATGCCTTTAATTGTTATGATTAAGTACGTCATTATTACATGTGATAATGATATGATACTTTAAAATAAATTTATATTTAAGCACATGTCTTCAAGAACCATCTTACGTAACATATCAATTCTGTTTTTGAATGTATCATTCATACATGGACGTCATCCATATTGTTTGCATGTCTTTGCATTCATCGATATTGACATCTCGTTAATTTAGGAAACGTTGACGTGCCGGTTGAGGATATTTAGAAGGATATCTTTCTCAATCAAGACCCGGCATCCGAAGACCCTAACTCTGTTGTAGTAGCTCCGGACAAGCCCCGGTGCATCCTCCTAGTTTTTTTTAAGTTTTTATTTTCAGTACCACAATTGCTAGACTGTCTAGAATGTATTGTGCATTAAGTCTAGGTATTTGGCTGAAAATCCACTTGCATTGTTCCTAAATGAATCCGATGTAGATGTTATACTGGTACAGATAGCCTACTTGAATATTTGCTATGCTTAATTCTAGGATCAACGGTACACAAGGTCAATTACTCAATTGTCAGTAGAACAAATTGTTAATCACATGTTTAAGTAAATGGAACCGAACGAGTCTGTTTTGGAAAGAGCGAAGGCAAGGGCCTGGATAGGGCTTGTCTCGCAAGGTGGCAGACCGTTCGTGTAAACAACTAAAAGTTGAGATGCGAACGGACCAGTAGAGGAAAGGGCAAGCACATGTGCCTTGCGATGGCAGGGTTTGCAAGGTTGTAGCCTCGACCGTGTCGGTTGAGGACCGTATCGTTGTTGACCCCTTCGGACAAGTTTTGAACTGTACCGAGTACATGCTAGTTTTATTGGGGACTAGTAACCTTATGTAGCATTGGATGTTGTACTATGGATGATAACCCTGGTTTTCGGTCGTTGTGCCCGCGCAAGGAGTGGGTAGTAGGCTCACCACGTTACCGATGAGCTGCTGGCCACTTTGGAGATCTGGTACCCTTCCCGCTTGAATGACACCTTTGTGAAAGGTTGAGATACGTGTTCTTAAATGATGCGTATGTCGTGTGCTTCAGATTTTTCCCAGCTGGTGTAAAATTGATACGTACTCACTGTCCCTCGCAGTAATGAGTACCCACTTGTTCACCGACTCACATCGTAGAAATAATTGAATTTAAATTCTAAATGCTAATGGTACTTGCTCGGTTATTGTTGTTGATGAGGTTACTTTGATATATTTATGCTACACTTGTATTTATGTTTCTCTTGCATGATCACTGAATTTATTTATCTAATATTAAACTTGGCAATAATATTGAAAGTAAGGATCCACTGCTTAGTCGTTGTTTTATATCCTGAAAATCAGTACACTCCTCCGAGCCTTGCATGTCTAGGAGTCGGTTTTGTGAACCATTTGACGGGTCAGTCTTGTTGAGCTTTAGTTGCTCGGGCTTTGTGCCTATGTTGTTTTTCAGGTAATACAGATGATGCAAATGAGTTGCCTGTTGGTGTACTGCCCTGGGACCTGCAGATCCCGGAGGGCTGGTCTTCTCACCGGGAAGCCTAGCATTGCCGCTGCTTGTGTTTGGCTACGTGATTATCCGTATGGGCTCGGACTAATCACCACTGCATGTATCGTCGAGATGTATATTTGTAGACGTTCATTTACGTTTCCGCTTCCGCATTTTCGAACTTGAACTTGTTTATTTTCCGCTGCATTAAACTTTGATGTAAAATGATGTTAATTACTCTATGTCATATTTGAACTCCGTCGGTTGTTGTATTATCTTGTGTCTGCTTAAACAGCACCTCGGGATCTTTGATCCGTGGGTCGGTCTGTCTCAATGACCCACTCATGTAGCATCGAATCAGGGGAAGAGTTGAGGTAGCTATGCAACATGTCTTGATCTGGTTTAGTTAAATGGGCCACAATCAGAAGCTTGTCTTTAGATGTGATAGAGAGATCATTTATCCTCTTCCAAAGGTTAGCATAAGGGTCTGCAGGCGCAACAGGCTGCATAGGAATAGGAGGCAGAGCAGGTGGCTTTGAGAGAGAGCTTGCCAACGCCACAATACTTGTTGCCACATCATTTGTGGATACCTTGGACTTGGCTGATTTCTTTGAATCTGATTTCTCACATTTACGCTTCTTGGTGGTGGGCTTACCATCCAAATCAGTCTTTGGGCTATGACGAGCAATGGTGTCAGAATCAGCAGTAAAGTTGTAGCCCTCCATGTCCTTTATTCCTTCATTGTCATCACTATCATCAGAAACATTCACAGTGGTCTGGTCTGCAGCAAGTGAACCATCAGCTTGGGACTGATCAGAGAACAACTCTTCCAATAGATGATAGAACCTTATAGGCCTAGTAAGGTAGTTGATTGTTGATTTCTGTTGCAGCAAACAAAAAAGAAAGATCAGGACACATATCAACTACTAAACATTAAGCTACATAGTTGAAGAAGACATAATTAAGTAGTTACACTTAGATGTTCCTTCTCAGACTCGGAAAGAGTGAACTTGCACGTTGTGGAGTCAAAACCATTGCCACTATTGTTTAAAGCCCGCCGCACCCAACCCCACTTCTCCTTACATGATCTGTAGTCTCGGCGGGCGTCCTCTTTCTCCTTTGCCGACCGATGGTGCAAGGCCAAGGCCCGGGTGGCTGCGCGAAGCCGTGAACTGCCGCAAAAAGCAGCGGCGTGGTGGAGACGCAAGCGTCCGGGTGGCTGCGCGAATCCGAGAACAGCCGCAAGAAGCAGCGGCGTGGCGGAGACGCAAGCATGGGGCTTGGGCGACCGCGCGAACAGCCGCACGAAGCGGCGGCGCGGCGAAGATGCATGCGTTGCATCTGGCTTCCGCGGCTCAAGAATGGATCGTTTTACACGAGAGATGGAAACGCTGCGTCGGTTGGCCGCCAATTTTTTGGTTAACGATTTCACCGCCCGCGAATTCGCTCGCATGAGGCTGGAAAATGAACTGGGCACGCCAACTCTGACATAGGCACACCAATCGTCGGTGCTAATCCAAACGGTAGCTAAAAAACACGGGCATGACCAATATTTTGGTAGGGCTGGAATTGGCAACGATCCAAACATGCCCTTAATCCCCGTGCTAGTGAGAGAGTTCACTTTGATGCTAAGGAACGTGCTGAGTTTATTTTAAAAATGCATGAAACAACTAGGCACAACATTGAAAAGATGACTGAAAAGTATATGATTGCTGGTAGTAAAGGTAAAAGGGAAGTTAAATTAGAACCGGGCGATTTAGTATGGTTGCACTTGAGAAAGGATCGGTTTCCTGAGTTGAGAAAGTCAAAGTTAATGTCTAGAGCTGCTGGTCCTTTCAAGATAATTGAGAAGATTAATGATAATGCATATAAACTTGAGTTGCCTCACGAGTTCGGGGTTAGTTCCACTTTTAACATTGCAGATTTGAAGCCTTATTTGGGTGAGGAGCATGAGCTTGAGTCGAGGATGACTCTGATTCAAGAGGGGCAGGATGATGAGGAAATCACTCCTTTGGATACAAATGACACTCCTCCGCTGAATATTCAAGGACCAATCACTAGAGCTCGCGCCCGACAATTGAATTTAGAGGTGAGCTCGTTCCTAAGTCTTCCCTTTCATAATTTTGAGAATAGTTTGCTACCTAATGAGTTTATTATGATTAGGAATCAAGGAGAGGACCATAATATGAATGGAAAAGGGCTTGGAGGCGTGGAGGTCCAGCAACAGGGTGCAAGGCATTGTGGAGGCCCAAATCAAGTCGACTTCGAGTCTGTTTCGGAGTCCAGAAATAGTCTGAATTAAAATAGACGCACAGATCGCATACGATGCTGGTTTTGGACGTTCTACATACGGATAGAAAGATAATTTCTTAACCTTTCCAGTGGGTTCGGTCTCATGTCAAAATTCGTCCGGAGTCGCCGGGAATCATCAAAATTGTTAAACGTCCAGAATCTGTTTTAGTGCTGCGTCACCGTTTTTGGTCTTTGGGCCGTGTATCTCGTGTGAGCCGATTAGGGAAGCGTCTAGAGGGTTATTGCACGTCCCGAAGTCTTTATTAGCAGCAGCTGCCACCCATGTTAGGGTTGAGGTTTGCTTAGATTATTCTGTTTAGACAGTTTCGTCGTTCATCGGTTTGTGAGACCCCAACTCGTGAGATTAATCATACATCTGCAAATATGGTTGCGTTCTTTCTTGTTCTTGCTTGTGTTCTTGATTCGCAGGAAGGAATTAGCCTTCTTGGCGAGGTCAACCATGCAATGCCGGTTGATAACCATAGAGGACGTGGTGCTGCGATTGCGGGGTTCGAACGTGTTATTCAGGAGTCGGATCGACGTGTGTCACATCTTCGCCAAATCAAGAGTTATCTGAACCTTTCGAAACATCGGGACCCTAGTCCACATCTGCATCTCCCCGCGAACAAGATACATTCGTCGGCTGACCTGCGAGAGGTATTCGTGGGCAACTTCCAGGCTACGTGTGCCCACCCGGGCAATCCCCGGGAGTTGAAGAACTGTCGGCAAAAGCCGAACGAGCCGCTCCGAGATTACATTCGGCGCTTTTTCCGGCGCTTCAACCAGTTTCCCACGTCGTCGACGTAGACGTCGTGGGCGTGTTCCTGTCCGGAACAAACTGCGAGGCTCTCGTTCACGAGCTAGGGCGTAGCTGCCCGCGAACAGCTCGGGAGCTCCTCGACATCGCCACGAGCCACGCTTCGGGTGAAGAGGCGGTTGGAGCCCTCCTCCACCGTGATACCCCTTAGAAGGGGAAAGGCAAGCGAGCCGACGGCACTCCGGCTTCAAGCCCAATAAGAGGAATAAGTCGCGGTCGAGCGACGGTCCTATGGTGGCCGCGACCGAGAAAAAGGGCGCCAAGCAGCCCAACAAAGACCCGCCGAACCACTTCGAGGAGAGGTGGCACGGACCGTGCCCCAACCACGAGTTCCCCGTCAAGCACCCGATGAAGGACTGTTCGTTGATGAAGAAATTCGTCACGCAGCAGGGGAGGAAGGGGCGCCCCAGCCGGAGCATGAGGAGAACGCCGGAGTCGAGGGCAACGCCGGTGACGAGGAAGGCGGGGGTTATCCCCAAGCGGAAGGATGCCCGATGATATTTGCGAGCTCCGACGCTCGTCTCGGCCGACGCTCCGTCAAGCTCGAGCACCACGACGTCTTCGCCGCGGAACCCGCGACCCCAGCCTACCTTAGATGGTCGGAGTTGCCGATCACTTTCGACCGCGCCGATCATCCGGCGCGAGTTCCACGATCGGGCCGGTACCCGCTCGTGGTCGACCCCATCGTCGCTAAGATGCGCCTCACTAAGGTGCTCATGGATGGAGGCAGCGGCCTCAACAGCCTGTATGCCGACGTCCTCGATGCCATGGGCATCGAGCGTTCGCGCATTCGCCCCAACGGTTCGCCGTTCCACAACGTAGTTCCGGGGACGCAAGCTGCTCCCATCGGGCGGATCGACCTGCCGATCACGTTCGGGACTCCTTCGAACTTTCAAACGGAGACCCTCACGTTTGAAGTGGTTGGATTCCCGGAGTCTACCACGCCATCCTCGGGCGGTCGTGCTATGCGAAGTTCATGGCCGTCCCGAATTATGTCTACCCGAAGCTCAAGATGCCCGGGCCGAAGGGAGTCATCACCGTAGGCGCGTCCTTCCAGCACGCCTACCCGTGCGATGTCGACAACTGCGATCCGGCGTCGGCCGACCCGGCCTCGACCAAGGAGCCGGCAGTCATGAGGGAGCTGGTTGTCGAGCCGGCGGAGGGCACCAAGGAGGTCGTCCTCGACCTTGAGGGCGACGAGAAGAAGACGGTGCGCATCGGCACCTCCCTCTCTCTCCCAAATAGGAAAGCGCGCTCGTAGGCTTCCTCCGCGCGAACACCGACGTCTTCGTGTGGAAACCCTCGGACATGCCAGGAATACCGAGGGAAGTCGCCGAGCACTCCTTGCACATCCGACCGGGCTCCAAGCCGGTGAAGCAACGCTTGCGCCGCTTCGACGAGGAGAAGCGCAAGGCAATTGGTGAGGAGATCGCGAAGTTGCTAGCGGCTGGATTCATCAAGGAGGTGTATCATCCGGAATGGTTAGCTAATCTTGTTCTTGTACGAAAAAGAATGGGAAATGGAGAATGTGTGTTAATTATACTAGCCTCGAATAAGGCCTCGTCCAAAGGATCCTTTTCCTTTACCACACATCGACCAAATAGTAGACTCGACCTCCGGATGCGAAACCCTTTGCTTTCTAGATGCGTACTCCGGGTACCATCGGATAGCACTCGACGAATCCGACCAACTTGCGACCTCCTTCATCACGCCGTTCGGCTCGTACTACTACACCACGATATCGTTTGGTCTCAAGAACGCCGGTGCCACTTACCGGAGGTTCATACAGAAGTGCTTCGACTATCTCATTGGAGATATAGTCGAGGCCTACGTGGACGACATTGTCGTGAAGTCCAAGAAAGCCGACCAGCTTATGGTCGACCTCGAGCATGTGTTCGCCAAGCTACACGAGAACGGTGTCAAGCTCAACCCCGAAAAGTGCGTCTTCGGGGTCCCGTGAGGAATGCTCCTAGGCTTCATCGTCTCGGAGTGCGGCATCGAGGCGAACCCGGAGAAGATCTCTCGCCATCGAGCGCATGGGTCCAATCCGGAACCTCAAGGGGGTGCAGCGACCGACATGGTGTCTAGCCGCACCGAGTCGCTTCATCTCGCGCCTAGGACAAAGAGCCCTTTCGCTCTACAAGCTCCTCAAGAAGTCCGAGCACTTCGAGTGGACGCCGGAAGCCCAAGCCGCGCTCGACGATGTGAAGCGCATTCTGACCAATCCTCCGGTCTTAACCCCGCCGTCGCCGAGCGAGCAACTCCTCCTCTACATCGCGGCAACCACCCAAGTCATCGGCGCCGCCGTCGTAGTCAAGCGCGAGAAGGAGGGACACGTCCTTAAGGTGCAACACCCCGTCTACTATGTCGGCGAGGTACTCTCCGACTCGAAGAGGAGGTACTCGCAGTGCTCAAGATGCTCTACGCAGTGATGGTCGCCGGAGGCAAGCTCCACCACTACTTCGATGCGCACTCGATCACGGTGGTAAGCTCGTTCCCCTCACGCGACATCATCGAGAACAGAGAGTCCGCGAGCAAAGTCGCCAAATGGGCTCTCGAGCCGATGGGACACGACATCACATACGTGCCTCAAACGGCGATCAAATTGAGGGTGCTTGTCGACTTCATCACGGAGTGGACGGAGACTCAATTGCCGTCGGTGCCGGTGGATCGGAGTACTCGGATCTTGTACTTCGACGGGTCGCCGATGCGCAGCGGGCCTGCGTCGGGCTCATCTTCGTCTCCCCACACGGAGTACGCATGAGGTATTCTATTCGGTTGCATTTTGCAGCTTCGAGTAATGTAGCCGAGTATGAGGCTCTCGTCAATGGCCTCAAAATTGCTATCAAGATCCGAATCGGACGACTCGAGGTTCGCGGGGACTCTCGGCTCGTCATCAATCGAGCGATGAAGGAGTCAAGCTATCGGAACGACACGCCGATGCTCTATCACCGGGAAGTGCGGAAGCTCGAGGAAAAGTTCGATGGCCTCGAGCTTAAACACATCCCGCGACGACTTAATGAGGCGGTAGACTCGTTGGCCAAGATGGCGTCCGGTCGGGAATCGACCCCGCCGGGTGTCTTCGCCAATGACCGGTTCCAACCGTCCGTCCAACCTCCCGACCCTCCCAAGGACGATGGAGGGCCGGTCAAAGCGGGCTCGGGGGCTGTCCCGAGTCTCAACCTCGGCCCTGCGAAACACTCGAGCTCGGGCGAGGGCTCGGGGTTGATCCTCCGTTAACGGGCGGAGAGATTATGGAGATCGATGCCCCGGCGGCCAACGAGGCACCACCGCCCGACCGGAGAGCACAAGTACATCGACTACCTTCTCTACGGGCGCTCGAAGTCTTTCGTCCTAGTCGATGGTGAGCTCTATAAGCGCAGTGCTTCTAGGATCCTGTAGCGCTGCATCACCATCGAGGAGGGTGTAAAGCTCCTCGACGACATTCACGCAGGTGTCCGTGGACATCACGCGACGCCACGGACCCTTGTGGGCAACGCCTTTCGACAAGACTTTTATCGGCCAACCGCGGTGACCGATGCGACTCGCGTTGTGCGCACTTGTAAAGGTTGCCGTTCTACGCCCGACAAACACACCAGCACGCTCAAGCTCTCCAAACCATACCCATTACCCGGCCCTTCGCGGTCCGGGGTCTAGACTTGGTCGGGCCACTAAAGAAAGCACCCGGGGCTTCACTCACTTGCTCGTGGCAGTCGAGAGGTTCACCAAGTGGATCGAAGCTCGAGCTATCAGCAAAATCCGGTCTAAAGAAGTAGTCGAGTTCTTCCTCGACATCGTTCATCGGTTCGGTGTACTCAACTCGATAATCTCCATCAACGATACGTAGTATACGGGGAAGAAATTCCTCAACTTCGTGACGACAACCACATTCGAGTGGATCGGGCAGCTGTAGCTCACCCCGAGACCAACGGTCAAGTCAAGCGAGCCAACGGTATGATCGTACAGGGGCTCAATCCCCGCATCTTCGACCGCCCGAAGCGCTTCAGCGGTCGATGGGCGGCAAAGTTGCCAGCCGTCCTCCGGAGTCTCCAAACGACTCCGAGCCGAGCAACCGGCTACACGCCGTTCTTCATGGTCTATGGCTCGGAAGCAATCTTGCCGACCGACCTCGACTACGGCGCTCCCGGAGTTCACACCTTCGACGAGCAAGGGAACGAAATAGCGCTCGAGGACGCCGCCGACCAGCTCGATGAAGCGTGCGATGCTGCGCTTCTACACTCCGCCAAGTACCAACGAGCGCTCCGACGATACCACGATCGCAACGTCAAGAGTCGAGGCATCAATGTCGGAGACATGGTTGTGACACCCCGTGTCACAAATTCACGAGGTTCCTGTGCTAAATAAAAATTTGCATGTGCAAAACAATAATCATTGGCCAGGTCACATAAAATAATGGATTAAAGCCTTATTAGGGTTTTTAATGTTCCAAAACCCTAGCTATTGAGATCTCCAACATTCTCCATGGTGGTGACCCCAACTTTTTGCACAATCTGGTAGAGCACATCAAGACATGAATTTAGGATATTTTTCCTGAATTTTTGGAGTAGCGCAAATTCCTAGAAAAATCCGACTCTAATCTGAAACAGCACCTGTTCAACAATTTTTATAAATTTTTACATTTCGAATTTGAACTTTAGCCTATAAGGAAAGTTGTTCCACATAATCCAAAGGACCCCCAGAAAATTTGGTTTGCAAAAATTCCAAAGGGATTGAATTCTATGGGCAAAATACAGAAGGGGGTTCCAATGGCAAAACCGTGAATAGGTGAGAATCGAATTCAAACAGGGCCGGCATAGTGGCCGGGGCCACCGTCAGCGGCGTTCGCCGCCGGTGCCCATGCCGGTTAGGCGCCGCCCCGTCCTTCCTCCGCTGTACAGCTCCACGCGTTGAGCATCGCCCTCTCGCCTTCGCCTCGAGCCGGCTCGCGCGACCGTCGATGGCGGGGCGAGACTTTCGCCATGGCCGCCCCCTGCTCTTTTCCTCGCGCGCCGCCTCTCCTCACCCCCAGCTCCCCCATTCATGTGCAAGCACTTCGCCAGCTCCCCGCGCAGCTCCAGCCTCAACCACAACTCTTCCTTCCTCTCCGCGAACCCCATCGACTAGAAATCCCAAAAGATCCCCCGAGACCGCCATGGACGCCGGCCAGCTCAATTAGGCGGAGCCCGGGTGAGTTCATGTCGCGTCTCCGACCCCGGGCGTTGCGCAAGAGCGTGACTGACCTCCCTGCTCCTCCCCAGGTCAAGCCGAGCAAGGACCGTGAAGGAAGCTCTCTTTCCCTTCGCCGCCGGTCACCACGCCCGCCGCCTCTCCGCCGCCGGCCGCCTCCAAAGCCCCCCCCCGTCCGCAACCACCCCACGCCGCGCACCCCGGCACGAAGGTGATACTCCCAGCCTTGATCGTTCCCTCTTCCGTGCTGTGGCGAGCATGAGCCGCCGCGCCGGAGCTTCCTCTCGCTCGCGTCGCCGTCGCACGACGTGCTCCGTCTCCTCTTCCGCCTCGCCACCCCCACCGGATGACGCGCCGCCTCGAATAACGTTCAGGCGGCAGAGCCCAGCCCCTGCGGCGAGCTCTAGCCCAACGCCGGCGAGCCCCGCCGCCGCTCCGGCGAGCCCACCACCCCCCCCGTGCGCAACACTTAGGCGAATTTTGAATCGTGCTGAAAATTCGTAAATGTCAAGGATTTTAAAAAATTCATAACTTGAGCTTTACGCCACGGATTTGAACGATTCAAAAAGCATTGGAAAGTTTGTAACTTGTACTTTAACATGGAGAACATGAACACCTATGGTTATGTAGTAAAAATCAATTGTTGAGCAAGTTGAACATGCTATCATGACCACGCCACTTAACAAGATGGTATTTTAAAAATTGTGTAACTCCTATGTCCTGGATCCAAACTTCATGAGCAAGGGCTCTTTGGGAAAGTAGATGACTTGTACTTTAGGTTAGTAACATAATCCAAGTACTTCATGAGTAGAAAAATAAAGATACGAGTACTCTAAAGTGCTAATCTGTTATGCTCGCGTGACAACTTGGCATTTTTGAAATTCAATAACTTTTAAAAATACAAATTCAAATGATGCGAGTATACATTCGTTATAATCCACGAACTGCGCACTTTACATAACCCAACATGGTTCACCTAAGTTGTATAGCGAAATTTCGAGATTTGGACACCTTAAGATGGCTTCGCAGTCAGCCTTTCAGCCCACACTTAGCTAAACAGAACGGCTGGAAGATTTGCTAAGCTCAAGTTGCTTATTTTGCTTGCTGCTATAGTGAAATATTTTACACACTTACATGATATGTTTAAGCATGTCATAATCATGTTTATGTTTTGGGCAAGAACAGTCATCTATCATGCATAAATTATTGTATGAATTTTGCACAAATGAACATGGGCGCTAATTAATTTGGGGAAACAATGAGAACATCACCCTAAGAAGCGGACATCAAATTTTGGTATAATAAATTAATGAATACCAGATTGGTAGTAGACTATACCAGGAGATGTAATGAAATAACCTACTCCAATATTGGGTCACATAATTATTGAGGTATAACCACAACACTAACCGTCATCATATGACTATACTTGACCCCATAAACATTACCTTCCACTCATTTCCATAATGAAGCCACCCTATTTTTCTTGATCAAAAAATCAGCATGTTCAACTATACTAAATGGTGAAAAATTTACATAATTAGAAGGTTGTGCCCATGAAATGAACCACACGTACCAACCTCGTGACCATGTCATCACATTCCGTGAACATGTTTAATTTATGCAAACATGTCATTGCATTATATTATTGAGAAGGTTCCATGAACTATGTAATTATGAACTCATCCATTGCTCATACCCTACATGTGCATTCATATAGGAACCCCGACCGGAGCTGAAGATCAAGGAGGGCACCAACTTGAAGTGAGCGAGTTCTAGTGTGCTAACTACGAACCGAACCAAGGCAAGCCCCGGAGCATAACCTATGTTTTAAATTTTTGTTTTATTTCACATACGTCTATGGATGTATTGTGCATTTACGTTTAGGAGTTGTTCGGAAACCTAGTTGCACTAGATTTCCTGTTTCCCGTGGTATTGGTTAGGTATAATCCTGATCGCTAGTTGCTATGCTCAATAATCTCATCGGTAGCAACACCGAGTGATTTGGAGATCACCCGGTCTAGGAATTTAATTTTGGTTACCCCACATGATTAAATGGAGACCGTACGGGGAAGTGCATGTGTAGGATGCGGTGACAAGGTTGGCCCTTGTGCGCCATAGCCCCGTACGTGTCGGTCAAGGACCGTTCGTTGTGACTCCGCGAGCAAGTATTGAGTTGTGTACCAAATGCATACCTTCGTATGGAAGTTGGTAAACCGATGTAACTTGAGAGTCGTAGTGTTGGACGGTCACTCCACCCTTTGTGCAAAGTGTTGGTCACGGTGGATGCACGGGTTTGTGAGTAGATGGAGGGTGTGTTATTACCCTTGGACCCGACGCTACCGTGGTTGCATGTGGAATGCACACTCGGAGGGCGGACCCGGCTCATATCTATGGTGATCTTGTGAAAGGTGGCCATACGTGTTCTTAAATGATGCGTATGTCGTGCATTTGGGTTTCCCCTGCAGGGTGTAAATCGATATATATCGCCGTCCCTCGCGGTGATGAGTACCACTTGTCTCGAGCAGATTGCATCGTAATAACAAGAGAAGATGATGATTAAGATTGCTGTTTTTGAATATTAAATTCATGTATTGCAACAATGCTTGTTAGTCTTGCTCACTAAATTTATGATTTTGTTTTCTACCCTCTTAACTTGGCTAAAATATGAGTTAGACAAAATCTATAAGTGATGTTTTTGCAAACTCCCACCAGCCAGGTCAAGCCCCTTGCATGTTAGTGTCGGTTCTTAGAACCATTTTTGACGGGTAAGCCTTGCGGAGTATATTAGATACTCAGGGTTTGTGTTGAAATCATTTTCAGGATTCCCGCAGCCCGATTATTGTGATTGCTGCGGGAAGTATGTGTGTCAAGGTGAGGAACCCCAGGAATGGACCGTGGAGTGGGTTCCCGCTTCACCGACTCAAGAGTGAGACCACGCCGTATGGGCTGGTGTGGTCCTCCTAGCTAAGCTATATATATGTAACGTCGAGATGTTTACGCTTCCGCAACATGTTCATTAAGTATTGTAAAACGAACCGCACTTATGTATTGTAATCTGAAATTTGCACTATCGAATTGTAATAATTAAGAGATTAAGTATGAAAGTTGCTACTCAAGCACCCTCCTATGTAAGATAAATGGTGAATGTATCCTTGATGTATGCGTAATGTACGTTCGCTTCGTCGAATGTCTCCCGATACGATCCTGTTAGACAATTCCTCTCGCTTCGCGAGGTAGGGGTGTCACAGCTGGTATCGAGCCGTGTCGGGATATGCCGTACACTACTGATCATTCTAAAAATCACCAACACGTTTATACGGTGAGGAACGACCTAGAAAGCCCAATTAAGGTCTATAATAGAAGTAGTTGTGGCAAACTAACCCTGGGTTATGCTTGTTTAAATTTTTGCAACTAAGGCCCGGCCCAGGTATGTTTGCAATTTAAATTAGCGCTCCATGCCCGCGGAAGTAATAATACGGGACAATGTTGGCTCGTGGCAATCCACGGGGCGGTTCTTTCTATGAACCGTTACTATGAGAAAGTGATGAGATTGTGGAATATTATTTTCATAGTTTCTTTTGAATTTGATGTAATGTTTCTGAAATGGCTTTTGCAGGTACGCTAATCACGAAACCTAGATCGTGTAGTTTTCGTGATGAGATCGCGTGTGTGTTGCCACAAAAAACGATGGGTCGGATATATACACCGATCCCAGTCTTTTAATATGGAAAGGACGTAGGTTAAACGGCATTTCATGTCATCATTCATGTCATGCATCACAATTGCATAAGATACTTGATCAAGAATGCAAAACTACGGTCACGAACAACTCACCAAAATCTCGGCACAACTCGTGCAAGTTATCTGAATTTTGGGCAAAAAACTCCACCCGATCGATAACTGAAACCTAACCGATCGTTTGTTTCACGAAAACGGTCACAACTTTTAAATCGTTCACTCAAACGAAACGATTAAACACAATCTGGAAAGCTCATAATACGTACCATCACCCTGTCATAATGATCAAGGTAAAAGTAGAGGGGAATTACATTGAAAATGACTTAACAGAAACCCTGGCAAAAGGTTGCCAGATTTTACCGAATCGCCGGATTGGCAGATTCGGGTATCTCACGAAAATCGCGATAACATTTGAATTACTTATCCAAATAAAATGATCTACCCCATTCTGGAAAGCTCGTGATATGCCCCACATTTCATTTAATATCAGATTGGCCGGAAAAATTTGTTAGGTCGTTCAAATAAGCAAAAATATAGAGCCAATTTTAAGTTCCCGGCATTTTCAGAAAACCTTGGCAGAAAACAGTCGAGCCGGAAATCGCCGTATCTTTTGATCCGCTTAAGATTTTTTCGTGTTTTAGGATGCGTTGGAAAGCTTAGGAAATTCTCTAGCATATGGTTATAAATTTTGGTAAATTTTACTGTACAAACAGAGACGAAATTGGGTGAGAACAGAGAGGGGTTCAGAACCGGTTATGTTGTAAAAGATGTTAGTTCCTTCTGTTTTTCAGTACCTTACTTTGAGCCTTATTATGCTTTAAATGTTGATAATAATGCTGCTTAAAATGTATTCCTAACCATGATCTATAGATGGACGCGAGGCAACTCATGACCGAGCTGT
This sequence comes from Chloris gayana, assembly GCA_031894775.1. NCBI lineage: Eukaryota > Viridiplantae > Streptophyta > Magnoliopsida > Poales > Poaceae > Chloris > Chloris gayana. The sequence continues at coordinate 182,322 of JAUNZO010000794.1, forward strand.
GACACCCCGTGTCACAAATTCACCATGTTACTGTGCTAACAGGAGAGTTGCATGTGCAAAGCAAAAAATCAATTGCCCAGTCACATGAAATAATAAGCTAAAGTCCTATTAGGGTTTTTAATACTCCAAAACCCTAGCCCTTGAGATCTCGTATTTTCTCCAAAGTAGTAACCCCATATTTTTGCACAATCTGGTAGAACATATCAAGACATGAATTTAGAGCATTTTTCCTGAATTTTTGGAGCAGCACAAATCCCTAGAAAAATCCAAACCTAATCAAAAACAGCATCTGTTCAATATTTTTTTATAAATTTTTACATTTCGAATCTGAACTTTTGCCTATAAGGAAAGTTGTTCCACATAATCCAGAGGACCCCCAGAAAATTTGGTTTGCAAAAATGTCAAAAGGATCGAATTCTATGAGCAAATTACAGAGAGGAACGGCAGTGGCAAAACTGTAAATAAAAAGAACCTTTAGACAACAGGGCGCGCACAGGAGCTCGGGGCCACCGCCAGCGAGTGCTCCGGCGTTCGTGCCCATCCCGGCCGGTCGAGGCGCCGCCCGCCTGCACAGCGCCGCCCCACGCGTCGCCGATCGCCTTGGTTGCGTTGTTCTCACGCGAGATTGTACACCGTCCATGGCCGCCATATGAATTGCTCCCCCGGCCGCCGTCACCCGAGCACCACCCCGCCGCCCCACTCGTCCCGAACCGCTCCGCCTACTCCGAGCACGTCACGAGCATCGCCCTAACCCTAGCAAGCTTCCCGGAGCACGAGCCCCCGGTCCCGCAGCAACTCGTGCGCAATCCCCGATTTCCCCTCAACTCCGCCGCCGCCATTGTTGGCCGCATTTCTTCTCCGGTGAGTTAGCTTCCGATTCCTCCCGCTCGTAGCATCCTTTGATTCCAATCTACATCGTGTAAGCTTGGTTCGGTGTTTGACGCAGCCGCTCGCCGGGAACACCGTCGAGCCGTCGCGTCGCCCGCGGCCGTCCGCCACCTCCCCGACGACCCGCCACCACGGTGAGCCTCCTCGGCTTTGGGGCCTCGTGGCGCTTGTGCGGGAGCTCACTGATGCTTACCAGCCCGTTCGCCCTCTCTCTCTCGCCTCCACTCACCGCCGGCGGCCTCGCCACGCCGCCGCGCGACGGCGCACGCCGCGCACGCCACGGCTGCCCTGGCCGCGCTCCGACACTTAGAAATATTTGAATCGTGCAAAAATTTCGTAAACGCTTAAGGATTTTAAAAATAGCATATCTCGAGATTTACACCACGGATTTAAATGATTCAAAGCACATTCGAAAGTTTGTAACATGTACTACAATATGGTGAACATGAACTCCTATGGTTATATAGAAAAATTTAATTTTTGAACACGACGAACATGCTATCGCGACCAAACTGCTTAACAAGATTGCATTTTAAAAATGATGTAACTTCTGGATCTCAGATCCAAAATACATGAGCAAGGGCACTTTGGAAAGTAGATAACTTGTACTTTAACGTGGTAACATAATCCCAGTACTTCATGTGTAGAAAACTGAAGATCTAAGCGCTCTAAGATGCTAAATCGTTATGCCGCGTGACAACTTGCTGTTTTTGAAATTCGATAACTTTTTGAATACCGATCCAAATGAAACGATTCTTGGCTCGTTGTAAACCTTAAGTTATGTACTTTACATTAACCAACATGAATCACCTAAGTTTTATAACAAAATAATATGATTTGGACACCTTAAGAAGGCTTCACAGTCAGCCTGGCAGCACAGACTTAACAAATAGCTGAGAATTTGCTAAGGTCAAATTAAACATTCTCACATTGCATGGTATATTTAAATATGTCATAATAATGTTTATCTTTTGGGCAAGAACAGTCTTATATGACGTAGGTTTAATCGTAACACAACCACATAAAATGATGAATACTCATGATGCACGATGTATAGCGACGTGATCAAACTTCATCCTAAGAAAGTGAACATCCACCTCTTGCGTAATAAGTGATAAGGAATTATACCTATTTTATTGATCTCAAAAACTAGCATATACATTTATACTAAACGATGGAAAGTTTACCTAATTAGAAGGTTGTCCCCATGAAACGAACTTTACTCACCACCATCATGACCATATCATCATCACTCAAGAACATGTTTAATTCATGCAAACGTTTCGTTACATTATCTTATTGAGAAAGTTCCATGGACTATAACAATATGAATTCATCCAATGCTCATGCACTTCATATGCATTCATATAGGAACCCCGACCGGAACTGAAGATCAAGGAGGGCACCACCTTGAAGTGAGCGAGTACGAGTGCACCGACTACGAAACCAACCAAGGCAAGCCCCGGTGCATAACCCACGCTTTTAAAAGTTTTGCTTTACCTCACATGTGATGATGTCATGTATTGTGCATTTAAGTTCAGGAGTTGTTCGTAACCATAGTTGCATTATTATCCCTTTATGCCTATGGTCTCATTGGATAGGTAAAATCCTTTTCGTTAGAAATGCTATGCTTAATAAGAAGTCATCGGTAGCAACACCGAGTGATTTGGAGATCACCCGGTCTAGGGATTTAACTTTGTTACCTCTCACATGATATTGATGAATTTGAGACCGTACGGGGAAATGCATGTGTAGGATGCGGTGGCAAGGTTTGCCTATGTTCGCCATAGCCCCGTGCGTGTCGGTTGAGGACCGTGTGACTCCGCGAGCAAGTATTGAGTTGTGTACCAAATGCATACCTTCGTATGGGAGTTGGTAAACCGATGTAACTTGAGAGTCGTAGTGTTGGACGGTCGCTCCACCCTTTGTGCAAAGTGTTGGTCACGGTGGATGCACGGGTTTGTGAGTAGTCGGAGGGTGTGTTATTACCCTTGGACCCGACGCTACTGCGGTCGCATGTGGAATGCACACTCGGAGGGTGGACCCGGCTCATATCTATGATAATCTTGTGAAAGGTGGCCATACGTGTTCTTAAATGATGCGTATGTCGTGCATTTGGGTTTCCCCTGCAGGGTGTAATTCGATATATATCGCCGTCCCTCGCGGTGATGAGTACCACTTGTCTCGAGCAGATCGCATCGTAGTAACAAGTGAATGTGATGATTAAACTTGCTGATTTTGAAGAATTACTTCATGTATTGCAACCATGTCTTGTTAGAAATGCTCACTAAATTTATATTCATGATTCAACCCTCTTAACTTGGCTAAAACATGAGTTAGACAAATACTTTAAGTGCTGATTTTGCAAGTTTCCGCAAGCCAGGTCAAGCCCCCTGCATGTTAGGGTCGGTTCTTAGAACCAATTTTGACGGGTAAGCCTTGCAGAGTATATTAGATACTCAGGGTTTGTGTTGCAACTGTTTTCAGGATTCCCGCAGCCCGACTCTTGTGATTGCTGCGGGAAGTATGTGTGTCAAAGCGAGGAACCGCAGGAGTGGACCGTGGAGTGGGTTCCCGCTTCACCGACCCAAGAGTGAGGCCATGCCGTATGGGCCGGTGTGGTTCTCCTAAGTTAACTCTATATATATGTATCGTCGAGATGTTACGCTTCCGCAAAAACATTATTAAGTATCGTAAGAACACACTTCACTTATGTGTTGTAAAATCTGAAATTTGAACAATGGCTTGTAATAACTAAGAGATTCTGTAAGAACGTGATATTCAAGTAATGATCTCTATGTAATAAAATGACGGATGTATCCCCGATGTATGTGCAATGTACGTTCGCTTCGTCGAATGTCTCCCGATACGATCCTGTTCGACAATCCCTCTCGCTTCGCGAGGTAGGGGTGTCACAGCTGGTATCGTAGCCGTGTCGGGATATGCCGTACACTACGGGTCATACTAAAAATCACCAACACCTTTATACGGTGAGGAACGACATAGAAAGCCCAAGTAAGGTTTACAGTAGAAATAGATGTGGCAAACTAACCCTGGGTTATGCTTGTTTAAAAATTTTGTAACTACGGCCCGGCCCAGGTATGTTTGCAATTTAAATTAGCGCTCCGTGCCCGCGGAAGTAATAATACGGGACAATGTTGGCTCGTGGCAATCCACGGGGCGGTTCTTTCTATGAACCGTTACTAAGGGAAAGATGATGATGATGATAAGATTGTGGAACCTTTGTTTTCATAGTTTCTTTTGAATTTGATGTAATGTTTCTGAAATGGTCTCTTGCAGGTACGCTCACCACGAAATGTAGATCGTGTAGTTTCCGTGATGAGATCGTGTGTGTGTTGCCACAAAAAGCGAGTGGTCGGCTATATATAGACCGATCACGTATTTTATTTGGAAAGGACGTAGGTTGACGGCATTTCATGTCATCATTCATGCCATGCATCACAAATTGCATGAGATAATCTATCAAGAATGCAAAAACACGGTCTCGGACAACTCACAAAAAAATTTAACACAAGTCGTGCACGATATCCAAAAATCGGGCGGAAAATCCCACCCGATCGAGAACTAAACCTAATCGATTATCGTTTTCACAAAAACGGTCACAACTTTTGAATCGTTCACTCAAACGAAACGGTTAAACACAATCCGGAAAGCTCATAACACGTACCATCACCCTGGCATGATGATCCAAGTAAAAGGGGAATGGAATCCTACTAAAAATAACTTACCCGAAAATCTGGCAAAAGGTTGCCAGATTTCGCCGAATCGCCGGATTGGCAGATTCGGGTGCCTCACGAAAATCGCGATAACTTTTGAAGTACTTATCCAAACAAAATGATCTACCCCAACCTGGAAAGCTTGTGTTATGCCCTACATTTCATCTAATATCAGGTCAGCAAGAAAAATTCGTTAAGTCGGTCAAATAAGCAGAAACAGAGAGCAAATTTTCAGTTCCCGGTATTCCAGAAGATCTGGCAGAAAAATCCGTCGAGCCGGAAATCGCCATATCTCTTGATCCGCTTAAGATTTTTCCGTGTTCTAGGATGCGTTGGAAAGCTTAGGAAATACTCTAGCCTCTAGTCATAAATTTTGGTAAATTTTACTGTGCAAACAGAGACAAAAATGGGGAAAAACAGAGAGGGTTCAGAACCGGTTACGTGTAAAGGATGTCCGTTTCTTTCTGTTATCTTTCAGCATGCCACTTGAGCTCTTATTTCCTAAAATTATTGATAATAATGCTGCTTAAAATATGTTCTTAACCATGGTCTATAGATGGATGCAAGACAACTCATGACTGAAAGGAATCAGCTGAGATCTGAGGTGGAAGACCTCACTGATCGTCTCACGGATGTCACGGACGACTACTACTCGGCGAAAGAGGAGAACAAGCAGCTGACCGCCCGTATCACCGAGCTGGAGCAGGAAAATGCTGCTCTGACTGCACGTATCAAGGAAGTGCAGGATGATCTGATCTTCAGCGACAACCTACGCGTCGTCGCAGATAGGGCGAAAGAAAGAGCTGAGCAGGAAAGGAAAGAACATGAGCAGATGGCCACGTTCTGTGATGAGGAACGGATTGAGGCATTAAATGAGCTGAATGCAGCTAAGACATCTATCACTCAGAAGGATGAGACCATTTACTCCCAGCAGGCCACCATGCAATTCCTGCATGGACAGCTTCAGACCGCACAAACCAACATGGACCAGCTGTTCACGGAGATAGGGAATCTCCAGACCCAGTTGGTCACGTTACAGCAGCACCACCAGGTGTTGCTGGCAGCTCATTGGAACCTGTTACAGCCACCACCGCCGGAGGACGATGGTGATGACGCCGCTAGCGATGCTTCCGATGTGAACAACCCGGAAGACACCGACAGCGATGCTTAGACTACTAGCTAGATGTTAAGGAAGAAACTTGTAAAATTAATGGTAGTGTACTAAAGAACAAGAACTAGTGGCTTGTACGTACGTAAGGACGTAGTGGTCGCTGTGTTTTGGGTAGGCTGACAGCATAGGAGGTATGAATGACTAGCTAGGAAGGAAAATCCTGGACGTTTAACCCCGCGCTAAGAAGTGTTAGTAACGCGCGCTTTTGTGTACAAATGGGTTTCGCCTCAAAATATATATATGAACCACTAAGCTTATGTTGATAAATATAAGTCTCGTTCTTAAAAATTTCAGCACCATAAGCACATTTTACTAAGCCAAATGGTCTGAAATTATGAGTAAAAATTTTCTGGTTGTACTAAGTTCAGCTCATGGAAATTACTCTCACGGGTTATGCAATCTAAAAATTTCATATCGAGACTTTAAATCCGTCAATGACAGCACTAATGAAATTTTCCTCCTGTGGAGTACATTCTGAAATTCATGTTCATATCATGTCCCTTAATTACTATCATTGTCTATGGCTCCGAAACGCTGAGACTAAATGGTGTAATTAAATTGTGTGGCAGATGGTGAACACTCGTCGCACGGTGGATAATTCGGGGAGGGTGCTTCGTCGCAGCCACCTCCTCCACCACCGCTGACTGCTGTGGAGCAACTTGTTCATAATCAGAACGAGATGTTTCGGCTGTTCCTGGCAAGTCAGAACAACAATGCCCAGGCAGCGGCTCCTCCACCGCAGCCCCGTCCCACCTCTTATGGGGATTTCTGGGCAACTCAGCCGCCATCTTTTTCCGAAGCAAAGGACCCCCTGGAAGCAGATAATTTTCTGCGTATCGTGGAGTCCAAGTTTGCTCTTCTGAATTGCACCGAGCATCAGAAGACTCTGTTTGCAGCACAGCAGCTCCGTGGGTCGGCTAGTGCGTGGTGGGCAAACTACACCGCTGCACTCCCCGCGGATCACCAGGTGCTATGGCCGGAATTCTCGGCAGCCTTCCGTGCACACCACATTCCCGACGGTGTCATGAAAAGGAAGCTTCAGGAATTTGTTGACCTGAAGCAAGGCTCCAGCACTGTGCAAGAGTATGCTCGGAAATTCAACTATCTTGCTCAGTATGCTTCCTACCACGCTGACACGGATGCTAAGAAGCGTGAGTGCTTTCGGAAAGGTCTAAATCCGAAACTACAAGACCGCCTTGCTCTCTTGAATGGCACTTTCAATGAGTTAGTGAGTGCCGCCATTGTGCAAGAGGACGCCATTCGCGTCAATCAGGATGACAAGAAGAGGAAGCGCGCCGCGGGAAATTCATCCGGTGCGCCACCTCACAAGTTCAAGCTTGCAGTGACCAGCCCCACGGGTCAGAAATTCCGTGTCCCGGTGCCTCCAATGGGTGGGCAACGCACTACTTTCCAGCAGCCCTATCGTGCGCCCCACCACTCCTATCAGCACCGTGGTCACCAACACACCCCGCAGCAGCATAACCAAGGTGCCAGACCATCCCCGCAGCAGCCATGCTTTAACTGCGGCGGTATTGGTCATTTCATCCGAGACTGCCCACATCCTCGCCGCAACAATGGCAACAACGGTGGGAATAATCAGCATCAGCACCACCGCGGCAATACTGGCAACAATAATAACCGCGGCAACAACAATAGCAACAACAATCACAACAAAACCCCCACCAAGACCGGCCGTGTGAATTTTACTACGGTCGAAGATGTGCAAGCCGGAGAGCCGGTCCTCTCGGGTATGTTTTCCATTTCAGAACATCCCGCCTTCATTCTTTTCGATTCCGGCGCCACGCATGATTTTATTAGCCAAGCGTGTGTGGATAAGTTGCATCTATCCTCCACCACTTTGCAAACTCCATACACCATCACATCCCCCGGTGGCCTCATTCACACAAATCGTGAAACAAGAAACGTTCCCCTGGAACTTGCCGGAAATACATATCTCTCAACACTAATCATTCTAGATGGGCAAGGCATAGATGTAATATTAGGAATGAAATGGATGAAACGACATAGAGCTGTCTTACACATAGACACCCGGGAAGTATATTTAAATTCACCTCTCGTACGGCCCGGCTATCCTATCCTTACCACACCCAAAATTTTCTAGAAATCAAATTCAGCACCTAGAAGGAAAGAAACTAGAAGACATACCGGTAGTATGCGAGTTTCCCGATGTGTTCCCGGATGATTTGCCCGGAATGCCACCTGATCGGGAAGTAGAATTTAAGATTGAACTTCAACCCGGCACCGCACCAATATCTAGAAGACCATATAAAATGGCTCCAAATGAATTAGCTGAACTTAAGGAGCAACTCAACGAACTTCTAGACAAGGGGTACATACGCCCAAGTGCTTCGCCTTGGGGCTGCCCCGCCCTTTTTGTGAAAAAGAAAGATAAAACATTAAGGATGTGTGTCGATTATCGACCTCTCAATGCGGTAACCATCAAAAATAAATACCCTCTTCCACGCATTGATATGCTATTCGATCAACTAGTTGGTGCAAAAGTATTCTCAAAAATCGATCTTCGCTCCGGCTATCACCAAATAAAAATTCGGCCAGAGGACATTCCTAAAACCGCTTTCTCTACGAGATATGGACTTTTTGAATATCTCGTAATGTCTTTTGGACTCGACTAATGCACCGGCCTATTTCATGTACCTCATGAACTCGGTATTTATGCCGGAGCTGGACAAGTTCGTGGTAGTATTCATTGATGATATCCTCATTTATTCCAAGACGGAGGAAGAACATGCTGAACACCTCCGCATCGTGCTTCAACGACTACGAGATCATCAACTTTATGCCAAATTCAGCAAGTGTGAATTTTGGTTGGATCGAGTTCCATTCTTGGGTCACATCATTTCAGCTGAAGGAATTTCCGTCGATCCAAGTAAAGTTGTTGACGTGCTAAAATGGAAGACTCCCAAAACCGTCAAGCACATCCGTAGTTTTCTCGGACTTGCGGGATATTATCGGAAATTCATTCCAAATTTTTCTATCATCTCCAAGCCAATGACCAAATTGTTGGAGAAAGACTCTACCTTCAAGTGGAGCCCGGAGTGCGAAAATGCCTTCCAAACCTTGAAGAAGCATTTAACCACCGCTCCCGTTCTAGCTCAACCCGACATCGACAAGCCGTTTGACGTATATTGTGATGCGTCCGGCATCGGATTGGGTTGTGTTCTCATGCAAGAGGGCCGAGTCATTGCCTACGCCTCCCGTCAACTCCGCAAACATGAGAAGCACTATCCCACTCATGATCTTGAATTGGCATCGTAGTTCTTGCTCTCAAAACTTGGAGACATTACCTCTTAGGAAATCTGGTGCATCTCTATACCGATCATAAAAGCCTCAAATATATTTTCACGCAGCAAGAATTAAATATGAGACAACGAAGATGGCTGGAATTGATAAAAGATTATGAATTGGAAATTCATTACCACCCCGGAAAGGCTAATGTGGTTGCCGATGCATTAAGCCGCAAACACCAATGCAACCAAGTTAAAATCTGCTCTATGGAACACTGCATCAAATCTGAAAATGAGAGTAATCCTTGTCTTCATATCATTCCCTATGGTGCATTACATAATTTGGCTCTTGTTCCTACTCTCCGAGAAGAAATCATTGCTGCCCAGAAAACGGATGAAGGTATGGAACACATCCGACAGAAGTTGGGTACCGAAAAGGTTAAATGTTTTCGTCAAGATGAGGAGGGAGTTCTATGGTTTAATAACCGTCTCGTTGTTCCTAAGAACCTGGAACTACGGAAGAAAATTCTTGACGAAGCCCATCTCTCTAAATACTCCATACACCCCGGTAGTAACAAAATGTACCGTGGGTTGAGAGAGAAATTTTGGTGGACTCGCATGAAGCGAGAAGTGGCTCGTTACGTTGCCGAGTGCGACACTTGCCAACGAGTCAAGGCTGATCATCTAAAGAAAGCCGGACTATTGCACCCATTGAAAATTCCCGCTTGGAAATGGGAAGACATAGCCATGGATTTTGTTGTTGGACTACCTCCCACCTCCAAGAAACATGATTCCATATGGGTAATCGTCGATAGATCGACGAAATCAGCACACTTTATTCCGGTACACACCACCTACAGTGCTAAGAAGTATGCTGAATTGTATATTGCCCGTGTGCTATGTTTGCATGGTGTACCAAAGACCATCATTTCAGACCGTGGTCCGCAGTTTGTTTCTCGATTTTGGGAACAATTGCATGCTAGTCTTGGTACTACCCTAATCCGGAGCTCTGCATACCATCCTCAAACAGATGGACAATCGGAAAGGTTAATTCAATATTTGGAGGATATGTTGAGAGCGTGTGCTTTGACTCAAAAGGGAAGTTGGGATGACCAGTTACCATTCATTGAATTTTCCTATAACAACAGCTATCAAGAAAGCTCGGGGTCACTCCTTTTGAGGCGTTATACGGACATTCTTGCCGTACGCCGTTAAACTGGTCCGAGTCGGGCGAAAGGATAATATTTGGTCCGGATATTGTTGAGCAAGGCCGAGGAAAAGGTGAGAGAAATACAAGCTAACATGAAGGCTGCTCAATCCCGCCAAATAAGTTATGCAAACAGAAGGAGACGTCCACTGGAATTCGAGGTAAACGATCATGTTTATCTTCGTGTCTCTCCAAATAAAGGTGTGTCACGTTTTGGTATAAAAGGAAAACTTGCTCCCCGCTATATTGGACCGTTTCCAATTGTGGAGAAGTTTAGCCCCGTGGCATACCGGTTGCAATTGCCGACCAACTTGGAACGTGTGCACAACGTGTTCCATGTGTCGCAACTCAAGAAGTGTCTAAAACCACCCATTGATGTGGTCATCTCCGACACCGAGCAATTGCAAGATGATCTATCTTATCCGTAAACTCCCGTCCGGATCCTCGATAAAAAGGATCGTGTTACTCGCAACCGCACTATCACATTCTATAAGGTGCAATGGAGTAATCACACTGAAGATGAAGCCACTTGGGAACAGGAGGAATTCCTGGATAATCATTTCCCCGAGTTCATGGCTTCACAATCGAGGTAACGACGCACCTCCCTTCGACCACTCTTTTATCAATCTTAATCTCGGGACGAGATTTCTTTAAGGGGAGGGCTGTGACACCCCGTGTCACAAATTCACCATGTTACTGTGCTAACAGGAGAGTTGCATGTGCAAAGCAAAAAAATCAATTGCCCAGTCACATGAAATAATAAGCTAAAGTCCTATTAGGGTTTTTAATACTCCAAAACCCTAGCCCTTGAGATCTCGTATTTTCTCCAAAGTAGTAACCCCATATTTTTGCACAATCTGGTAGAACATATCAAGACATGAATTTAGAGCATTTTTCCTGAATTTTTGGAGCAGCACAAATCCCTAGAAAAATCCAAACCTAATCAAAAACAGCATCTGTTCAATATTTTTTTATAAATTTTTACATTTCGAATCTGAACTTTTTCCTATAAGGAAAGTTGTTCCACATAATCCAGAGGACCCCCAGAAAATTTGGTTTGCAAAAATGTCAAAAGGATCGAATTCTATGAGCAAATTACAGAGAGGAACGGCAGTGGCAAAACTGTAAATAAAAAGAACCTTTAGACAACAGGGCGCGCACAGAGCTCGGGGCCACCGCCAGCGAGTGCTCCGGCGTTCGTGCCCATCCCGGCCGGTCGAGGCGCCGCCCGCCTGCACAGCGCCGCCCCACGCGTCGCCGATCGCCTTGGTTGCGTTGTTCTCACGCGAGATTGTACACCGTCCATGGCCGCCATATGAATTGCTCCCCCGGCCGCCGTCACCCGAGCACCACCCCGCCGCCCCACTCGTCCCGAACCGCTCCGCCTACTCCGAGCACGTCACGAGCATCGCCCTAACCCTAGCAAGCTTCCCGGAGCACGAGCCCCCCGGTCCCGCAAAGCAACTCGTGCGCAATCCCCGATTTCCCCTCAACTCCGCCGCCGCCATTGTTGGCCGCATTTCTTCTCCGGTGAGTTAGCTTCCGATTCCTCCCGCTCGTAGCATCCTTTGATTCCAATCTACATCGTGTAAGCTTGGTTCGGTGTTTGACGCAGCCGCTCGCCGGGAACACCGTCGAGCCGTCGCGTCGCCCGCGGCCGTCCGCCACCTCCCCGACGACCCGCCACCACGGTGAGCCTCCTTGGCTTTGGGGCCTCGTGGCGCTTGTGCGGGAGCTCACCGATGCTTACCAGCCCGTTCGCCCTCTCTCTCTCGCCTCCACTCACCGCCGGCGGCCTCGCCACGCCGCCGCGCACGGCGCACGCCGCGCACGCCACGGCCGCCTCGGCCGCGCTCCGACACTTAGAAATATTTGAATCGTGCAAAAATTTCGTAAACGCTTAAGGATTTTAAAAATAGCATATCTCGAGATTTACACCACGGATTTAAATGATTCAAAGCACATTCGAAAGTTTGTAACATGTACTACAATATGGTGAACATGAACTCCTATGGTTATATAGAAAAATTTAATTTTTGAACACGACGAACATGCTATCGCGACCAAACTGCTTAACAAGATTGCATTTTAAAAATGATGTAACTTCTGGATCTCAGATCCAAAATACATGAGCAAGGGCACTTTGGAAAGTAGATAACTTGTACTTTAACGTGGTAACATAATCCCAGTACTTCATGTGTAGAAAACTGAAGATCTAAGCGCTCTAAGATGCTAAATCGTTATGCCGCGTGACAACTTGCTGTTTTTGAAATTCGATAACTTTTTGAATACAGATCCAAATGAAACGATTCTTGGCTCGTTGTAAACCTTAAGTTATGTACTTTACATTAACCAACATGAATCACCTAAGTTTTATAACAAAATAATATGATTTGGACACCTTAAGAAGGCTTCACAGTCAGCCTGGCAGCACAGACTTAACAAATAGCTGAGAATTTGCTAAGGTCAAATTAAACATTCTCACATTGCATGGTATATTTAAATATGTCATAATAATGTTTATCTTTTGGGCAAGAACAGTCTTATATGACGTAGGTTTAATCGTAACACAACCACATAAAATGATGAATACTCATGATGCACGATGTATAGCGACGTGATCAAACTTCATCCTAAGAAAGTGAACATCCACCTCTTGCGTAATAAGTGATAAGGAATTATACCTATTTTATTGATCTCAAAAACTAGCATATACATTTATACTAAACGATGGAAAGTTTACCTAATTAGAAGGTTGTCCCCATGAAACGAACTTTACTCACCACCATCATGACCATATCATCATCACTCAAGAACATGTTTAATTCATGCAAACGTTTCGTTACATTATCTTATTGAGAAAGTTCCATGGACTATAACAATATGAATTCATCCAATGCTCATGCACTTCATATGCATTCATATAGGAACCCCGACCGGAACCGAAGATCAAGGAGGGCACCACCTTGAAGTGAGCGAGTACGAGTGCACCGACTACGAAACCAACTAAGGCAAGCCCCGTGCATAACCCACGCTTTTAAAAGTTTTGCTTTACCTCACATGTGATGATGTCATGTATTGTGCATTTAAGTTCAGGAGTTGTTCGTAACCATAGTTGCATTATTATCCCTTTATGCCTATGGTCTCATTGGATAGGTAAAATCCTTTTCGTTAGAAATGCTATGCTTAATAAGAAGTCATCGGTAGCAACACCGAGTGATTTGGAGATCACCCGGTCTAGGGATTTAACTTTGTTACCTCTCACATGATATTGATGAATTTGAGACCGTACGGGGAAATGCATGTGTAGGATGCGGTGGCAAGGTTTGCCTATGTTCGCCATAGCCCCGTGCGTGTCGGTTGAGGACCGTGTGACTCCGCGAGCAAGTATTGAGTTGTGTACCAAATGCATACCTTCGTATGGGAGTTGGTAAACCGATGTAACTTGAGAGTCGTAGTGTTGGACTGGTCGCTCCACCCTTTGTGCAAAGTGTTGGTCACGGTGGATGCACGGGTTTGTGAGTAGTCGGAGGGTGTGTTATTACCCTTGGACCCGACGCTACCGCGGTCGCATGTGGAATGCACACTCGGAGGGTGGACCCGGCTCATATCTATGATAATCTTGTGAAAGGTGGCCATACGTGTTCTTAAATGATGCGTATGTCGTGCATTTGGGTTTCCCTGCAGGGTGTAATTCGATATATATCGCCGTCCCTCGCGGTGATGAGTACCACTTGTCTCGAGCAGATCGCATCGTAGTAACAAGTGAATGTGATGATTAAACTTGCTGATTTTGAAGAATTACTTCATGTATTGCAACCATGTCTTGTTAGAAATGCTCACTAAATTTATATTCATGATTCAACCCTCTTAACTTGGCTAAAACATGAGTTAGACAAATACTTTAAGTGCTGATTTTGCAAGTTTCCGCAAGCCAGGTCAAGCCCCCGCATGTTAGGGTCGGTTCTTAGAACCAATTTTGACGGGTAAGCCTTGCAGAGTATATTAGATACTCAGTGGTTTGTGTTGCAACTGTTTCAGGATTCCCGCAGCCCGACTCTTGTGATTGCTGCGGGAAGTATGTGTGTCAAAGCGAGGAACCGCAGGAGTGGACCGTGGAGTGGGTTCCCGCTTCACCGACCCAAGAGTGAGGCCATGCCGTATGGGCCGGTGTGGTTCTCCTAAGTTAACTCTATATATATGTATCGTCGAGATGTTACGCTTCCGCAAAAACATTATTAAGTATCGTAAGAACACACTTCACTTATGTGTTGTAAAATCTGAAATTTGAACAATGGCTTGTAATAACTAAGAGATTCTGTAAGAACGTGATATTCAAGTAATGATCTCTATGTAATAAAATGACGGATGTATCCCCGATGTATGTGCAATGTACGTTCGCTTCGTCGAATGTCTCCCGATACGATCCTCGTTCGACAATCCCTCTCGCTTCGCGAGGTAGGGGTGTCACACGAACGGAACCAGCTAAGGTCCGAGGTGGAAGACCTTACCAATCGTCTCACGTACGTCACCGACGACTACTACTCGACCAAAGAGGAGAACAAGCAGCTGACCGCCCGTATCGCTGAGTTGGAGAAGGAAAATGCTGCTCGACTGCAAGTCTCAAGGAAGTGCAGGATGATCTCCTCTTCAGCGACAATCTGCGTGTTGTCGTGGATCGGGCAAGGGACCGAGCCCAACAGGAGAAGGTGGAACATGAACAGATGGCTACGTTCCGTGATGAGGAACGGATTGAGGCGCTAAACGAGTTAAATGCAGCTAAGACGGCTATTGCTCGGAAGGATGAGACCATCCACTCCCAGCAGGCAACCATGCAGTTCCTGCATGGACAGCTTCGAGACAGCACGGACCAACATGAACCAGTTGTTCACAGAGATAGGAAATCTCCAGCACCAGTTGGCAGAGTTACAGCAGCACCACCAGGCGTTGCTGGCAGCTCATTGGAATCTGTTGCAGCCACCACCACCGGCGAACAACGGGGACGACGCTGCTAGTGATGCTTCCGATGTGAACAACCCGGAAGACACCGACAGTGATGCCTAGGCTGCTAGCTAGCGTTAAGAATGAAACTTGTAAAATTAATGGTAGTGTGCTAAAGAACAAGAACTAGTGGCTTGTACTTACGTAAAGACGTAGTGGTCGCTGTGTTTTGGGTAGGTTGACAGCGTAGGAGGTATGGATGACTAGTTAGGCCCGGACAATCCTGGATGTGTGACCCCGCGCTAAGAAGTGTTAATATCGCGCGCTTTTGTGTACAAATGGGTTACACCTCGAAATATATATGAAACACTAAGCTTATGTGAAATAAATATATGTGCATTCCGTCAAACTCAGATCATCAGAAAATCCTCGCAAATACGAATGATCTGAAAATATGGGAACCGAAATTTTTACTCTATGGATTTCAGATCATGGTAGATGTTCCCCCATGTTTGTGCAATCTGAAATTTCATACCGAAGCTCTTATTCCGTCATTTTCAGCTCCTAATGAAATTTTCCTCCTATGGATTGCGTCTTGAAATTCATGTTCATATCATATCCCTCAATTATTATCATTGTCTATGCCTCCGAAATGCTGGGACTAATGGTATAATTATATGGTGTGGCAGATGGTGAACACTCGACGCACGGTGGATCCTTCCGGGGAGGGTGCTTCGTCGCAGCCACCTCCTCCGCCACCGTTGACTGCTGTGGAGCAACTCGTCCAGAATCAGAACGAGATGTTTCGGCTGTTCCCGACAAGCCAGAACAAAAATGCCCGGGCAGCAGCTCCTCCACCGCAGCCCCATCCCACCTCCTATGGGGATTTCTAGGCGACTCAACCGCCATCGTTCTCGGAGGCAAAGGACCCCTAGAAGCAGATAATTTTCTACGTATTGTGGAGTCCAAGTTTGCCCTTCCGAATTGCACCGAGCACCAGAAGACTCTGTTTACAGCACAGCAGCTCCGTGGGTCGGCTAGTGCGTGGTGGGCAAACTACACCGCTGCACTCCCCGCGGATCACCAGGTGCTCCGGCCGGAATTCTCGGCAGCCTTCCGTACACACCACATTCCTGACGGTGTCATGAGAAGGAAGCTTCAGGTATTTGTTGACCTGAAGCAAGGCTCCAAGCACTGTGCAAGAGTATGCTCAGAAATTCAACTATCTTGCCTAGTATTCTTCCTATCACGCCGACACCGATGCGAAGAAGCGTGAGTGCTTTCGGAAGGGTCTGAATCCGAAACTGCAAGACCGCCTCGCTCTCTTGAATGGCACATTCAATGAATTGGTTAGTGCCGCCATTGTGCAAGAAGACGCCATTCGCGTCAATCAGGATGACAAGAAGAGGAAGCGCACAGCGGGAAGTTCATCCGGTGCGCCACCTCACAAGTTCAAGCTTGCAGTGACCAGCCCCACTGGTCAGAAATTCCGTGTCCCGGTGCCTCCAATGGGTGGGCAACGCACTACCTTTCAGCAGCCTTATCGTGCGCCCCAAAACTCCTATCAGCACCGTGGTCACCAACACTCCCCGCAGCAGCACAACCAAGGTGCCGGACCATCCCCATAGCAGCCGTGCTTTAACTGCGGCGGCGTGGGTCACTTCATCGGAGAGTGCCCGCACCCTCGCCGCAACAACGGCAACAACGGTGGGAATCATCAGCATCAACACAACCGCGGTAATAATGGCAATAATAATAACCGCGGCAACAACAGCAACAACCACAACAAAACCCCCACCAAGACCGGCCGTGTGAATTTTACTACGGCCGAAGATGTGCAAGCCGGAGAACCGGTCCTCTCGGGTATGTTTTCTATTTTCGGACATCCCGCTTTCGTTCTTTTCGATTCCGGCGCCACACATGATTTTATTAGCCAAGCATGTGTGGATAAATTACATCTACCATCCACCATTCTGCAAACTCCTTACACTATCACCTCTCCCGGTGGCCTCATTCACACAAACCATGAAGCAAGGAACGTCTCTCTTGAACTGGCCGGAAAAATATATCCTTCTAGACTAATTGTTTTAAATGGTCAAGGAATAGATGTGATATTAGGAATGAAATGGATGAAACGACATAGAGCTGTCTTACACATAGATACCCGGGAAGTACATTTAAATTCACCTCTATACGGCCCGTCTATCCTCTCATTGCCGTGTCCAAAAATTTTGAGAACTCAAATTCAGCACCTAGAGGCAAGGAAATTAGAGGACATACCGGTAGTGTGTGAGTTTTCCGATGTGTTTCCGGATGATTTGCCGGGAATGCCACCTGATCGGGAAGTGGAATTTAAAATTGAACTTCAGCCCGGTACCGCACCGATATCTAGAACACCGTATAAAATGGCTCCAAATGAATTAGCTGAACTTAAAGAGCAACTCAACGACCTTATGGACAAGGGGTATATTCGCCCAAGTGCTTCACCTTGGGGCTGCCCCGCTCTTTATGTGAAAAAGAAAGATAAATCATTAAGGTTGTGTGTCGATTATCGACCTCTCAATGCGGTGACCATCAAAAATAAATACCCCCTCCCACGCATTGATATGTTGTTTGATCAATTAGTCGGTGCAAGAGTATTCTCAAAAATTGATCTTCGCTCCGGCTATCACCAAATTAAAATTCGGCCGGAGGACATTCCTAAAACCGCTTTCTCTACGAGATATGGACTTTTTGAATATCTCGTAATGTCTTTTGGATCGACAAATGCACCGGCCTATTTCATGTACCTCATGAACTCGGTATTTATGCCGGAGTTGGACAAGTTCGTGGTGGTATTCATTGATGATATCCTCATTTATTCCAAGTCGGAGGAAGAACATGCTGAACACCTCCGCATTGTGCTTCAACGACTACGAGATCATCAACTTTATGCAAAATTCAGCAAGTGTGAATTTTGGTTGGATCAAGTTCCATTCCTGGGTCATATCATTTCAGCTGAGGGAATTTCAGTCGATCCAAGTAAGGTTGCTGACGTGCTGAATTGGAAGACTCCTAAAACCGTCAAGCACATCCGTAGTTTTCTCGGACTTGCGGGATATTATCGGAAATTCATTCCAAATTTTTCTATCATATCCAAGCCCATGACAAAATTGTTGGAGAAAGATTCTACCTTCAAATGGAGCCCGGAGTGTGAAAATGCTTTCCAAACCTTGAAGAAGCATTTAACCACCGCTCCAGTTCTAGCTCAACCCGACATCAACAAGCCGTTCGACGTATATTGTGATGCGTCCGGCATAGGATTGGGTTGTGTTCTCATGCAAGAAGGCCGAGTCATTGCCTATGCCTCCCGTCAACTCCGCAAACATGAAAAGCACTATCCTACTCATGATCTTGAATTGGCATCAGTAGTTCTTGCTCTCAAAACTTGGAGGCATTATCTCTTAGGAAATCTTGTGCACCTCTACACCGATCATAAAAGCCTCAAATATATTTTCACTCAGCAAGAATTAAATATGAGACAACGAAGGTGGCTGGAATTGATAAAAGATTATGAATTGGAAATTCATTACCACCCCGGAAAGGCTAATGTGGTTGCCGATGCACTAAGCCGCAAACACCAATGCAATCAAGTCGAAATCTGCTCTATGGAAAATTTCAGCAAATCTGAAAATGAAGATAATCCTTGCCTTCATATCATTCCTTATGGTGCATTGCACAATTTGGCTCTTGTTCCTACTCTTCGAGAAGAAATTATTGCTGCCCAGAGAACGGATGAAGGTATGGAACACATCCGACAAAAATTGGGTACCGAAAAGGCTAAGTGTTTCCGTCAAGATGAAGAGGGAGTCCTGTGGTTTAATAACCGTCTCGTTGTTCCGAAGAATATGGAACTACGAAAGAAAATTCTTGACGAAGCACATCTCTCCAAATACTCCATACACCCCGGTAGTAACAAAATGTACCGTGGGTTGAGAGAAAAATTTTGGTGGACTCGCATGAAGCGAGAAGTGGCTCGTTATGTTGCCGAGTGCGACACTTGCCAACGAGTCAAGGCTGATCATCTGAAGAAAGCCGGACTATTGCACCCATTGAAAATTCCCGCTTGGAAATGGGAAGACATAGCTATGGATTTTGTTGTTGGATTGCCTCTCACGTCCAAGAAACATGATTCCATATGGGTAATCGTCGATAGATTGATGAAATCAGCACACTTTATTCCGGTACACACCACCTACAGTGCTAAGAAGTATGCTGAATTGTATATTGCCCGTGTGCTATGTTTGCATGGTGTGCCAAAGACTATCATTTCAGATCGCGGTCCGCAATTTGTTTCTCGATTTTGGGAACAATTGCATACTAGTCTTGGTACTACCCTAATCCGGAGCTCTGCATATCATCCTCAAACCGATGGACAATCGGAAAGATTAATCCAATATCTGGAAGATATGTTGAGAGCTTGTGCTTTGACACAAAAGGGAAATTGGGATGATCAGTTGCCATTCGTTGAATTTTCCTATAACAACAGCTATCAAGAAAGCTCTAGAGTCACTCCCTTTGAGGCGTTATACGGACATTCTTGCCGTACGCCGTTAAACTGGTCCGAGTCGGGCGAAAGAATAATATTTGGTCCGGATATTGTTGAGCAGGCCGAGGAAAAAGTGAGAGAAATACGAGGCTAATATGAAAGCTGCTCAATCCCGCCAAATAAGTTATGCAAATAAAAGGAGACGCCCGCTGGAATTCGAGGTAAATGATCACGTTTACCTTCGTGTCTCTCCCAATAAAGGTGTGTCACGTTTTGGAATAAAAGGAAAACTTGCTCCCCGTTACATTGGACTATTCCCGATTGTGGAGAAGTTTAGCCCCGTGGCATACCGGTTGCAATTGCCGGAAAACTTGGAACGTGTGCACAACGTGTTCCATGTATCTCAACTCAAGAAGTGTCTAAAACCACCCATCGATGTGGTCATCTCCGACACCGAGCAATTGCAAGAAGATCTATCGTATCTAGAAACTCCCGTCCGGATTCTCGATAAAAAGGATCGTGTTACTCGCAACAGCACTACCACCTTCTATAAAGTGCAATGGAGTAATCACACTGAGGATGAAGCCACTTGGGAACAAGAGGAATTCCTGGACAATCATTTTCCCGAGTTCATGGCTTCGCAATCGAGGTAACGACGCACCTTCCTTCGACCCTCCTTTTACCAATCGTAATCTCGGGACGAGATTTCTTTAAGGGGGAGGGCTGTGACACCCCGTGTCACAAATTCACGAGGTTCCTGTGCTAAATAAAAATTTGCATGTGCAAAACAATAATCATTGGCCAGGTCACATAAAATAATGGATTAAAGCCTTATTAGGGTTTTTAATGTTCCAAAACCATAGCTATTGAGATCTCCAACATTCTCCATGGTGGTGACCCCAACTTTTTGCACAATCTGGTAGAGCACATCAAGACATGAATTTAGGATATTTTTCCTGAATTTTTGGAGTAGCACAAATTCCTACAAAAATCCGACTCTAATCTGAAACAGCACCTGTTCAACAATTTTTATAAATTTCTACGTTTCGAATTTGAACTTTGGCCCATAAGGAAAGTTGTTCCACATAATCCAAAGGACCCCCAGAAAATTTGGTTTGCAAAAATTCTAAAGGGATTGAATTCTATGGGCAAAATACAGAAGGGGGTTCCAATGGCAAAACCGTGAATAGGTAAGAATCGAATTCAAACAGGGCCGGCACAGTGGCCGGGGCCACCGTCAGCGGCGTTCGCCGCCGGTGCCCATGCCGGTTAGGCGCCGCCCTGTCCTTCCTCCGCTGTGCAGCTCCACGCGTCGAGCATCGCCCTCCGCCTTCGCCCGGAAGCCAGCTCGCACGGCCGTCGATGGCGGGGCGAGACTTTCGCCATGGCCGCCGCCCTGCTCTTTTCCTCGCGCGCCGCCTCTCCTCACCCCCAGCTCCCCCATTCGTGTGCAAGCACTTCGCTAGCTCCCCGCACAGCTCCAGCCTCAACCACAGCTCTTCCTTCCTCTCCGCGAACCCCATCGACTAGAAATCCCAAAAGATCCCCCGAGACCGCCATGGACGCCGGCCAGCTCAATTAGGCGGAGCCCGGGTGAGTTCATGTCGCGTCTCCGACCCTAGGCGCTGCGCAAGAGCGTGACCGACCTCCCTGCTCCTCCCCAGGTCAAGCTGAGCAAGGACCGTGAAGGAAGCTCTGCTTCCCTTGGCCGCCGGTCACCACGCCCGCCGCCTCTCCGCCGCCAACCGCCTCCAAAGCCCCCCCCGGTCTGCAACCACCCCACGCCGCGCACCCTAGCACGAAGGTGATACTCCCAGCCTTGATCATTCCCTCTTCCGTGTTGTGGTGAGCATGAGCCGCCGCGCCGGAGCTTCCCTCGCGCCGCGTCGCCGTCGTACGACGTGCTCCGTCCCCTCTTCCGCCTCGCCACCCCCACCAGATGACGCGCCGCCTCGAATAACGCTCAGGCGGCAGAGCCCAGCCCTGCGGCGAGCTCTAGTCCCCCCCCCCCGCGTGCGCAACACTTAGGCGAATTTTGAATCGTGGATTTTAAAAAATTCATAACTTGAGCTTTACGCCACGGATTTGAACGATTCAAAAAGCATTGGAAAGTTTGTAACTTGTACTTTAACATGGAGAACATGAACACCTATGGTTATGTAGTAAAAATCAATTGTTGAGCAAGTTGAACATGCTATCATGACCACGCCACTTAACAAGATGGTATTTTAAAAATTGTGTAACTCCTATGTCCTGGATCCAAACTTCATGAGCAAGGGCTCTTTGGGAAAGTAGATGACTTGTACTTTAGGTTAGTAACATAATCCAAGTACTTCATGAGTAGAAAAATAAAGATACGAGTACTCTAAAGTGCTAATCTGTTATGCTCGCGTGACAACTTGGCATTTTTGAAATTCAATAACTTTTAAAAATACAAATTCAAATGAAGCGAGTATACATTCGTTATAATCCACGAACTGCGCATTTTACATAACCCAACATGGTTCACCTAAGTTATATAGCGAAGTTTCGAGATTTGGACACCTTAAGATGGCTTCGCAGTCAGCCTTTCAGCCCACACTTAGCTAAACAGAACGGCTGGAAGATTTGCTAAGCTCAAGTTGCGTATTTTGCTTGCTTCTATAGTGAAATATTTTACACACTTACATGATATGTTTAAGCATGTCATAATCATGTTTATGTTTTGGGCAAGAACAGTCATCTATCATGCATAAATTATTGTATGAATTTTGCACAAATGAACATGGGCGCTAATTAATTTGGGGAAACAATGAGAACATCACCCTAAGAACTGGACATCAAATTTTGGTATAATAAATTAATGAATACCAGATTGGTAGTAGACTATACCAGGAGATGTAATGAAATAACCTACTCCAATATTGGGTCACATAATTATTGAGGTATAACCACAACACTAACCGTCATCATATGACTATACTTGACCCCATAAACATTACTTTCCACTTGATGACGGGAAAACGGTCGAGGTGACACGCACCCTTATCAAAAGAGACAAGTTTGAATTTTAATTTAATTTAATGCGTAAAAGAAAATAATTCAGGTATTGCGAGCTCATACTTCCATAATTCTTACATATACATAAAAATTATGTTAATTACATCTCCGTAGAGAAAACCCCTGATTAAGAATTCCAACTTAAAAAATAAAATTACATTATAGTTGCAGCATATTGCTTCCTATTACAAATTATGAAAGAAAATAAAAGCCTTCGGTCTTGTCGTCGTAGTCGAACTTGCCAAAGTGCATAAGATATCTTTTCTTTTTAGAATATGACATATGCGCATATGTAGATACACACATATACTTTGCCCTTTATGAATGTCAAAAGACATGCAAATATAAGATGCATATTTTTGGGAAATTGGATATTGACAGATATAACAAATATTTGATAACAGTCATGCATAGTATTAAGTTTGTACAGCGCATGTATATGATACTGTAGCACGATATTTACACATCATTGCATCTAAGATATATATGCACACACACCAGATGAGCTGATGCAAGCTCGTAGTTTCTTTCATTAGCAACTTGGTTCAACCAGTATTGAGATTACTACCATATGACAGTAGCGTATATGAAGCACATTATTTTATTTGTTTGGAACATGCAGATTTAGAAGTCAGCTAGACTAAATGCATTTATTTATACTTGATCATCTAGTCACTTTCTATTGTTGTAAGCTTGAGATGTGGGGTAAATATGTAAGCCAGACCTAATTTAGTAAAACATGGTATAAAAGTATTCACTTATTTATTTATTTTAACTAGGCTGATGCTAATACGATTTCATGAGGAATTTTGGGTAATGCAAACACAATGAGGTGCCACATACGTATTTTTTTTTGACACAAGTGCTAATAATCACATTATTGCAAATATGCAGGAATATGGCCTGTGGGGAAGATCCAATTGATTAGTTTACCTAATTTCCTTTTTTTTTTAATTTGTAGTCGAAATGAGAGTGGCCAACCTGTGGGCTAGGCATAACGACAGCGTGATGCCAGGAACGCTAATTGGCCGGAATAAACCA
This sequence comes from Chloris gayana, assembly GCA_031894775.1. NCBI lineage: Eukaryota > Viridiplantae > Streptophyta > Magnoliopsida > Poales > Poaceae > Chloris > Chloris gayana. The sequence continues at coordinate 206,140 of JAUNZO010000794.1, forward strand.
CTCTACTGATATCAAATATGTGCATATTGCCACTAATATGTCACGGTTATGGGTGTGATAAAAAGAAATCAGGGAATCAGTTGGATATTTTAATTTCATACACATGAAATATATAAGGACCAAATGCATGAATTTAATGATGGATTATGCACACCATAATTCGTATCAATGTAGTGACCAAATCATTATCCAAGACAAAAGTCATGGCCTGACTTGTATCAACCAACGAGACCGAATCAAGGGGTATAGCATCATCATATTTAAGCATAAACTTGCAGATTATAGAGAAAATTTAAAGAAACTTGAATCTAATATGGAGAATCAAGTCATAATACTTATGCTCACCATGATTCCGTATCAACGCTGGGACCAAATCATGGCTCAAGACAAAGTTTGTCATGATCTGATTTGTATCGGCCGGCAAGACCGGATCAAGAGGCGTAGTGATTCATATTTGAACGCAAACAATGAGATAATATAAATAATTTTGTAGAACTCGAATCTAGTGTAGAGAAACAAGTATGAATGGCGAGATTTTCCCATATGCACATCAGGATTTGTATCATCGTAGGGACCAAATCATGGATGGAGACATAAGTCTCACAGAGCCTGACTTGTATCCACTAACTAGACCAAATCCAGAGGCATAATTTACATGAAAAGAGAAAAGAATGATTTTGTGATCAGCCTTCGGCAGGCCTAATCACCGGCAAGGAGGTATATGAGCTTCTCACCTGACGGAGAGACTTTTTGGAGATGGTGCTCGCCGGAGAACGAACTTGGCAACGAATGCAGATGCTTGGCGGTGCAGACGTGCCGACGGTTGTTGTCGACGGACAGTAGTCACTTGACGTCGATGGTGTTCGCTGCTTCTTGATTGCTTGCCAGCGAGACGTAGACGACGACGCAATCGTGCTTCGGCAGCCTAACGGCGATGCTTTGCGAACTTTTCTTTGGCAGCCTAACGATGCAGCGCAAGAGCAGGGAATCTGGGAGTCGGGGGTAATCGGAGAGTCGGGGGCTTCTTCACGGTGACCTTTGCCTGGTATTTATGGGAGGAAGCTAGTAGCGGTTCGCGCTGGGCGAGTGGGTAGATGATTCGCGGCGAAGGCGCTCCGAACTGCATCGTGCGCGCGCCTTGCCCGGTCTCCGCAGGGACGTGCGGCTCCAGCTTCCGTGGCCGTAAAGTTTCTTTCTCTCGCGTCTCGATCGTGGACTTGACTTTACGTTTTTCCTGGCTGGCGAATGGGCCAGCTTTCCTGCTAATTAACTTTTACTGTTAATCCTGGGTTTAGACGACAATTATTTGCAAATTGCCGCGCCTAATGGTTGATCGTGCAGATTTTTTCTCTCCAGCTTGTTGACCTAGTCATCGAAATATCTTGAAAGGTCGAGTGCTCGCAAGTGCTATTTTGGGCCGCTATGTTGTGGGATTAATCACGTAATTAAGGAAAGAATTTTGATTAGCTCTGGCCATCTTTCCATGGGCCGTATATGTATCTTTTTTTACCAGCAAAAGACATATCCTGTTGCACGTGTATCACTAGTTCTCTATAAATATTATTACTTGGAGGGTCTTTATTGTTTACTATATCTTTTCCATGGCACGAGTGAATAATATTTACATTTTTTAATATTGAATAGTTTTAAATTTACTTTTGATATTATAGTTCTTATAATTCAAACTAATTGGCCCATACTTTGGATGTGCCAAAATTTGTGTCAACAGATGCCCCCTCGAGGTCTGGATGCGGAAGCTTATGTGAGCGGATCCGGAGCTCGAAACACTTTGTATAAGTATATATGTTTCTTCATTGTTTATCTTCATATATTTTGATGTATATCAAAAATAAACAAGAACTTTTTATGTATCATCGCTTTGTATGTATCCATGACACCAACAGCTTGATGCACATTTGCCTTTTTTGTTTAATGGCAAGATGGTGTTTCATGCAGTTATATTTTCTCATCCAGATAGTTATCATTTCACTGCATATGCACATCTCAATGGTAATTTGTGATTGTGCAAATGTTTCCTATGTATGTGTCGACTTGGACACACATCATTTGATATCATGGGTCAACACATTTGTTTTTATTCAGTTGTTTCAACGAGAGGCTGGTTATTCGTACTAAGCAGCCTACAAACATTTCTTTTATGTGATGCCACTAGTTCATCTCTTTTATTCAATTATTCTTTTAATTATTTATTCTAAGGCAAAGGTGTTTATGGACGCTTTGCCCCCTGCTATTGACTAGTTGTGTAAATATAATTTTTTTATTCCGGCAACCGTGCAAACACTTTATGCCACATAATATATACCCACCGCCTTTTTTTCTTTTTGACCATATCAATCAACTTTCCCATAGGCCTATATTGACATGAGGCTGGTAATTTATACTCGCACAGCCTTAGAGTACATTCTTTTTTTATCAGGCAAAGGTGTTTGTGGACACTTTGCCCCCTGCTGTTGATTATGCAAATGTTTCTTGCATACTTATTTCGCTTTAGGCATGTATCGCTTGATATTGCATATATATTTTTTTAGATACATGAGGTTAGTAGTTTTTATCCAAGCGGTTTACAATTTTCAGTTATCTATAGCTCGCAGTTTAGGCTCATAAGGCACTGGAGCTTATATTTGATTTGATTTTTTTCTTGTGTAGTTTAAACTCATAAAGCAATGGAGCATAAATTTAATTTGATTATTTTTTTCTTGCTTGTAGTTTAAGTTGGTGAAGCATTAGAGCATATATCTTTGTTTCTTACAGTTTAGACTCGTAAAGCATTAGAGCCTTTTATTTGATTTGATTTTCTTTAATTTCGCTTACAGTTAAGGCTCGTAAAGCGTTGGATCTATATATTTGTTTTGTTTGATTTTTTTAATTTTGCTTACCGTTTAGGCTCGTAAAGTGTTAGATCTTTTTATTTGATTCAAGTTTTATTTATTTCGTTTACAGTTTAGGCTCGTAAAGCATTGGAGTTATATATTTGTTGCTTACAGTTTAGGCTCGTGAAGCATTAGAGCTATATATCTGTTTTGATTGATTTTTTTATTTCGCTTACAGTTTATGCTCGTGAAGCATTAGAGCTTATATATTTGATTTGATTTGATTTTTTTTATTTCGCTTACAGTTTAGGCTCATAAAGCATTGGAGCATATATATTTAATTCAAGTTTTATTCATTTTGCTTACAGTTTAGGCTCATAAAGCGTTGGAGCAATAATATATTTGTTGCTTACAGTTTAGGCTCGTGAAGCATAGAGCTATATATCTGTTTTGATTGAATTTTTTTATTTCGCTTACAGTTTAAGCTCGTAAAGCATTGGAGCATATATTTTTTTGATTTGATATATATATTTTTTTAAATTTTCGCTTACAGTTTAAGCTCGTAAAGCGTTGGAGCATATATTTTTTTGATTTGATATATATATTTTTTTTAATTTTCGCTTACAGTTTAAGCTCGTAAAGCGTTGGAGCATATATATTTGATTTGATTTGATTTTATTTTATTTCGCTTACAGTTTAGGCTCATAAAGCGTTGGAGCATATATATCCGTTGCTCACGGTTTAGGCTCGTGAAGCATTAGATATATTTATTTGTTTTGATTGATTTTTTTTATTTCGCTTACAGTTTAGGCTCGTAAAGCGTTGGAGCATATATATTTGTTTTATTTACGCATAGTAGCGCTTTAGAAATTTCCCATTTATTGGAGGAGGGCAATATTCGCCATCCGGAGAAATAATTCGATACGCGCCACTTGAGTATACATATTTTACAACATACGGGCCTTCCCATTTGGCCTCGAATTTTGCTCGCATACGATGTGTGATATTCATGTGTCGCACGACTGCGAGGACTAAATCTCCTTCTTTAAACGATCTTCTCTTTAAGCGTTTATCGAAAGCTCGGGACATCCTAGCCTGGTATGCCTCTAAATTTTGTAGAGCTTGAAGCTTCTTTTCTTCAAGGCTATCCAGTTCTTTTAAGCGTAATTTTACCGCTTCGTCTTCCGTAAGCTTTTCATGAATAGCAACTCTTAGGGAGGATATCTGCACTTCTAACGGTAAGACTCGCTTCACCCCCATATACTAGGGAATAAGGAGTCATTCCCGTTGGTGTACGTGTTGTGGTTCGGTATGCCCACAAAGTTTCAAGTAGTTTTTCATGCCACTGTCGTTTATTCTGTGACACCACTTTTTTAAGCAATTTGCATAGCACTTTGTTGAATGCCTCCGCTTGGCCGTTAGCAGAGGTGTTATATGCCTTGGAGAAGAGATGTTTAATTTTGAATTTATTGATTAACTTTTCTACATCTTTGTTTTTGAATGAAGTTCCATTATCGGATATGATTCGAGATGGAACACCAAAACGATATATGAGATTAGTTCTTATAAAACTCTCAACATTTCCTGCTTTAATATCTTTTAATACTATAGCCTCTGCCCATTTAGAAAAATAGTCGGTGGCAGCAAGGATAAACCTATGGCCTTTAGATGAAGGAGGATCAATTGGCCCAACAATATCTATTCCCCACATTTCAAAGGGCCATGACATATTTGTTGGATGCAATGGTTCTTGTGGCTGATGGATAAAATTAGCATGTATTTGACATTGATGACATTTCTTTGAAAATTTCATTGAATCATCAAGCATAGTGGGCCAATAATAACCCAAATGTTTTAACTGATAATGTAATTTTGGGCCAGATTGATGAGCACCACAAACTCCAGCATGTACTTCTGTCAGTGCCTCTATGATTTCATTTCCCGCAAGGCAACGAAGTAGAATCCCATCACATGACCGCCGATAGAGCACGTCGTTGATGCAAGTATAATTGATGGATCTTTTTCTTATCCTAGTCCTCTCGGAGGAATCTAGAGGCAAGTATCCATGCAACAAATATTCAAGGAAAGGAGTTCTCCAGTCACCTAATTCAATTTCATAAGCATCAGTTGCAAGGACCGAGGTGGACATAATATCCTCCTCCTCATTAAGTATTGGGAGAATTCTTTGCTCCTCTACTTGTACTTCCAACGTTTGGCCGTAATTTAATGACATGCTGGCTGCCAAGCTTGCCAAAGCATCAGCCTTTTCATTTTTGCTTCGTACGATATGTTCAATTTTCATATTGGAAAACTGAGACATGAGCTGTTTGGCTTTGAAAAAGTACGGGACTAATTCTGATTTCTTTACTGCGTAGGTGACCAACAACTGATTAATTATTAATTGAGAATCACCGTATATGTGCAATGTATCGAGTCCCATGTTTTGGGCTATTTCAAGTCCGATAATTAAGGCTTCATACTCAGCAGCGTTGTTTGATACCGCTGAGGTTAGTGTGAATGAGTACGGAATTATTGCTTCGCTAGGAGTGACGAAAATGATGCCCGCACCTGCTCCTGATTTTCTGCAAGCTCCATCAAAATACATCTGCCATGACGAGTCAGCTATAGTAGTGGCAAATACTTCCTCATCAGGTAGATCATCATCGATGGGATAATCGTCAGGTATGGGATGTGCTGCCAGGAAATTAGCCAAAGCTTGACCTTTTACCGCCTTTTGGGGCACAAAAATAATATCAAATTGTGAAAGGAACATTGCCCATTTAGCCATTCTTCCTGACAAGGTCATTTTATTTAGTATATACCGAAGTGGATCCGCCCTCGAGACGAGATGAACTGTATGTTCTAGCATATAGTGGCGAAGCTTTTGCGCTGCGAACACTAATGCTAAGCATATTTTTTCTATGTCCCGATAGTTGCATTCTGCCCCCACGAGGGTGCGACTAAGATAGTATAGGGAAACTTCTTTTCCTTCATCGTTGTTTTGTGCTAGGAGGGCGCCTAATGAGGTCGGCATGGCTGCTGTGTATAATATGAGTGGCCGCCCTTTTACAGGAGCACATAAGACTGGTGGATTCGTCAGGTACATTTTAATGTCCTCAAAGGCATTCTGGCAAGCTTGATCCCACATGAATGGAACTCCTTTTTTCATGAGTCTAGAGAATGGCTTGCATCTCCCAGATAAATTTGAGATAAACCTCCTAATATATGCTAGGTGGCCTTGTAGACTTTTTAATTCATGAACATTTTTAGGTGGTGGCATATTTGTTATTGCTTTTATCTTAGTAGGATCAACCTCAATACCATGCTTTGTGACAATGAAGCCGAGGAACTTTCCCGAAGAAACACCAAAAGCACATTTCATTGGGTTCATTTTCAATTGATGTTTTCTAAGGCGTTCAAACACCACAGCTAGATGTTCTAGATGGTCTTTTTCTTGTTTTGATTTTACCACGATATCGTCTATATAGCATTCAACGATTTCATATAACAATCCATCAAGAACAATGGTCATGGCGCGTTGATATGTAGCACCGGCATTTTTTAGTCCAAAAGGCATTACTTTATAACAATATATACCTTTGGTGGTTCTAAAAGCTGTCAATTCCTCATCCTCTCGGTGCCATTTTTATTTGGTTATAACCAGAAAATCCATCCATAAAGGAAAATATTTCATATCCCATGGTAGAGTCGATGAGGATTTCGGAAATGGGTATGGGAAAGTCATCTTTAGGGCATGCTTTATTTAAATCTCTAAAATCAACACATATGCGTGTCCGGCCATTTTTCTTCTTTGTAGGCACGATACTTGAAACCCATGTTGGGTATTTTACTTCTCTAATGAAGCCAGCAGCTATGAGCTTGTCTACTTCGGCCTCTATTTTTGGGAGAAGCTCGGGCGGTACCTTCTTTGACCTTGTTTTACTCGGTTTGAAATTTTCTTGTATGGCTAGGTGATGGACGGCGACTGATGGATCTAAACCTGGCATTTCTTCATAAGACCAAGCAAAGACATCTCTATTTGCTGAAAGGAATTTATGATATTCTTTTTGTTCTCATCAGATAAATGTTTACATATAAATATTGGACGAGGATCATCAGGCGTACCAATATTTATTTCATCTAACTCATCAATAGTTGGCTGATTTCCATCCTCCATTTGTGGAGGAGCGGGTGTAGCATCGATTGGCTCAACGGAGGTCATATGGACTTCATATCCCAGCCCATACTTTTCTTCTTTCAATACCTCATCTTGATGTAAGGCATTTAATTGTGCTCGCGACAAATATTTTTCAAATGGTGCGAGCTGCCCCCGGCCATCACATAATGAAGGACCAGTGGAGATATCATAGCCCATCTACTGCATAATGTAAAGCGCATTATTATCATAAAGAGAGATGGGTAAAATTTCTTCATCTTTGTTTGTCAAACTAATATGTGCAACTACATTATTTTTATTATGTCGCTCATCATTAGCTTCTTTTATTTTTCTTTGAACCATGGGAGGTAATGGAGTAGGAAATTTGATACCTTTATCACTCGGATGATTTGTATACATTTTTTCTTTGACTGCTTGGGACATATTGATATATCTTTTTGCTTGATAAAGCTTCTTCACTATCTTTTGTTGGAAGATCTTCTAGAACAACCTTTCTCTTTGGTTTTGTTATTTTATCAACAGGCTCAAAATAGAATTTTGCATCTGCATAAAATGATTCAGCCAGTGTGAAAGGCTTCTTATCCGCAAATATTGTCACCACATCGCCTGATGTATCCTTGTATTTAAGGCATTGGTGGAGCGTCGATGGAACCACTTTATTTTCATGCAACCATGGGCGCCCAAGAAGAGCGTTATATGAGGTAGCCGCATCGATCATATGAAACTTTACATAAGTCATGAATTTATCCAACTTCAAGACTAGAGAAATTATACCCATGGCTTCTTGACCTGATTGATTAAAGCCATGGATGACGACATTAGACCGACTTAAATCTTTGGGAGAATAGCCTATCTTTTTATGAGTGCGCAGCGGTAACAAATTTATAGCTGAACCACCATCGACCATGATACGATTAATTGGTAGGTCATCAATGTCACCGAACATGAGAAGGGGCCTGTTATGTTTTTTATGTCCCAACAACAAGTCCTCATCACTAAACACCATATCTTTATCCTTAATCGGTTCTATTTCTGCTTGTGATACTTCAACTCTATAATCTTCTGGGAATGAAAGTGCTGTGATAAAAGCTTTGCGCAAATCGGAGGATAAACAAAGAGCATCATACACAGAAAGCATCGCTGGAATTTTCTTCAAGTGTGCGATTACATCATATTTGACCGACACATTAGATACATGGTCAGCCTCATCATTTGGAGTTACATTTTTGCCTTTTAGCTGTTTGGAAGGAGGATAAGGGTCGGGCAGTTGACGACCTGATCTAAGTTGTGCTTCATCAACTTCTACATCTTCTTCTTTAGGGAAGTGCAAATCCTCATCGTCATCTTCAAAGACCCCAATGGCGAGAGTCGCACACTCTTCGGGAGATCGTCCTCACGCCTCCAAATATTTTGGGGGAAGCGTGGGACTTTGCTCCTCGGCCTCACTTCTTGTAGGGCGCGTCGTCTTGATAATTGTTGTTGACGCTCTCTTGATCTTCGGGGGATGATTTTCCATATCTTAGAATGGAAGTCCACCGAAGGTGAGTCTTGCTTTCAGTTTGCTCGCTTAAGATTGAGTTGCGAAGCATATCCCGATGAATTCATATTAACAAACTCAGGTTTTGATTCGACCATAATTTGATCATAAGTTTGCATCACATTTGAATTTGCATAACTCACCGGATGATCCTCAAAAGTGGCCACATTTGACGTCGCCGTTTTCTTGCCTTTCTTCAAGCTTTTGAGGAGGTCGGCATTTATCGTGCTATCATCGATCATCTTTTGGATAATATTTTTCACCACAAAGCAATCTTTGAGTGTATGGCCCAAAATGCGGTGGTAGTGACAGAAATTTGGCTCCTTGAATTTAGAAGCTTCCTCTGGCCTCTTTGGTTTAGGGAGCTCAATGAAATTCAATTCTCTTAGACCCATGAATAGGTCTTCAACTTCCTCGACGGGGAATGAGTATTCCTTATTTTGACGCTCACTAAGAGTTGGCCTCCTAGGAGCTTGTTCTTTTCTGTTTTCTTGATCCCTCATAGTGACACTTCTAGGGTGAAACTGTGGGGCGAAACTGTAGTCTCCATAGCTTCTGCTGATTTTTGTTTGGTGGAGAACTTATCACGTTGTCCACCCTTTTCCATGGGTTTTCCAAATGATCTCGAACCACGTGCAACATGTCGCATGTAGTTCTCAATATCTCGTGGCTTTGGAGGCCAATTCCTCAAAGGTGATTGGACGCACACCTTGGAGATAAATAGCCATGTCCGGGCTTAAATTGTTCATGCACATCCGAACCGCTTCTGGTTCGGTGATTGGCTGTGGGCAATGAAGGCTCAAATTCCTCCATCTATTGATAAAATCCGCAGCTTTTTCATTAGATCCTTGTAATGTTTGTGTCAATTCTGTTATTCCCACCGTCCTCTGAGTGCTGTAGAAGCGTTCCAGGAAGGCATCTTGCATTTGCTCCCAAGTCCGTATAGAACCGGGTGCTAATTTGCTATACCAAGTGAAGGCAGGACCCGACAATGTTTGCACAAATTGTCGGAGGAGGAGAGCACCATTATGCATTGTGTCTTGACAAGCTGCCAGGAAATGGGCCACATGTTCATGAGGCGACCCAGATCCATTGAACTTGCTGAACTGCGGTTGACGATAGTTACTTGGAAACGGCACCATATCCACTTCTGGCGGGTAAGGCTTTACATACCCTGGACGCATTGAGTAATGAGTCTGCATATATTGTGCCTTTACACCTTCGGCAATCATCCTTTGGATTGCTTCAATGCTGATTGTACTTGGTGCTTCATGGTGGCTGTTTTGGCTCGCAGAAGCACTCCCTACATTTTCTTGTCTTGCATTATTATTAGCTGCTATTTGTCGATGAAGCGCAGCCAACTCTTCCCCTCTTTGTCGATGTGCAGCTGTCTGTTGACGTAGTGCAGCCAATTCTTCTTCTCTTTGGTGATATGCGGCTGTCCGTTGACGTAGTGCAGCCAATTCTTCTTCTCTTTGTCGATGTGTAGCCGCTTGTTGGCGAAGCGTAGCTAGTTCATTTTCTTTTTCTTCGAGCATAGCTGTGAGGTGCGCCATTTGCTCATCTACCGGCCGACTTTCATTTGCGGCAAGTACTTGCTCAATATGGTTCAACTCACCCTCCATACGGGGTACATCACTCGAACCTGCAGTATCCAATAATTCTTTTTCAGGATATGCAAAATTATTACACAGGGGATTATAAGACCCTACATATATTGAATCATTACCCGAACTTGTAATGCTACGGGTCATGGGGCGATGATCGACAACATTTTGTCGAGGCTTTTTCCTCTTGAAATGTATCGATGTAGACGACGTACTACTAGAATCATTTCCTGTGATACCCACGGGCATAGATGCGAGTACCTCAATTGTCTTACGTGCGGCCCTCCTTCTTGGCCTCCTAGTAGATTTGGGTGTATCATCCTTTGCTATTACCAAAGATTGATCACTCTCTTGGCTTGATGAGGGGATATTTGGCCCTTCAATTATTTTAGACATTGCGTCAACCGGCAAAGCCATAAGGATGTCAAAAATGAAATCCCGTTGTGACTTCACCATGACGGGTTCACCGATTGCCATTGGAAGGTATTCTAACAACCAACGAATATTGCGTTGGCGACGTTGACGGCGCTCAGCCGACATGGAGCCTTGTAAGGATTGTTCTTGCATCATTATTTTGGACGATATCATGTCACACATCACATATAAGGAATCATCATAGTCCTCCCTGATATCAATGGAGGTAAGGTAGTCCTTTTGCCATTCAAACTTGTTTTTTGCTTGATCATTATCAGATTCATAAATCGGTGAGGGAATAAATTCCGGGGCATCCGCACGAAGTCGAGCCATGACGTGACGTGAATCTTTTTCAGAGGATGATGCATTGCACTCCACCTTAGGAGCTTTTCCTTTCTTTGTCGGTCGCGATTTAGGCATGCGCACCGCATCAACCACTTCTACAGGATGAGATTCAACAATTTTTAGGGGCACATTGGATGAGTTGGCCCCCAGCATAGTAGGGGAGTTAGGTGGAGCAGTCAACCCCTTAGTTCTTGAGCTTGATGTAGATGCATGGAATGCTTTTTTCTTTGGATTTGTTTTCATGACGCTGACAGGCCATTCTCCAAGTGTCGTATGACGAAAGTTTGACCTCGCTTCACGGCTTGGAGCTTTAGAGCTTGTAGGCTTTGAACTTGCAGCCTTGGAGAAACTAGGAGGGACCGAGCGAGAGAATGATGCCTTGCGCACATTATTCATGTGCGCATCTGACACCACAACCCTTTCCTTTGCAGCAGCCCTCCTTGCCCTCCGCTTAGAAGCTTTGGACACGACGGGAGTGAACCCTTCCTCAGACTTGGAGTTGGTTCCATGGTGCACTACCATCAGCGATATGGCCGTGGTGCGTGACGACTTGGCGTTGCTTGTTTCTTGAAGGGGACCCATAGGAATGCTGATCTAAAGGGAACCGACTTGGATGGTGATGCAGTCTTGAACATGTCCAGCCATTTTTTCCTTCACATAAGAAAACCATATATGAGTTTCCTTGTAGGTGTATATGTATATCATACAAGAATATTATCGTATACATATTTTTTTTAACATAGCGTACATGCATATCATGTAATTTCATTTTTCACACTTTGACATTTAACATCAAAGTCATATATAGTAACCATGTTGGAATTCAAAGATGAGGGGAGAAGTTGGTCCCACTGGGCGTGCGAGAATCCGATGACGGGAAAACGGTCGAGGTGACGCGCACCCTCGTCAAAAGAGACAAGTTTGAATTTTAATTTAATTTAATGCGTAAAAGAAAATAATTCAGGTATTGCGAGCTCATACTTCCATAATTCTTACATATACATAAAAATTATGTTAATTACATCTCCGTAGAGAAAACCCCTGATTAAGAATTCCAACTTAAAAAAGAAAATTACATTATAGTTGCAGCATATTGCTTCCTATTACAAACTATAAAAGAAAATAAAAGCCTTCGGTCTTGTCGTCGTAGTCGAACTTGCCAAAGTGCATAATATATCTTTTCTTTTTAGAATATGACATATGCGCATATGTAGATACACACATATACTTTGCCCTTTATGAATGTCAAAAGACATGCAAATATAAGATGCATATTTTTGGGAAATTGGATATTGACAGATATAACAAATATTTGATAACGGTCATGCATAGTATTAAGTTTGTACAGCGCATGTATATGATACCGTAGCACGATATTTACACATCATTGCATCTAAGATATATATGCACACACACCAGATGAGCTGATGCAAGCTCGTAGTTTCTTTCATTAGCAACTTGGTTCAACCAGTATTGAGATTACTACCATATGACAGTAGCGTATATGAAGCACATTATTTTATTTGTTTGGAACATGCAGATTTAGAAGTCAGCTAGACTAAATGCATTTATTTATACTTGATCATCTAGTCACTTTCTATTGTTGTAAGCTTGAGATGTGGGGTAAATATGTAAGCCAGACCTAATTTAGTAAAACATGGTATAAAAGTATTCACTTATTTATTTATTTTAACTAGGCTGATGCTAATACGATTTCATGAGGAATTTTGGGTAATGCAAACACAATGAGGTGCCACATACAAATTTTTTTTTGACACAAGTGCTAATAATCACATTATTGCAAATATGCAGGAATATGGCCTGTGGGGAAGATCCAATTGATTAGTTTACCTAATTTCCTTTTTTTTTAATTTGTAGTCGAAATGAGAGTGGCCAACCTGTGGGCTAGGCATAACGACAGCGTGATGCCAGGAACGCTAATTGGCCGGAATAAACCACTCTACTGATATCAAATATGTGCATATTGCCACTAATATGTCACGGTTATGGGTGTGATAAAAAGAAATCAGGGAATCAGTTGGATATTTTAATTTCATACACATGAAATATATAAGGACCAAATGCATGAATTTAATGATGGATTATGCACACCATAATTCGTATCAATGTAGTGATCAAATCATTATCCAAGACAAAAGTCATGGCCTGACTTGTATCAACTAACGAGACCGAATCAAGGGGTATAGCATCATCATATTTAAGCATAAACTTGCAGATTATAGAGAAAATTTAAAGAAACTTGAATCTAATATGGAGAATCAAGTCATAATACTTATGCTCACCATGATTCCGTATCAACGCGGGGACCAAATCATGGCTCAAGACAAAGTTTGTCATGATCTGATTTGTATCGGCCGGCAAGACCGGATCAAGAGGCATAGTGATTCATATTTGAACGCAAACAATGAGATAATATAAATAATTTTGTAGAACTCGAATCTAGTATAGAGAAACAAGTATGAATGGCGAGATTTTCCCATATGCACATCAGGATTTGTATCATCGTAGGGACCAAATCATGGATGGAGACATAAGTCTCACAGAGCCTGACTTGTATCCACTAACTAGACCAAATCCAGAGGCATAATTTACATGAAAAGAGAAAAGAATGATTTTGTGATCAGCCTTCGGCAGGCCTAATCACCGGCAAGGAGGTATATGAGCTTCTCACCTGACGGAGAGACTTTTTGGAGATGGTGCTCGCCGGAGAACGAACTTGGCAACGAATGCAGATGCTTGGCGGTGCAGACGTGCCGACGGTTGTTGTCGACGGACAGTAGTCACTTGACGTCGATGGTGTTCGCTGCTTCTTGATTGCTTGCCGGCGAGACGTAGACGACGACGCAATCGTGCTTCGGCAGCCTAACGGCGATGCTTTGCGAACTTTTCTTTGGCAGCCTAACGATGCAGCGCAAGAGCAGGGAATCTGGGAGTCGGGGGTAATCGGAGAGTCGGGGGCTTCTTCACGGTGACCTTTGCCTGGTATTTATGGGAGGAAGCTAGTAGCGGTTCGCGCTGGGCGAGTGGGTAGATGATTCGCGGCGAAGGCGCTCCGAACTGCATCGTGCGCGCGCCTTGCCCGGTCTCCGCAGGGACGTGCGGCTCCAGCTTCCGTGGCCGTAAAGTTTCTTTCTCTCGCGTCTCGATCGTGGACTTGACTTTGCGTTTTTCCTGGCTGGCGAATGGGCCAGCTTTCCTGCTAATTAACTTTTACTGTTAATCCTGGGTTTAGACGACAATTATTTGCAAATTGCCGCGCCTAATGGTTGATCGTGCAGATTTTTTCTCTCCAGCTTGTTGACCTAGTCATCGAAATATCTTGAAAGGTCGAGTGCTCGCAAGTGCTATTTTGGGCCGCTATGTTGTGGGCTTAATCACGTAATTAAGGAAAGAATTTTGATTAGCTCTGGCCATCTTTCCATGGGCCGTATATGTATCTTTTTTTACCAGCAAAAGACATATCCTGTTGCACGTGTATCACTAGTTCTCTATAAATATTATTACTTGGAGGGTCTTTATTGTTTACTATATCTTTTCCATGGCACGAGTGAATAATATTTACATTTTTTAATATTGAATAGTTTTAAATTTACTTTTGATATTATAGTTCTTATAATCCAAACTAATTGGCCCATACTTTGGATGTGCCAAAATTTGTGTCAACACCACTTATTTCCATAATGAAGCCACCCTATTTTTCTTGATCAAAAAAATCAGCATGTTCAACTATACTAAATGGTGAAAAATTTACATAATTAGAAGGTTGTCCCCATGAAATGAACCACACGTGCCAACCTCGTGACCATGTCATCACATTCCGTGAACATGTTTAATTTATGCAAACATGTAATTGCATTATATTATTGAGAAGGTTCCATGAATTATGTAATTATGAATTCATCCATTGCTCATACCCTACATGTGCATTCATATAGGAACCCCGACCGGAGCTGGAGATCAAGGAGGGCACCAGCTTGAAGTGAGCGAGTTCGAGTGTGCTAACTACGAACCGAACCAAGGCAAGCCCCGGAGCATAACCTATGTTTTAAATTTATGTTTTATTTCACATACGTCTATGGATGTATTGTGCATTTACGTTTAGGAGTCATTCGGAAACCTAGTTGCACTAGATTTCCTGTTTCCCGTGGTCTTGGTTAGGTATAATCCTGATCGCTAGTTGCTATGCTCAATAATCTCATCGGTAGCAACACCGAGTGATTTGGAGATCACCCGATCTAGGAATTTAATTTCGGTTACCCCACATGATTAAATGGAGACCGTACGGGGAAGTACATGTGTAAGATGCGGTGACAAGGTTGGCCCTTGTGCGCCATAGCCCCGTACGTGTCGGTCAAGGACCGTTCGTTGTGACTCCGCGAGCAAGTATTGAGTTGTGTACTAAATGCATACCTTCGTATGGGAGTTGGTAAACCGATGGAACATGAGAGTCGTAGTGTTGGACGGTCACTCCACCCTTTGTGCAAAGTGTTGGTCACGGTGGATGCACGGGTTTGTGAGTAGATGGAGGGTGTGTTATTATCCTTGGACCCGACGCTACTGTGGTTGCATGGGGAATGCACACTCGGAGGGCGGACCCGGCTCATATCTATGGTGATCTTGTGAAAGGTGGCCATACGTATTCTTAAATGATGCGTATGCCGTGCATTTGGGTTTCCCCTACAGGGTGTAAATCGATATATATCGCCGTCCCTCGCGGTGATGAGTACCACTTGTCTCGAGCAGATTGCATCGTAGTAACAAGAGAAGATGATGATTAAGCTTGTTGTTTTTGAATATTAAATTCATGTATTGCAACAATGCTTGTTAGTCTTGCTCACTAAATTTATGATTTTGTTTTCTACCCTCTTAACTTGGCTAAAATATGAGTTAGACAAAATTTATAAGTGCTGTTTTTGCAAACTCCCACCAGCCAGGTCAAGCCCCCTGCATGTTAGTATCGGTTCTTAGAACCATTTTTGACGGGTAAGCCTTGCGGAGTATCGGTTCTTAGAACCATTTTTGATTGCTGCGGGAAGTATGTGTGTCAAGGTGCGGAACCCCGGGAATGGACCGTGGAGTGGGTTCCCGCTTCACCGACTCAAGAGTGAGACCACGCCGTATGGGCTGGTGTGGTCCTCCTAGCTAAGCTATATATATGTAACGTCGAGATGTTTACGCTTCCGCAACATGTTCATTAAGTATTGTAAAACGAACCGCACTTATGTATTGTAATCTAAAATTTGCACTATGGAATTGTAATAATTAAGAGATTAAGTATGAAAGTTTCTACTCAAGCACCCTCCTATGTAAGACAAATGGTGAATGTATCCTTGATGTATGCGCAATATACGTTCGCTTCGTCGAATGTCTCCCGATACGATTCTGTTAGACAATCTCTCTCGCTTCGCGAGGTAGGGATGTCACAATGGTGTTATCCCGAGTGCAGAGCAGCAAGGACCGCCACAAGCTCTCTCCAACGTGGGAAGGACCCTACATCGTTGCACGCGTCATCCGGCCCAGCTCCTACAAGCTCAAGACGATGGAAGGTCGAGAGCTGACCAACGCCTGGAACATCACACGATTACGTAAATTCTACCCTTAAACTTGCTTTCGTTCCTTTACTTTCAACGATCGCCCGCTCGGTACAGTGACCCTCGACCTCCGCAGGGTGGTGGACCCTCACTCGGGGGCTGGAAGGCGGGTGATACCAACGATCTTTCAAAAACAAAAATCGTTAACACGCGTGCTACTTAGCTCTTTTTTGAGAACGAAATTTGCTGTCTTTTTTTGCCTTGGATTCGAATCACAACGACGAACAAAGTAAGCCACGAGCAAATGGATTCACAGTCTAACTGGTCGGAAGGCTGAAGCTCGAGCACCCCAGCGGTCCTAGCGGACGCTCACCGGAACGACTAAATCTAAATAGGCTCGGGGACTCAAACTTTGCGAGTTGGCGAGATAAATGAATGGGCCAAAACAAATTCAAGTCGAATTTAAAAACTAGCGGAGAACGAGACCTCGATAGGTCGAGTGCAGAACGAAGTTAAAAACTTAAAAGTTATTTACAAGCGAGGGGAACGACGCCCCATTGTTCATAACAAAACAAAATAAAATGACTAATGCCCTAATCTGTCTTCATCTTAGGGAGGGGCTCCTCCTCGAGCTTCGCAGCGAAGGTGTCGGCATGGGCGAGAGTCTCGGTCTACAACGCCTCTAGCTCGGCGCCGATGAAGCCGGGGACAAGGCCGGAGCCGACGGCCTCGAAGTCGAGGTCCCGATAGTGTGACGCCAGCACCATGAAGGTCGAGCGCAGATCGAAGCGTCTTGCTCCTTGAATCACTGCGCCGACTTGCTCCGGCAGGCCGGCGTCGGCGCGCCGCTCGACTTTGACCTCCGCGAAGGCCCGTCCCAGGATGGCGTCGAGCTCCCTCGGGGACGCTTCTACTGCGGCAAGCTTCGCTCCAAGCCTGTATCGACGAGAAAATTTGACGTCGGAGGTTCGAATTCGAGGAATCAAAGAACGCGACGAAGCCCGCCGGAAGGTCAATGTAAGGAAATTTGAAACCCTTACCTTCCTTTTCGGCCCGCTGCTCCCGGAGCTCCTTGAGGTCGTTGGACACGGTCCGATGGGAAGTATCAGCCTCGGCCTTCCGCCTCGGCTCATGCTCCGTCTAGAGCACCTCCTTGACCTTCTCCGCCATCGAAGCGGCCTCCTCGGTGCGCCTCTGCTGCCTCGTGCTCCGCCGCCTCCTGGGCCGCTCGAGCCGACCCTTCCCGCGTGAGCGCCGCTCGCAGGCCGAAACGAGCCCGGCCAGCCGAGCGTGCGAGCCTGCCCGCCCGGCTTCAAGCCGGGAAAGGAACTCGCGCGCGCCCGACACGAGCCCCGCTACAAACTCCTCCACCTCGAGCTCTAGTGACGGCTCGGTGCTGCCAATTGGACTCACCGGAACCACGTCCCCACCAGCCGCCGTCGTCACCGCGATCTCCTTCCCCGTGGCGACGTCCCTCATCCTTGCCGCTTACACCGCCGAGGAGGTCGGCGACTTTCGGAGAGTCGTGGACGGGGCCTTTCTCCTTGGTGGCGCAAGACGCTTGGGCGTCGGCCCGCCGTCGCCGGATCCACCTTCGCGGCTGCGTTTCCCGCCCGAGGCAGCCGGATCAACCGCCTCCCTGCACCTCCTCCGCGATTGGTTCGGCCGACAAAGCGCCAAGGTCGGCGGGAGGCTCCGCGGCGTGCCCGCCGTCGGATGCAGCAAGTTCAAGGACATCGACACGCGCGTCCGCATGTCGAAGGACCGGCTCGCCGGCAGCAGCAGGTTTAAAGACATCGACATGCGCGTTCGCATGTCGACCTTGCTCACCGCACGCCGTAGGCCCGGGGACGAGCGCGCGCCTCCATAGGTCCGGCGGAGGAAAGACCTCGTAGATCTATGACATCCGCCATGTCGTCCCCGGGCGCCAACAACGAACGATTGAGGCCCGGGCCGTCGACGACGAGCTCGGCGATCATCTCCGCTGTCTTCCTCGCGTCGGCAGCAGGATCCGATGGGGCGGGCTCCGTGAGACCCACTACCGCCGGCCCCGGCGGTGGCTCGTTGCTGGTCCCCGTCCCCTTCACTAGAGACGGCTCCTCGACCCGGAGCTCGTCTCGACCCCGGAGGTCAAGGTCCGCTTTGATGTCCCAACCGCGAAGGTCGAGGGAGGCGAAGTGGAGGTCGCGAGAGCCGAGGTGACGACGCGGCGGGAGCATACGTATGGGTTCTCCCCATCGGATTCATATCCGCCGGCTCCGCCGTCTTCGTCGGAGTCGGTGGGGATGACGGTGGAGGCGATCGAAGGCGTGAAAGGGTTCAACCCCGCCGCCTCGTACTCGTCCTTCTTCCTCCGGTGCTTGACGTCCCGAGTCGCCTTCTCCAACTTGAGCCGCACGGTCAAGTCCTTTGCCGCCTTCCTCTCGGCCTTCTCCTCCTCGGCCCGTAGACGGTTCGCCTCCCTCTCGCCCGCTCCTTCGGAAGCTTCAGCTTAAACCGCCGGGAGAGCGATATCCGAGCGGACTGCGGGGAAAAGGGGGAAAAGCAAACATTGCCCGACACGAATAAGATCGAAATGAGGAAATTCAAGATGACTCACCACGTCGACCGCTCGGGGATGCGGCCTCATCTTCGGAGCCCCCGCAACGGGCAAGGGCCGCGCGGACGAGCCCGGGCGCCCGACGCGGTGGGAGACGGCATCGTCGGCAAGCTGCTGCAGCGCCATCACCGTGCCCGGAACGACGCGGTCGCTGGTCGAGACCTGATGCATCAGCATCGAGCGTCGCATCAACGGCGCGAATCGCCGTTTGTGGTATGACCCCACGACGACCGTTACGTCGAGGTCGAACCGGCCGAGGTGCCGGATCGCCTCCACCATCAAGTCGATCCGGCTTCAATGGGTACGCGAGCAGCCCCACTTCCACTCCTTTGGGGCTTCCTCGAATACCCAACCCTCGAAGGCCGGGAACGGATGCGCCGGGTCTTGGCGCAGGTAAAACCACTTCGGGTGCCACCCCGGTTCGGCGAGGGGTGGTCACCGGGGTGTAGTCCTTCCAAACGATGGGTCCCCCTAGCAACCAAACGCGTTCGAGTCCACGTCGATCTCGAAAAGGGGAATCTCACCGTAGAGAGGCACCGAGCCCTCGAGACTTATCGAACGGTCTCGGGTCCCAACCGAGGATGACAATGCGGGTTAACGAAGTCGTCCCCGCGCGCGCCCGACCTCCCTTCGAAGGGAAACCGCGACTTCGCTCGAACTTTTCCCGTTATGGAGCTCACCGAGCCCCACGTGTCGGCCTTCCCGGGCAAATCGTGGACCTGCTCTACCCTCCGTCGCACGAACGCGACTCGGACGGGGAAATCGACCAAGTCAAACCTGATGAGGACATCACATCCTCGGATATAACCAACACTCCTCCAATACGCATACATAATTCAAAGGATAAAAAATAGAGCACGACAACTGAATTTACGGGTGAGCATGTTCCTAATGATCTCTTTATTTATATTTGAGAATATATTACTACCTAATGAGTTAATTATTGTTAGGAACCATGGAGATGATGATAATATGGTAAAGGAGGAGGTTGGAGGCGTGGAGGGCCAGCAAGGGCGTCCATGCCAAGTTGGAGGCCCAAACAAAGTCGACTTCGAGTCTGTTTTGGAGTCCAGAAACAGTCTGGACCAAAACGGACGTCTATGTCGCATACGAACTCCGTTTGGGACGTTATTTATATGGATGGAAAGATAATTTGATAGCCTTTCCATTGGCGTTGGTCTCATATCCAAATTCCTTCTGAGTCGTCGGGAATTGCCAAAATAAGAAAACGTCTAGAAACTGTCTCCGTGTTGCACCACCGTCTTTTGGCCTTTGGGCCGTGTATTATTTTAGCCCACTTAGGGCTGCGTCCAGGGGAGGATGGACGACCCTAGGGACCTCATAAGCAACCGCCGCCCCTTCCTTAGGGTTTGGATTTTGCTTAGATTATTCTGTCAAGAACAGTTTCGCCGTTTTATCTGTTTGTGAGACCCCAACTCGTAACTTTAATCATATATTTGCATTTGGTTACTTCTATCTTGTTCTTGCTTGTGTTCTTCAATTCGCAGGCAAGGATTAGCCTTCTTGGCGAGGTCAATCGTGCTTGCACGGTCGATAACCGGAGGAGACGTGGTGCTGCAATTGCGGGGTTTGAAACGTGTTATTCGGAAGCCGGATTGATTTGTGTCAAGCCTCCGCCAAATCGCAGTTTATCGGAACCTTTCGGAAAATCAGGACCCTAGTCCACATCAAGTGGTATCAGAGTCTCAGGTGCACCGTCAGGTTCCCCTATCCTCGTTATTTTGTTTCGTCCTAAAGTCCAGAAAATTGCCCTACAAAAATAGTTATTCGCCGTGTATCTGCTGTCCTATATCCCCTTTGTGCCTCGCAATTTTTCAGTTTGGTTTGCGTTTCTGAATTCTAGTCCTTCGGATTGTCATTGTGTCACTTGTCTTAGTTTGTTTCATTCTTTTGTCTAGCTCGAGGTGTGATTTATTGAGTCAATTGTCTAGGGTCAGTAAAAAAACTAAAACAAAACTTAGTTGTGCTTGTCCCTGTTTTTCAAGAAGATTCTTGTTTTTTGGGCTTGTGTCACGTGAAAAAAAGAGAAGTGTCCTGTTTTGTGGCTTGTGTCAGAAAAAAAGGAATAAAAAAAGCCACACCAAAAAAAGGAGAAAGGAACAGAACGTTTTTGATTGAGCCTAGAGGCATCGTGCTTTAGTTGGAACCTTGCCAATGAGTGTTGTTGTTTTGGTTGTGTGAGTGCATCCACTCATTGAGTTTTATACCATTCTATTGTAATAAAAAAGAGAAAGAAGCAAAGAGTGCCAAAAAAAGAAACAATAAAAGGCAAGGAGGTGCTGAAAAAAAAAAGAGTAGAAAGAGCCGCACCTAAAAGAAAGATAAAAAAATTAGAGTTGCTTGTATTCTTTGTGTCCTTTGTTGAGTCATTGCTTCTTGCTTGCTTGAACTAGGTGACGAGACAAGTTTAGGCCGGTGACATTGACATACTTGGGACTATTATTCAGTTTTGCAATTCTGAATTGAAAATTTGCAATTGCTTGCTACTATATTTTGCCTATCCAAACTCCACATATATCCTTCTAAACAATCACAGGTTTTGACCCTCGCAATTGTTGGCTCACACTCTCCAGGTATCCTTTGCTTTGCTGATAGTAAGAACCTTGTAAGAGTTTAGTTAGATGCTTCCATTTGCATATTGAGAGTTTTCACTGTTCATACATAGTAGTGATAGGAAAATATACTTTATGTGTTTTCTTGTTTGCTGCTAACAATGACAAGTGATGATATGAGTATTCTAGCACAACGAGTGTTGAGTTCTTAAATGGAGAAGATAGAGGAAAATCAAGTAAATAATTTATGAATCGACGTTGCCGTGTCGTAATTGATGGTGAAACTAGCCGCAACATTGTAACTTATGAGTTGGTTGAGAAGCTTGGCTTGACCACACAACCACACCCATGTCCATACTACATACACTAGGTGAACTCCGAGAAGATAAAGGTAACAAAAATTGCACGTATCAATTTTTTTCTTAGTAATTATAAGGATTATGTTGTTTTTGATATAGTGCCTATGCAAGCATATCATTTGTTGCTAGGTAAACTTTGAATTGATAGAAACAATGTTCTGCACAATATTGTTACTAATAGATACTCAAACACAATGGCACTAAAATAATTCTTAAACCTATGAGTGTTGCCGAAATTTTAGAAGCTGATCTAGAAAGATTTGAGAGGAGAAAGAATGAGCCTTTTAGAAAAGAATGGGGGTTTTATATGATCCAACACTTTCATCTAAATCTGAATTGATAGAAGAACAACATATTTCTGTGCCGCTTGTTGGAGCTAATATCTTGCAGCATATACAAAACAAAGATGAAGTGAAAGAAACTGAGGTGCTGATGGCCTCATGTATTCCTTCAAACCCATTGTTTCTTCATACATTTATATCATCTACTGAAATTGAGAGCAAAGGTAATGAACATCACTCCACACTTAGTAAAGGTGAGAAATTTCTCCATGTGCTGAATGTTTCCACCAATCATGCTAGTATAGAGCAACTTCTAGTGGAACCTTCTCTTGATTTACCTTTGTCACTAGTTGACTTCCCTGTTGTTCCTTGTGATAAAGAGGAGTTGTGTGCTAGTGCTTCACTTATATCTTTGCCACAACAAATGCGTGAACTTGATACTTGTTCTTTTGATTTAGATGCTTGTGCTGAAATTAAGCATTTGATTCCCATTACTTGTGAAAATGATGAGCGAAGATTGATGTCTTCTCTAAACACTTTAGGTTATATTGAATTTGATACTCTATGTGATCTAATTAGTTTGGAGAAGAAATTTTATGCGCTGAATTGCCTTGGTTGCCTAGACATACATATCACTGTATAGGAAACTATAATTGTCAAGGAGAATATATGGTGCATCGAGATTATATTTGTTCGAAACAGAAATCTTCTTTGTTTGGGCAACAATGTGATGAATTAGAGGGCTATAGTAACACTAATCATGTAAAATCTAGTTGCTCTAGTTTTGTTTTCAAGAAACAGCCTATCTTCCAAGAAGGAGAGCATTGGTGGTTTTCACCTACGATATCTTCTACAACTATGATCAAACCAAGGACAGATTGCTTTCAAGGAGAGGAGAACGATAAGGAAATGATATTCTTCGAAGTAATCATTCAAGCACCAACGACACCGAGGACGGCTTTTCATCAAGAAGGGGAGGATGATGAGGACATCACACCCTCGGAGATAACCAACACTCCTCCAATACATATACATAATTCAAGGACAAAAACTAGAGCACGACAATTGAATTTACGGGTGAGCATGTTCCTAATGATCTATTTATTTATATTTGAGAATATATTACTACCTAATGAGCTAATTATTGTTAGGAACCATGGAGATGATAATAATATGGTTAAGGAGGAGGTTGGAGGCGTGGAGGGCCAGCAAGGGCGTCCATGTCAAGTTGGAGGTCCAAACAAAGTCGACTTCGAGTCTGTTTTGGAGTCCAGAAACAGTCTGCACCAAAACGGACGCCCTGGTCGCATACGAACTCCGTTTGGGACGTTTTTTATATGGATGGAAAGATAATTTGATAACATTTCCATTGTCGCTCGTCTCATATCCAAATTCCTCCTGAGTCGTCAGGAATTGCCGAAATAAAAAGACGTCCAGAAACTGTCTCAGTGTTGCACCACCGTCTTTTGGCCTTTGGGCCGTGTATTTTGTTGAGCCCACTTAGGGCTGCATCCAGGGGAGGATGGACGACCCTAGGGACATCATAAGCAGCCGCCGGCCCTTCCTTAGGGTTTGGGTTTTGCTTATTCTGTCAAGAACAGTTTCACCATTTTATCGGTTTGTGAGACCCCAACTCGTGACTTTAATCATATATTTGCAATTTGGTTGCTTCTATCTTGTTCTTGCTTGTGTTCTTCGATTCGCAGGCAAGGATTAGCGTTCTTGGCAAGGTCAATCGTGCTTGCACGGTCGATAACCAGAGGAGACGTGGTGCTGCGATTGTGGGGTTCGGAACGTCTTGTTCGGAAGCCGGATCGATTTGTGTCAAGCCTCCGCCAAATCGCTGTTTATCGGAACCTTTCGGAAGATTGGGACCCTAGTCCACATCAGAACCACTCCTCGACCAGCCACCCACACCGCGCGGGGCTTGGGGGCTGGCATCGCAAACACGAGGTCCAATGGCGGGGCCGCAAATCACTCGCTAGCAAATCAGCCAAAGCATAAGTCTTCGACTTATCCTCCGGCTCGGGGCTACTGTCCACCGGACGCGCTCGCATGCATCCGGCAGATAAACATCACCCTCAAAACACAAAGGCGACTCCCCGCGACTTCAGCAGATCCCCCAGGTTACTCCACGATTCACCCTAGGGCTCGGGGCTACCGTCGGGGAGAAAGATTAGCGCCGCCATGTGGCGTCCTCCGGACCCACTTAACGAAGGTTCAGCCCCTGGAACATAAAACCACGTCAACGGTCAAGGCCGGGCTCACTCCCGTACGGCCACCACAGAGGGACAAGTCAAGAGGTGACGGGCTCAATCTTGCCCGCCAAGCCCGGAGAGCTCCGCCTCACACGACCTTGCCCATCAAGCTCGAGGAGGTTTCGCCTCGCGCGTCCTTGCCCGCGGGACTCGAGAGCGTCACGTCCCGCTCGACCTCCGAGCTCGACGGCCAACCGCATTAACTCTACCTGCCCCGGCACCCACATGGGCGTCCCTCGGCAATCATTGACGTCGACTCATGCTCCATCCCTCTTGCCACCGCTACCTGCTCCCGTCGAGCCATGCCGATGGGACGTGCCGTCCTTGTAGCCCGACGGTGTTGGCGTGGATCGGAGACTTAGGGCTTCGCCATCATCGTCCGACATACGACGGTACGGCCCCTCCCGTTTTACCCGTCGACGGGTGGAGCTCGGGGCCGGGCTCGAGCTGCCCTCCATCCCGCGCGACCTCCACCAATGAACTCGAAGCTCGACGGGCCGCACCTGTGACCTCGATCTCGGGCCCGCCATTAATGCGCCCGGCAAGGAAGGACCGGAATGGCATGTCCCCTCCAACCACTCCGCCATGACGCCGCCCATGGCTCCGCCGGATGCGGAACACTCCATCCCCGACACGACGAGCTACAGGAACGACGCTACGGCTCGATCAAGGCACTCGAGCATACGTCAGGAATTGGAACCGACGGGACAGCACAAGCTCTGGATAAGTCCGCGCCAACACTCTCTCTCTCTCTCTCTCTCATGTAACTCGAGCTCAACCCCTGCAGCTATAGAGGGGGAGAGTCTCTCACTCCCTAGACAGGGTCACGATCACGGACACAGTTACAAGACACCTCACTCACACACATAGCCGGGGACTTGGAGCACGCTCCTCTCCCACCTCCTCCGTACGCCATTGCTTACTTGACGCAAGGAACACGAGCGCCGTGACACCACCCTAACCGGACGTAGGGAGCTTTCCCGAACCAGTCTAAACCTCTCGTGTCTTCCCTTCCGTACCATCCGGCCTAAAACGCGCTCCCCGGAACAAAACTCTACTAGCCGGTGGTTCGAGCATCG
The DNA here is from genome assembly GCA_031894775.1 of Chloris gayana. Lineage (NCBI taxonomy): Eukaryota > Viridiplantae > Streptophyta > Magnoliopsida > Poales > Poaceae > Chloris > Chloris gayana. The sequence continues at coordinate 231,752 of JAUNZO010000794.1, forward strand.
ACATACACAAACTCAACACTACAGACTCTGAAATTGAAACATGCAAAGGCTAAACACGGCTTCTACGGGATGAACCCTAGAACTAAATTTTTTTGGCTTTTTCGTGGATGATAGGATAATAAAGAGACAAAATAAACTAAAGGTAGGGCGAACCCGACGATGCACCTAAAGCTCGATTACCACTTGATGTGGACTAGGGTCCCGATCTTCGAAAGGTTCAGATAACTCTTGATTTGGCGAAGATGTGAGACACGTCGATCCGGCTCCTGAACAACACGTTCGAACCCTGCAATCGCAGCACCACGTCCTCTATGGTTATCAACCGGCGTTGCACGGTTGACCGCACCAAGAAGGCTAATCCCTGCCTGCGAATCAAGAACACAAGCAAGAACAAGAAACAACGCAACCAAATTTACAGATGTATGATTAATCTCACGAGTTGGGGTCTCACAAACCGATGAACGGTGAAACTGTCTAAGCAGAATAATCTAAGCAAAATCCAAACCTAACATGGGTGGTGGCTGCTGCTAATAAATACTTGGGGACGTGCAAGAACCCCCTAGACGCTCCTCTAATGGGCTCAAACGAGATACACGGCCCAAACGACAAAAACGGTGACGCAGCACCAAAATAGATTCTGGACGACCCACTATTTCGATGATTCCTGACGACTCAGACGAATTTTGACATGAGACCAGATCCACTGGAAAGGTTATGAAATAATCTTTCCATCCATATGTAGAAGGCCCAAATCCGACATCGTATGCGATTTGTCCGTCTATTTTAATTCAGACTATTCCTGAACTCCAAAACAGACTCGAAGTTGACTTGATTTGGGCCTCCATAATGCCTTGCACCCTCTTGCTGGACCTCCACGCCTCCAAGCCCTTTTCCATTCATATTATGGTCCTCTCCTTGATTCCTAATCATAATAAAATCATTAGGTAGCAAACTATTCTCAAAATTATGAAAGGAAAGACTTAGGAATGAGCTCACCTCTAAATTTAATTGTCGGGCGCGAGCTCTAGTGATTGGTCTTTGAATGTTCAGCGGAGGAGTGTCATTTGTATCAAAGGAGTGATGTCCTCATCAGTAACAATTTGCTACGATTTACAAACCGACTCAACTAGCTGGAACTTATCTAGCCACTTTGTGTGCTGCGCCTTTGATACTGGTTACCGACCATAACACGGTGATATCTACAAGGTCGAAAAATAAATAGAAATCAGCTAAAGTTGGCTCTCAGTAAACTCTTTGAAATGTGCATAGCAAAACAGGTCTGTTATCCAAAAAATCAGATATAAAAATGATATTTATATCAGTACATGTGATAGCAAAAAATATTTCGATTTGAAACAGTTACTATATCAAATAATGATCGAAACTTGATCATTATTTGATCTTGATTGTTATAAAAAACACTCAAGATCACACTAATCAAGTGAACAGTAACAAAGATATATCAAGCAAGCAGGACCGACATCCCAACTAGGCAACCTGCGAGTAGAAAATTAATATGATTTGCAGACTAGAAGACGTGCAAAAAGATTCAGGGAATAACCGGAAAATATCCTAATCCCTATATGCCACACATGTAACTATATCATTTAGCTTTTGATGAGGGCATCGCCAAGCTAGGTGCGCTCAAGCTAAAGTCTCCTCCAAGTTACAAGTTACTTCCAACTCCGTCGGCGCATCCGATTTGGATTCAGCAACCTGTCTGAATGAATTTGATGATATCTCCTTCATACGACATTGGAATGAGGCGTTTCTAGAGGCGTTGGAAAGAGGACAGCTACGTGGTCGTTTTGGTTCTGGTCCCAGCTCTAGAACCATCGCAGATCATTCTTTGTGATTCCAATAAGGTGCTGCATCACCTTTTTAGGCCGACTCAGCCTTGTATCGTGCCGGGCCTTAAGCCGATGTTAAGGACGCCACATCCTGGTTCGTCCTCAACCCTAGCACGTCCCTAGACTATAAGACTTAGTAGCCACCGCCGTTTAGACTTGGGTTTTGTTTGGTTCGAGTTTTTCAGAGAGAAACTACTATTGAATCATTATTAGTGTGGCGACAAGTCCTTTTACTGTGATCCAGGGCCCCTGTTCTTATTCTTCTCGACTGTGGCGATTAGTCCTTTCGAACCGAGTGCTAGAACTCTTTTAATTCAGAGTGTCAATTCCTATTTGCAATTTCAGATTGCGTGTTTATCCCTTCTTGCTTGTGTTCTCGATTCGCTTGTAGGAAAAGCCTTCTCGACGAGGTCAATCAAGTTGTGCTTGGTTGATGTAATTAAGCTGAAACATAATTTCAAATATGCAATAAATGATACAAATTGATTGGTATCGAATGCGGGCTATTCCTTTGGATTGTATTGTCGATAACATATTCAGTCATATGTCATTCAATAGCTCATCTAAGGGCAACCTGTACGGGACATCAGCTAGCAAAGGTAACAATACTTAATTTTGCGCATATACTACTTCGGCGAGCACACCTGAAAGGACGCCAATTTGTACAACAAATACCTACAAAATCTAGAAATCTACACTACCCAGACCTACCGAATCATGGAATCCACAAACCACAAAGGAAACTACAGTGAATTAACCAAGAAGAGGCTCTGTGCACTGCTTAACTGCTATTTGTTTGCCACCGCCGTTCTTGTTGCGTGGGGTCAATGCACCGCTCAATGCTATGTTCCGTCTGACGCCGCCCACCAATCGTGCCGCCGGCCCCTGGCTCCGCGCACCACTGGCCCCTACATCTGCGCGCCGTCGGACCCTGCCTCTGCGCGCGTCGCCTTAGCCGTCCGACCCTGGCCGCGTGCCTGCTGCCTCCGAGTGGTTGGTCACACATGAGATGCCCCTCGAGGGAGCGAGGGCATCTAATTTTACATTGTCTCTCTCCTCCGAGGCAAAATCGCATCTGTGTTTGGCTCTTCCGTTGGACCTCTTATTTCCGATGCACAATAGCAGTTGACTATGCAAAATGGATATATGGCTCCTCTGTTACAGTCAGTCTTACAAGCAATGGACAGTTAGCCTTTTCGTGAGCATGACTCACCTGAGTAATTTTGCTCGTTTCTAAAAGATGAGTCTTGATTGTGGGGTCACTTGTTGTTTAATAATACATTTTGATGTCACATGTGCACATTATGTATAAAATGCTTTAAAATTCGTGCACTTTTTAGAAAAGGACCACCGGAGCATTTCTCTATGTATAATAGTAAGAGAAACTTACTTTGACCATGTCAGTGTCCTCGATATCCACGTATTTTCCCCTGTGCATCAACACTAGACACACCCGTATCCTTGGTGTGACCTATTTATTTCTGCAAGTTATATTATTTGGAGTCTCTTAATATGTTTGGTTTCTTGTGCTTTGTTATATACTTGTATGTTGTTGCATATCTTAATACTTCACTGTTTTGTTTATACAAAATAAGCACATTGATTGGAGAAAGAAAGGGACATCGTAATAATGCATGTTCCGACTCTTTTCTCTTCTTTTGTTATAAGCCTGTCTTTGTACTAGTTACCTTCGTTTTCTATGAATACCTGTAGCGTTGAACTCCAACTATACGGCAAGATGAGACTGCTAACAAAAGTTAGGAACAGTGGTAGAGCATACTGAACTGTTGCTAAAATTCAGGAGCAGTTAATCAATCAGTCATTTAGGATTTTCCCAGTTAAATCTAATATTAGCTTTATCTGTTGCATTTTTTTTGAGATTCATGTATGCATTACCTTCAGATTTAATCCTATAGCCAATGTATATGTTTCATATTCATGTCGTTAAACATATATGCATAGAAACTTAGGATTGACAATCTAACTCTTTTTACTATGGGGTTTGAGGATTTACGATCCGCTTATTTGACACTTATTAATTTCCCTGCCATCTTGATTTACTTGAATTTTTTACTTTTCTTTTCCTTTTGTCTAGAGTCAATATACCTAACTGGGTTTGGTTGTTGTTGTAGCCGGTCACCTTGGACCAGCCGGACCCTGGGTTTTCTTGCTCCTGTTAGCTGCCCTTTGGCCCAGGCGAGATGCACTACCGGAATCCGGAAGTGGCAAAAGCTATTATACACACGGCAAAGCATTTTGCCGTAGGTAACACACGGCGAAGGCCTGACGGCAACTAGGCCCGACGGCGAAGCCATCTTCGTCGTGTGCCAAAGTACGGGCACACGGTAAAAACTTCGCCGTGTGCTAGAGCCGGCACACGGCAAACTCTGTAGCCTTCACGGCGTTAGAACCCGCGATTTGCCGTGTACTCGTCCTTGGCGCACGGCAAAAAGGTTTTTAAAAAATAAAAAAAACAGGGCATGGAGTCACAGCTCCCGGATTGCTGCGCGCTGGCGGCCCCGGAGGCGCGGGTGGTCCTGGCGGACGGCGCTGGCGGACGGCGCACTGCGGCGGTTCCCGGGTGGCACGCGCGCGTCGCGGACGGTGAAGGCGGCGGCGGCGGCGGCGGCGAGCGGCGCCGGCCCCGCGGGCACGTGGTTCCTGTGCTGCGGACGGGCTGGAGCTCGGTGGCGTGGTGGCAACTGTGGGCGGCGATGAGAAGCTCCAGCCCGGGCAGCTCTACCTCGTGCTCCCCGCCGCGATGCGGCGCCGCGCGCGGCATGTCGAGGAGATGGCCGCGCTCCGCGGCGACGACGGCGGCACGCTCGTGTTCCTCGAGGTCGCGGCGGCCGAGAGTGGAGCCGGTGCCCCCGCTGGCGCTGCCCCGTCCTGCCTCCCTCCGGCGCTACCGCTCCGCCTCCCCATCGCTATCTCTCTCTCTCTCTCCCTCTCGATCTGGTTGGTGTGGGGAAAGGATAAGGCAGAAGAGGAGAGAAGGGAACGTGAGGGAACGATCCGTGTGACTGCCGCGGATCGATGACGTGGTAAATTTTTTGCCGTGTGCCAGATCACGGCACACGGCGAAGGGCCTCTTTGCCGTGTGTCCTCACAAGGACACACGGTAAATAAATATTAAAATTAAATGTAATATATTAAAATTATTAAAAGATAAAATATATATTAAAAATTAAGGTGAAGCACTCTGTGTTGTTTATTGTTGATAGAAAAAGTTTTGAAGTTAAATTATAATTTGAATGTTTCTTGCATCTACGAACCTAACCATATCTTCTCTATTCTCTATGGAACTTATTCGAACAAGCTTCAGTTTATAAGCATTGTAGGTGATAAAATGTGCAATACCTACTCAACTATTTACCATAGACTTCGTGTATGATAAAAAGATATACAGACAAATCTCATGAATTTCAGACTTTATTTGAATTTTCTAGTATTTAAATACTATTTGACCCCACGTTTGAGGCAAAATTTTATGAGTACAACTTTTGAAATTTGATTTCAACCACTGGATATCGCCTTACACTAGTCTCAGTATCATGAATATCATTTTTTGACTCACTTTATTCTATTATTTCATGCACTTGCAGTTCAAATCTGACTTATGTGAAAAAAATCTTTTAAATGAAATAAAATAGTTAAATATAGTAAAGAGAGCTAGAAATGCATCAAATTCGAACATATAGTACCAAACATTGTATGTGGACTAGAGAAAAATTTTGAAAGGCAAATGGCAATATTTTTTTCCTTGTTCGCCGTGTGCCTTGCCTAGCTTTTGCCGTGTGCCAGGTCACGGCACACGGCAAACAAGGGACTTTGCCGTGTGTCAAAATCCTGACACACGGTAAATAGGGTTTTTCCACTAACGCCCGTCGGTTGGGTGACCGCGAAACTTTAACGGAGTTTCTTTGCCGTGTGCATGACCGTCGGTACACGGTTAATTCCATCTTTGCCGTGTGCCTGATTTTGCGCACACGGCAAAGTGTCTCTTTGCCGTGTGCTGCTGTTTTGCCATGTGTGTGACTAGAAACACACGGCGAATAGGTTGTTTGCCGTGTGTCCGATCAGCTACACACGGCAAACTTTTGTTTTCCGGTAGTGATGACCTGCTTTCGATACAATCTTACCTAGCTGGCAATATGGCTCTTTCGTTTGGCCTCTGGGATATGGAGAAATAGAGTAAAGGTAAAGAAAAGGGAAATTTTCAAGAAAATCAAAATAAGATAGGACAATAATGCAAGCAATCTTAAATCATCCAAGCAACATAATGAGAGTTCAAATTGCCGATTCCCTCTGCTGAAACTAGTTTTGACTGGACACATCTATGTACTATACGCGTTAGTAGGTTTCTTCAATAATAACAACCTGGAAGCGATAACTACGTGTGAATAGAAACGTTGTCTACCGTTTAATCACGAGATCATTGACGGATGATCTAGTCTTTTCCTCTCTTTTTTCATGGAAAATGTTGGCAAGCTAGCTAGTGACAACCCATGTTCTGTCACTTCTTACGAGCTTAATTAAATCGCGCCAACCATGTTTTGTAACAATCAGTTTCGTCTTTACTACTGTTGATCACGATGTTGCACAGTCAGAGCCTCGTGCTCGGATACCGACTCCCACTAACGGGACGTTGCTTATTATAAATTGACTTGCTAAGAACAGTGGAGCATAATAATCTTGCACAGCAATCATCTGTCCTACTCCACCTCCGGCCAGTATCTCTCCTCCATGGATCCAAGCTCCGAAATCATAGTCGATTTCACTCCAGTTTTCCGCATCTACAAGAACCTCCGCGTGGACCGGCTGATCAGCGACGCTGTGCCAGCTGGCCACGACGCAACCACCGGCGTCACCTCCAAAGATGTCTCTATCGGCGAAGATGCCGGCGTCTACGCCCGCCTCTACCTCCCAGACATGGCTAGTATCCAGTCATCGGACTCCAGCAAGAAGCTCCCCGTGCTTGTCTACTACCACGGCGGCGGCTTCGTCACCATGTCCCCGGCATCTTCAATGTACCACGCATTCCTCAACTCGCTGGCAGCGAAGGCCGGCACGCTGATCGTCTCCGTGAACTACCGCAAGGCGACGGAGCACCCGTTCCCCATCGGCTACGAGGACTCCTTCCTCGCACTCCAATGGGTGCTCTCTTCTTCGTCAGGCAGAGATCATGATCCATGGCTATCACAGCACGGCGACCTCACCCGTGTCTTCCTGGCCGGCGACAGCGCCGGCGGAAACATCGCGCACAACATGGCCATGATGGCCGCCGGCCGGCTGGACCCGGATGCCAAGGCGCGGATCGAGGGGTGGTCCTGCTGCACAGCGCGTTCTGGGGCAAGGAGCCCGTTGCCGGCGAGCCGGCGGCGGCAGCAGGGTTCATGGAGACGCTGTGGAGCGTGGTGTGCCCCGGGGCGAAGGCCGGGGTGGACGACCCGTGGATGAACCCGCTGGCCGCCGCCGCGCTGAGCCTGCGCAACCTGCCGTGCAAGAGGATGCTCGTGTGCGCGGCGGACGGGGACTTTTTGCGGTATAGGGACAGGGCTTACCATGACGGCGTTGCGGCGAGCGGATGGGGCGGCACGCTGGAGTGGCTGGAGTCCAAGGACTCCGTGCACTGCTTCTTCCTTACCGAGCCCGATGGCCATGAGGGCGTTTTGCTCATGGACCGGCTGATCACCTTCCTCGCTGGTGGTGCTGAGAATCAGTAGAATATGCCGCACAACAGATAAATTGGCACTACAAACATGGTCTTGTCGGACGATTCAATTTCCTACACAGCATGTTTACCACTCTTGGATGGGAATGTTATAGTAGTTGTAGCTAAAGATTTGTAATACTAATGAGTAACTGTATACAGACATGGAAATATGGAACCTCCGAAAACTACTTCTATTTCCTATATATTGAGATTATGTACAATGGGAGATGCAATATATGAACTTTCTTATACCGCTCCACGAATGAACTTTAGTCCCACTAGCTAGCTACCCACGGCAATACCAACTCCTAGGGTAAATGCAATCTTTCACCGGAAGGAAGCGCAACATCAACTTCTAACTGGTTCAAATCTCACAAAAAATTGGTCAGATTTTGTCAAAAAAGTTGTGAAAACTGACCCTTTTTTTCAGTTTTGTTAACCATGTTTAGCAGTGTCAACCAGCCCCCACCGCCAAAGGCGCCAACACTCTCCCTCGTTCAGTACTTTTGGGTTACTTGCACATGTAACTCCTTATAAATAAACGTGGATTGTTCGAAAGAAATGCAATTCTGATTGGTTATTGTTAGTTATAGCAATATTTTACTCCCACCGCAACGCATGGGCACCTAACTAGGTAGTATAAAAAAAGGAATGATAAGACAAGCAAACCTGTTTCAAGATGCACCAACTCTAAACGAGTATGAACGTTTTCATTACGATCTGCACTCAAAATTATTCAAATCTTTCTTTGTGTTAACCTCTTTCTTGGCATCTACTTGGTACCTTCACTGCTAAACTTGTTGCTTAAGGAAGGCCGTATCAGGCACAAGGACGGTTATTTATATAGATGGTATATGGAAAATTATACATTACCCATGAATAGTATGTTCTTTTTTTCGAAACGCGTGTGGGTGTGTATTTCATTAAGAGGAAAGACGATTACAACACAGTCTACACTATGGGAGGATCGTCCTATGCCGTGTGCCGAAAGCGCACGGCAAAGATAGAAAAACACACGGCGAAGTCTTTGCCGTGCGCAGCACACGGCATAGACGGGACGGCAAAACAGCCGTCGGCAAACGGCTCTTTGCCGTGTGCTTCCTGTCGTGCACACGGCAAGGCCTATGCCGTGTGCCTAAACGCACACACGGTACCATAAAGCTGCCGTTACCCTGACGGCAAGGTAACGGCCGCTTTGCCGTGTGTCGTCCACGGGGCACACGGCACAGTGTGTATTGATTTGCCGTGTGCCTCCCGCCGTGCACATGGCATGGGTGCTATCTTTGCCGTGTGCCGCGCGCACGGCACACGGTGAAAAGGGACATCTTTGCCGTGTGCCGCGCAACACGCACATGGCATAGTTAGAGGTTTGTCGTGTGCCAGGTTGGCAGCACACGGCATATCTGGAGACTTTGCCGTGTGTATTGGACAAAGGCACACGGCAAACATGAAACCCTAGGTTGCCAGGTCCCAACCTTTACCGTGTGCCTGTGTCCAATACACACGGCAAACATGGTATACCCTACATCCAAATATCTGTATTTAGGCGGCCCCGGACCAAAAAAAGTACCGATAATCATCATATCACATATTTCATCACATACAATCACAAATTTCATCACAGGCAATCACATATTTCATCACAGGCATCTACAACATAAATATACCACAATTCTGCACATTGGTTCACAAATATGTTTGCAAGCACAAGTTAATGTTCAGAAGCATAGTTTTGTTATCCACGGTAGACCCCAGGAGTCCGATAAACACAAGGAAGACAATAGTAAGATAGAAAGTTCACTAACACATAATTCCCCTCATCCGAGACGACGACAAAATGTCCGGCTATCTTGCCGACCATCTGCCGGCGACAAGTCGACATCTTGATCCCCGTAGCAGGCCATTGACCCCAGGCATTCGATCCCGCCGATTGATTCTGCACAAATGAGATGTGTTGATTACTGATTAGTCTATCAACAAATAATTGTTGCTCTATTATGGACAAAATATGAACTAGAATGTTTTTACTCACAGGAGTACCCGTCGGCGTGGCCGCTGGAGGTGGCACAAAGAACGGCAGCGGTGGCAGTGGTGTACCTAAAGTCTGCCCAAGTGATGTGCACCACTGATCAAGCTGTGCCTGCGCTGCTCCGAGCTGGTCTGCAATCCTCCTGGACACCTCCTGTTGGATTCTATCTTGCATGTTCTGCTCCGGATCGTGCCTTGCCCTCCTCTCTCGATTTGAGCTGGGCCTGCAATTTTTTATCTCACTGTGCCGTTAGGAAAAAGACGTGTAGAAACAATTAACCAGGGACGAATGTAAATGAAATTACCTCAAGTGCGTCCACCCGTCCCGTAGTAGTGCTAGGTCGAGGGCGTATAGCCGGGCTTGAGCTCATGCTCCTCGCTCGTATATCGGAGAGTGTGTGCCCGTAGTTGAGTGAACCCTGTCCAATGTAGTACCGTCCATGCTTCTTGCCTCCACCCACCCTCATCACGACCTCTCCATCAAGATCCTCCGTGGAAGGATCCCACTCGGCCCATGGATCTGTCTTCCCATCTCGGTGTACTCGTGAGGCGGCTGTGGACTGATGGATTGCTGTACGTCGAGGGTGGAGCATCCGGGATGTACTCGGTGTCGGGCGCTGTCGCCTTGCCCCTGTGGGCCATAGCCCATGCCGAGAACTGGGTGCAAGGACGGTCCTCATGTGACTTTGACTGCAAAACATAATAGCGAGATGATTAGAAATTATATGACACTGGTAAGAAATAAATGAATTCACATACCCATCTACTTTTTTTCTTTGGCTTCATCTGTCTGGTACAACGACGCGAGCGACTTGACGACACCACCCACCATCTTCAACCAATCACCTGCAATTGAAAAAAAGAAAACTGTCAACATACTATGAAAGAACAATAAAACATAATTTGAAATATTAAAGTATTGTAATAGTATATGTCAAAATAACTATTATCAACATCGGGAAAATAACAAAATCATACATGTTTATCTAGAAATAATCATCATCATCGGGATCAGCTGGATCATAATCCCCGTCATCACTTTCGCACAGGTCGATATCAACATCGATATCGGAAGGAACATGCTTGTCGGGAACACCCGAAAGTGATTCTTCAAGTTCACGTAAGTCAGCCGGATCATCAACCTCTTCTGCAACATCCTCATTGTCTACTTCCATATCGAACATTCCGAATATGTCTACCGCAAAGGTCCGTTCTAGCCCGTCATCTTGAAAGAACTCATGTTGGTGATATTGGTTTGGGTCTATGGTGTAATCGGCATCGTTTGGAAGAGGTAGTTTATTGTGTGGCCTTATTTTGTAGACAACATCCCAACCTTTGAGACCATCTTTCCGGCATGGGTATGACACATAATATACTTGTGTGGCCTGTTGAGCCACGATATAGACATCGTCTCCGGGTAAGACGGAGGATTGTTGAATTTCAACCATCCCAATGCCGAGGCGTCCGTCTCACTACTTGAGGGTCAAACCAATGACATTTGAAAATGACAGGAGTAAGAGGTTTGGAACCATGAAACTTGAGTTGGTATATCTCTTCAAGTATTCCATAATACTCGAGCCCATCTTGGCACTGGAGTAAAAACTCCGGTATTTGTGGTTACGTCGTCCGGACGAGTCTCCTTGTACCATCTCGTGTGAAAGCGATATCCATTAACGTCATAACCTTTGTAGCTCGTGACTCTATAGTTAAAGCCACACGCAACTTGCCTCAACTCGGCGCTCATGGACTTATCCATTTGTGCACTGCAAGAGACACGAGGACAATTAATTAATTATGCGCTATTTATAGTGACAAACTAAGTACATATCCATTAATTGGACGTTACCTCATGTCCGAACCAAGAAATGAAATCGGGCATTTGATTCCCCGCACCATATTTCAGTAGGGTATCAAGTTCGTGCGGGGTAGGTTCCCTTTTTCGACGCGAGAATTGATGTAAAAATTTCCTGTAGCAAAAAAAATCAGGGGGATTGACATTTGACGCAGAAGAGTGACTACTCGAGTGAAAGAATCATTAAGAACTTACTGTATATATGGCTCAACTTCAGAAAGATTGGTCAACACATATAGCATGATCGTGTGATACTCGGTATGACTCAATAACTTATTCTTCCCACCAAATGAAGTTTCGAGCTGCCCTTGAAAAAGGCTAAGTTTCGATTCACCTTCGCCGGCATTTTAACGAGGAACAGGGTTATGCATGCTTGGGAGGTTGTCGGAATAGTATTTAGTTGTGAAATTTATATTTATTTCCACATTTAGTCCGAAGAACCTTTAGAGATCTCTCGATTGGATAGCACCAACGAAACTGCACAGGACCACCCATTCGTACCTCATAAGGAAGGTGTAAAATCATATGTTGCATCGAAGTGAAGAACCCGGGTGGAAAGATCTTCTCCATCTTACGGAGCAACACGGGTGCCACTTTCTCTAAGTCTTTAATCGGGGTCCGGGAGACCTCCTTAGCACAAAGCACACGGAAAAAATAACTCAACTCTGCCAGCACGGTCCGGACATGATCGAGAGATAGCCTCGAACCATCACCGGAAGAAGATACTGAAGCCACACGTGGTAGTCATGACTCTTGAGCCCGGTGACTCGCCCGGTAGATAAATTCACTCCCCTAGCCCAGTTCGCTGCAAAGCCATCAGGAAACATTAACGTCCGGAACCATTCCAGTACTTCCCTCTTTTGAGCCGCAGTGAGGGCGAAATCAGCCTTAGGCTTCTTCCATGACTTGGTGCCCGGTCTAGGCTCCACCATGCTTAGCTTTGGTCTATCACATATGAGTTGTTGATCCAGTCTCGCTTTCACATTATCCCTTGTTTTGTCGGGGATGCCCGTGATTGTGTTAAAACCGACCTCGGCGATATTCTTTTCGGTGTGCATCGCGTCAATATTGTGTGGAAGGAGAATGTTATCCATATATCCAAGCCGATACAAGCTTGGTATTTGATTCCATGCATGTTGTACTCCGTATCCCACGAAACAATTTTTTCTATATCCAACCTTAGTGACTCTAACTCAGCCCGAATCATGGCACCGGTCATGATCTGTGGTGGAGGGTCATTAACTTCCCGACCTTTCGTGAAGTTCTTTTTGTCCTTTCTAAATGGATGGTCAAGAGGGAGAAATTGTCGGTGTTGGTCGAACGAAGAAAACTTGCCACCCTTAGACAACCGATTGAACGCCACGGTTGCCTTACATACAGGACATGGAATCTTAGAGTGAACACCCCAGCCACAGAATGCCCCATATGCCAAAAAGTCATGCAGAGAGTAGTGAAACCACACGCGCATTTTGAAGTTGCGCCTTGTAGCTCGATCGTATGTCAATACCCCATCATTCCAAGCACGTTCTAAATCATCAATCGGAGGCTCCATGAACACACTCATACAATTCCCGGGGTGTTCGGGAATTATCAACGACAAAAATATGAATTGTCGTTGAAATAGTACGCCGGGAGGGAGATTAAGTGGTATAACAAACACGGGCCAACAAGTGTATGTGGCAGCACCCATTCCATAAGGATTGAACCCGTCGGTTACCGGGGCCACACGTACATGGCGATCCTCTACAACGATGTTTTTGTAAACCCCATCAAAATGTGTCCAAGATTCGCCATCGGCGGGGTGTACAAGCTTGTCGGGATGGTACCTATGCCCATGTTTGTGCCATGTCATCCGCTTTGCGGTCTCCTCGTTCATGTAAAGACGTTGGATCCTCGGTATGAACGGAAGGTACCGAAGGATTTTTACGGGAATCTTGAGCTGCTTCACACTACCATCCCTCCCCTTTACCTCCATGTACCTAGAGGAGTTACACTTTGGACGAGTGCTTTGCTTGAGCATGTTCTTTTCTGAACAAGACGCATCCGTTCCGACAAGCATGGATCTGCTCATATGGCATCTTAAGCGCGCTTAGTAGTTTCCGTGACTCATACATGCTCTTTGGCAGAATGTGACCTTCCGGAAGCAGGCTGCCAACAACAGTCAACATAGCATCGAAACCGTTTCGACTAATGCCATGCGAGACTTTATGGCCATTAGGCGAGCAATGGCATCCGGTTGGCAGACCTTGGTATGCCCGTGAAGGGGTTGTTTTGCCGCCTCCATCATTTGGTAATATGCCTTTGCAGTTGCCTCCGGCTCCTCCTCCCGCTCCTCCGTTGGTATTTCATCCCCGTGTGCTTCATGGTAGTCATTTAACATGTCTGCTACACCGGCATCGGAATCATAATCATCCATGCGTTGTCTCACTACCTCATGTCGCGGACGCATGCTTTCACCATGGCAGGTCCACAAGGTATAGTCTGGCATAAATCCATTCTTGCCAAGGTGTCTACCTACAACATCTTTACTTGTGCTTGACGAGTATTTCTACAATTGTCACATGGATACCAAGTTACTTTCGGTCCTTCAAGCCTAGCAAATGCTCGTTCCAAGAACTGGTCGGTGTTATAAATCCATTCACGAGTGAAGTTTCCATTCTTTGCCCATCCGGTGTACATCCATTCACGGTTCGACATCCTCCGACATATCGTAGAAAAATATCAAACATAATTTCATCTACACCGATGCCTATAGTCTAATAGGTGAAGATAGGTCCTAATCCCACTCGAGGATCCGTAGTTGTGGCTAGTTTCACGGTATACTCCTGTCCGAGACAGAATTTCGGCAGCACCTCCCCGCTGATCTCCAAATACACGTCCTACAAAGGAGATTGTGTATCCGGAGAACAACGGAGACGTGCTGCCGAAATTCTGTCTCGGACAGAGTATACCGTGAAACTAACCCCCACTACGCATCCTCGAGCTGTCCAAAAACGTGGACAATTCGAAACGGATACAGATCAAAGATATGCAAATATCAACATATCTTCAACCGTATCTATTTCGAACGGGAGACACCTAACTAGGTTACGTGACTCAACCTACGAGCATGAAACATACGGAGGGGTGTTTACGATGTGCTCACCTAGGGCTCGATGACGGAAGGTTCGATGACGGGGAGACTGTCGGGACCGCGTCAAATCGCCTTTCCTACAAAACAATAAACTAAAACTTGTCAATTCAAAAATTCGACGAGCACCTCTCCCGCTTGGAGAGGTTCCCACAACCTAGAACATACGATCACATACGGCTCGATGGCCGATAATCATCGCGTCGTCAATACATTCACAAAATTTATCTCACCTCGGTTACGATGTGCTCACCTAGCACGCGGGCACGGACACGGGGCGGGCACGGGCACGGGCGCGCGGGCGCGCACGGGGTGCGGCGTGGGCGCGGGCGCGCGTGCGTGGGGCACGGCACGGCGTGGGCGCGGGCGCGGGCGGCACGGCGCGGCCGCGGGGGCTCGCGTGGGGAGGCGCGGCACGGGCGGGGCGGCGGACGGTGCGGGCGGCGGCGCGGGAGACGAGCGGCGCGGTCGGAAGGGAAGCCGAGAAATGGACAAGTCCCCGATCTAACCGGGGACTTTTAGATCTGGATCAAGTTTGCCGTGTGCCACGTGCCGGGAACACGGCAAACATAGGGCACACGGCATAAGCAGTCTTTGCCGTGTGCCACGTGCCGCATAAGACACACGGCAAAGAATTTCTTGCTGATTTTTTAAAAAAATTATAAATGCATAGAAATTTTGAAAAAACAACCAAATTTGAACTAGACACTAATAAGATGTCCTAGTACCTATATAAAATTGGTTGATGTCAAAAAATGAGCCGACGAAAATTTTCATGCAATATATGGATGCCTCATATTCAAGACTCGAATCTTCTACGTAGATCTTCAGATTTGTGAGCGACATGTACGACAAGTTGTTCGAAACATTTTATACTTTTTACCACAGCCTCTACGTGGGATGAAACGATGTCGGGGCAATTCTCATAATTTTCAGACTCTATTTGTATTTCATAAAATTTAAAATCGATTAAAGAAAATGCTAGTAGTTATATTTCATGTACAATACACGCATCATTTCTTGTTATTTCTTGCATATGCACTAAAATAGGAACAATAAACATGAATATCATGTTTTCCTCCACCATACTCCATTATCGAGAACCACTTGCAATTCAAAATTTGAATTTCATGAAATAATACAAGGAATGGAAAAAATTGAACAAATATAGCAAAATTTGATAAAAAAAATTACCAAATAATGAAATTCATGTTCCTTGCTTAATGTGTTGACAAGGAAAAAAATCTATAAAAGAAAAGGAGAAGAAAAAAATAATGTTTGCCGTGTGCCTTGGAAAAACACACGGCACAAAAGGTCACGTGCGTGTCACGTGTACCTTATGCCGTGTGCATAAAGCATTTGCCGTGTGCCCCGGTGCGGCACACGGCAAAACACGCGTGCCTGTGCGCGGCACGTGGCTAATGTTGCCGTGTGCTGCACTGCGGCACACGGCAAAGCCAGCGGGTGGCATGGGCACGTGGCCCTGTTTGCCGTGTGCCTCGCTCGGGGCACACGGCAAACATTAGTACCACATCAGCCAGCCGGAGCGGTCGTGCCCGGTTTAAAAGCACGGCCGTCCTGGCACTCTCGACGTTATCGATACATGCGCACACGGCCTGTGGGCCACCAGGACTGGGTCGGCCGAACCTGGGCCTGCTTATGAAAACCTTGCTAGTAGTGGTGGGCCCGTCGGCCGGGCCCACCACTACTAGCATGAGTTTCGAAGCAGGCCCAGGTTCGGCCGGCCCAGACTGACGGCCCACGAGCCGTGTGTGTGCGAATGTATCGATAGCGTCGAGATGGCCAGGGCGGCCGTGCTTTTAAGCTGGGCACGGCCGCCCTGGCTGGGCGATATGGTACTAATGTTTGCCGTGTGCCCTGGCCGAGGCACACGGCAAACAGGGCCGCGTGCCGCGCACAGGCCGGGCGCGCCGTCAGGCCGCTTCGTGCGCGCCGTTAGACGCTCGCGCGCCGTCACTTTTCGCCGTGTGCTCCCGCGCTGGCACACGGCGAACATAATCGTTGCCGTGTCGCGCGGTCACCGGCACACGGCGAACAGGATTTGTGTCGTGTGCCGTGTCCATGACACACGGCGAAATATATGTTTGCCGTGTGTCGCGCGGTGGCACACGACAAAGGTTTATTTGTGCCGTGTATCTGGTTTGTGCCGTGTGTACTTGTCTTGGAGCACGGCGAAATGTTATGTACGCCATGTGCCCGATAAACGGCACACGGCGAAGTTTCCTGCACACGGAAAACTTGGTCTTTCCCGTAGTGCTAGTAGGCTGTAGATCAGCCACCGGATACACTTTGATTACATCGATGTTTATACAAAAGTAACGAAGTCACTAATCACCGGAAGCCCGCACTGTCCACCGCTGACTGACAAAGTACTTCCAGGTAAATGCTTTCATGAGTTTCTCCATCGCCCTGATCGCCCAAGCTGGGAGCCGCAGGACCATGCATATATATATAGCTACACTGGGATTGCAGCCAGGGTTGATTTCGTAAGAGCAACTCTTCCCGATCTGTTAAGAAAGGCCCGCTTTCCAGGTTGGGAGGCGATTGCCAATGGAATCGACCAGCGGTTGTATCACAGTCTTTGGTAGCTTGCAAACAAAAAGTGGGATGCTCATATATTTGCATGGAATTCCTGAAGTTGGGTCGGGAAGAAGTTCATGACCGTCTCCATGTCTTCATCTGTGCATCTGATCGGCGAAAATTGGCACTTGTTAATGTTCGTGTGCAACCCCGAAGCAGCAGTCACTTGTCGACGTTCGGCGAAAATTTCACTTGTCGACGTTCGGCGAAAATTGCCATTAATAGTATGTTGAGATAGTCACACAACATAGGACCGTGGTGACTAGACCACTATAACATTTTTTTTTTGATAATGGAAAGAATCCAGCCTCTACATCCAAAATGGATGTACACGGCGGCCTAACAGTACATAGAGCTCTTAAGCTCCAAGGTTTAACACAGCGCAAAAAACAGGTATAAAACGCCAAACATGATTGAGAGACCCTAACAAAGCTCTAGGCTCAACCACTCAAAAGATTTAGTACTGAAGTCTATTCCTAAACTTCCAACCAAATCTAGTGAAAATCTCCATCATGACCGACTCCAAAAGACGACATCCAAGCTTGAGCTTGTCTCTTTCTTCCTCCTTAAGCAGCAGTGACCACCAACGGATCCAATATGTGGCCTTGAAGATCACCTATAAAATGGAGAAAGGTTTGGAGTTATTGAACACCATGTCATTTCTATTCAACCAAATAGCCCAACATATAGCTGCAGCCCCCAACAAAACTTGGTTCTTAGTTTTACGTGGTAAACCGTTTAACCAAGATCCTAACAAATGAGTAATACTAATGGGAGGTTGAATTCCAAATGTGACATGCAAGGTGTTCCAAATAAATCTAGCAAAGTGACAGTCAAAGAACAAGTGTTGTATAGTCTCGTAATGAACTACAAAAACAACAACTAGTATTTCCTTTCCAATTCCTCTTTGCAAGATTATCTTTGGTGAGTGTCACACCCTTTTGTAAGTACCATAAGAAGATCTTAATTTTCAGTGGTACTTTCAGTTTCCAAAGAGGGCTCTTATCGGGTACTACCCCCTCTTGTATCAAGGCTAGGTACATAGACTTGACCGAGAACGAGCCATCCTTGGATGGGTTCCAATTAAACACATCATTTTCTTCACTTAAATGAAGAAAAGCTATTGTTGACACTATTTTGAACCAATTCTTCAAATTTTCTCCTACCAACGCTCTTCTAAAAGAAACATTTAGAGGTCTTGTACATAGTACTTGAGGTATTGTTACATTCTTCTTCCTTGTTATTCTATACAACGAGGGATATGTTTCTTGGAGAGATTTTTTCCCAACCCAAACATCTTCCCAAAACATAACTTGATTACCACTTTTGACCATGAAAGAGCCTTCGGCCAAGAACCTATCTCTGACCTTCATAAGACCGGACCAAAAGTGAGAATCACCGGGTTTTCTTTGGACTTGGGAGAGGGTTTTGTTAGACAAGTATTTCTTTCTTAGAAGATTTTGCCACAATCCATCCTCGTTCAAGAGTTTATAGAGCCATTTGCTTAGAAGGCATTTGTTCTGTAACTCAAGGTTTTTAATTCCCAATCCTCCATAATCTTTAGGTCGACAAACTATGCTCCATCGAGTAAGTCTATATTTCTTTTGTTGGTCATCACATTGCCAAAAAAACTAGACCTGTAGTAGTCTAATTTTTCGAGAACACCTTTAGGTACCTCAAAAAAGGAGAGCATGTACATTGCTAAACTTGTCGGAACGGAGTTGATTAATATTAACCTCTCCCCCCCCGACAGAGAGCATCTTTCCTTTCCAGCTACTAAGCTTTTTTTGGAATTTCTCCTCAATAATTATCCAATCCTTGTTAGATAATTTTCTATGGTGCATTAGTATGCCAAGGTACTTGAAAGGAAATCCCCGCTCTTACAACCGAAGAGTTGGGCATATTCAAGCTCCACCTCCTTAGCCTTGCCATAGCAAAATAGTTCGCTCTTGTGGAAGTTAATTTTTAGACCCGATAATTGTTCAAAGGCGCTTAATACTAGCTTAAGCTCTTTTGCCTTAACAAGATCATGGTCCATGAAGAGGATAGTGTCATCTCGCATATTAAAGAATTGACAACCCATCCTCTACTAAGTGAGGTATCACTCCATCAAATTTGTCGTTAACCTTAGCTTTGTCTATTAACACGGAAAGCATATCTGCTATGAGGTTGAAAAGAATAGGAGACAATGGATCTCCTTGACGGAGGCCTTTCTTAGTCCGGAAATAGTGTCTAGTCTCGTCATTTACTTTAACCGCCACACTTCCCCCACATACAATTTGGTCAATCCACTTGCACCAAAGAGGAGAGAATCCTTTCATCCTTAGTGTTTGTTGTAGGAATGACCAATTGACTTTGTCATAGGCCTTTTCAAAATCTAGTTTCAAAATGACCCCGTCAAGTTTCTTCCTATGCATTTCATGAATGGTCTCATGTAGGATAACTACGCCTTCCATAATATTCCTCCCTTTCATAAACGCGGTTTGTGTCGGTCTTATGACTTTTTGGGCCACCAGTGCCACTCTATTAGTCATAACCTTTGTGAATATTTTGAAGCTTACGTTCAAAAGGCAAATTGGACGAAATTGTTGAATCCGAGTTGCCTCAGCTTGTTTGGGTATCGGGGTGATGACGCCAAAATTCAGGCTAAATAAATTCAACTCATCCTTATGGAAATCATTGAAGAGGGCCGTTAGGTCCTTTTTAATTAATTCCCAAAAGGCTTGATAGAACTCCGTCGGGAATCCATCCGGACCCGGAGCCTTGTTGTGTTTCATCTCAAAAATGGCCTTTTTGACCTCCTCCTCGGTGAAACTAGAGGTGAGAATTGACTTCTCATCCTCCGACACTTGTGGAATGTCATCCCTAACTGTCTCTATCATAGAGAAGTTATTGGGTTCTGGATAGCCAAAGAGACCTTTATAGTAATTGGTGATGTATTTTCTAAGGTTGTCATCTCCTTCAATAATGCCATCCTCTTGGTCTAATTTAAAAATACGGGTTTTCCTATGCCTCCCATTAGCCAACAGATGAAAAAACTTGGTGTTACTATCACCCAATAACAACTTAGTTGTCTTGGATCTTTGGTACCACTTTATTTCTTCTTCCCTCAACAATTGAGCAAGTCTCTCTTTTAAGCAATGCTTCAAGTCTAGTTCGGCATTGGTCAAAAGTTGAGACTCGGCTTTTTTATCTAATTCATCCGCTTTCTTAATGATAGCTTCTTTCTCCTTTTTGTATGAACCACTAACGTTCTTAGCCCAACCCCGTAGGAATTGTCTAAGGCTTCTAATTTTAGATTGCCGGATCCGTAGCGGTGACCTCCCCTACATTCCTTATTCCATACTTCACTCACTTTTTCTGCGAAACCTTCCCTTAGGAACCACCCAAGTTCAAATCTGAATTGGGATTGTTTGACATTGTGAGTGCATGTGTCTATATTAAGCAATAGAGGGGTGTGATCCGATATTTCCCTATTCAAGGCTTGAACCGTCGAAAGAGGGTACTTGGATTCCCAATTTGTGCTCATTAAAATTCTGTCTAGCTTCTCATAGGTTGGTATCTCCCTTGAGTTAGCCCAGGTAAACTGCCTATTTGAAAGTTCAAGTTCTCTCAAATCAACACTGTCTATGACGGCGTTAAAAAGGAAAGGCCATCTATTATCATATCTGTCATTGTTCTTTTCCTTTGGGGATCCGATGATATTAAAATCACCTCCCACCAGTATTGGCAACGAATCTTTGGAGCATGCATGAACAAGCTCCGTAAGGAATTCTTCTTTATGTTCCGGTTGCGCCGCTCCATATACAGCGACTAGCACCCATTTAAAACCATCCTTGATATTCCGGAGTTTAAATTTCACATAATAGTCACCCTCATCGATACTTCTATGTCGAAGGTTTCCAGATTGATCACCAGGAGTATACCACCTGACCTACCGTGAGGTTGGGACCAATGCCAAAAGAAATCTTGACCCCTACATATCTCATTTAAAATAGTTCGAGAGAAATCTTTTTCCCGGTCTCCAAGAGAGCTATAAAGTCTAGCTTTTGTTCTCTAGAGGTATCGGAGAGGAACTTAAATTTAGCCAAGTCACTTAGACCTCTGCTGTTCCAGAAGAATCCTTTCATTTCGACTTATTTGTTTTTCTACTCTTCTTAACTACCTTAATCCTTTTATGCTTTTTAGGATTAAAATTTGATGTAGATTTGTTTTTGGCGAAGATAGTTTCGAAATCACAACTTAGTTGATCGCTATCTTCATCCATAACTTCCTC
The DNA here is from genome assembly GCA_031894775.1 of Chloris gayana. NCBI lineage: Eukaryota > Viridiplantae > Streptophyta > Magnoliopsida > Poales > Poaceae > Chloris > Chloris gayana. The sequence continues at coordinate 253,205 of JAUNZO010000794.1, forward strand.
CGTTAAGTCACCGCATAAGTAACTTAGAGCAGTGTTGTCTACATCTCTTTCCTCATCTGTGATATAATCAACCTCTTCACCCTCAATAAGTGCAGCCTCAACCTGATCTAAAGCGGCTAGTCTATTCATTTCTATTAGTTTAAGAGACTTACAAGAATCTAAAAGTAATTGACCAGAATTTCCTAAAACAATGCCTATGTCGCTAAGGTTTGATTTAATATGAAGATCAGTGAAGGAAAGAAAGGAGGCCAAGAGCGTACCTTCCGGGTTCTCCAAATTCTTCCACGCCACTCTCTTCTCTGCTGTAGCCAAGACATGTTCTCCCGCTGATGCAGCAAGCCTCGGACTGTTCCGAGTTGATGGCAGCATCACCTCCTTGATCTTTGCCGCCTCCAGGATAGTATTCCTTTTGTCGTTGTCGAGGCCGCCCTGCAGAACAGTGCCAACCGTCCCCTGCTGCAGCGCTGCTACCAGAGAGTTGTCTAATGCCACCGCCCCTGGCTCCACACCGAGCACAGCCGGCACTACAGTGGCCGAAATTGGCTCGTTCCACACCACGGCATGGGGCGAAGCCACATCTGGACCAGCTGTTCCAGGTCTATCTGCATGCGCGCCCAGGGAGCCTGCATGCTTCTGTTGGCCCGCAGCTAGGACCGCTTCAGGGACTGCAAGACACCGGCCCCCTGACAGGGAACTCGCAGCACTGGACATGCATCGAGCTCCCTGCCCAGCCAGTCGAGAGTCCTCCGGTTTGCCTTTGTTATTACGTACCTGTGTATCAAAAAAATCCTTGTCTACAATTTCCTTTTCGTCTTCCACACTTTCTTCCAAAAGATCATCATTCTCAGCTAGCACTCTATCACAACATTCTTGAAAGAGCTTCTCACAAGTTTCATCAAGAATCTCAGATGCTAAGGACTGAAGCTTAGCTTCTAATTCACCATTAGTAGGAGTTTGAGACTCATTATTTGACATATTGTTCAGTTCCCCATTCGCCTCTTCAACACCTTCCATATGAGTATCCTCAATGGTGGAATTCTTAGGATCCAGATGATCTCCTTTTGTAACATCTTCATCCATATCTTTGCTACCTTCATCTCTCTTGTCCAAATGTTTCCATTCCACTTCATCACCATTCTCATCAAAACCGAACTTTTCCAATTCAAATTTCAATTCAAAGTAATGATCTCCAATCACCACGTCTAGCGTGGGTGGTAGCAACTTAGGGTCTAGGAACCACTATAACATATAGTGACTAGAAGTATTCAAATATTCGAACAAAAGTTCCAAAGTCAATCTCCTGGGTCCTTTTTTTGACCTCTGCATGTTCCATATTGATTCCATTTGAGATACTTTCTCCGTCCAGAAATGTAAGGATTTCTTGACTTTCAGAATTTACGTTTGACCATTCGTCTTATTCAAAATATTTGTGTAAATACAAAAATAAAGAAATCATACTTAAAATATATGTAAGACTAAATTAAATAATAATAAAATAAATAAACAATTATAAATTACTTGAATAAGACGAGTGGTCAAACGTGATCTTTGAAAGTCAACAAATGCTTACATTCTTGGATCGAGGAGTACTGTGTCAGAACACTTTTTTGATGTAATTTGCATTCGACACTTACCTTAAATTGACTCATCATACACTAAAGTGAATCCAATGATTCTGATCGAATATAATTTGCCCCGCATTTGATTACTCGCAGTTATCCACCGATCCTTGTAGTTCCAATAATAATTGACAAATCTAGGAATTCAAATGTTAGAACCAGTTGGTGTGGACAAAATGGCTACGCTTCTATCAGAAGATGCTTTTTTATTGGCGGGTACAATCACAAAGATGCTTAACCAATGATGATACATACAGTCTTTCCTTATTTTTTTCATGCCAAATGATGGCTAGTAAAATCGTACGCGCGGCCCCACGTCCAATTCATCAGTTCAGTTTCGTTTTCCTGACTATAAAATTTCACCGACCATGCTTTAGTTACTTTCGTTTGTTGGTCTCTAGTGCTGCTAATCATGTTGCAAAGGCAGAGCATCTTGCGCTTAGTAACCTGTCCCACCAATGCATCAATCAAATAGAGCAAAACACGAAATCCGTTGCATGCTGAACGCCGCTGCATACCGCGTTCACACAAATGTCAGCCTGATGCGAAGCTCCAGCGAGATCCGTTGCATGCTGAACGCCGCTGCATATGCTCATTCATGAAGTAGTCGCCAACGTTGAGAAAGGAAGTGTGTATATGGCGAATGTACCTGTACATATGGTACGGGCTGGACTAGGCACAACATGGCAGGACTAAAAAGTAGAAAAAATACATGCGACCGGGTCGTATTTTTGTCTTCCGTGCGATCCCGTCAGTGGTGTAGCCAGAAAAAAATCCAGCTGTGGCGAACTTTTAATGATCGACTAAACCGAAATCAAGAACATTACAATTCAGACCGAATTAATGTATCCATATATTGCAATTACACAATTTTAATGCAAAGTTTAGATATTACCGTAGAAGAAGAGAATTGTGAGGAAGTCTATGATGGGCCGTTCGCTTCTATATATTTCATATATATAATACACATACAATACAAACTCTAGGAGGGTGGACTTGAAGTACAAGTAAACTATGTACAATAGATATATACGTATTACAACCCCCCCCCCCCCCACAGTGTCAATCGGGAGAAGAACGGGCGTTGAGATTGGTGGAACAGAATTCATTAAAAACTGCTGTCGGTAGTCCCTTTGTAAAAATATCAGCATATTGGAGACTTGTTGGAACATGAAGATCACGCACATCTCCACGTGTGACTCGTTCACGAACAAAATGCAGGTCAATCTCCACGTCTTTAGTGTGTTGGTGATGAATCGGATTAGTGGAGAGATAGACAGCACTTATGTTATCACAGTAAACAATTGGCGCCTTGTCAAGAGGACGATGGAGCTCAGCCAACAATTGGCGCAACCAGCAAGCTTCAGGCATTTGCAACACGCTTTGGCACTGGAGCGGGATACAATATGCTGCCGCTTAGAAGTTCAGGAGAGTAAGTTGTCACCTAGATAAACACAGAATCCAAAAGTGGAGCGTCTCGTGCAGGACAGCCTGCCTAGTCGGCATCCGAGTAGATGACTAATTCATGCGAAGATCCAGGTGAGAATTGAATGCCAAACGAGCTAGTGCGTTTCACATACCGAAGAATTTGCTTCACAAGAGAGAGATGTTCTCCACGTGGATCATGCATATGGAGGCATGCTTGCTAAACTGCATAAGATATATCTGGACGAGTCAGAGTAAAATATTGAAGTGCACCTGCAAGCTGCGATATTGGGAGGGATCCGCAACAGGAGGACTGGAGGACCGACATCAGATGATAATTTGGACTTGGCTTCAATGGGAGTAGAGACAGGATTGCAGTTCTTCATGTGAGCACGATCAAGAATATCCAGAGCATATTGTTCCTCAGACAGAAACAAGTCATGTGATGATTTGGAGGCTGTCATGCCAAGAAAATGATGCAACTCACCAAGGTCGGTCATAGCAAACTCACGCTAAAGGGAGGAGATGGCCCACTGGAGCACACCCGATGTCGAGGCAGTGAGTACAATATCATCCACATAAAGGAACAGATACGCCACATCGGAACCATATAGAGACTTCTCGAGTCGACACACATGGTGAGGATGGGCAGCATCGATGAAACTAGGAGGTTGTTCACAATACACAGTCTCAGAAATGGATCCATGAAGAAAAGCATTTTTGACGTCCAACTGGTGAATAGGGTATGAGTTAGTCACTGCAAGAGAGAGCACCGTCCGAATGGTTGCTGGCTTCACAACAGGGCTGAAAGTCTCATCAAAATCAATGTTGGGCTGCTGAGAAAGACCACGCACAACCCAACGTGCTTTGTAGCGAGCCAAAGAACCATCAGAGTTAAATTTGTGACATTAAATCCATTTACCAGATACAATGTTGGAGCCTGGGAGCGGTGGAACTAAGTCCCAAGTTTGATTCTGCTGAAGTGCTTGGAACTGGTCGATCATAGCAGCAAGCCAATGAGGATCGGCCATGGCACTGTGATGAATCTTGGGCACTGGTGTGATGGTGGGAGCAGAAATCACCTGAAGATCTAGAATGTCCTTGGGAGTGCTGAGACCGTGTTTGTCGCGCGTTGGTGACCGGAGGAATGAGCACAACAGGCCTGCGAAGATCGGGAAGCCGCTGGTAACACGGAAGTTGATGCCGTTGTCATCGAGGTAGCCGGTGTAGGCGGAGCTTGTGGAGTGCGACGCCGATAAACCACCATGACCGGGGGCTTGACAGCAAATGGAGGAGTCGGGCCGCGCGTGGCCTGTGGCAAGGCACGTGCATGGGTTCCTGGGTGGCACCCGATTCGCGCATTGCAGGGGCATCGTTGGAGGAAGCCGGTGTAGTGGCACTTAAGGTGGGCACAGAGGAGCTCACTATGTCGTGTCTTGCGGAAGAAGAAACCGAGCCACGAGTGGAAACACGCAATCCAGGTGCCGTAGGAACAACATTGCCAGGTAGAGCTTCATCATCAGCAAGATCTGTAGGATCAACAAAACACGAATAATCGGCAGAAGATATGGAGTGATGAACGGCCTAAGAGAATGACGCTTCATCGAACACCACATGAGGAGATGTGATAATCTTGTTAGTATGAGATCCAGACACCGGTAGCCTTTGTGGTTTTTAGGGTAACTAAGAAAGATGCATTCGTTACATCGAGGGGCTACCTTGTTAGGGACAGTGGCAGAGAGGTTGGGGTAGCATTGACAACCGAAAACCCTAAGGTGATCATAGGTTGGAGGAGTGTCGTGGAGGGCCTGGTGTGGTGTGAGCTGGCTGAGGGTTGAAGTGGGGTGGAGGTTAAACAAATATGTGGCAGTGCAGAGAGCTTCTACCGAAATCGGAGGTGCCAAACCGGCCTAAATGAGTAAAGTGCGAAGAATATTGTTAATGGTTCGAATACTACGCTCAGCTTTGCCGTTTTGGGGAGAAGTGTGGGGGCAAGAGGGATGTAAGTGAATGTCGTGCTCAAGGAAGAAGGCTAGAGCAACGTTGTTGTCGAACTCACGTCCATTATCACATTGGAAAACTGAATGCGACATTGAAAGTGAGTTAGAGCGTAGGTGTGAAAGTTTTTTCTAAGTTTGAAAAGTGTTAAATTTCAGCTTAAGAGGGAAATTCCAAAGAAAATGAGTGAAATCATCAAGACAAAGTAAAGAATACTTTTGCTAGATATGCTAGGAACGAAAGAGGTCCATAAATCACAATGTATTAATTCAAAAGGTCGACTAGCTCTTGACAGGGAACTGGTAAACAGAAGACGAGTGTGATGTGACACTCATGACAAAGGCACATGGGTGTCTTATTCTTGATGATGGGTATCGCGCTGGAGGAGCGGAGACTAGAGATGACTTGGGCGCCAGGGTGACCAAGTCAACGGTGCCAAAGCATCTCGGACACAGCAGCAAGGGCACGGTGGGGTGTCGACGCCAGCAAGAATGGGTAGAGATCACCGGAGCTATTGCACCTGTGAATCATGACCCGTGTTCGAAGATCCTTCACAGATAAACCAAGAGGGTCAAATTCGACAGAAACAAGGTTATCAGTAGTGAACTTACGTAAAGATATTAGATTAGCAATAAGTTCTAGAGAAACTAAGACATTAGATAGGGTAAAAGAACAAGGATAAGCGGGGAGTAGTGGAACCAGTGGAGGTGATGTGAAGAGGAGCACCGTTGCCAACAATAATTTGGGAGATAGAGGGGGAAGGATCAGTAAGCGTAAGGTTACCTTGATTAGAGGTGAGGTGAGAGGAGGCGCCCGAGTCCATGTACCACTCGGGTGGCTGCAGAGTCAAGGTGTTGAAGGAGTTGCTGAGGTCGCTGGTGTCCCAAGAAGGTGCAGCATGTGACGGCCCAATCGTAGTAGGGGCGGCATGCCACCGTACGCCAGCATATGTGTGCCTCCATAGGGAGGCATCCCTGCGATGAAGGCTTGAGGACAAGGAGTGCCGAGACGTTGGCCAAGAAAGCCCTGACCGAGTGGAGTAGGCCACATCTGGAACGTGCCCGTCCATGGGTTGAACCACGGACGGTTGCTGCCGAAACCACCGAAGGGAGCGCCAAGTGCAGATGGTCCATTGTTGTCGCAGCGCTGGCTGCCCCGCCTCTACCTCGGCCCCTGTTGTTGACGTTGGAGGGCAGAGCTGGAGGAGATATTAGGGACAGATCGAGTAGACGGAGGGTGAGGTGATGGCGCTGCCGGAGCCACCACTAAAGCCGTGGCATCGCCCGGCTTGGGGATCTTGAGGTCGGCCTCCTCCATGAGTAGCATGGTGCATGCGTCGTTGAACGAGGCAGCGGGTCCTGAGTCTTGATGATGCTGGCAATGTGGCGGAGCCGGGTGTTGAGGCCGCGAAGGAGCGTGAGCACAAGGGTGGATTCAGAGACCGAAAACCCAAGATCCTTCAATCTGTTGGAGTAGGACCGTAGACGCTCGGAGTAGTCGAGTATCGACATGTCGCCTTGGGCTAGATTGCGAAAATCGGCCTAGAGGGTGATCGGACGAGAAGTCTTGTTGAGAAAGAGATTCTAGGCGTTCTCCCTGATCTTGCGTGCAGATGCGTCGTTCTCCATGATCATGCACATGACTTGAGGAGAGAAGCCGGACTAGATGAGGGAGCGGACATAGAAGTCTGTGGCCGCCCATTCAACGTGGGGATTCTCGAGAGGTTCAGTGCCATCTATGTGAGCAGTGGCATCGAACTTGCAGACGAGGATGAGGAAAAGCTCCTTCCAGGTGGAGTAACTGGGCGGGGGGGGGGCTAAGCTTGAGGACGACCGGGACACTAGACCGGATGTTGATCGTGGCTAGAGCCGTGGCAGGGTTGGCCGGCGGCGGAGGGGGTGGAGGTGGGGGTAAGGCAGTGATGATGGTCATCGCAAAGGTGGCGGCGGCATCGTTTTAATCCATTGGAGGGCGGCGGTTGTTTAGGGTTTTGGAGCGGAAGCGAAAAGACCGTAGTATATGTATACCATGAAGAAGAGAAATGTGAGTAAGTCCATGATGGGACATTCGCTTCTATATGTTTCATATATATAGTACACATACAATACAAACCCTAGGAGGGTTGAGTTGAACTACAAGTAAACTATGTACAATAGATATATACATATTCCAATAATTACCTCAAATTTAAAGAATAAATTGATACTTCTCGCACAAATGCACCATATATAGTAAAATTGAAAAATAGAAATAGATGAACATGTAAATATATCAATTAGCTAATAGCAAGTAATAATAAAGTGATTACATGATTCAACTCAAGTGCTGAACGACAATTTGACATGAATATAAGAATATACTCAAGTGGGCCGGTTGGACTTTAGCTGGGGCAGCGGCCCCAGCTCGCCCCAACATAGATGCGCCATTGGACGACGCGTGGAGGATGCTCCGCATACGACGCCCAGCGTGATGCTTGGCTCCCCACATCAAGTCGTTGCTGCAACCGCAAGTCGTATCCACTTGACCCAGCTACGAGAGTTGTTCGACAAAATGTCCAGTTTTTAACTAATTACTGGGTATGACTTTGCATCGGAGGCCACATTTGCTGATTACCCTCTTCCTTTGTATATGTCTGGTATTATTACTTGAGCGAAATGATGAGCAAAAGTATGCTTTCATATATTATTAATCAATGTAGCTATATATGGAAATCTTTACAATTTGCTACTAGATAAAAGCGTCTATATGGCTTAAAATACTTTCACATCTAAAATCTAAATGTACGAGTCCTTGTTTGAAATAAAATACAAGTAACAAAAAGTTCACCGTTTACAGCCATAATATGCCTCCAGTACTCCATCAGCTGCAAGCACGTCGATCTTCTCATTGTTGCGCCCAACATACATCCAGAAAAATGAAGTAAACGACTAAGTTCATATGTCCCGGATGCTACGTCGTCCTCATGTCCAACAACTTCATCAATGTGATACCCGACGATCTGATCGGAGTTTTAACAGTTGATCCTGGCCAATAATCTGGACGATCTCCTAGCAGACCACATCCTCATAAAATCTATGTTTAATAGCTTCTAGAAGCGGTTTAGTGCTAGGTGATAGTATTGTAGAAAATTTAGAGGTAATAACTATGATGCAGGCTAAAGAAAAAGCTCAGGTAGTCTTAGCTCGAGCAAGAGCTAGGAAAATAGCAGCAAAATTGAAGATCCAAGATACTGGTCAAGAAGGAGACCCTGATGAAGGGATAGATGAGAATAAAAAGCTATCAGAGGCAAGGCTAGATGGGCTATGGAAAGGGACAGGGGAAGAAAGAGGAAAAGTGCGAAGAACAGTTCTAGAAAACGAAACAACAGCAGAAGCCAGATACAAAGAAGAAAGAAATCAGGAAAGAAATACAAGAAATTGAGTGGCTAGAAGAGCCTACAAAAACAAAAGACAAAAATAGAGGAAGACCGAGAAAAGTTATGCAAAAGAAGAGAATGGGGGGGGGGGGGGTGAGGGTGAGAAAAATAAATGATAGTCCTATACTGGAACATAAGAGGCTTGGATAATGAGGGTAGAAGAGGACAACTGAAAGAATTAGTTAGAGAGCAAAAAGTGGATGTCATATGTCTCCAAGAAACCATTAAGAAAGAGTTTAATGTATCTGAGTTGAAAAAGTTAGGGAACAATGAAGATTTCCATTAGGATTGGGTACCAGCCAAAGGGCACACAGGTCGACTACTCACAGGTATCAAAAAGGAAAGTGCAAGTGTGGTTGAGTTGGAGAAGGGAGAGTTTTTTATTAGCTTTCAGATGGTTAATAACAAAGATGGATTTAGAAGGGAGCTAATCAATGTTTATGGACCGGGACAAGCAGAGAGGAAGGTAAATTTCTTGGCGGAGCTATTTGGGAAGATACAACGAGTCAACACACCTTTCTTGATGGGAGGTGATTTTAATATGATCAGATGTGCCCATGAAAAATTAAATGAAAACATTAATCATGTATGGATGGACATGTTTAATGCGTTCATTGAAGATATTGGTGCCAGAGACATATACAGAACTGGAGAGAGGTTTACTTGGACCAACAAACAGACAATCCAATAATGTGTATGCTGGATAGAATGCTGATGTCACCAGAATGGGAGGAACAATACCTAAGAGTAACAGTGAAGTCGTTAACTAGGATTGGTGCTGACCATTCACCTATCTTGGTACAGACTGAAACCCAGAAAGTACAAATAGATGGAAGAAACAAAATTTTCAGGTTTGAGATGGCTTGGTTCACACAGGAGGAATGTAGAAGTAACATGGAAAAGAAATGGCCCACCAGACTAGAAGAAAACATATTTGACTATTGGAAGAGTTGCATAACCAACCTAAGGAGATTCCGCAAGGGTTGGGGGGGGGGGGGGGCAATATGGGAAGTGAGCAGGCAAACAGCTAGAAGATAAGGCTAAGAGGATGGAACTAACAGAGGAAGAATGGAAACAAATGTATAGATTGGAGGAAGAGTTCGAAAGAATGTACGAATATGAAGAGATTCAATGGCAAAGGAGAGGAGGTGAAACTTGGTTACTAAAGGGAGATGCCAACACTAGGTTTTTTCATGGTATTGCAAATGGAAGCAAGAGGAAAAAAAGATTGAAATGTTAGAGAGTGAAAATGGAGTAATAAGTGATCCAGTAGAACTGAACAAACACATAGAAGGATATTACAAAAATCTGTTTGGATGGGAAAAGAGAGAGCCAATAAGGTTGAACAACAATATATGGGAGCTAGATGGACATCTCTTAGAGGACGACAAAGAATGCTCGAGGTGGGCTTCACATTAGAAGAAATTGAAGTGGCAATTAAAGAAATGACGACGAATACGGCACCAGGTCCAGATGGTTTTCCAGTAGGTTTTTATAGGGAAACATTAGAAAAGGTGAATGAACTAATAAAAGAAATGATGGACAAACTACATGAAGGGAGCTAAACCTAAGCAGGCTAAACTATGGGTTGATCACTCTGATCCCAAAGGTCAGAGAACCCAACACAATAAAATAGTTCAGACCAATATGTTTACTGAACAAGATTGCGATGAAAATCCTAGCAAATAGACTAACTAAAGTAGCTGAATAGGTAATTGATCAATCTGAGATAGCTTTTATACCTAGAAGACACATCCTAGAAGGGGTTGTGATCTTACATGAGACCCTACATGAATTACAAAGAACAAAGAAGAAAGGTATTATATTGAAATTAGATTTTGAGAAAGCCTACGACAAAGTGCAATGGTCCTTTCTAGAAGAAGTGATGATACCGAAGAGATTTCCACAAAAATGGATTGGTTGGACTAAACAAGTAGTAGAAGGTGGAAGAGTGGGTATCAACCTGAATGGACAACCAGAAGAATTCCTTAGAACTTATAAGGGTCTTAGAAAAGGATACCCGTTGTCACCACTACTATTCAACCTAGCTGTAGATACATTAGGTAAGATCTTGACAAAGGCAAGGGAACTAGGCCTTATTAAGGGGCTAATACCTCATCTGGTAGATGGGGGACTAACTCATTTACAATACATAGATGATACAGCGATGTTTCTAGAATCAGATGATGCAACAATAACACACACCAAGTTGTTGCTGTATTGTTTTGAAAGTATGTCAAGTTTGAAGATTAACTATGAAAAGTCAGAAGTGATGGTGTAGTAGGAGCAACGATAATAGAACAAGAAAGAGTTGCACAAATGTTTAACTGCAAGACTGGATCATTCCCTATGACATACCTAGGAATTCTAGTGAGTAACTCGATGATAAGAGCTGCTGACCTAGATGGGGTTAGACAGAAATTAAGAAGAAGATTAGCAATATGGCAATGCCAAACCTGTCCTCTGGAGGGAAGTCGGTGTTACTAAATAGTTGCTGGAGCTCGATACCAATCTATACTATGGGATTTTGCCTCTTCCCTGATATTGTACATGGCGGATGGATACAATAAGGGCAAATTTCTTTTGGCATGGACTAGATAAGAAGAGAAGATACCATATGGTTAAGTGGGCTTCTTCGACACAAAGATAATGAACTAGTGCCTGTTATCTAAGCGGATAGACTGGAAGTAGGAGATAATGCCTCGTGTATCAAGTTGCTAAGAAAGAAATATTTAGGGAATGGGGGTTTTTACAGCAGCAAACTAGAGGGAGGATCTCAATTTTGGAGAGGACTGCATGAGGTCAAAGATGCTTTCATACAAGGAACCAAATATATTCTAGAAAATGGAAGGAAAATTAGGTTTTGGCTTGAAGTTTGGCTAGAGGAGTGTCCACTAAAAGTGGCATAAAATAATCTATTCAAAATATGTGAACAACAGGATCAAACGATAGTCCAATTGTGTACAGGAGGAGAATTGCTGTATACTTACCTTACGGGTGTATATTGATTAAAGTAATGATTTCTCGGAGATATGGTGGCATAATCGAAGACATAAGGCCAGTCGAGGGGGCCCATAGGATGATGTCCGACTGATACAAGACAACATAAGGTTCCATATACCGGTATGGAAACAAAGGCGGATAACAAGACCTACGTAATATGGTGTGATCCTCAAGTAAAGAAGCAAGATTAGTTGATTAGGACTCTGAATCGATAAGAAAAGCTTAGAGATAGAGTTTCTAAGTTTTTGAATATTGTAACCATCTAGGACTCCGCATGTAACACTGCCTCACCGGATATATAAGGCGGAGCAGGGACCCCTCGAAAACAATCTGGACATACGCAATTAGCAATCTGCTTAAATACATATAGGACATTGGGTATTACTCTCGATTGAGGGGGCCTGAACCTGTCTAAAATTCACGTGTGCTCTTGTGTTGCATCATCGAATTCCATGCTCGTGAGGGACTAGGTACTATTAGTGCCGAGATAAAGACTCGACATTTGGCGCGCCACGAAGGGGTCCCAACGAGTTTCTTGGCGAGTTCGATGGCTTCTTCGTTCGACGTCGACTTCGCACCCAGCTTCGCAATCCGCTTCGGGTCCTTGGACTTCGAGGCTGATTCCGCTGGAAAGCTTCAACTGTTGAATCCTGCACACGCAATCTAGTCGCTGCTATGGAAGTGCGATCACTAGATGCGATCTCAATTTCTAATGTGGATTCCGAAGGGTCTAACGCTACCAATCTTGTGGTGCAATCAATCGGACTAGTCGAGTTTTCTTTCGGTATGGCCAATCAGGCCGGAATCATGACCGCTACCAAGTCCGTAGCAATGAGGCGCTCCTCTAGACCTGAAAGCGACTTCGAGGAAGGCCCTCAAACCTTTTTCCAAGTCTTTATGACCGGTACGATCATTGAATAACTTACACCCGAGCAGGCTACCACGGAGGAAGCAGGGATGGATCGCCTCAAGGAGGAGAGACGCTACACGAGCAAGCCGCCGAAGATGCGAGAGGATGTAGGAGAAGATCTGCGCCCTCCATCGGTAGTACCGATCAATAATCCGCGTACGGATGTCAATGCTCCAGGAACCGGTCGAGCTGGAGCTTTAGGGACTAGAGTCCCCGCCGGTGGAGCACCTGCCGTTGCGGTCTAGGCTGCTAATGCGCTGGATGTTCATGCGCGGGATACTTCACCTTCGTATAACAGCCGCGGGAATCGCGCCGGAAGAGGTCACGACCGTCGAAATAGGGTCCTTAATATGGATGTCCTAGAAGCTGAATTCAATGATGAACGGATTTTCACGTCACCACTCCACAACATCATGTGGGTTAAGAAAATTCTAGAGACTATCCTAGAAAAAGTACTCAATCAAATGCTTGGATTAAGGCGTGCTTTGAATCTGGTTGATGCGGTTGCCCTGCGGACTCATGAACTTGAACAAGGAGAATCCTCCGATCAATCGCGATCGAAACAGCCTACCAGGGCCTGATCCGAGGGAGCTTCATCCGGAGGAAGAACCACAAATCAGGCCGGACCAACTTCAATCGCCGACGCACATGAACGAGCGTCGAATCAAGGCCTACGGGACCCGATCAATAGGAACCGTGATACCAGGAACACTTTGATCGATCACCATGCAAAGCGAGTTGAAGAGCAACATAGGCTCGACGAAGATGAACGTCGTCGGACCGGTCACGTTGATCCAAGACCGGCAACTTCGGCGCTGCTACCCCAGCCATCGCCATCGCCGTCCGGTCACGCTGACCCGCGGTCATGACAATCCATAGGGACATAACAATCGCTGTCATGACAACCGCACCGTTTGTTACTACAATGACCCGTCGAAAAGAGATGACCGGTACAACGGACGTGATCACTATCATTATAATCATAACGGGCGTGATGCGAGGAACAGGAAGAGGGATGGAGATCGTCGGGGACATGACCACGATAATCGCGACAGAGAGCGTGAACGAGGCAACAACGATGGATAAGCTCCACCTCCACCTCCGTCGCCTCCGTCGCCCCGAGCGAACAATGACCGTCAGCCCAGCCCAAGTCCGGAGCGAGGGAGTTACCGCTACGGTGACAACGAGGATAGCGATCATGATAGCAATTACCGTCATCGTAGTCACCGGTCCTAGTCACGGGTCCGGACCGGCTTTGAGGATGATGAATATTCGGTATCCCAGCATTTACGCATCTATTAATACCCTAGGAGCTTCAAGTCGGCGGGCATCAACAATTATGATGGTAAGACCCCTCCCGTAGAATGGCTTCACATTTATTCGATCGTTATTCGGTCTACAGGAGGAGATACTTTCGTGATGTCCAATTACTTCCCTATGTGCTTGGAGCAGATCGGACGCTTGTGATTACAATCTCTCCCTAAAGAGTTTATTTCAACCTCGGGGTGAACTAACCAAGAAATTTGTTGAGAATTTCCAGCCTACTTGTGAGAAACCAGGGAATTCTTTGAGCTCAACACGATCGGGCAGAAGCCCGATGAGTTGCTCACCGATCACCTCGGACAGTTTTGTGCCAAGAAATCCTTGATTCCCAATATTCCCGATCAGCAAGTGATTTCTGCGTTCCAAGCCGGCGTCCGGAGCGAAGGCCTAGTCCACAAGATTGGTCGGCGCAACCACAACCTCACGCCGACGGCGTCCGAGTGCTTCAAGATAGCGAGATGATTATACTGCTGGCGAATCCAACGTGGTGAATATGTGCGGGAACAAAAGGAAGGAGCTGAAGCAAGACCAGGGTCACGAGTCCGGTTCGAAGAACAATAAGCACAAGACGGAGAACTTTGTTACTATTGTGGGTCGAGTCTCATGGAGGAGACCGCCCAGCTCCCCCCAAAAGGGGTTCGAAAGAGTGAGTTTCGTTTGAAGAGTTGCTGGAAAGGCCCTGCATGATTCATGATAGAAATCATAAGGCCAAAGAGTTCTTTCTCCTTAAGGTGGCTCCATCGAGACCGCAGGACTGCAAGGATGGTAAAGGCAAGGGCAAGAAGCGAGGATGACGACAAGGATGATGATGATGAAGAAGGCTTTCAGGAACCGGTCAAGGAAGTGAACTTCATTTGTGGTGGTCCTTATGCTTATGAATCTAAGCGCAAGTAGAAGCTTGCAGTGAGAGAGATTGATGTTGTCGCTCCTGCAACCCCTGAATATCCGTGGTGGTCTGCAGTTCCCATTACTTACAGCAGAACCGATCACCCGAAGTCCTGCCTAAAGCTGGTCGATATCCGCTCGTGTTGGAAACGATTGTTCATAAGGTCCGATTGAAGAAGACGTTCATCGATGGAGGAAGTTGTTTGGACATCCTCTTCGCAAAGAATCTTCTAGAGCTGGGTCTCTCAATTGAGGATTTGAGGATTTGGAGCATAGCATTTCACCGTTTCATGGCATTGTGCCCGGCCAAAACAGTTATCCATTGGGACAAATTACTATGCCGGTGATTTTTGGTACAAAGGTGAACTACAGGAAGGAACTCATTACGTTCCGGTGGCTGATATTGAATCTACATACCATGCCATACTTGGCGGACCGACGTTTGCCGAGTTTATGGCAATACCGAATTACTAGCATCTTATGTCGAAGATGCCAGGGCCCAAGGGAGTCCTTTCATTTCGGTATGACATTAAGATCGCTTATGCTTGTGAGGTTCGCAACACTGAATTGGCAACTCAAGCTAACGTTGGACTAGAATGGCAAGAGATCAAACAGGTTGCTGATGTCTGTTGAGGTCCAAGCGCCACTTGAAGAAGAATCACCGTCCAAGAAGGCTGCAAAGGAGAAGCTCAAGGCGGATGCGGTGACTTCCAAGACCATCCAACTTGACGCACGAGACCCCTCCAAGGTCACCCACATTGGGGCTGACCTTGGGGACAAATAGGAAAGCACGCTCACTCTTTTCCTCCAGGAAAATAGGGATATCTTTGCATGGCAGCCTTCGACATGCCGAGAGTCTCTAGGAAGAAGATTGAGCACGCATTGTTCGTGCGTCCTGGCGCGAAGCCGATCAAGCAGCGACTCCGGAAGTTTGATCAAGACCGCACGGAGGCTATCAAGAAGGAAATTACTAGGTTGTTAGTTGCTAAGTTCATTAGGGAGGTGTATCATCCAGATTGGTTGGCTAATCCAATTCTTGTACTAAAGAGGAATACTAAGGAATTAAGAATGTGCGTAGATTATACTCATCTCAATAAGGCTTGTCCCAAAGATCCTTTTGCACTACCACGGATCGACCAAGTTGTTGATTCGACCGCTAGCTGCGAACGTCTTTGTTTCCTTGATGCTTATTCCGGATATCATCAGATTCCTTTGAAGGTTGAAGACTGGATTAAGACTACTTTTTATCACCCCCTTTGGAGCTTATTGCTATACAACTATGTCGTTCGGTTTGAAGAACGCGCAGTATGCAACGCTACCTTGAT
The DNA here is from genome assembly GCA_031894775.1 of Chloris gayana. Taxonomy (NCBI): domain Eukaryota; kingdom Viridiplantae; phylum Streptophyta; class Magnoliopsida; order Poales; family Poaceae; genus Chloris; species Chloris gayana. Next base: position 269,108 of record JAUNZO010000794.1, read on the forward strand.
TCTCGGATCCTTCGGAATGTTGAAGCATATGTAGATGACATAATGGTCATGTCCCAAAAAGTGAAGATCTTCTCTCGACCTGACGAGAGACCTTTAGCAATCTACGGAACTTTTCCATGAAGCTTAACCCAAATAAGTGTTTTTTTTGGATTTCGGTATGGTACATTGCTTGGATACTTGGTATCTTGGTGCGGTATTGAGGCGCATCTAGAGAAGATACGAGACGATTATCAATATGAAGGCCCCCAGCTGTCCGAAGGATGTGCAAAAGTTGATCGGTTGCATGGCTGCGTTGAGCCGCTTCATTTCAAGACCGGGAATCGGGGATCTTCCATTCTTCAAACTGCTCAAAAAGCAGGATAAGTTCGAGTGGAAACACGAAGCTCGAGGCTGCGTTTGATCAGCTCAACGATTACTTGAGCAATCCACCGGAGCCTAATGAGACCATACAATTATACATATCAGCAACCACATATGTGGTGAGTATAGTTCTAGTGGTTGACCGGAGGGAAGAAGGTCACCTTCAGTTAGTTCAGCACTCGGTCTACTTCGTCGACGAGGTCTTGACCGAATCCCGGGTACGTTATCTTCGGATGCAAAAGTTGATATATGCTGTTGTTATCACTTCATGGAAGCTCAAGTACTATTTTCAAGTGCACCCGATTGAGGTTAAGACCGGTTTTGCAATTGGAGATGTGGTGAGGAATCGTGAAGCGCTTGGACAAGTTGCCAAGTGGGCAATCGAGCTTGGCTAGTATGAGATTACCTTCTTTTTGAGAACAGCGATCAAAGGCCAAACATTGGCTGATTTCTTCACTAAGTGGTTGGAGATGCAAATTCCTCCGACCGTCCGAATTTGGAATATTGGGAGTTGCATTTTGATGGGTCTCTACAGCTTTCGAGCACAGGGCTGGCGTTTTGTTGTTAACTCCACAGAAGGATTCAATGAAATATGTACTTCGACTTCATTTCGAGCATCAAACAATGCGGTGGAGTATGAGGCTCTTCTCCATGGGCTTCGTGTGACAATTTCTCTTGGCATTAAACGCCAGGATGCTTATGTTGACTCGATGCTTGTCATCGGTCAGATTAATAAGGCATGGGATGCCCATAATGATCATATGATGGCATATCGGCAGGAGGTCCGGAAGCTTGAAGCAAGTTCGATGGTCTGCGCTTCACTCATGTTTTATGCGGAAACAATTCTATTGTATAGGAATTAGCCGGATCGGGGTCTTCAAGGCATGCGGTACAGCCTAGGGTTTTTCTTCAAGTTCGGATAAACCATCTATCAAGATTGTTCAAAAGAGTGTCATTCTAGAAGCAGCGCAGATCGGTGGAGCGGTCCTGGAAGAAGTGCGGACCGGTGGAGCGGTCCTAGAAGTAGCATAGACCAAAGGAGCGGTCCCTGAAGCTGAAGTTATGATGATTGATCCTGATTGGCGCACCCCATATATTGAATATTTGCGATCTGGTGTTGTCCGAGAGGATAAGACTAAAAGGCAAAGATTGGAGATCAAAGCAGCGAACTATTTGCTCATGGAATATGAACTCTATCGGCGTGGAGACGATAATATTTTGATGAAGTGCATACCCACGACCGATGGCGCCCGGTTGTTGGAGGAGATCCATATTGGTATTTATGGGAATCATGCTTCTTGAAAGACATTGATCGCTAAAGCGTTCGGATAATGATTCTATTCGCCAGCAGCGGTTGATGATGCACATATAGTGGTGAAGGTTTGTGAAGGCCGCTAGTTCTTTGCGCGTCAATCTCATGTGCCTGCTCATGAATTGCGCATGCTACCCATGACTTGACCATTTGCTACCTACGGGCTTGACATTGTAGGACCATTCAAAAAGGCACCCGGGGCTTCACTCATTTATTTGTCGCAATCGACAAATTCTCCAAGTGGATTGAAGCAAAAGCAATCACACATACGACGACAACATGAGCAATTAAGTTTTTATAGAATATCTTCGTCTGATTTGGTGTTCTACACTGCATCATTACGAATAATGGACCATAGTTTATTTCAGAAATTTTCAAGGATTATGCAGAATGCTTGGGTATCAAGATTAATTATGCATCGGTCTCACATCTGCAGAGTAATGGACAGGTGGAACTAGTAAACGGGATGATTCTAACTGGTCTTAAGCCAAGGATTTATGACCGCTTGAAGTCGTATGCTTGAGAAGTGGGTGAAGGAGTTGCGATGGGTCTTGTGGGGGCTACGTACGAATACCGGTCGTGCTATCGGACAATCTCTGTTTTCTCTTGTGTATGGATCGGAGGCAATGTTACCTACGGAGGTCAATATGGTGTCCACCGAGTTCAATGTTATGATGAAGACAAATACGATGATCAGCGTCGGATGGAATTGATAAGGCATTGATTCACATGGCCAAATATCATCAAGGGTTGCGGAGATATCATGATCGTAATATCCGAGCCGGGGAGTTTCAAGTGGGCGATTTGGTGCTCGGGAAGATTCAGTCCAGCAAGAATCGACACAAGTTATCACCAATCTAGGAAGGACCATTCATGGTCAAATCTGATTCCAGACCGGGTGCTTACGGGCTTATGACCGAGGATGAAGAAGAAATTCCAAATTCATGGAATATTGATCAGCTACATCGCTTTTATACTTGAGTTTTTGTATTTTGTTCTTATGTACTACTATGCTCATGAAAGCTCTTTGATAATATGAAATATATCAACTTTTGTCTATTTGCATAGTGCTACATGTCTCGGAATCTTAATTTTGCATTAATATACGGAGCCAGGGGGCTGCTATTTGAGAGCGGTCAGTTAATAATTCGTAATCCTGAATTATAAGACCAGTTGAATTTTCTATACGGCAAGATTTTGTTAAGTAGACCGCCGCTGTGAGTTATACCCAGTGCTAATTAGAGCCGGTGGTCATGTCATGGTTTGGTTGCCTTAAATTAACCATCGTTGCTTGGTTATAGTTTTAACTAGTTGAAGCAGGTCTTTAAAATTGAACTTTTTGAGTTAAGATGACTGGTTATTAAACTTAAGTTATTTTCTTTATACAAGAACTACTCCAAACCGCTGCAGTCTATGCAAAAGGAGCAAGTCATGTATGATAGCATGACAAAAACATATAAAGACTGGTCATAAACATGAAATCAATTATAATTTGTGAAAAAGATAAACATCCAGAGCATTTATATATACATCAGTACATTCATGCAACTTCATGCTTGTTTTTTACAGATATACCTAAGACATAAGCTATTGAGCCGGACTGCTAGAAGTTCTAGTATCACCGGTCTTAGGATCGACGATCGGTGGCTCATCTATTGTAGCCTCGAAGTACGATGAGAGCGTGTCGAAGTTCAAGTCATCGAATTCTGCTTCGATAGCTTGTCTTGCGGCTTCGGCGGCTTCATCGGCAGCTTGATCCATGGCTAGGTGAGCTGCGGCGACCTCCAGTGGCTCGTGGGAGGGATGAACCGGGATATCCTTGACCAGATGAGTCACGGTACCAATGAGTGAGCTTTTCAGCTCATTCAACCGATCTTCGGTTGTGTCGGGACGGGCACCGATCTTGATAAAGTTGAAGTCGCGAGTCTTCCACCGGAGTCCAAGACTGGATTGTCGCGGCAATTTGAGCGCCTCGGAAGCAGCCACCATTCTTGAATTCTCTCAAATACGACGGGGAGCGTCCCACGGAGTAGCTTCGGTGTTGAAGTTGTTGTTACGTGGGATCCGGCCTCCCCTAAGTACTCTATGAGCCATGTGGTGTCTATTGAGAGCTCCGCTAGGAAGAAGATTGAGCAATTAAGTGGTATTAATCGGTATATAAGACCGGTAACATGAACAATAGAGGGAGAGGACTTACGCATGTGTGACACATCCGGTTTCTTGAACTTTGGCTTGTAGTTGGTGTTGGATTCCTTCAATTTGGCCTCCTTCCTCGGGCGTTGGATCTCAGCCTCTTTGACCTTTAGAGCTCGCTGGGCAAACTCATGAGCTTCTTTAATGGCCCTTTCCGTATCCGTCCGAGCGGTCTTGGCAGCTTCAAGTGCCCTTTCGGGTCAGCTTTCGGTTGGGCATTTTCTTCTTCAACTACCTTGGTAGACTAGAGGGTTTGCGTTAGGATGTGGTCCTTGGCGGTCAGCTCATCCTCCGGTTCTCCGATGCGGGCTGCCTGCATCTCCTCGAGTTTTTTGCCTTCTAATAAGGCTTGTTCTTGATGCGACACTTTTTCTATGAGGGTTTCCTCAATTTCCTTGTGCGCCACAATCAAGTCTTCATAAACTGTGAAGCTTAAGATCGGTCGGACCGATTGATGCCGAGATACTGATTGGTATCATTTATGGATTAAGTGGTTGATGGAACATACCTTTAACCTACTTGTTGAGTCCGATGATCTCTTTGGGGCGGTCTTCCATTATTTGGTTAGTCCTACCGATATTTTGCTCCCACCGCAAAAGTTCTTCTTCTTGAGATAGAAGATTGGCGGTCTGCATCACCGGCTCTGTGAGTTGTTGCGAGTCCGGCTCGGTTCTTCTTCGAGATGGCTGATAATGGCCGTTTTAGCCTCGGAATTCTTTACAAGAACCTGGAGAAGTATGTGATAAGATAGAGAGTAATTTCAATTTCTTAGTGATTACATTACAGCATGAAGAATGATGCATACCCGGCCGATCTCACGGAATCACACGGGATGGCGGTAGTCGAGGAAGAAGGCTTCACAACGGTCTTTTTGGTTGGCTTCCCCAAGATTCGGAGTGGATTGGGGAGGTTTTTGGAGCGATTAAGATTTAGATCACATGGAGTGAAGAACGCGGGAGCGGTTTCGAGAAAAGGGAGGTGCGCTGCGGCGATTTGGGAATGGGTTTGACCTAGGTCAACTCTTAGACTCCTTATATAGACTCCTAAGTTGGGCTCGGGGCTGGAAATTAGTGGTCTAGACTTTTACGGCCCAACAACTTTTTGCCCGAGTAATATTATTACTTTGGGCCGGATAAAGGTTACTCGTGACTTAAAGCGTTACGGAGGCGAGGTCCGAGTGATTTGAATAATCGGAAGGGCTCTTTTGCAAATGTCCGAGCGGTCTGCAGTATTGAATACTTAGCCGCGATGACATTAGGAATATCAAACTAGATTGTTTGGGGAAATTATATGGAAGACTCGGTTAGATCGAAGACGTTTAGGTCTTGCCTAGCTAAATAATATGAATCTGAATGCCTTAAGCCCTAGGTGTCAATCATTCCAATGATGCTTAAAACTCGAGTTGAATAAGTTATTTTAGAAACTGATCCGATCAATCAGGATTTTTGTTCTTAGTGAAATTTCACTAAGCGGGATACTCGGTTCGGACTAATTTAGGTAGTCTCGTTATGCTAACCTGGTGCGGATCTCTAGGAAGTATGAAGTTTTGGCCGGCATGACCGGTCCGAAAATATGTTCATGGCGGAAATTGCTAAGAGAGATAAGGCTTTATTGGGAAGTCATGAAAATAAGCGAGTCTCTTGGAAAAGACTCTTGATTATTTGCGATGCTTGAATGATACAAGAGTCCGGGGCTATACCTAATTAGGTGCACCTGACCGGTGCAGCATATTCAAGAGCGGTCCGTAGAGATCGATGAAAGCGGAAAATCGTGGAAAATAAAATTTGCGGTCTCTCGGAGATTGCTAGAGGTAAAGAATAATGAAGAATCAGCTAGTGGGCTCTTGCATTATTTAAATGGAGTTCAAATGATTCAAGAGTCGGGGACTATACCCAATCGGGTGCACTCGACCGGTGCACTAGAGGGAAAATAGTTTAATTTTCATCAGCTAATTAGGTGGTATGGAGAATAAGAGACCAATTTTTTGGCTTTTAGAAGCCAAATTACAAGATGAAAGTATTCCGGAAGATGGAGTTCTTTATAATTTTGTACTAGAATCGGACTACATGTAGAAGACTCGTCCGCTAAGTTCAAGACAAAATAAAAAATTACTCGGGGGCCGTTGTCGTATACTTACCTTACGGGTATATACTGATCAAAATAACGATTTGTCGAATATATGGTGGCTTAATCAAAGACATAAGACTGGTCGAGAGGGCCCATAAGGTGGTGTCCGACCGATACAAGACAACGAGAAGGTTACATATACCGGTATGGAAACAAAGGCGGATAACAAGATCGACATAATATGGCGTGATCCTCAAGTAAAGAAGCAAGATTAGTTGATTAGGACTCGAATCGATAAGGAAAGCTTAGAGATAGAGTTTCTAAGTTTGTAAATATTTTAACCGACTAGGACTCCGCATGTAACGCTACCTCTGCGGATATATAAGCTAGAATAAGGACCCCTCGAAAACAATATAGACATACGTAATTAGCAATCTGCTAAAGGCAATACAATACATATAGGACGTAGGATATTACTCTCAATTGAGGGGCCTGAACCTGTCTAAAATCCTCTCGGTGTTCTTCTCGTTGCACCATCGAATTTCACGCTCGTGAGGGACTAGGTAGTATTAGTGTCGAGATAAAGATTTGACAAGAATGGAATTTGACTTTCAGAAGGAACTTTGGACCAAGAGAGAGGATGGAGTGGGATGAGTTACAACAACAATTAGGAAAGGTACAACTATCAACGAGAGGAGCACAAGCTGAAATGGATGTTGGAGAAATTAGGGCTCTTCTCAACAAGATCCCTATACAAACATCTGCTTAACCCAGGAACCCAACATCAAGGGATGAATAGAATTTGGAAAGTTGGGATTTCACTGAAGGTGAAATACTTTATGTGGTTGCTAAACAAAGACTGAACAATTGAAAAGGAAAGGGTGGAAAGGGGAAGACAAATGAAAAATGTGTGGTGAAGTTGAAACACCATCCATTTGATCTTCACATGCCCAGTGACAAAATATATGTGGTGTATAATAAGTAAATGTTTAGATTGGCATCAAAGTCCGAATAACATTACAGATGTTAATCTAGAACTAATTAGAAAGAAACAGGATAGCAACCGAGATATGGTAGATGTGGCAATCTCCGCACCATGCTGGGTGGCCTGGCTAAATAAAAATTATTACGTCTTTTAAGATCACATTATATCTAACCTTAAAGTACTAATACACAAAGTGATTTCGATGATGCAGAGATGAAGTGCATTGAATAGGGGCTAAGTGAAGGAGGTGATCGGGAGGATGGTGGCAAAACTTTAGGACATGGTGCGACCTCCAAGGAGAGTAGGGGTAGGATAGCTGTTGGTGGTAGTTTTGCTAGAAATTGGATTGTAATGTCCATGTGTACTAACTGTCTGTAAGCTGGCAACCTTAGCATAACTCAAATGCTTTCTTAATGACAAAGTAGGGCACAAGCCTATTCTCAAAATAAAGAAAAAGACCACATCCTCATCGAGGTCGTCGGCGGCGGTGATTCACCCATGGCCATTTTAGGAAAGAGCCTCGGTCAGATACGCGATGTACGTTGCAGATGGCTATCAGTTGAGCCGAGCTGATGGAGGCTAAGCAAAAGCAATCGAGCTGGAGACGAGGCCTATTATAGTCCGTTCAATCTTCACGTGGACTCTGTCCGTGAGGGGTCGCACGATCGATTTCGTATGACCCAACCGCACATAATTTTTGCCCACTTTTAGGACATATTGTGGGCCGATTCCATTGGATTTAAGCAGCAGAGTGCGTCAAACAAGCCGTTTCTAGTAGCGCTGCCAACGCACCTGATTTTTTCACGGGCCTTTTTCTACTATAATGCGGAATCGACCTCCACCTTGGATACTAAGCAAAGCGACGCGATTCTTGCCCCACCTCACACCTACGAGCTCAACGATTCGTCCTCACGCCTCTACGACACAGCCCGGGCCGTCGACGCCGCCCGAGATTCAGAGGAGCCCTAGGTGGTTCGGAGCCATGGCCGTCGCCGCCCGCTGCACGGAAGGCTGCCCCTACCGGAATACGTCACGCCTGCACCACCATCCTTCCGTGCGACCGAAGTCCCATCTATCACCATCGTTTGCACGCCCGAAGCCCCGTTTGTCGCAGTCGTCCGCAGGATTGGAAGCGATTCTGCTAAGGCCTCGTTCGGTAGCCCAGGAAGAGAAACAAGGCTGCTTCCCTTCCTGGGCCGGATCAAGTGATCCACCTGTTTTACTGTTACCTGGAAGATTTCCCATTCCTCTCCAGGATTAAAGTCATTTCTTCCAAAACACTGTTCGGCTGGACTGGAAATAAAACAGAGCAGGAAATAATAGCAATCACATGTTTTTTGGTGACAAGTGATCATATTTTAGATGAGCAAGAAAACTCTTTTAACAGAAAATTACCAAGCTCAAAACCAGTACACATCTAACAAAAAAAAAACTCTTTCAGCAACTGATGCACCACAATTAACAGGTAATAAAATAGGACCTTCTCCCATAATTTACAATGATCTATTTCAGAGCAGCATAACCAACATATATCAATTTTTCCAGCAACCACCAATCAATTTCTGTCCACAGTGCACCATTGCAAGAACTGTCGCACATACAAACTAGAATATGAGATAGAGTAGTAGCTGCTGCAGTCGCTGTGCCTTTCAGCTCCTCAGCATTACATGTTCAAATCAAACAAGAACGTAAATCTAGATGAATTAACATCGCTCTGATGTCGTAGGACCTCATCTCCAGCAGTCCACCTTTCAATCTTCACACCAACATCTTCTATGTAGTGACCATGGACCTAGGAGTCATTAGAAGAGTGCGAATGACTTAGCACAGAATGAATTTTTTTGCAGAAACAACTAGTATCCAGCAATTAACATAGGCTATAATAGATAACCGTATAATGAATTTGTGATCATGTTTACTTACTAGCACAGGAACATATAAAGTGCAGACAACAAGGAAACAACTACAAGATCGACAAACCACAATCAGCAGATTAGCCAAACAAGATTGTCATTCTACTTTCACATAAAGTGAGCTCTACTGTCACCAGTAGCAGAGACTTCATTAGATGCCTATATGTGCCTATGTACTCAAATATTATGTGGAGATATAGCAGTCATATGCACCTAACAGATAAGCATAAACATGAATATATATGGGTTCTCAGAGATTATATATGGTTTTTCAGATACGGACATATGCTAAGTTCAGAGATTCAGACCAAGACAGTTCTATCGACGAGTCTCTAAGTAAAATAAGCATACAATTCAAGTCACTCCCACACAACCAAAACAACCATCATATAGCCACATAAAGCACACAAGTATTTTCAGATACAAGTGCTTTCAGGTATAAGTAATGGCCATCAAAGAAAGAGCATAGAGGCAGCCCTTCAAGAAAGCAGCAAAAATAAGCATACAATTCAAGTCACTCCCACACAACCAAAACAACCATCATATAGCCACATAAAGCACACAAGTATTTTCAGATACAAGTGCTTTCAGGTATAAGTAATGGCCATCAAAGAAAGAGCATAGAGGCAGCCCTTCAAGAAAGCAGCAAAATTCGATCACACACACCGATCAGTAAGCAACGAATGGATACGTGGCATGAAATGTTTGTTTTCTTAACATTTACCAATACATAATGATCAGCAAAAACCGTACTATTAGCTGACAAAGTGAAAAATTAGATGTCCCAAATACTTACGATAGTTTTTGAAGAAAACACTTTAACATCTGACCTCAAGAGCGCAAAAAGAATTAAAACTTATGTTGGATCTTGGACGTACCAAGCAATTGAAGTGGTACTAAATAACAGTATACAAACATCACCGGACCACAGTTGACAAACCTAATTTCACTCTATAAACAAAAGAATGACAGCGGATGTTAACCAACATGACTAATTAGTTTTACTGTAGCCACTCAAAGCAAATGTGTTACTAATGCAATGGAGTGGAAACAACAACACAACAGCCAGGATAAGCAAAAATCCTTTCGTGGAGCTTATCAGTAAAATTGTCAGCTAAAAATGTGTTAACAGCTTCGTATGGGGAGCGACTTAAGTAGCAGTGCAATAGAGCATGTATGTAACCCTAGCAGTAATTGATCAATTCGTAGACGGTAGACATAGATGCAGAATCTTACACACTTCTTTCCCACGACAATGCATTTGTTTTGTTACTACTCAAGTTAGAAACAGCTCACAGCAGGCCATTCACTCGCACCAAAATAAATTACTGTTTCATTCCAAAGAAGTGTAGAACAACAGGCAAAAATCCTTGGGTGGAGCTTATCAATCATGATATTCATCAAGAGTATGCATGCCGTCATTCCAAAGAAGTGCAGAACAGTATACGATTCCTTCTCGCCACAAGAAAGACAGAGGGGGAGAGGAGGAATATAGAAGCTTACCGACGAGAAGCGGCCGCGGAACGCAGAGGCTGCAGAGGAAGGGAACGTTGTCGCCGTACTCTCGGTCGTGGCGCCGCCGCTCCCGTTCTTGCAGCTCGCGTGCCCTCTTGAACCGCCGCCTCGTGCCGCCGCCGCGCGCCCGCTCGAGCAGCCACCTCTTGCAGCCGTCCGTGCACGCTTCCGGCGCCTCCTGCCGATGCCGCGCGCCCGCTCGAGCAGCCGCCTCTAGCCACCACCGTGCGTCTGCTAGGGTTTGGCGAGGTCGAGAAGAAACGCGAGCGTCCGAGAGAGTCGGGAGGATTATTTCCACTAGGTCCGAGATCGGGATAACTTCCAGGCCTCGGAGAGAAGAAAAAACATTCCGGTCCTGTTTCGATGCCGGATCGGACCTAACCGAACGAGTATTTTATTCGTGGGCTGGTTTCACGACAGGCTGTTCGGAACCGGCCGGAATGGGCCGTTCCGGGTCTCATTCTGGGGTTACCGAACGAGGCCTAAGGAAGCCAAACGTAAAGCTTCTCCATGCAATTTTCTCCCAGGCCGCGTTGACGGGAATCAAGCTTCCCACAAAATCTCTACTAAGAGTGTCACAAACGGGGCCTTCTGTCCGTGAACCACCGGACAGGCGGACACGCAGCATGCCTGTTTGGCTGCACTGGATTCCCAATTTAGCGTGCCTGGCCAAAGAAGAATTCTGCTCTCTTGCTCCCTTCATCCAGAAACCATCCTTGTCTCCTTTCTTCCTTCACGGTTTCTCCGCTCAATAGTTGGGGTCCAGGAGTCATTCTGCCTACAGCCCTACACCACGCGGTCGTGCTCACCATTCCACCTGTTCTGCCCTAGCGCATCCGGCCACTAGATGCGCGGCTGAAACCAGAGCAGTTAGATGTGAGTTCTTCCTCTGTCAGCGCATCCGGACATTTTTTCGGGACTGGTCACACTAAAGCGCCTGTTCTTCTTCCTATGTCAGCTCCGCGGTCGCCATGGCACCCGCCGGCGGCGGAGACGAGATGGGTGACCCACGGAGCTCCACGGCACCCGTGAGCGGTAAGAGATGCTGATGCTCCGCTCTTCTCTGAAGCACTAGTTAATGTACTCCCACCACTTATCTATCGTTCCTTGCTGTCGTCATTTGCGATGTCTGTGGTATATGTCGCTGAATCCGTGTTGCATCCTGAATACCAATTTGCTGCTTCATTTCATTTCATGGCGATATAGGTGCTCTTTAGTCTTGCACGTGTTTTTCTTTTCAAGATTCTTCGATTGTATTTGGCTGAGGACTTTGTTGTCCCTTTAGATGGATCTGATGCCACTATATTTGTTATTAGTGCTTGTTCAGCTGGCCCTAATATCAGATGCCAGTATTTTTTTTATTAAAATCCCAGATAACTGTTTTTCTGGGGATAGGAAATGACAAATGGTAACCCTAAATTTATTGCGACTTTTATTCAAGTACATTTCAGGTCTTACCTATGTGTTAGAAAGTTCTTAACTTGTTCAGCTATCTGGAAACCTGGTGATCAATTCGAGAAAAAAAAGAGGCTAATTTGGCCTCCTCGTGCGACAAAATCTCATTCCATGCAAGTGTGTTCTGAAACATGGCAAATACTCTGCCCTTCTGTTATTGCCTCTGATGCTACTATCTGATCTTTGTTTTATGTTTCCTACCTTATTGAATCAGTTCTAAGATTTCTCAGTGTCGAGGTAGTTATTATTACCATGTTACCTTTGTGGCGCTTCTCCCTACCAATGTAATGGTGCCTTTTCCGATATCTCCAAATGGAGAAAGGATGTGCCCATATTGAAAAGGAAAACAAATATTTTGCTGCCAGCCTATTTTGATTGTTGCTCGCATATGTGTGTGAACTCTATGTGATGCATTTAGAAGATCAAATTTCTTCCATTTCCTCACAAGTTTGGTGCTATTACCTTTCTGAAGGGTCGCATACTATTTCGATTTTTAACTGGATCACACGATTTTGGCATTCAGGAGTAGTATGTCCTGTCTGCAGCAGTGGAAGATTTAACCCCAATTAGTAGTTGCAGTGCACTGTAGTAAAGGAATAGTGTTTCAGCTTGTTACAAGTAATAATCACACTTGAATTGTGCAAACATCAAGTGAATTTGATTGTGACAGTAAGTGAGCATCGATTCCCCAATGTTTCATAAAACCGCTACAGCATGCATGTCATATCTCTTAAGTGATTGTTCGAATAGTCTGGTCAGCTTTGTTATCCCTAAGTGGCGATGTTCAGCTTTGTTAACCCAAATTTTGTTTAGTTGTTTAAATCAAAATTTGGTTTTTTGCTCGGTTAGCATGGCAACCAAATAGCGCTAATACTCCAAAGGGTTAGGTACTTTCTGCATTCCTTTTACTGTCCATGTTTGTGTTTGTTGGTGTTGTAATTTTGGAGGAAGCCATGCTTGATGATATGTTACTTGTACTAGGGGTGAGACACACACCTAAAATCTCCTAAAAAGAAGCGTGCGTTTTGTTTTGTTAGCTGGAGCTGATCAGAATCTTGGGGCCGAAGCAAGAAGTAGAAAGAGGAAAGCAGCAGGAATGCCAAGCATGCGTGAGTAAAAACTATTTTCGATCTTTTGCAATCTTCTCAGTCTCAAGGATTTATTCTTATCTCTGAATGAACAGAAGCATTTGAGGCTGCAAATGAAGATTATCACAGGATTTCAGTGGAAATCCAGAATTTGAGGTTTCAGCTGGATGAGGATGTGAAAGAGCTTGGGTACTGTGAGGAGAACGAGAAGCTAAAACTTGAGATGGATCATAAGGACAAAGAGATGCAGTGCCTGAGGAAGCAGAATGAGCAGCTTCAAGTGAAGTATGATGAGCTGAAAATGAAGTACGTGAACCAGAACGAGGTACTGCAGAGTAAGCACGCGAAGCAGGTTGAGATGCTGCAGAGTAAGTTTATAAAGCAGAACAAAGATCTGCAATCTAAGTATGAGAAGCAAAAGGAAGAGTTGCAAGGTAAGTATGAGAAGAAGAATGAGGAACTGCAGACTAAGTATGAGAAGCAAAACAAGGATATGCAATCTAACTACAAGAAACAGAATGAGGAGCTGCATGCTAAATACGAGAAGCAGCATGAGGAGCTGCAAGCTAAGTACCGTAAGCAAGACGAAGAGCTACAAGTTAAGTACGAGAAACAGAACAACGAGCTGGAAACTAAGTACGAGAAACAAAACAAAGAGCTACAAGCTATGAACAAGAACCAGAACCAGGAGCTTGAAGCTAAGTGTGAGAAGAAGAATGAGGAGCTTCAGTCTAAGTATGAGAAGCTAAAAGACGAATGTCAAGCTAGGTATGAGAATCAGATGAAGGAAATGAAAGGCAAACATGATGACCTCCTTAAGGATGTAAGCTTTTTGTTAGTATTACATTTTGTTGTACAATGGTCAATCAATTTTTGTCCATCATGCTTAGAACTCTTATTTCCTTTCGGTGAATTTATGTAGAATTAATAGAAATATCTAACTAAGAGTGTCTCCTCTTACTTGTAGTGTAAATCAAAGATTGTTCAAATACTAGAAAATCAAATTGACGCTAAGAGAAATCAACTTTGGCTACTACAGTATTTGTGTAGAACTATGGAATTCACATTGGCTCAGCTTGAGGAAAATGGAATACCCGAGAAGGTATTTGATAAAGGTATACAATTTTCTTATATATTTGTTTATTTTTAGTACACGGTGATATGAAGTTGCTGATAATTCATAAAAGTAACCATGAGTTATTTATCTGCAATGTATACATATTAGCAATTGCAACTGCATAATTTTAGTTTTGCAAAATTATGTTGAAAGTCTTAATAGGTTTATGTTTACCCTTTGATTTATGACTTGTAAAGTTTACCTTTCCTCTAGCGTTGCCAACTTATATAGTTGGCTTGATGTACCTCTTATCGGTGGGACAATGGGAGGCTATTTTAAGGGCTATTTTAAGAATAATGTGCCCTAATATTCATAATTTAATAGGTTTATGTTTATCCATTTACTACTTGTAAAGTTTACATACTTTTTTTTTGCTAGCATTGCCAAATTTATAGGATTGATGTACCCTTATGGGACAGGTGGGACAAGGCTATGATTTAGTAGGCTTGCTATTCAGAGCTACATTGAGTAACGACAACATTATGATAGGTTCTATTTTTCTTTTCCACATTAAAACAACTAGATTCAAGCTCCAAATTGGTCGGTGAATCATCAGCTGAGAAAAATTGTATCAATGGGAATGCAGCTGATGAGAATATAAAGGTAAGCAATCTTCTTCACGTCTAAGCATCCATATAATATGTGGAAAATTCACAATAGTTTTGATCTCTAACCCATTATTATTTTTCTTGAACAGTGGCTTGAGATGGAAATAGCAAATTTGGATAGAAAAATTCAGATCAAGATGAAGAAGTTGAGTGACATGTTAGAATGTAAAAAGTTTTCAAAAGAGTTGTCAACCAAAGCGTGGAAACCTACTAAGTCCAATATGGAATTAGAAGACATTCAAAAAGGATCAATAAAGGTAACTTTTCCATTCATATGGTATTTTTTCAAGATTTTTGTTGATGTAACGAAACTTATTTGATTTCGTTAGAGAGGTATGCTTCGTTACTCGCCTCTATCTCTAGTCAAGAGTTGACATTTATTTTTGGACTTGGTAAACTTTCATTATTCATGTGCCGACAAACCATCAACAACAAAATCCTAGATACAATTATTATTTTATCCTTTTTGACCTAAAAGTGTAATATTAACCAAATGGAATTTTTATTTCCAAAATCTTGCCCCTTTTGTCGCGCAAGAGTGCTTGGCGTAGCAAAACACTACGGTCACGCCGAGGATGGCACCACAAGCCACGTCGTCTTGGGACTCGTTCCTTGGTTACACTTGTTACAAATGCAAATCAATTTGCTCTCATCAAAGGAGGCCATCAAAGAGATCATGATGGGCTCTTTAAGGCCATGTTAATGACCTTGGAAAACAGCCATCATCATGATTGTAATAGCCATGGTTATAGGCTGTTTCATGGCCATTAGGACATTTATGACGGCAGTTTTTCCATGCTTAATGGCACACCTTTTGTACCCCTATATATATATAATCCAAAGATCAATACAATACACTCTTCACTCTATTCTCTTATCTCTTTGGCCACTTTCTAACATGTTATCAGCACGCTCTACGCACGAGCTAGAGACAAAAACAAAAGGTAAGATGGCCCGCCGCGGCTCCCGTTTTTCTACCCGTGCTAGCCACCTTTGCCGCCTCATGCATCAGCAACTTGACTCCATTCTCGAGACACCGGTTCGCCGTCCTAGACGGGCGAGGGGACGACATTCTAGCAATGCTAGTCGTCCTCCCCGACGTCACATGGACCATACTACGACCCGTCGATCTCCAAGCCCCATCTCATATGATGAATCTAGTAGGAGTCCATCCCCGGTGGTGTTCCGTTTTCCATCTCGTACACCACGTCCGGACCGCACCTGCACCGGGACGCATTCCGGTGGAGTCCCCCGCCATTGCCCAACCCATGGTTGGACCGCAAGGCCGAGGGAGCAGCCTCGAGGACATAAAAAATGCATATATATGCCATAATTTTGTCAAAAATTTGTGGCTTTCACATTGTAGGTGAAATGGCAACCAAAGAGTTTGATATCCTCGCTCTTCATGGTTCCAATTTCCCCGTTTGGACGATGGATCTCAAAGTGACTCTGTCGACCCTTGGACTATACGAGATGTATAGATGAAACAATCGATGCAAGCTGTTGCTCCCTCGAATATGTCCAATTTCTCTCGCCTTAAAGGTCATGAGAAATCATATCCATCGGGATTTGAAAATGGATACATGTATGAGGAGAGTCCACGTGCTTTATCGACGGTGCTCAAACATCGATAGGAACAGCATAAAGCTATCATCCTCCCCGAGGCAACACATGAGTGGAACCATTTATGTTTACAAGATTTCAAATTTGTAGATGAGTTCAACCATGCTGTTCATAAGATATGCTTCAAGCTCAAGTTTTGTGAGAAAGAACCTATCGAAGAGGAGAAATTCGAGAAGACTTTGTCTACAATGCTCCCTTCGGAAAGGATTCTTACTCAACAATACCGCGAGAAGAATTTCACACAATACTCTTCACTCATTCGGACATTGAAACAGCGAGAAAAGAATCATGAGCTAACACTCAAGAATTCAAACCAGCGCCCATTGGGCACTCGCTCCATCGCTCGAAGTACATGCGACTCACGAAGAAAGGTGATCCCAACCGGAACACAAAATTTGGAAATTCTTCGGGCAAGGGCAAGCATACAAGAGCCAACAAGCCACGTGTTAACAACAAAAAGGGGAAAGGTATTTCTAAGCCAAAACATGATACTAACAACAACAAAAACGCTTACTATAGGTGTGGTTGCTACAATCATGTTACTAAGAAATACCGAACCCCTAAACATCTTGTTGATCTATACATGAAGTCCATGGGTCGTATACGTAACATCAAGGACGTTGAAGCACACTTTGCCTCTCAAGAACCAGAAATTGGACCAAGCATCACCAAGACTCCGCAAGGCGAAGATGATGACTTTGAAGACATACTCGCGGAGTACTCCTCCAATGACATTTTTGGAGATCTCCATTAAGCTCCACGAGCTTTAGGATTTACATTCTCAAATGTAACCCTTGTAATAAAAGACATGATATTGCTATCATATTGTAATAATGCACATTTATTTCAATAAAGTATGTTCAATTTATATTTTGTCGTTATTCTTACGAATTTCCAATTTTTGCATTATATAGATTAATACGGGAGTCAATCCAATGGAAGAAGAGATATGCCTAGTAGATTGTTGCACAACTAACACGATACTTAGGGAAGTAAAATTTTTCCAAATTCTCATAAAGAGAGAAGGACAAATTTTGACCATCGTGGGACGCGATGCGATGATTGTTGGTGCCGAAGGGCCACTATCACACTTCCAATGGGTACACAAATTCATATCGAGGAGGCATTATTGTATCCCGATTCAACACGTACCCTACTAAGTTTTCGTGACATCCGGAAAAATGGGATTCATGTGCACACACATGAAGAAAACAATGAGGAGTTCCTCCTCTTGACCAAAGATATTGGATATGGCAAACAAACACTTGAAAAAGTGTGTTCTCTTCCGTCTGGATTGTACTACACATACATCAAACCCGTACCACACGTTGCATACAAAGTGATTTTTCGAATGTTGATTCATTCAAAACTTGGCATGAACGCCTTGGTCACCCCGGCATTGGGATGATGAGAAAAATCATTAGCAATTCAAGTGGACATGGTATGAGTGATAGAAAATTTCCACAATCCTCAGATTTTGTATGCACCTCATGTGCCATTGGAAAATTAATTTTGAGACCTTCACATCTCAAACTAAAGGCTGAACCACTTAAATTTCTTGAACGCATTCAAGGAGATATTTGTGGCCCCATTCAACCTTTATCCGGACCATTTAGGTACTTCATGGTTCTCATAGACACATCCACAAGATGGTCTTATGTGTGTCTTTTATCGACACGAAGCCATGCCTTTGCAAAATTGATTGCACAAGTCATCGGACTTAGAGCGAATCATCCCGAGCACCATATAAAATCAATTAGGTTGGACAATGCAGCAAAATTTTCTTCCAAAGCCTTCAATGATTATTGTATGGCTTTAGGAATTGAAGTACAACATTCATCGTACCATATGGTTTAGCTGAATCTCTCATTAAGAGAGTAAAACTCATGGTTAGACCACTATTACAAAATTACAACTTACCAACCTCATGTTGGGGTCATGCGAGTGTTACACGCCGATGACTTAATATAATTACGTCCAACCGCATACCATACAGCTTCCCGCTGCAATTGGTTCGTGGTGATCCTCCTAATATTTCCCATCGGCGGAAATTCGGTTGCGTTGTATACGTACCGATCTCACCATCAAAACGAACATCAATGGGCCCACACAGGAAAATAGGGATCTATGTGGGGTATTTATCTCCGTCAATCATTAAATACCTAGAACCCCTTACAGGGGATCTACTCACGACCGGTTCGCTGATTGTATCTTCAACGAAGATCATTTTCCGAGCATTAGGGGAGAATTCAAGTATCACACCGAATGCTCGGGAAATAAATTGGGATTCTTTAGACTCCCTAAAGGAGGATCCTCATACCGCAGAATCCGAACGACAAGTTCAAAGAATAATTGATTTGCAAACTGCTGTAAACAATTTGCCGGACTCATTTACTCGTGAGCAAAAGTATCACAAAATCATTCATTCCTGCAAGGAATGTACCGGAAAGAATAGAGATACCAAACAAAACTATTCAACTCCCTAACTCGAACGAGAGAAAGGGAGAAGTACGGAAAATCCTCGAAAGCGCAAGAGGAAACAGAGGAAAGACTCCTCTAACATAGTAAATGAAACTCAACCTCTAGTTGAGAGACACAATGTGGATTCAAGAAATCCACATCCCACATCAACAGATGCACTCAAATTCTGATGATGGGACATTGGAACACCCCGGCGCTATCGTATTGGGGAATACCGAGCCACCAATCGGGGTACAAGAAATTTCCATCAACTACGTTGAATCCGGAGAATCATTCGATCGTAAGACTATAATTGTCGACACATACTTTGCCTCATCAATTGCCGAAACCATACAAAACAATCCAGATCCAAAGTCCATGGCAGAGTGCAAACAACGCTCGGATTGGAATAAATGGAAGGAAGCAATTGAAGCGGAGTTAGCCTCCCTCAATAAAAGACGAGTTTTCTCATCGGTGATACCTACACCTCCAAAAACCTTTCCTGTCGGTTTTAAATGGGTTTTTATCCGGAAGCGGAATGAGAACAACGAGGTGGTGAGATATAAGGCGAGGCTTGTAGCACAAAGGTTCACGCAGAGACCCGATATTGATTTCAATGAAATATACTCTTCGATCATGAGTGGAATAACGTTCCGATATTTAATTTCATCGGCAATTCAAAAACGTCTATCTTTACAGTTGATGGACGTCGTTACCGCATATTTATATGGGTCATTAGATTCGGATATATATATGAGGGTTCCCGATGGGATCCCTATATCGAATAAGAACAAAAATCGCAATATGTATTGTGTGAAACTCAAAAGATCACTCTATGGTCTTAAACAATCGGGAAGAATGTGGTACAATCGACCGAGTATCTTCTACGAAGGGATACTCCAACAACAATGATTACCCATGCGTCTTCATCAAAAGATCCTCTACGAGGATTTTGCATAATATCGGTGTATGTAGATGATTTAAACATCATTGGCAACACCCAAGATATTGACGAGGCCCGCAATCAACTCAAGACGGAATTTGAGATGAAGGATTTGGGTAAAACCAAATTTTGCTTAGGTTTGCAAATCGAGCATGTTCACTCGGGAATCTTAGTGCATCAATCTGTCTACGTTGAGAAAAATATTGAAGAAATTCAATATGGACAAAGCTCATCCAAATAAGACTCCCATGGTTATTCGATCACTTGAAAAGGAAAAAGATATTTTCCGACCACGGGAGGAAGGGGAAGAGATATTGGAACCACAATATCCTTATCTCTCAACCTCATTGGAGCACTCATGTATCTAGCAAATAGCATCAGGCCGACATTGCTTTCGCAGTGAATCTATTAGCAAGATACAATGCTACTCCAACTAAACGTCATTGGACCGGAGGAAAATTAATCCTTAGGTACTTGAATGGCACTAGGGATCTTGGTTTATTCTTCCGAAAGACTAATAATCTCACCTTAGTTGGATACACGGATGCTGGTTACATGTCCGATCCCCATAATACCAGATCACGGACATGTTCTGTATTCCTTCATGGAGGAACAACCATCTCATGGAAGTCATCTAAACAAACTTTAGTGGCTACCTCCACAAATCATTCCGAGATCATCGCTCTATATGAGGCATCACGCGAATGCGTATGGCTCCGCAGAATGATAAACCACATTGAGCAATCTTGTGGTATTGGTTCCTCAGAATCACCCACCATTATCCATGAGGATAATGCTGCTTGTATCACACAGATGCAAATATGCTACATCAAGAGCCAAGTCACTAAACACATTACCCCTAAATTGTTTTATCCTCATGAGCTTCAGCAAAATGGAGAGATAAACATTTTACAGGTAAAATCATGTGATAATCTGGTCGATCTATTCACCAAATCCATACCTACTTCCACATTTTGAAAAATGTGTTAAAGGGATTGGTATGAGACGGCTCGGAGACTTGTAAACATCGGGGGAGAATCTCTGATCGATAGCCTAGTTAAACGCACCCTGTTGTACTCTTTTTCTTTTATGAGTTTTTTACCATCAGGTTTTCTCATACAAAGTTTTTAACGAGACAGTAATTGGTGCAAGCATATCTCAATTTTTCCCCATCGGGGTTTTTGTAGAGATAATAATCAACACAAACATATGTCTTTATCTCATTTTTTCCCAATCAGCGTTTTTTCTAGAGATAAAAATCAAGACATAGATTACTCCTTAAATCTTTCAGATTTATGATTGAGTGATCATCAAACACATTATTTCTAATTTTTTCCCATAGGGTTTTTGAAGGAATTTAAAAGATATTGATCTCTATGAAGGATTCGATCAAAAGGAGGAGTGTTACAAATGCAAATCAATTTGCTCTCATCAAAGGAGGCCATCAAAGAGATCATGAAGGGCTCTTTAAGGCCATGTTAATGACCTTGGAAAACAGCCATCATCATGGTTGTAACAGCCATGGTTATAGGCTGTTTCATGGCCATTAGGGCATTTATGACGGCAGTTTTTCCATGCTTAATGGCACACCCTTTGTACCCCTATATATATATAATCCAAAGATCAATACAATACACTCTTCACTCTAATCTCTTGTCTCTTTGGCCACTTTCTAACAACACTAACTGTTCTGGCATGACTCAGTCATGCTAGACTTTTGGCGTGCCTGGGTGGGCCTTAACCCGTGGCGTCCTTTCTTCCTCGCTCGCTTCCCCTTCTCTACTGCCAGCAGAAACATTGCCGCTCTCTTTTTGTGACCTTGAAATCCAGCATGTAAAGAGGCCCAATCCGCTCCAAACTTCGTGGGCTTCATCCCTGAAGGTACCTCCCCACTCTTATCCGGCTAGATTTGAAATTTTATTCAAATTAGGCTAGGTTTAGATACCCTAGGATTGAGGTCTTGCATTAGGTGATGTTATTGATTCGGGACAAATTGGATTGGAAAGGATGTCATGTATCTCTAGTTGAGAGTTCTTTTACGCATGTCTGTGGCTTATTTTACCAGTAGGACTAGGTAGTACATATATTGGTTGGTGTTGTTGTTTACATATCATCGCTCCCTTTATCTGTAGTAGTGTGTCAATTTTAGGGTGATGGCCTGCAGTATCCGCTCCTTGAGATGGCTTGGGACAACCATCACCGAGCGCACTTAGCTGTGGATGAAGGACAGGTAATGCATATGAAATCTGTTATTATTTTATTCATGTATTCATAAGGAGTTCAGTATTTCATACAGTTTGGCCTATTCATTTTTCAGGTGCTAACCCCTCTGCGTCCTCGCACGCACAGCCCACTACCATGGGATGAGCGGTATGCAGTGTACATTCGACGGGCTGGTTTCCTGCCTTTGGCCCGAGTGGTCAATGAAGGGTTGCCAGTTATGGATGCCGCTGCATTGACTGCTCTTGTGGACCATTGGAGGCCTGAGACACACACGTTTCATTTGCGGTGTGGCGAGCTGACTGTGACGCTTCAAGACGTCGCCATGATTCTTGGCTTGCCAGTTAACGGGCATGCGGTCTGTGGAGCAGTGCAGCCCCAGGGTTGGCGAGACATGGTTCAGGGACTGCTTGGGATTAGGCCCCCAGAGCCTGGGGATGACGAGAAGGACAAGAAGCCTACTGGGGTCAGCTCAGCTTGGTTATCTAGCAACTTTAGCACTTGCCCTGAGAACGCAGATGATATCATTGTTGAGAGATACGCACGAGCATGGCTGTGGCACTTGGTTGGTGGGTATCTATTCCCGGATAGTAGTGGTAGCACCATCACATGGATGCTTCTTCCTATCCTTGGACAGCAGTGGGAACATATAGCCTCCTACAGTTGGGCCTCTGCAACACTTGCTTGGTTGTACCGTCAGTTGTGTGCGGCTTGCACTAGGACACGGCAGAACGCCAACCTTGGTGGTTGTGCTTACCTGCTACAAGTTTGGATGTGGGAGCGTTTTCCGATTGGCAGACCGGACCGTGGGCCAATGGAGGTTTATAATTTAATATTTTCACCTTATTTGCCAACTTCCTTTTCTATTTATATGATTGCTAACCATTTCTTTGTAATCTAGGTTTGGAAGTTCCAGGATGAAGGATCTCTACCGACCGTGGCTTTCCTTTGGAAGAACCCCGTCAATGTCATTGGGAATGCTCGTAGGCGTTACTTGTCTTACACAAACGAGCTCGATGTCATAACACAAAGCCAGGTAAGTCATTGAATAAAATATGGGTCATGTTTTTTGTGACAAGGTTCATGAGAAATACGCCCACAAATAACTTCTAATACTTGTTTTGATGATAAGGTTTGTTGGAATCCCTATTGTCGTGATGAGATTGAGGAGATGGAGCTTAGTCCTTTGTGCCGTCGCGATGCAACATACTGGAGATGCTCCGTTCCTCTCATCTTCTTCTATGTTGTCGAGTGGCACCTACCTCAACGTGTGATGAGACAGTTTGGTCGGTTACAGCCTGCGAATGTGCAAACAGTGTCGACTAGCCGTACTTTGCATATGTAAGTATTATTTACTTGCAATCACTTTCTTTTATTATGCATGTTCGAAATTGTTAGTTACTTTGCATGTCTCGTAGGATTGAGAGAAGGAAGTACAAGGGAGCTGTAAATTGGATTGAGAGGCACAATACTTACCTGGCTCTATGGAACAACCGTCATGCATCTGCCATTGAACCCAAGGATGGACCTGACCACCACCCAGGACCTTACAAGGAGTACTTGAGGTGGTTGCACGCGAACTCTCGTGTGAGCGTCAAGCTGCCAACAAACGCTGCACAAATAGAGGACCTTCCTGACTCGGATGAAGAAGTTGAGATTGTTGATGACTATGACGACGTGCCTCGAGCTAGAACGCAGCCGGAGCATGCACCTTTCCAAAACTACGTGGTGTGTTCGACACTGCCATATTCCAAAAATTGATATGTGATGTTAATTTCAGCACTAGTGACATGCTGTACTGAATTTTAGGCTCATCAGCTTGGTAGGCTTGCAAATGAGGCAGATGACATTCTACAACACCCTCCAGGATCAACACAAGAGTATGGTGCCCTCCATGCATTCGTGGAGGTATTACAAGTCAATTCATCATCACATCCTCATCATTATCCGAATGTGCTTTGACAATGATTTTGTACAGAAGGTGCGTCGGAGCTGCCGCCGCATGGCTTTCAAGTGCAACAGCATTACCGCACCAGATGTGGTCGTAGCTGAACCTTTGACTTCCGGGTTACAGGCAGCTTCAGGTTCTGTGGCTCGAACACCAGTGCACGGCACTATGAGCGGCACAACTTCGAGTGCAGCACGCCGCACCTGCAGGGGATATATTTCTTCTTCTCCAACTGCTTCAACCGCTCGAGGTTGTGGCGAGGGTAAGCTTCCCCAAAGTTCAGAATCTGAGCATGTCGACGATTCGTTGCCATCTCAGGATATGCTATATGGACAGGTATGAAAAATTGCAATTGTGTCACTTATTACTTTGGGTTGTTGATATGGTATCCCAAAATGTAACTACTATGCAGCACGTGATTGGGAGCTCGCAGCTTCCGGATGCCCCTCATTCAACACAAGGGTCCCCAATACGGTGTCCTAGGAGACCTCGTGACAAGTCAGAAGTCGGGAGCGCCAATTCGCTTCGAACGCCATCGCTACGGGCACGAAAGAAGAAGAGGCCATACAGTCCCTAGTCCGTGATGACTAATATTATTGGGGACAATTGCAACTTTGCCGAAAGAGAACCATTTTCAGAATTAGAGTCTGAAACGGAACTTATTTTGCAATTGTCCCATATTATTGCTATGTACTAGGATTTGGACTACGTATGATGTTGCTATGAGTTGTGCTACGTATCGTATCTTGGTTGTTATTTTGTAAGTTTGGTAGATGATGTTAGGCCAAAACTCTAGTAGTAACGGTGAACAATGCAGAACTCTTTTTGTTGTAATTTCGTTGCTGATCAGGAATGAAATTCTAGGGCGTGCCCTGTTGTGGCAAAAAAAATAGAGAGAATTCCCTATATGATCCTAAAATAATACCATCTTCCCTTCTTGACCCTAAAACAATTGAACTTCCTTATGGCCTAGAATTTAATTTTAGTTTCTTTCTTGGCCTTTCCATCCATTTCAACCGTTAGTAGTGTTATGTCGAGGTGGAAATGACCATTTTGCCCCTGGTACGAATTAGTGTGTTTTTTTAGGTTTTTCTTGCTTCTTAATTTTTGTACACAAACAAAAATGGACCACTACTTTTACACAAAAAATATACGTACTGTTTCAACATTATTTTTACACAAACTGAATTTCAGTATTATTCTTGCACGTAAATAAAATTTTAGCATTATTACTTCACAAAAATGAAACTCCAAGCATCATTATTTCATAAAACCGAATTTTCAACACTATTTCTACTCCCTCCGTCCGGAAATATAAACATTCGTTGACTTTGAGAGATCAGGTTTGACCACTCGTCTTATTCAAAAATTTATGCAAATACAAAAATAAAGATACTTAAAATATATCTAAGAATAATTAAATTATCACAAAATAATCAATGTTTTACAAATATTTTGAATAAACCGAGTGGTCAAATGAGAAGTCCGGAAGTCAACGAATGCTTATATTTACGGGTGGAGGGAGTACAAATGAAATTTCAGCGATATTTTGACACAAACTAAAGTTTTACACAAAATGAAATTTGTTTGTGTAAAAAGGATGCTGAAATTCATTTTGTGTCAAAATATTGCTGAATTTTCGTTTGTAGAAATAGTGATAAAATTTCGTTTTTATGAAATAATAATGCTAGAATTTCATTTTTGCGAAATAATAATGCTGAAATTTTATTTCTATGCAAAAATAATATTAAAATTCACTTTATGTAAAAATAATGTTGAGATAGATGTATATTGTGCTACATAAAAATAATGGTCCATTTTTGTTTGTGTACAAAAATTATGAAGCAAAGAAAGTCCAAAAAACACACTAATTCATGTGAGGGGCAAAATGGTCATTTCCACCCTTACATAACACTACTAACGACTGAAATGGATGGAAAGGTCGAACTAAAATTAGTGTGAGGATTCGGATTTCACCCAAGTGAAACCCGAACCCTTTGTACCTCTATGTCACTCCTAGGAGTGTGGCACGTATATCAATCACAAGTTAGTATAGAAAAACCATAAAGATATAATAAAATCAATACAAGATAGTGGAATCTCCAATAGTAGATTATTAAACTCAAATCTCAATCTCATGGATACAAGAGCGTGGCACGCGAGCCATCACGATAACAAGTATGAAATCTAGCGGAAGCGTCTCACATAAAGATCGGCGATGAAGACCAACACCCACAAGCAACTCGAGTGTAGGCGAGACCGTCACTCCACTCCGTCGGCTCCCTCGGCTAGCTCTGCTGGATCCTCTGCACCGGCGTCTCGAAAAACAAAGTGGGAAAGCCGTGAGTATATAAAATAATCAACAAGCCGCAACTACCTAGCAACAATGTATGCATGCTTGGATATTTCAAGGATAAGCAATGGCTAGCACCTAAAACAATTATTCCTCAAGTCTATGTGAAGCATATTTTATTATTAGTCAAATTTTATAAGTTGCCTTGCAGGAAACAACACAATCTCGTAAGGGTTAAATTTTAAGTCCAAGCACACCTCCACTAGAACCACGACTTGAAGCCGAAAGTAAAACACCTATCGGAGGGAGAAGTAGTAAATGCTAATCAAGTGGATTTCTCTTGGTAGTGCCCATACTTGGGGCTAGACTATACGTATAGATTTATATATCTCTCGTAGAGAGTAAGCAACTGTACCCACGTGAAGAGGTACTCAAACAAAAGACCACCGTCGTGGTCCAAGCAAATCAACACTCACAAGATCATTCTACAAAGCATCGATCGGTAGGCGCCCGTCCCTCGAGTCCGGGGATCCTCTAACCACAACATAGGAAAAGAAGGTCCTAAAGGGTGTGACAAGGCGTACCATGGGCCGGGTGGGATATCCTCTGCTCGTGGGTCGAGACAAACGCTCCAAAAACCTACTACCACCGATCTCTACACCACGGCGGGCCACCCGGTCCTCCGCTAAGTATCATGATCCAGCCCGCCCATACAAGTCACGTAGTATGCTAGAAAAACTAAGAGAGGCATACGTACAAGAACCGGTCCTTAAGCTGCCGGGGCGAGTCACCATCCCTCTCCTCAAAACAACGAGTCTCAAGAACAAGTGTCACCACAACGAGAACCCCATAACCCAAGGTTCCTACACAACCGTGCCCGCAACGAGCACTCTCCAAATAGAGACTCCCCAAAAGTCTCCTAGCACCTAATTACCTACACTCGCCCCCGTAAAAGTCCTACGAGGTATCTAGTACAAAAACTCAACTCCTAAGAAACACCTACATTTTATTTTACACAAAAACATGTATAATCATCATGTAGGGTTCAATTAAACAACTAAGCAATTACTAAGCATGCGAGCGATAACGAGTAGATCAACCTATCGCAATCGGTGGCAAGGGTAGCATAGTATGGCATAGGTAAACTACAAGTGCAAGTAACAGTTCACATGCATGGATCAATTTAATAAAATTGCTAAATAGATACAAGAGTGGTCAAGGATTGCCTAGAAAACGCTGGTCCCGGGCCGGATCGGGGTTGTCGAACGGCTGCTCGTAGTGGAAACTCCTCAAACTGCGGCTCCGACGGGAACTCCTCAAGCACCCTCCGACGGACGGATCGCGAAACGAGGGTTAGGCACGCAAATTGAGGCAATAGGAAAAGGACGAAACGAACGACGAAAATTACGGTACTAGAACATGACTAAAAACTACACTAACGCATAGAGAACGTCGCTACGAGTCCAACGCAACCGACCGCGTATTTTTCCGAGACTCCAAGAAAAAGATATGAATTTTCAAAGATAAAAGATTTATGAAAATTTGAGAAAATCCAAGAAAAAAAAACCTCGAATATTCCCCGATACATCGTTCCGGGACCGGGTCCACGGGCCCACTCTTCCTCTTCTCTCTCTCGCGGTCCACATGGACCGTGTCCATGCACGAGCGGGACACCAAACCGTGGACCAACCCCAACCTTGCGGGTCCCATGCCGACGCGATCCGACGTCACGGCGTCGAAGAAGGGCGGCGCGGCCACGGCTCCGCCGAGCGACCTACCGGAAACGCCTGCGCTCGACGCGGCGGCTCGCCGGTGGCCCCACCGCGAGCACCTAGACACGCAGCAAGACGACGCGCACCATCCAACACCGGACTCGAGCACCGGCTCCCCTCCAACGAGCGCTGCGAGCTCACCGGAGTAGCGGCCCGCGGCAGCGCTCGAGGGGATAGACTCCGGGTCACAATAACCAAAATTGGTTACACCAAACTGCGGCCCAAGTCTCCGCGAACCTATTGTACTAGGTTCCGACCAAGAATGGTCGTCGGAGACCCGCCGGCGGCGAGAACCACGTCGGCGCAACCATGGATCACGGCAAGGACAGAGGAAACGTGCCGCTAACCTAGCTGAAACACGCGCACGAGCTCCCTCTACACCGTGCGACACCTCACAACCACACGAACGAACATGAGCACGTGCTCAAGCTAAACCTCACCGGCGTCCATGGGGACGGCGGCGGAAATTCGACGGAAGGCAACGGGACGACAAAGATTCGACGAAAAGGATGGGGCTTTGGGTGCGGCAACTCACCAAGGTTCTACCGCGATCTCGAGCTAGACCGGAGAGGGTTGTTGGTATTTCTTACGTCACGAATAAATCCGCAAGCGCACGGAATACCGTTGTAGCACTTCACCCGGAAGTATTCCAAGGTATCGTATTTATATCCGCGAGGAACGGAGTATTTCTGCAACAAGGTTAGTTTACCCAAGGACAACCAAGACAACGTAGCAAAATAGGGTCGAGAGGGTGACTCTTATCTATTTATCCTTTAAAGGTAGACGAACGCAAGCTAGACTTGTTTACTTCGGGCACCGTCTTAGGCTTGGTCCGCCAAGCCACTCCGGTCTACGAAAGCTCTACTATGTACCCGAACGTGGAGGGTTCCTTTGGATGACAGGGCTGTCACTTCCTGCCACCTACCTCTACAAACCGTGGGGCACACAGCAAACAAAGGCGATCTCCGGCCTAGACACCACGTCTATGCTATTGACCACTACTCTAGCCTCGGCCTAGAACCGAGTTCGAAAGCTAGAGTACTTCTTGCGAAGCGATGATCCCGTAAACAAGTATAACAAGAATTACGTCTAACACAAAGATATGTCACGATAGATAAGTAGATCACCACGTATAAATCACCAAAAAGAGTGTTTACACGCCAAGGTAAAAGAAAAGGAAATACTACTCCACTTTGCAAAAGGGAGGAACACTCCTTCCTCTTCCTTGCCCTCTCTCCTATTCTACTAAGATACAAGAGGCCCTTGGCCTAAGGATGAGAGTTTTGTCTTGTATCTTGATGTTGGTGGTGTGTTGAGAGAGGGGGTGTAGCCCTTTATTTATAGCCTTGGAAGGTCGGCAACTTGGAGGCGGTTCCGGACGTCGGTGGCATTAATTGCAGGTGGAACCGACCTCCGGACGTCGGTGACAAACCGCCGAGAGAAAGATGGGCCGGGGGGTCCACCTGTCGGTTCGGCCGAACCCATTAGGGTGGTTCGACCGAACCGGCTCGGACTCCCCGGGCTTGATTCTTCTCTCGGTGCCTTCCTCTCGGCTGTGTAATGGCCCAATCCACTTGCTTGGTTTGATGTTGAGGCTCTGTTTTGTGGTTTTGGGCTTTTGGACTATATTCTTTAGTCCAGGGAAAATCCGTCGATTGCAAAGTCCATGTTTCGAGCATGTTTTCCCTGTTTTCATATGAATTGCACCTGCATTCATAATTTCACCAAGACTAGTGGAATTTGTTAGAAATAATCCCTATGTTTATTCTTGGTGATGGTGTTTGATTCAAAAAGATGCAACATGTTGACGGTAAAATTGGACCATAAGGACCGTCAACAAGACCCCCACACTTAGCTCTTTGCTCGTCCTCGAGTAAAGGTGGGAGCGTAAGTTGAGAGATCTCTCCTCTTAGAGACCTGCACACATGTTATTACAAGCCACACCGTTTTACTTGTGAACATGACGGTGGCTAACATGCATTCTTGGATGATTGATAAGTGGAACGAGCTCATGACTCAAGTCACTATACTTTTGCTCACTAAGCACCTTGGGTTTTTGAAAGTTTTGAACATAAACAACATGACTCCCGCTCCTCTTTGATTCTCTTGAATCGCTCAAAAAGTGTTTTCCTCACCAAGGCATTGTGTTGCCTCTCTTTTTCCTACTTCTTAGGCTTGTATGTGGAGCTCGGTAGGGAATGAGAGAGGCATACTTGTATCACAAATATTGCTAAGCCAAAAGAAAGGATCCATGGAGAAGCCAAGTCATGCAACCTTGATCAAGAAGTGCGTGTGTGTATGGATATGAAAAAGTGACAACTCCTATTGCAATTGACCTCTCTTTATTTTGCATTTTCGAGACATGGCTATCTTTTTATTTTCTTTCTTTTCTTTTCTTGCTCTATGCTTGAGCATCTCTTTTCTTCTCTCTTTTTCATTGCTCGTCTTTGTGAGCTTTCTTTTCATTGCTCATCCGTGTGAGCTTTTCTTTTTACATAGCCATGTCTCGTTTATGCGTGATTGAGAGAGAGAGAGAGGTAAAAAGAGGTGCAAACGAGGAGTGTCTTTATTTTGGTGGAGTGTACGTGATCTTGATCAAGAGAGCATGACAAGTTTCTCTCTAGGGTCACTCAATTTTGGTAAAGCTCATTGCAATCACAAGCAGCATATGTATGTAAGTTTTGCAAGGTATGATCATCATATGGCATTGGTAGGAATTTTTGTATCAAGAGAGGAGCATGAAGCCATGGTATTTTTGTTTTGTGAAATAGAATTCCCAAGGACTCGGTAAGCTAAGCATAAGATCATTTCGTCGAGCCATATCACACTTGCCAATAATCTAGAAAAACATGGGTCCTATGGATTTGATTATTTGTTCACGGGCAAGTGGTGATGAAGCGAGTAATAAAAAGTGTGCAAGATTATCATGAGAGCATTAGGGAGAGACTTGGGATTTTCAAAGGTATTCAAAAGAAATCTTCCCAAGTTTTAGTTGGTCAAGTTTTAGTAATTGTTTTTCGCGTCTCGGAATGAACTTGACAAATAAAGTAGGCGAAAAGGAAGTGTGGGAAACAAACTCAAGTGCCACGAGGAAGCGAGGGCTGAGTGGGACCCACCGAGGTTCGGCCGAACCACCCTTGTGGGTTCGGCCGAACCGGCTCGGGCCCCACCGGTGCTCTGTTTCGCGAGGTTGTGTTTGTGTTGTTTTCCTCGTGATGTTTCTACGCGCTACGCGTGTGTTTGTCTTTGCTTTCCGCGATGTCCCCCCCACACTTGCCTTTTGCTGTTTTCTTCAAAATAGACAAAGATATTTCGAAACAAAACTTGCTCTACCGGTAAGGGAAGACCGGGGAGCACTAATATGATTAAAAATTTAAAAGAGCAGGCGCATTATAATCTTGAGGAATTGAAAAAATGATTGAAAAAAGGAAATTAAACTAAATGCGCTGCAGGAAATGATGAACGCGGGAAGGTTCATTTTAAACGTCGTATTCGTCCTCCTTCCCCGCGTCCTTGAAGAGACGCTTGATCTTGGAGTTGGTGCTGCGGCGATGGCTCGCCCGGGCATCCTTCAAGTCTTCAATAGCGTCTTTGATCTCCGCGACATTGTCACGTAGGCGTTCATGGGCTTCGCGGAGATCAACGTGTTTAGCGAGGAGGATTTGGTAGGGGCTCTTTTTAGGAGTTTTCTCCTCCTCGCTTTCATACATTCCCCCTGCCCTCTTGATGGGAGAGGGAGAGAGACGCCTCCTTATCCTCTTAGGAGGAGTGTCGCCCACGGATTCGCGGGCGTCTCTCTTTTCCGCCGAGGTGAGCGGCGGGATGAGCTGCTTTCCGCCACCGCGGATTCCCTTGATCTTGAACCTCTCGCCGGGCTTCTTGATGGGGCTAGGCAGGTTGCGCCCCTTATATTGATGGTGCACCACCTGCCCGCTCTTGGTAGCGAGGGTGCCGACGTACTTCTCTCCGGGAAGGAGAGCGTTGTCGGCGGCGTCGGCGCTCTTCTTCTTGGGGGTAGATTTCCCCTTCTTTTGGCGAGGTGCCACAGCAGCGGGAGAGCTTTTGGAGGGTGTTTTTGCTGCTGTGGGTGGAGGTTCAATAGCGAGCGGTAGATCATGGATCATCAAGGCTTGCTCGCTGGGAATGGAGACATGATCAAGTATGTCTTCGAGGCCGACTTGGCGGCAAAGCTCGCTGGTGGTGACGGAGACGTCGAGGCTTGGGATGCTGCTGTCCATGGTGCTGGGCAAAAGCTTTTTGTGCGAAATGGACAAGGTGGAAGAAAGGTGCAAGGGAAAAATGAAAGAAAACACCTTCATTTATAGATAAAAGTATGGAAAGAATTAATTTGATTTTTCCCGCAGCATGGAAGGCACTAAGCCGGGAGATTTGATCTTGTGACCGTTGGAGACAAAAGATGAAAGAAAAAAGTGACCGTTTGGGGTCCATACTTGGTTCGGCCGAACCAGCAAGGGGGTTCGGCCGAACCGTAGTGGGCCCCTCCGGTCCCCTTCCTTTTACGGTTGATTGCTTGCTAAAATTATTTCAGGGGAAGAGCTACTACGGGTGATAGATAAGAAAGAGCTATCATGAGAGAAAATTTAAATTAATCAAGTGCATGACATCAAATTCTTTATCTTTATCGGGCTCGAAATAAATTTTAAGGCGCTGACCATTTACCTTAAATATTTTACCTTCGTCGTCTTGAAGTGTGATTGCTCCATATGACGAGGTGTCAATAACCGTGTATGGTCCGTCCCATTTACTTCTTAATTTTCCATGCCCGAAGAGTTTCACCCGTGAATTGAATAGCAAGACCTTATCTCCAACCTTAAATACCTTTATCTTTATCTTTTTGTCGTGCCACCTTTTTGTCCTTTCTTTGTATATAGCTGAGTTGTGGTAAGCTTTGTCTCTCCATTCTTCTAACTCAGCTATCTCCATTTTTCTTTTGCGTCCGGCACCATTAAGGTCCATGTTCCATTTCCGGATGGCCCAATACGCTCGGTGTTCCATCTCGACGGGTAAATGACATGTTTTCCCGTACACGAGCTGGTATGGGGACATGCCTATGGGTGTCTTGTATGCTGTACGGTATGCCCATAGTGCATCGGGTAGCTTGTCCTTCCATCCCTTCCCCATTTCTGTTACGGTCTTTTGCAGGATCCGCTTGATTTGCTTGTTTGAGGTCTCGGCCTGCCCACTGGTTTGAGGGTGGTATGGAGTAGCGATATTATGCCTTGATCCAAGTTCTCTTAGGAAGCTTCGGAAGGTCTTATCAATGAAGTGAGACCCTCCGTCGCTTATCACTAGCTTCGGTGTTCCAAACCTTGGGAAGATAATTTCGTGGAACATCCGGCGAGCATGCTTGGCATTTGCGGCCCTGCAAGGCATTGCTTCCACCCACTTAGACACGTAGTCTACCGCCACCAAGATGTATTCGCAGTCATGTGACTTGGTGAACGGTCCCATGAAGTCAATGCCCCATACGTCGAAGAGCTCGACTTGTAAATTGTAGTTGAGGGGCATTGCATCTCTCGCCGTGATGCCTCCAACTTTTTGACATTCCGGGCATCGCTCGACAAATTCCTTTGTGTCTTCGTACATGGCTGGCCAAAAGAAGCCACTTTGCCATATCTTGGCACTGTGTACGAAACACGCCGTAGTGTCCCCCGTATGGCGATGCATGGCACTTCTCAATGATTCGTGTGCTCTCGGGTATGGGCACACATCGCCTTAGCAATCCATCGGCGCAGACACGGTAAAGGAAGGGCTCTTCCCATAAGTGACGGCGACTCTCATAGATGAGTCGTTTCTTGCTCTTTCCGGGTGGTACGTACCCCGTTGCCATGAAGTTCACAATGTCGGCGTAACATGGATGTGAGTCCCTCACTAGGAGCAGCATGTCGTCGCGTAGGAAATCATTGATGGGTAATTCCTGCAGGTTAGTGAATTGTATACGCGACAAATGATCTGCCACGGAATTTTCTACTCCTTTCTTATCACGGATTTCTACATCAAACTCTTGGAGTAGAAGAACCCATCGTATCAAACGAGGTTTAGCATCCTTCTTATTGAGCAAAAACTTTAAAGCAGCATGATCGGTGTAAACAATGACTTTTGCTCCGATCAAGTAGGATCTAAACTTATCAAAAGCAAAAACAACAGCAAGGAGCTCTTTTTCGGTGGTAGTGTAATTTAACCGAGCTCCGATCAAGGTTTTGCTTGCATAGGAGATTGCATGATGCTTTTTATCTCTAGTTTGGCCAAGAACAGCCCCCACAGACAAAATCACTAGCATCACACATTATCTCAAAAGGCAGCGTCCAATCGGGGGTTGGATAATTGGCGCCGAGATGAGTGCATTCTTAAGGGTAGTGAAAGCAGTCATGCATTCATCGAGTAAACTCAAAGGGTGCATCCTTTGTAAGCAGATTTGTAAGGGGTCTAGCAATTTGAGAGAAATCTTTGATAAAACGACGATAGAACCCCGCATGTCCCGCAAAGCTGCGAATGCCCCTAACATTCACAGGA
This sequence comes from Chloris gayana, assembly GCA_031894775.1. Classification (NCBI taxonomy): domain Eukaryota; kingdom Viridiplantae; phylum Streptophyta; class Magnoliopsida; order Poales; family Poaceae; genus Chloris; species Chloris gayana. Next base: position 303,514 of record JAUNZO010000794.1, read on the forward strand.
GGTGGAAGCTTTTCTATAACTTCTAATTTAGCTTTGTCCACCTCTATCCCCCTTTCGAGAAATCAAATGCCCCGAACTATGCCTTCTCTAACCATGAAATGGCATTTCTCCCAATTGAGCACTAAATCATTTTCTTGACAACGTTGCAAGACTTTGTCTAAATTTTCTAAACAATGATCAAAGGTTTTTCCATAAACAGAGAAATCATCCATGAATACTTCCATAATCTCTTCGATCATGTCGGAAAAGATAGACATCATGCAACGTTGAAAAGAAGCAGGTGCATTGCAAAGCCCAAAAGACATTCGTCGATAGGCGTAAGTTCCATAGGGGCATGTGAAAGTGGTTTTACTTTGATCGTCGGGATGGATGGGGATTTGATGATATCCTGAATACCCATCAAGGAAACAAAAGAAAGAATTATTTGCCAGCCGTTCCAACATCTCATCGATGAAGGGCAGCGGAAAATGATCCTTCTTTGTAGCCTTGTTAAGTTTTCGGTAATCTATGCACATCCTCCATCCCGTGACGGTGCGTTGAGGGATCAACTCATTTTTGTCATTATGGACGACCGTCATTCCTCCTTTCTTGGGTACAACCTGCACTTGGACTCACCCACTCGCTGTGTGGAACAGGATAGATAATGCCGACATGTAAAAGTTTTAAGACCTCCTTTTTAACGACCTCCCGCATCGCATTGTTCAACCTCCTTTGAGGTTCCCTAGATGGTGTACTATCGGGGTCTATGGGAATGCGATGGGTGCAAAGAGCAGGGCTGATTCCCTTGAGGTCTCCAAGCGAGTACCCAAAAACGGAGTGATGTTTTTCTAGCACGGCTAAGAGTTTTGCAGTTTCCTCCTCCGAAAGCTTGTCACTTATGATGACAGGGGTTTCGGGATTTCCGTGAAGAAAAACGTAGCGCAAGCCTCGGTGGAAGAGTTTTGAGCTCTACGGGAGGTGGTGTAGGTGTAAAAGTTTCGGGCAGCTCAAAAGTTTCCGCCGAATCATCCTCTTCCAAAATGAAATCAAGAGCATCTTCATCCAAGGATGATTCGGGGTTTTCATGAGGAAAAATTGCCATAACCTCCTCTATGCATTCTTCTTCCACAAGCGGCTCCTCGGCAAAAGAGTTTTGTGCATGAATGATAGGAAGAGAAAAAGTTTTCTTGCCGAGGGTGAAGTCTAAGGTTCCTGAAGGTGATATCCCTAAGAAAAGCTTTTCTATGGGATGACCGACCAAAACATCGAAATCCAGGATTCCGAAAACGTGAAAGTCCAAGGAAACCTCTCGCTTCATTACGCTTAATGCAAACATCTCTAATGATCCCCAAACTCTCAAAAAATTGCCCCGGTGAGGCTTTAAGGAGTTTGTCGGAAGGTGCCCATGTCTCGTTTCCAAATAAAGTTGAAGCAAAAGATTCGGACATGATGTTGGCACCTACTAGAGGATTATAGAGAACATCTACCATTACTCCCCGAATTGAGCCACGAATGGTTGATCTAGGATGATCAAGTCGAAGAACTTCCGAAAAAGGTTCTTTTTCCATCAACCATTCATCGCTCATGATTGCTGTCAATTTCCGAACAGTTTTTAAGAGAAGAGATTTTTCAATAGGTTCGGGAGTTGGTGCAGGGAGTGCTGGTTTCTTTTGATAGGAGTAGTTCAAGGTGTTTCCAAAATCTTCAAAAATTTCTTCCTTGAACTCAAATGGGAACTCAAGAGGTTCATCTTCCTCTATCATTGTTCTTGTGTTAGATGAGGACTCGAGTGCTAGGTGCTCCATCATGGGCACCAAGTGTTGTGTTTCTTGCACAACGAGTTCCTCATCTTCCGACTCGGCTCTACGAGTAAGTCAGCGGAAAAAGGTGTGTTTTCCACAATTCGATCCAAAAGTTCGTGTGCTTCCGCTATGGTCTTATGAGAAAAAGATCCACCCGCGGCCGTGTCAAGATAAAGTGCGGTATCGTTGCTCAATCCCGAATAAAAGTGTTGTAATAAAACGGGTTCGGGGAGCAATAATTCTGGTCCGGAGTCCGTTAGAGAACAGAACCGAATCCATGACGCACTTAAGGTTTCCTTTTCTTCTTGTCGAAAGCCTATTATTTCCGCTCGTAGAGAAGTGATACGAGATACGGGGAAGAATGCTAGACAAAATTTGTCTCGCAATTCTTTCCAATCACCGTTCACTCTCTTAGCGGTGTAAGTGTACCATTGCTTCGCCTTCTCATTGAGAGAGAAGGGAAACAACTTTCACTTCAATGTTTCTTGTGTCATGCCATGGATCAATCGGCATGAACACAAATGTTCAAACTCTCGCAAGTGTTCATAAGGATTTTCATGTTTAAAACCCGAAAAGGATAAACCTCTAATCATCGAAATGTAATCGGGGAGAACTCATAGCCAGGTGAAGAAATAGGTTGTGATGATGATGGTGGCTCTAAGAGTTCACCCCGTGGAGTGGAGAAAGATTGGATGGTTGGGTGTGACTCCATGATATGTTTTTGTGAAATTTTGAATGTAAGGAAAAAATAAAAACAGAACGGTAAGTAAGATAGATTACGAGGGCAAACCTGATTCGTTACAAAGATAACAACCGTTCCCGGCAACGGCGCCAGAAATGCTTGTTGGTATTTCTTACGTCACGAATAAATCCGCAAGCGCACGGAATACCGTTGTAGCACTTCACCCGGAAGTATTCCAAGGTATCGTATTTATATCCGCGAGGAACGGAGTATTTCTGCAACAAGGTTAGTTTACCCAAGGACAACCAAGACAACGTAGCAAAATAGGGTCGAGAGGGTGACTCTTATCTATTTATCCTTTAAAGGTAGACGAACGCAAGCTAGACTTGTTTACTTCGGGCACCGTCTTAGGCTTGGTCCGCCAAGCCACTCCGGTCTACTGAAAGCTCTACTATGTACCCGAACGTGGAGGGTTCCTTTGGATGACAGGGCTGTCACTTCCTGCCACCTACCTCTACAAACCGTGGGGCACACAGCAAACAAAGGCGATCTCCAGCCTAGACACCACGTCTATGCTATTGACCACTACTCTAGCCTCGGCCTAGAACCGAGTTCGAAAGCTAGAGTACTTCTTGCGAAGCGATGATCCCGTAAACAAGTATAACAAGAATTACGTCTAACACAAAGATATGTCACGATAGATAAGTAGATCACCACGTATAAATCACCAAAAAGAGTGTTTACACGCCAAGGTAAAAGAAAAGGAAATACTACTCCACTTTGCAAAAGGGAGGAACACTCCTTCCTCTTCCTTGCCCTCTCTCCTATTCTACTAAGATACAAGAGGCCCTTGGCCTAAGGATGAGAGTTTTGTCTTGTATCTTGATGTTGGTGGTGTGTTGAGAGAGGGGGTGTAGCCCTTTATTTATAGCCTTGGAAGGTCGGCAACTTGGAGGCGGTTCCGGACGTCGGTGGCATTAATTGCAGGTGGAACCGACCTCCGGACGTCGGTGACAAACCGCCGGAGAAAGATGGGCCGGGGGGTCCACCTGTCGGCTCGGCCGAACCCATTAGGGTGGTTCGGCCGAACCGGCCCGGACTCCCCGGGCTTGATTCTTCTCTCGGTGCCTTCCTCTGGCTGTGTAATGGCCCAATCCACTTGCTTGGTTTGATGTTGAGGCTCTGTTTTGTGGTTTTGGGCTTTTGGACTATATTCTTTAGTCCGGGGAAAATCCGTCGATTGCAAAGTCCATGTTTCGAGCATGTTTTCCCTGTTTTCATATGAATTGCACCTGCATTCATAATTTCACCAAGACTAGTGGAATTTGTTAGAAATAATCCCTATGTTTATTCTTGGTGATGGTGTTTGATTCAAAAAGATGCAACATGTTGACGGTAAAATTGGACCATAAGGACCGTCAACAAGGGTCGGGGCTAGCCTCGGCGACGAGGAGAGGTCCCGAACGGCGGTGAGGAAGAACAGAGGCGGACGGGCGGTGACCGCGCGCTCGACATTCCCGAGCTACAAGCCGAACACAAGCCATGGGTCAACTCCAACGAGCACGGCGCACGACGGTGAGTAAGGAACACAAGGCAGAAAAGGATGAGCTGTACCGGAGGGGGAAGAAACACGGTGAGGTTCCCGACGGCGAAGAACTCCAAAGTGCTCGCTCGTCCGTTACGCTGCGCCGGAGAGAAGCTCATGAGCACCGGAAGAACCAGCGAGAGATGAGGAACACGCTGGTAGCCTCGGTTCTTACCGGAGATGGAGGCGACGGGGGTTGGCGAACGGCGGCGCAGCTCTAGGGTTAGGTCTCCCGCACCGAGGCGGCGCTGGGAGGGATGAGGAGAAGGTAGGGGCGGCGCTGGGGTTTTGTCGCCGGGAGAATGGAGGAGGGGGCAGGTAGGGCTCGCGGCGCTACACGACGCGCGTCCGAGGTGTCGATCGCTGCGAGCTCCGTGCGAGGGTAAGCTGGAAAGAGCGACGGGAGGAAGACAACTGTTCCCTGCGGGCTCGGGTTGGACTGGCGCGAGGAAAGAAAAGAGAATGGGCCGGCGGAGATTCGGCCCGAGATGCGCATTTCGAATTTTATTCCGTTGCGATTTTCTTTGATTCAAAACTTGCCCGAATTAATTCAAATTCTCACCAAATTTGACCGAACCTTTTCCAAACTCCAAATATTTTTATGACAAGCTTATTTGATACATTTTTGGGATGTTACAATTAGATTTGGGGCCATATAGGGAGGTTCAATTCTTTTAGGGCCGGAAACGGAAGAGGGCATTATTTTAGGGCTATATAGGGAATTCTCTAAAAAAACGCGTATAGTATCACGTGCTTCCTTCCACGGCATGCACTTAAGCTTTATCCAATTCTAATAATTTTTTTTGTGTTGTTATTAATCTCAATGCTTCGCCATAGTAATTTATTTTTGTTACAATTTATAATAATGAGGAAAGATAAATATTGTTGTATAAAGCTTCATCTATCAAAGATAAAGACAAGGTCAATTACTTGTAATACTGACCTCAATCTTTCAGAATGTTTTCCACACCATTGATTTAATATATTTCTCCCCAGGGGCAGATTATTTGGAGTTGGAACACAATGGAATCTCTGAGAATTTCGGTGGAGATTGAGAACTGAAGTCTCAGCTGGACGAGGATGTGAAAGAGCTTAGGTACTGTGAGGAGAATGAGAAGCTGCGAGTTGAGCAGGCTCTGAATGCAAAGGAGATGCAATGCCTGAAAAATCAGAACGTGGAGCTGAAATGCAAGTTCGAGGGCCTCCATAAAAATGTAAGCTTGTAGTAAATATTACACTTGCTCGAACCACATATGTGGGGTCAATAATCCTATGAAACTTGTTATGTGACCACATTAACTGGTTGTTCTTTGTGTGGAGGATACCTTGCAATGGTGAAACTGAAATGGCCAATCTTAGAATCATGGTTTTTTAGTCTTTTCTGTTAGTAAATATAGAAGCATGTAAAAGTTAAATAGGTTGGAGGTAAAATTAAGTTTCTGATTGACTAAAAACACTGACACTCTTCTCTCTGTCAATCAAGATTCTGAAGATACCGGAAAATCAGATTGGCATTAAGAACAAGCACTTGCTGGAATTCAAAAGGTTGCAAAGTACAACGGAACTTAAGGCTTGCAATCAAGGTATACCATGTTGTGACATAACTCCTATTTGTGCGCAAGATGATGTTTATATAGCTCAAAATTCTTAGGTCTATCCCTCGTGTTGGATTGGAACCGACAGTGTATTCCTCCAATCCTAAAAGGGTGGGCTATGTACACATCTAGATGGGCCTATTACACGGGCTACTATATGCACCAACCACCTCCCTCACCCCGTAGTCTAAACTTACCGGCGCAGCAGAGTTCGAGACTGGATACAAGAATAAAACACAAGAACTACCCCATCCCTCCCCCCCCCCGCAGTCGAACTACCCGCCGGTGATGTTGAGACTAGAGCGAAACTCCGAGAAGGTTGAGGAGGGGAGACCCTTGGTGAAAATGTCAGCAATGTGGGAGGTAGTAGGGACAAGGAGTACCCGGACTTGCCCAATAGAGACTCGGTCGCGAACAAAGTGTAGATCGATCTCCACATGCTTGGGCTGCTGATGTTGAACCGGGTTGGTGAAGAGGTACACGGTGCTGACATTGTCGCAGAGAGACGAGTGTGCTCTTGGGGAGCTGGTTGTGGAGCTCCGCTAAGAGATGTTGAAGCCAGGACGCCTCAGCCACACCGTGAGCCACTACCCAGTACTCTGCCTCTGCACCGGAGTGGGAGACCATCGGCTCTCGCTTGGACGACCAAGAGACAAGGTTGTCTTCGAGGAAGAAGACATAGCTTGAGGTGGAGCGGCGAGTGTCTAGACAGCCAGCCCAATCAGCATCGATGTAGAAGAAGGGCTCAACAGAAGGAAACTGGTGAAGTGTCAGGCCGTAGTCAGCCATGCCACGGACATAGCGGAGGAGGCACTTTAGGACAGCAAGGTGAAACTCATGAGGATCATGCGTGTGAAGACAGACCTGCTGGATGGCATAAGTGATGTCCGGCCTGGTGAAGGTGAGGTACTGCAAGGCACCAGCAAGGCTCCTGTAGCTTGGCCTAAGTATGCTGATAGCATGGCCTCGAATGTGCTGATAGCATGGCCCGAGTGTCAACAGGGGTGGACCAAGGCTTGCAGTCAATCATCCCAGCCCGCTCTAGAATATCAAGAGCATACTGTCGCTGATGGAGGAGGCCATAAGGATGAGGCTCAACAGTGACACCCAAGAAGGTGAAGTACACCTAGATCCTTCACAAACTCCCGCTGTAAGGACTGAATGATGTGTTGGAGCAAAGTCTGACCGGACGCGACAAGTATGATGTCGTCAACATACAGCAGCAGGTATGCAGTGTCGGTGCTACAGCGGTAGACAGACAGGGAGGTATCCGACTTACACTCGGTGAACGAAACCCCAAATGTGACACCCCTGCCTTGTAAAACAAGAGGGATTGTCACACAAGACCGCCTCGAGAGACATTCGGCGAAGCGAACGTCATTGCACATACACGAATGATACATTCACATTTTACGTAGACATTATAGGGTACACGAGTAGCATATTTTACATATGATGATCAAGTGCTTACAATACATAGAGTTCAAGTTTGAATTACAATACATTAATTTACATGAGCAAAAGCGTGAAAGAGTTCTCGATGATACATAAATTTATTAGAAACCATGTCAGCCCATAGACACGGTCTCACTCCCGAGTCCGTGATGATGGAATCCACCCTATAGTCCACTCCTTGGGTTCCTCACCTTGCCACACGAACTTGCCACAACAGTAATAGTAATCGGGCTGTGGCACTCTTGAAAAACATTTAATCGACCAACCGAGTGTATCTAATATACTCCGTAAGTCTTACTCGACAAAATGGTTATAAAACCCACTCCTAATATGCAGGGGGACTGACCCGGCTTGCTGGAATTAGCCAAAAACAGCACCTATGTCAATGTCTAATTTCACCTTTTAGCCATATTAAAAGGGTTATAACATAAGCATAAATTTAGTGAGCAATACTAGCAAGACATGGTTGCAATACAATAATTAATACTTCAAATACAACAAGTATAGATTTCCATATTCACTTCTTACTACGATGCAATCTGCTCGAGACAAGTGGTACAATCACAGCGAGGGACGACGATATATATCGATTTATATCCTACAAGAGAAACCCAAATGCACGACGTACGCATCATTTAAGAACACGTATGGCCACCTTTCATGAGATTATCATAGATATGAGCCAGGTCCACCTTCCGAGTGTATGTCCCCCTTACGACCACGATACGTCGGGTCCAAGGCTTAAACCGGACACCCTCCAACTTTCCTCAAACCCGTGCATCCACCGTGACCGACACTTTGCACAAAGGGGGAGTTATCGTTCAATACTATAACTCTCAAGTTACATCGGTTTACCAACTCTCATACGTAGGTATGTATTTGGTACACAACTCAATACTTGCTCGCAGAGTCACAACGAACGGTCCACAACCGACACGCACGGGGCTATGGCGAACAAGGGCCAATCTTGACACCGCATCCTACACATGCGCTTGCCCGTACAGTCTCAATTCATAATCATGTGAGAGGTAACAATATTTGAAACCTATACCGAGCGGTCTCCAAACCACTCGGTGTTGTTACCGATGACTCATTTTAAGCATAGCCATTCTAATGAAAAAGATTATACTTATCCAAAGATGATAGGCATAATGGATCATATATAATGCAACTAGGCTGCGATAAACTCCTAAACATAAATGCACAATACATAACATATACACATGTGAAGTAAAACCGAAAACTTAACATAGGTTATGCATCGGGGCTTGCCTTGGGATTGATCGAGGTCAGCACTCTCAATGGTGTTCAGCTCAACGGGATTCTCCTCGTAGTTGACTTCTTCGATTTGGGTCCCTATGTGAATGCAGTGCTTGGCATGAGCATCGATGAATACATTGAAAATTTTTAGTTCATGGAACTTTCTCAATAACTACCTATGATAACAATATGCTCATGATGTGAACATGGTTATATAAAATGATGTGCTTGCGTATGGACGGATATCATAATAAATGTCAAGGGAAAAAACTTCTAACTAAATAAAACATAGATAAAGCATATATGAGCACAATATTTAGAAGCAAAAAGAAGAACTACTCTCCTAGATGCTAAAACATGGAACAAGAGAGCATTTAAATTAGTAACGCCTATTATGACATAGAGCTAAGCATGGGCATAAACATGGAATATATCAAGATAAATATACACATGCCATCCTACTGCCATAACCAACAATAGAGCTCATGCCAAAATGGTCATGCATGCAATATAAGAATGTACAACATTTAACACTTAAGCATTATGGCAATGTGATGCAAGTCAATATGTTTTAACAATCCTTAAATGAAACAAATGTTGCAACAAGAAAATTTAGGCATGATTTCTGTGCAAAAACATAGAAGGATCATAACTAAGCATAAAATATAAACTCTCACATAAATTAACACATAATCAATATGACAATTTTGTAAAGTAAAGCTTGATATGGAACTTAGCCATTCTAAATTATGTAAAGAATGCCACTAAGCAACCCTATACATTAATCATGTGGAATAGCATAATTTACATATATTAAGCACAAAAAACAAATAATATATGATTTTTGTTCATATTTTATGTATAAAACATTTATAGGCAATTTATATACTACATAAGCCAATAATGCTAAGTATAGTAAAAATATGTATGAATGCATAAACATCATGTACTAGGGGGTCCAATATGGGATGAAAAGTGTTCATGCAAATTTTCATGATTTGACATTTTTAAGGATTTAAATATGGATTTTACAATCATATAAAGGTTCCATTTTAATTTACATAAACTTTATTTCTTGCAAAGAAATCTAGGTCAAAAATTTGACCACCGCAAAGTTCATGTTTCAAGCTTTCTGAAAAGTCCTTATTTGCATTTTTTCCATTTGTAAAACAGAAGATATGATTTTTGGAAAACCTAACAAAGTCCACACTATTTACAACTCGCCACTCGGGTGCTTGAACAGATGTGCGGCTGGGAGCGCCGTGGCGGCGCGCGCGCTCTCGGTGCTCGCGGTGGCATGCTCACCGGCGGCTACCGGGGACCGGAGATGGGGAGGCAAGGGGACGCCGAGCACCAGCACCGGATGGCGATCTCGCCGGACAAGCCAAAGGCCGAGGGGCTCACCGAGGTGGCCGAACGTTGTGGAGGTGGTGGCGGACGGTGGCGACGTTCGATGGTGTCCCAGGCGAGGTGCTGCACGGAACAAAGCGCAAGGCGTTAGAGAGGTCCACTAGCAGCAAGGGAGAATGATGACGAAAGGAATTTGGTGCTGGCTCACCATGCGTGGTGGATCGACGATGAGACATGTTGCCGGTCGAGTTGGGGACGAACCGAAATCCGGCCGATTCATTGCGGTGTGGTCTAGCGTGTGCTCAGGTGGTGTGCATGGTTCCTAGGCACAGCTCGTGATTCGGTTTTGCGGTGGGGCGTGGATGGAAAGAGGCGGAGCCGGGAGCTTGCGTTGGATGCGGCAATGGCGGCGGGGGCAACATTCCTATAGGGCAGCGGCCACCGGGAGGGGTGCTCGGCGTCGAGCGCACGTGCTCGGCAATGATCGACGCATGGTTGAGGCATGCAGTGCGAGAGGACGGCGGCTGTCCTGCCGGAATGGGCGCCGGCTAGCTCACGGTGGCTGCCTCGTGGCCCTGATTGTCGTACTCGCTACTGCTCAATTGCTAAAGTTCCAATAATTTACGAGATTGCCATTCTGTAACATCACCGTTTTCCCTCCAAAGCAATAGTTCCAGGACGGATTTCAACAAGCCAGTTTTTGTGCATACTCAAAAAAAATATTTAGAACAGTTTTTGTTATTGGCCAAATGTGAGATCTGCTCCTAAAAATTCTTAAAATGCCATGATCAAAGTATGTTTTTCTCGCTTTAAGGTAATTATTGTGGGGACTTGTGCCATAGCAAAAATTATGGAAAAATTTCCCAAAATTCCCTTTTTATATTCTCTTCAAGAATGTCCAAAAATATTGGCATGCTTCTGTTGAGATTATTTGAGGTTTGGCAAGTGCTAGGTTTGAACAAATTTTGGATTTAAATTCAAACCCTAGCTTCCAAATTGCTTTCTAATCACTTGAGATTTGGAAAGTCCAAATTAAGTGAAATGTCACTATTCACATACACTTTTATTACATGGGATGTCACACCAAAGAGACCGAGAACGTGGCAAACCGAGAGTACCAAGTTCGAGGAGCCCGCTTCGGACCATACAGGGACTTTTTGAGGTGGCATACCATGTCGGGACGACCGTGATCCACAGACCCTCGCTGGTCGGCTACAATAGACTCTCTCCGATAGAGTGCCATGTAGGAATGCGTTCTTCACATCCAGCTAATGCACTCGGCCATGAGCGAGTGAGAGCAAGTGAGAGAACCGTGCGTACTCGTGGCAGGCTTGACCACCGGTCGAAGGCCTCGTCATAGTCCACACTAGGCCGCCGAGTAAAGCCTCGGAGAACCCAACGAGCCTTGTAGCGATCCAGACGAGCCATCAGCACGACGCTTGGGTGTCCGGATCCACTTCCCAGCGACTACATTGCCACCAGCCGGACACGGCACGAGGTTCCATTTCTTGTTTTGAAGGAGAGTCGGATACTCCTCCTCCATTGCCCGATGCCGGTGGTTCAGCCAGGTCGCCATGGATAGAAGAGGGGAGTGGAGAGATCCCCGGCTCTGTCATGGTGGCAATGTGGGAGAAGACTCCGGAGGCTGTGTGTGGCGCGAGAGAAGACTCCGGGCCCGTGTGGGAGATGGCGTCGGGGCCGCGTGTGGCGCTCGAGAAGCCACCGGAAGAGGTGTTGACGTACTCGGAGTAGCTACAGGAAGAGGGTACACAGATATAGGAGGCCGGACCACCGGGTTAGTCGAAACACAAACTCTAGCTCGGGATCAAGAGAGGGAGTAGTAGAGGTGGAGTAGGGGAAGTCCGACTCGTCAAACATGAAGTGCCAAAAAATGAGGACTCGACGAGAGGTGAGGTCGAAGCAGCGATACCCCATGTGGTCGGAGGAGTACCCAAGAAACATACATTGAGTCAAACATGGCGCTAGCTTGTGAGGAGTAGTGGCAGAGGTGTTGGGTAGGAGGCCCACCCAAGGACACGAAGGTGTGCCGAAAAGTGCATGGTGAGGAGTGGGGAAGGGAGAGGCGGTTAAATAGTGAGACATGCCGATAATAGGAGAGGTCCACATATCATAGTGAATCGGATCAAAGGCATGGCTTGCGTGAGAAGAAGAAGAAAAAGGAAGTCGAACATGACGACCTCACCGGCACACATGACAAAGATGCTCATCGAAGTACTAGGAAAAGTAAGAGTTGCACTACGACGCAGGCGAGCCAAGACGTCGCGGCCGGGATGACCAAGTCGGTGGTGCCAGGTCGAGGAGGAAGGTGTAGTGGCGAAAGCTATGGACAAAGAACGAACCGACGATGAAGCAGCTAAAGCAGGAAGACGAAGGGTGTAAAGGGATATCTCGGTCGTCGCAACGGAAGAGGGGATGTCGGGAAGCCGAATCCTTCACATTAAGGCCACAAGAGTCAAAATCAACGTAACAGGAATTGTCGGCAGTAAATTTATCAATGGAAAGAAGGTTGTGAACCATCTTAGGAGCAACAAGCACATTCCGAAGCCGAAAGGAACCTAGAACAAGTGCCTACGGAGGTGACAGGGAGGCAAGAACCATTTCCAACCATGATGGTGGAAGGATAGGTGGGGAGGAAAGGATACTAGCATCGAGCGTGGTCTAGGCCAGGTCGAAGGCAGTGCTCGGCCGAGCGGTGGAGTCCACCCCCCCCCCCGGCCGGGCCGGAGGCTCGGCTAGCCCGAGGGGGAGGAGTCCAGGGTACTAGGAAAGCGGGGCCGGCGAGCATGGCCACGGGATGGTGACGAGGACAAGCCCCGCTTCCCGGAGTCCGGAACGGCGGCATTGAGATACGCTCCGACCATGGGTTGATGAAGGATCGTTAGGTAGTACCTCCGGTAGCAGGATTGGTTGCGGTGTTGGTAATGTGGACGACGGGCTACCGACCGAGGGAGAGGAGCATGAAATGCTCGCCTCAACAACCCAGCGAGTGAGGGCATACACCCTAGTGCACTCGCGCTCCTAGGTGACAATAGTCGCTTGGACCCACTCATGAGCTGTCAAAAATGTGACACCCCTACCTTGCAAAGCAAGAGGGATTGTCGCACAGGACCGCATCGGGAGACATTCGACGAAGCGAACGTTCATTGCACATACGTTAACGATACATCCACCATTTCATATACATGTTTAGATACATGAGTGACATATTTTACATCTGAAGTTCAAGTTATTATTATACATAGAGTTCGAAATTCAGATTTAATATACATCATATACATTGAGCGGAAGCGTAAAGATAATCTCGACGATAGTTGCCTAAAATGTAACACATTAGCCTGTAGATGTGCTCATTCTTCTTGACAATCTCACCTGCACAAAAATGTTAACAACAAAGCCCTAAGTATCTAATATACTCCGCAAGTCTTACCCAATAAAAATGGTTTCTAAAACCGACTCCTAGTGTGCAGGGGGCTGATCGGGCTTGCTGAAATTGCCAAAAACAGCACCTATTCTAAGTCTAAAATTCTATGTTTTAGCCATATTAAGAGGTTTGTGACATAAATATAAATTTAGTGAGCAAGATTAACAAACATGGTTGCAATACAAAAATTAAGTGCTTCAAAATCAGAAAGTATAATATCCATATTCACTTCATTACTACGATGTGATCTGCTCGAGACAAGTGATACTCATCATCGCGAGGGACGGCGATATATATTGATTTACATCCTACAGGAGAAACCTAAATGCACGACATACACATCATTTAAGAACACGCATGGCCACCTTTGACGAGATCACCGTAGATATGAGTCGGGTCCACCCTCCGAGTGTGTGTTCCCCATGCAACCTAGCGTCGGGTCCAAGGGTAAACAACACACCCTCCATCTACTCACAAACCCGTACATCCACCGTGACCAACACTTAGCATAAAGGGTGGAGATACCGTCCAACACTACGAATCTCAAGTTACATCAGTTTACCAACTCCCATACGAAGGTATGCATTTGGTACACAACTCAATACTTGCTCGCGGAGTCACAGCGAACGGTCCTCAACCGACACACACGGGGCTATGGCGAACAAGGGCCAGCCTTGTCACCACATCCTACACATGCACTTCCCCGTACGGTCTCCAATTAATTTCATGTGAGAGGTAACAATATTTGAACCTATACCGAGAGGTCTCCAAACTACTCGGTGTTGCTACCGGTGACTCATTTAATCATAGCCATTCTATCGAAAAAAGATTATACCTATCCAAAGACCATAGGCAATAGGGATCATAATGCAACTAGGGTTGCGATCAACTCCTAAACGTAAGTGCAGAATACATAACCATACACATATGTGAATTTAAACCAAAAACTAAACAATTGGGATTATGCACAGAGGCTTGCCTTGGCTTTGTTCAAAGTTAGCACTCTCAATCAAGTTCAATTCAGCGGGATCCTCTTCGTGATTTCTTTCTTCGGTCGGGGTCCCTATATGGATGCAATGCATGATGTGAGTATGGATGCATACACAGATATTAAGTTCATGGAACTTTCTCAATAACGAAATCGAATGCAATGTTTGCATAAAATAAACATGTTCATGTGGGAATGAAGATGATTGCTTATGATGATATTTTATATGGAGATGTCATGGAGACAACCTTCTAATTAAAAGAAACATAAACTATATATCATAAATCATCCTCTTTATACTAGCAATTTATATGGCATGGCAAATCAAGCAAAGCATGTGCATCAGATTTGATAATCATTTAGAAATGCTGCTGGCATGATTATGAAAAGTATGGTTGATATGTACATTAAATGTTAAGCACCTGTACGGCATATTCTATCCATAGAGCTATATGCCAAAATAATGATCGGTGCATTATACACTTAGCAAAATCTTAAGCAATGAGTGTTGCCCTATTCAAATAATGTACAACCTTGCAAAAACATAGCACATGGCAGAATGGCATACACTCATAAGAAATAATGCAAATTAATACCCACACTTAAACATAACCAAGCCTATATGTCATTTTTCATGCACACTTCATCCCATCATCTCATGAATGACCATTAAGCATATAAGGTATATGACAATATGTGATGTAACTAACATTAACTTGACAATCCTAAATGAAGCAAATGGTGCTACTAGCAACTTCATACATGATATCTGTGCAATACATAAAAGAATCATAAACTAGCATAATAAACATTTATGCATTAAGTATAGGCCTTTTCATGCATGACAATATGTAATATGGCAACATGACATATTATGGCAATATAGAATGGCAACTTTCAAAATTAAGCAACTAATGCTACAAAGAACTCCTAAACATGAACTCTATGGCAAAACATGATTTGCTCATGAGGAGCACCAGAAACAAATAATATGATATTTTTTGTATGCATTTTTCCTAATTAAACCTTTATAGGCAAATATGTGTCATATAAGCATATAATGATAAATATGATGAAAACATGTATGAATGTACAAAAGGCATGTATCAGAGGGTCTAATATGTTATGGAAAGTTCTCATGTAAATTTTTATAAATTTTACACATCACAAGAATGAAATTTACATTTTTAAAGGCTTAACAAGATAGCATTTCGTTTTACATGAAACTCTGATTTCCTGCACAGAAACCTAGGTAAAACATTTGACCATTGCAAATTTCATGTTTCAAGTATTCCAAAACATTTTAGTTTGCATTTTTCTCATTTTTATTTTGGGAGATAGGAATTTGTTTAAAGTAGCTAACAGATTTATCATTTTTCTGGATCTAGGGTGTGTGAACAAGTAAAAATAAAATCAGAGCTCATGTCTAGTTTTGGATCTTCTATTTCCCTAGGCTAGGGTTGTGATTTGAGTATGAGAGATGGTTGCAAAAGATGGATAAGGAAGTGATACAACCATGGTGAGCTGAAGTTCAAGAAAGAGCTCACCGGAGATGCAAAAATCGACGGTGAAACTCGAAGTATTTTTGATGCCATACTTAAGGAAGAGCATGGGGATCAACCAAACCACCATGCAAGAGTTGGAGGGAGTCCAAGTGAAGCCTCTTGCTATCCTTGCTCATGCCAAGGTGAACCATGGCATGGAGTGTCATGGTGAGTAGCCATGGGGGTTGCTTTTGGAGAGGAGAAAGAAAAGGAGAAAGAGAAGAAGGCTTGACTTGGCTCTTGACCAAAGAGAGGATAAGGGGAAATAGCACAATGACATCCAGGTGAAGCCCCTAGGCTGTCCAACCGGTGGGAGGCTTAGGAGAGAAGGAAACAAAGGGATAAGAGAGAAAAGGTGGGTCCCACAAAGTTGAAAATTCTGCCACTGGTACTGTTGCAGTCAAGAGCAAGTCAATGTGATTTTCGTTGGAGTTGCCACTTTTTTTGGTGGTGTAGAATGAAAATTGGGACAACTATTATATAGAACTTTTCCTGAGATTCGGTCTACAAAAATTAATAAAAATCCCACACTAGAAACTGTTTTCTGCTTTGATTGAATTTGTAGGGCTATTTAACCTTTACCAAAAATTATGGTAAAATCACTAAAATTCCTATTTTTGAATACCCTTCATGAAGTGTGTGCATAATAACCTACAGGAAATATTGAGAGCACTTGCATATGAGTTAAATATTGCAATATGACCATACATTTTAACATAGCAACTTATAGACAACAATTAAGCAATAAAACACTTCTAAATACAATCCTCATGATGAAACATAATTTTTCTTATGATTGAGCACCAGAAGCAAATAGATTTCATTTGGACTCATTTCTCAACATAGAGCACTTTTCCCCTTTTAATCAATTATGGCATCTATGCATCGGGAAGGCTACCATTTAAACAAACTAAACCTACAATACCTACTCGAACATAGTGAACGTTCATCTAGGCCCATAATTATGGTTTTGAGTGATTAACGTCAATACAATTAAAATGGACTAATATTTCCAATGAGCAAGTGCGTAGTGAACGTCAATTGATGAATATGAGAGCAAGGTTTAAAAGAAAAGTTCGTGTGAAAAGCCAACAAATTGAATATCTTAGAAAAAGGAAAGCAATTGCTCAAGATGAAGACCAAATAGCTTTTTATTTTGATCTTGAGTATAGGAACACCGTAGTATCAAGAGGGACACAAGAATAAGTGTCGAAGAAACCAAGTGCAAATTCGATCTCAAAATCCAAAAATACCAACTCAATTTCACAGGCATCGGACAATGTCCTAAGCCCATCGGATTTTTCCATCGGATCACAACCCCGCACACCTAGAAAATCTACTAAGTATTGATCCGTCGGACAATGTCCGGTAATCATCGGACAATGTCCGGTACAGAAAATCCGGAGTCCTTCGGACTATTCTATGAAAAATCCTTAGTCCGGAAATACAATCGGACAATGTCCGATTTGTATCGAACAATATTCGGATGTAGCATGCCGGACAAAGTCCGATACCCACCGGATTTTTCCATCGGACCACAGCACGTTCCTCCTCCGGACAATATCCGGTGTTTCTCCCATGGGACAAAATCCGGTGCCCGTCGGATTATTCCATCGGACTCCGTGGACACTACCCCTTCTACCGGACAATGTCCGGACACCGTCGGACTTTGTCCGACCTAGATCAAGCCAACGGCTCTTTTTGTTGTCCCGGCTATAAAAGAGAGTCCCTTCCTTCTTTGCCCGGTTGGCAACTTCCCCACTTCGAAATACATTCCCAAACTCACCCAAGCACTCCTCCTCACTCCCCTTGATTCTTCACTTCAATCCTTGGCGGATTTGTGAGGGGATTGAGAAAGATTGAGAGATTCATCTCCATTCCTCAAGCACTTGGTTCATCCTCGACATCGACGCTTGTTGTGTTTGTTACACTTGGGGATTCATCCCCTAGACGGTTAGGCGTCACCCGACGAGCTCCCAAGCTTGTGGTTGAGACTCGGGTCGTTTGTATTGCCCCTCCCTTCGTGGAGCTTTGTTTTAGTGGATTTTACGCCGGCCTTTGTGGTGGCTTGAAGGGTTAAGGGTTGAGAGCAACCCGGTCCTTGGTGGACTCCTCAACGGAGACGTAGGCTCCTAGGTTGAGCAGAACTTCGGTGAAAAATCGTGTGTCCCCTTTGTCCCCCTTTAGTTTCTTGCATTTTGGGTGCTCTAGCTCTAGTTGTTCTTGCTTAAATTCCTAGATTAACTTGTGTAGGAGGCTTTCTGGCTTGTCCCCTTGTTGCCTTAGCTTTCTTGTGTTTTCAGCTGCTTGCTCCTTGTTTATTTCCCGTGGATTTGTCCATTTCGACGGCCGATCTGTTTTCCGCACGAGGCCATCGGACATTATCCTATAGGTGTCGGATTTTGTTTCTTTGGACAATATCCTACACCTATCGGATATTGTTATCAGACTTTTCCACACTCGTACTACTAATTCGTCGAATTAAGTGTTTTTCAGGATTATCGCCTATTCACCCCCCCCCTAGGCGACTTTCACATATAAGCTTGGTGTGCATCCGATCACGTTTGCATCATTTTGGTCATAATGTGTTCATATAGTATATAATTGCTATATTTGTCTAAATAGAGAAAGTGCATATTTAAACGCCTAGATATTTGCTTATGGTGCCCAATCATACATTTCAACATAGATTTTAAATATGCACTTTCTCTATTTAGACAAATATAACAATTATGTACTATATGAACACATTATGACCAAAATAATGCAAACATGATCGGATGCACACCAAGCTTATGCAAAATATAGTGGAACATGTTAGTAAGAGTGATGGGGCCAACTTTGGTGAAGATCCACTACTTAAAACATTTAATGTATGGTCATTTTAGTGCTTAACGTGATGCATTCTTAACTTACATAAAAGTCAACTTTTGACCATAGAACCTTAGCAAACTAAGTAGGTTCATGTAAAGTACACTTCCCAAGGATTCCAAAAGTTCTTATTTGTAAAGTGTTGGGAACGCGCGGCGCTCCGGCCGCGCTATGACGTGCGCGTGCGTGCACCGGCCACGGGCGGTGGTGCGGCTGCTGGCCGCGCCGTGACGTGCGCGTGCGTGCACCGGCCACGGGCGGTGGTGCGGCTGCCGGCCGCGAGGTAGTGCCGGAGAGAGGGGGACGCGGCCCGGGAAGCACTAGTGAGGTGCGGGGAACGTGCCGGAGGGCCCCATGGACGAGAGGGCTCACCACGGCGGCGGGACGTCGTGGAGGTGGAAGGCGGCGGCGGACGACGGTGGTGGCGTTCCGGCGTGAGGCTGCACGACAAAGAGTGAAAAGCTTCGAGATGGTGGCAGGCAACAAGGGAAGCGGCCGATGGAAGGAATCGGACGGAGACCTATCGTAGCGAGGAGTGCGACCAACAATGGTGGTCGCCGGCGGTGAGGGGTAAAGTTTGCGGTTAGGGTCGGGAGATAGGGGGATGGGGCTGCGCATGCTCGGGGAAGATGGAGGGCCTCCAGGCGAAGCTTGTGATGCGCTAAGGCGAGGGTAAGGCAGACCGGAGAGGTGGGGCGGCGTGGTGGCGGCGCCGGACATGGGCCATGGCGGCACTTAAGTGCCGGCCATCGACGGCCCACCTTCCTGCGTTGATCCCACGCGAAGTGGTGATCCTCGACGTGTGTGGCCGCCACCGTGGGGTGAGGACGGCGCTCGTATCGGCCGAGATGGGCATGGACGTCGGAGGTCGCTAGCGATGGCCCCGATGTCCCGTGCCATTGCTGTTCAACTAACGTTCCTTCTATTTACGCTTTGCCACCGATGGGCCGCTACTGTTTTGGCTCAAAAACCCTACTTCGCTTAGTATTTTCCTATGTCAATATTTGTACATGATCGTCGGATTATGATGAGCAACTTTTGTTATCGAAAGTTCAGATTTTGCCTTGAAAAATTATTAAACATTCCGAGGTTAAATACATTTTTCTTCCTTCGAGTAATGTTCTAGGGGTTTGTGCCATGAGAAAATTTTACACATAATTGTCCTCAAATCATGTTTTGATCACCTCTACAAGGATCTACAAAAATATTTGCATACTTTTATTGAGGATCATTTAGTTTTAAATAGTTGGGATTAAACTAAATTAAAATTTTCAAACACCCTAGTTCATTACTTCATGTGCTTACTCAATTAATTATGTTTTAACTTTAGTAATCGGGGTAGTGGCAGGGTTCACACGTGTTTTGTGACATGGGATGTCACAAAAAACTCTATCTTCACAAGTGCGGAGGGCAGCAGCATGGGCGGCAGCAATGGGGCATGGCGGTGTGACAGCCGGGGTGGGGCCCAGCGGCGATGGCATAGCGGCAGTGGTGGGACCCAGTAGCGCGGCGGCAGCCAAGGCTAGGGTAGGGCCCGCCGGCGGTGCGAGAGCCGAGTGGGGCCCAGTGGCAGCGTGGTGGCCAGGGTAGCAGCACCGGCCCACTCTCCAACCACATGACCAATGATCTCCAAAAGTTGAGGGAGATGATGAGGAAGCAAGTATTAAAGGGCCTTCCTCAAGTTGACATCCGGACAGATATGGTATGTGCTGGTTGTCAATATGGTAAGGCTCATCAATTTCCATACAAAGAATCAAAGCATCTATCCAAGATACCATTGGAGCTTATGCATTCGAGATGTCTTCGACCTAGTAAAGCCAAAATCTCTTGGAGTAGTCGTCAAGCTAGGATTCCCCCTATATAAACAGGGGCCTTGTACCCGATCTCATTAAGCAATAAGAAAAGTTCTCCTGTTGCTACCCTACGCCTCTCTCTCTCTCTCTCTCTCTCTCTCTCTCTCGCCACACCTCCCTTGTCGCACGCCTACTCCCTATTGCCGCCACGCCTAAGCCCTAGCTAGGGTGAAGGCACACCCTTACATATGGTATCCACATTCCAGGTGATCCCCTCGTCGCCACCGCCAATGGGTTCCAAGGACATTGCGCCGACCGATCTTGCTGCTTTTTGGACCCTCTATAAGGAGCAGCACACCATCATGGAGAAAAACATCGCCACCATCCTCAAGGCGGTGGCTGACAACATGGACTCCGTCGGATCACCGGCCACCACCGTCACCAGGCTAGCAAAGCTTTGGGACGACCCGAACGCTAAAACCACCAAGCATATAGAGGAGGAGTAGCGTAGTCATGATGCCATGAAGGCGGCTCAAACGGCCGTCAAGGACTTCCATGTTTCTTCCTCCTCGTTGGTGCCGGAAGATGTGGCTGCTACCCTCGACTCCACCTTCTCGTCTCCCGGGGTTCTACATCAATACCACCCCCGGTCGGCGGCCCGCAGCTCGAGCCTTCGGGCGCTAGGGCAGATGACATGCCCATCCCACGCTACTACATGCTCACCTTTCCCACATACGATCGTAAGGAAGATCCATTGCCATGGATTAACCGTTGTGAGTAGTTTCTGTTGGACAACAGATTTTGGACAATGAGCGCCTCGTACCACATGACGGGTAGCGCACAACAGTGGTACATGCGCCTCAGCAAGGAGGACAACACACCGGCATGGATGACTTCATCCAGCTCATTAACGAGAGGTTCGAGCCTCCTACCCGCGCCAACCCCCTTGGCGAGCTAGCCATCCTGCGACGGATCGGCACCGTGCACAACTACACCGAGCAGTTCCTGGCCCTCGTGGCTTACGCCGAGGATCTACAGGAGCTCCAGTGGGTTAACATGTACACTACATGGCTGCAGGAGCCGCTAAAGACTGAGGCCGAGCTCGCACGGCCTCGAGACATGGAGGCAGCCATGAGCGTGGTAGGGCTTATGAACGTCACGCTGTTGTGGTGGCTGAAAAGAATCAACCAATGGCTAAGCCACCAACTACGACTCCACGCGGGATGACTACATCAACCCCGACACTAAAGGCCCTACCAGCTTCTTGCTCTACTCCGACGGCTCCAGCTGCTGGGGCGTCACCACCGCTGCTGCACCACCGGTAACCAAGGTCTACAAGCGTCTGATGGCAGAAAAGATCGCTGAGTGTCACCGCTAGAACCTTTCCTTCAATTACGATGAGCAGTTTATATGCGGCCACAAGTGCAAGCATCTCTTCTACTTCGAGCTCCTCGACAACCTCATCGACATGGAGGATGAGGAGGGCACCTTGATGGCACTCATGGGTGAGGGGAGGCGCCCCATGCTCTCCGAGGCTCCTCCACCGATGATCTACGCATCATCATCGACACGGGAGCGATGCACAACTTCAGCAACAGCAACTATGCTAACTCGCAGATGGAGCCTCTTCGTCGCGCCTCACTCTCCCTAACTCATGCTTCAGGGGATTGAGTGATGATCTGCAGCGTCTGCCATAGATTTTCTCTCACTTTGACCATGACATACACCACATCAACATCTACACTGCAGACATGCTCCACGACGTCGACATTGTGTTGGGCATGCCATAGTTGGCCTCTCTTGAGCCGATCGTGTAGGATTTCAACGAGCTGACCATGTCCTTCTTCTACCATGGACACCATCTTCTGTTGAGCGGCCTCAACTCGCCTCTACGTCGTGCACCTCAGCCTGCTCCACAATAGGGGCTTCATGCGCCTTGGGAGGAGTCCTCTACTACAGTAGTTTGTGCAGCACTAGCTCCTCCTACAACAACCACTGTGGCTATAATGGGTGGCTCGCGTCGAGTGAATGACATCTTCAACATCATCAGCGCCCACTTAGATATGTACGACAACCTGCACCACGACATCGACCACAACCCAGACTTTGTTGTGGTTCTCGATCGTCTAGAGAGTGGACATGTGTCCCGTGCATGGGACATTAGAGTGGGGCTGGTGTTCTTTGACAGTCGTCTCTACATGCCAGCTTCCTCTCCGACGCTTCACCATCTTTTTGCTTTCCTCATCGAGGGAGAGGAGGCCTTGTTGCGCGCGCTAGGTTGTTGTTGGGTTCCACACCATGGATGCCACAAGAGTGATTCAGGGAATGCCGACATATGTGCTATGCCTCTAGGAGATGCCACATTGGGCAGTGGAGAACGTGGATGTCATATTTGTGGACATCGCCCTCCTTAAGTTGTTCCAGGTTGGCCATGTGTATTTTGGAGTTCAACCCGGTACTGTTATTCTTCCTCCATCATCTACAGATTTCTGGGTGCTATTTGGCCATGCTTTCCACCTCGACACCAGCAGGCCGACCCTTAGGGACACATTTATGGTGGTCATTGATGGGTTGTTGCTGCCCACACCAAAGTTCTAGCACTGCTCCTTCATGCCGCACCTGTGCATATGGAGACTGTCATGTTTCATTTCGGGGTGCATCACCGCTTCATCAACGCTCTAGGAATGCCAACAGTGCAAGGGGATACGTTGTTGCCCTCCTTGCACCACTTTTGTGACCACTGGTTTCATCGGTAGCCTCAACTA
The DNA here is from genome assembly GCA_031894775.1 of Chloris gayana. NCBI lineage: Eukaryota > Viridiplantae > Streptophyta > Magnoliopsida > Poales > Poaceae > Chloris > Chloris gayana. The sequence continues at coordinate 326,625 of JAUNZO010000794.1, forward strand.
CACCTTCACATTAGACATCAACCACACTCGGCGCAATTTGCTGGATGATATGATGTTGGACATGCAACGACATCTCTTCTCCTACGAGCATCGTCGACAGTCCCCCTCAACGGTCTTGGATGGCTCCTCCCCCACTCGAGGACGAGCCGGTTGTCAATGGGGAGATGTTACAGTCCGGCCCGACCCAGCACGGCAGCCCGATGTGTTAGGGCCACCTATGCCCTAAGCGCACCGCCGGGAGGGCGCGCCCGAGGTTGGGGCTTGGCCGGGTTATGGGCGCGGCCTCCTTCCGGTGCGGGGTTGGCTTTCCAAAGTGGCTAGAAGGCAAATAAAGAGTTTCCAATAATAAAAAGATCAGGTTTAGATAAGTTTAGGAAGTTGAGATTACGTTAGGAAGTTTGAGCTGTAATAGGTTTGGAAATCTCCCAAGCTAGAGTAGTCGTCAAGTTAGGATGTGCCCCTATATAAATAGGGGCATTGTACCCGATCTCATTAAGCAATAAGAGAAGCTCTCCTGTTGCTACCCTACGCCTCTCTCTCTCTCTCTCTCTCTCTCTCTCTCTCTCTCTCTCTCTCTCTCTCTCTCTCTCTCTCTCTCTCTCTCTCTTACAATATTTGGAGTACTGTAATCTTCAAATATGGATGATCTCATTAAGCAAAAATAACCATGCACTCTAAAAATAGTTTTGATAGATGTCTTCCGTGTGTTCTCCCTCCGGGTATGTTCCTTTCCTGGGGTCTAAACTTTATAGTTGTCACATCAAAAAAATCTTACTATTTAGGAGTACTAAATAAAATTAAATTATAAAATAAATTGCAGGCCCCTAGACTAATTCACGAGACAAATCTAATGATGGTAATTAAGTCACGATTAAAAGATAGTTACTGTAGCATCACTTTAGCAAAACAAAGATTAATTAAGCTCATTAGATTCGTCTTAAAAAGTAGCACCTATCCGACAAAATGGTTTTGTCATTAAATTGATCGAAATATTCATAAACAAGTAAGATTGTCTTTGATGTGACAATGCTAAATTTTAGTGGTCAAGAGTGTTGGTCTAGATTTTAGAGCTGTCACATCAAAGAGAATCTTGCTACTCCCTCAATCCCAATATAATTGGCATTACAGCTTTGGGTACGAGAGATTAAGAAGAGAAGAAATAAAGTAGGTGCGTGGAAAACGATGAGGAGAGAGATAGAGATAGAGGTGTATTGGGAAGAGAGAAAGGTGTCTCGGAAAGTGATAATGCTAAACATTTTGGGAAAAATGGATGATGCCGGAATGTCAAATATTCTGTGACGAGAGGAGTACTAAGTAAAATTTTATTAAAAACTAATTACAGAACCCACCCGAGTGAATTCGCGAGAATAATCTAATGAGCCATCTATTCCGTTCTACGTTTTTTCAGTCACTGGAACAATAGGACGAAACAACACCATGGTAACCATCTGAACTGAACTAACATGTTGGTTTCCATTACTAGTCCATGTCCATTTGTTTGGCACAGTTGTTAACTACGTCTGCATTTTCACACAATGCAGATCTTCTCGGTGGAATACATTTCAAAATACCTGGATGCACCTTCATTTGTGATCACACTATACTTTTGTGACTCAAGAATTTATTCAAGCTCATTTCAACAAATGGAATGGACACGGTGTCATCTCTACCAACTGGGACAACTTTTGTCTGTTGTACACAATCCAACCTGGCCACATTTACTACTTTTACAACCCAACCTGGCCACATTTGCTACTTTTTTATAACTGAGGGATTATATTATATAATGGCAAACCGGGATACATAAGAACCTTTGACTAAGGTGTTGAAAGCACTTCACAACGGCAGCAGAAATACATGCATCAGTCTAACACATACACATGAGATGAAGACAGATGATGAGTTCTTCCTTTAATCACGAGATGTGGACGTAGCATGGATGAGCTCGATTGGGAGATCATCGACACAGCTCCAGCGGCATCGGCGGTCAAACGACGGACGAACGGAAGGGTCTCCACTGCATTTGTGGAGGTTTGGGTAGGAGAATGACGTCGGCATGAAAGTTCATCGTCGGTGACTGAAATATAGTTGAATTTGCACCGAGACGAAGCAGGGCAGCATTGTAAACTCCAAGGGTGGGTGGAGCCGAGCTTGATTTCTCCGAGTGAGCTGAATCTAGCAACGAATCTTGGGTGCCAAAGTGCGGTACCGACCCTTCAAGGAGTCGAACACCGGGATCTCAAAGCAGGCCAGCTATTGGCGTCTTTTGGATTCTCGTTTTACGTGTCGAAAAGGGGTGTTTTACATCTTTATTTGACAACTTATACTAATAATTAACCCCATATTTGCATATATTTGTAGTTGCTCTGTTTTGGTGTGTAATATAGGAAACATGAGGAAAACGGGACAATTAAAGATAAAGATCAAAGAGCAGGGACGATAAGATCGACATGGTGGGGTCGCGCCGATCAGCACAACCAGTGCGCCGATCGGCGTGATTGAGGAAAGCCCAACAAGAGGAGCCATGTCCAAGAATAAGGAGAGCCCAGTCCTATACAAGTCGGAGTCGATGGTGCCCGAGCCGGAACCGTCAAAGATAAAGAAAGAAAGAATACCCAGAGAGGGATGACAATCAAAAGATAACAAACACTACAAAACTAGGGTTTCGGGATAGTGGCGGCGAAGGGCGGCGGAATCCTGATGAGGACATCCTCCATATTACCCGCTGGCAAAGACACAACAAAGATGGGCCCAGTGACCCGGTTATAGTCGGGCGGCGACCGTGTGAGCCTTTAAATAATCCCACCTTGCTTAGCTTGGGAGGAGAAAGCCACTTTAATATGAAGAGTCATCTTTCCCCTATCGGACTAATCTTTTAGGGAGATTGGGCCTTTCCCCGAGTGGGTGTACATAAGAACTGTTAGGGTTTGGGCAACCTTAATTTCTTGGGCCTCGGCCATCCCTAACCTGGTCCCGGATTTATCAAATCCGGCCGGATCCACCGGAAGGGAGATCTTGTCGATCGGCACGGGCGTTCCAGGCGCCATCCATCATCCTCCACCATGTCTAGTGGTAGGATGAGTGAGTAGTCTCATATTCTCTTCTCTGGTGCGGGGATCTAGCTATGTAAAACTCTTGTTCTAATTGAAACTCGGTTGATGAATTCAGTCTTTGCGATGCACTCAATTACCATAAAGATGGATCCGTCTATTCTTATCATTAGTGTAAATTGCAATTACGCTTTTGCTCATCCAGGACAATGATGCAAGATCAGATCTTTCCAATATATGGAGTACCACGAGTGGTGATAACGAGATGGAGGTTCACATTTTACTGGATCTGATTTCACAGATTCTTGGCTAAATAGGGAATTGAGCATATGATTGGCACGGCATATCATCCACAAACTAATGGACAAGCAGAAACATCAACAAGCAACTCAAAGGGATTCTTCAAAAGATTGTCACTAAGGAAGGAAAAGATTGGTCTACCAAGCTTAATGGAGCATTATGGGCTTACGGAACAGCATTTATAACTCCAATAGGTATGACACCATATCAACTCGTCTATGGAAAATCATGTCATTTACCTATAGAATTGGAACATAATGCATATTGGGCAATCAAAGAGATGCATTTGGACCTAGCTGTTGCGTGAGTAAAAAGAAAGATGCACATAAGTGAATTAGAAGAAATGAGGTTGAGAGCATATAAGAATGCGGCAATATACAATGAGAAAACAAAGAGATGGATTGTTGGCCAATAAAATCCGCTAGCCCATACCTTTGCTTGCGTCCAGAAATATCCATAGTGTCCTCAATAATCGGAACAGTTGACACTTTGCCAAAATGTTTGCACGTTCTTCTCTAGGTACACATCTCCCGACAACTCTGTCTTCACAATATCTATACAAGTATGGATCGACCCAAATAAATTTCCTTATTTCACTCCTTACTCTTCTCCTTGTATTTTTATTCATTAGATCAAATTGTCCTTTGAAACCTCTTATTATGTCCATCATCCAATTCTCCCTACAATGAGTTGTTGCATATAACTGTTGTTCACGCATCTCATCTATAATTGGCTCTTTTCTTAATGATTCAAGACGTGATAAATGATCTCGTTATTGAATTCTCAATTCCCTCTTTGTCTCTAATTTCAAGATCAAACTATTGCAACATCAAAATCCATCGTAACAAACTAGGCTTTGATTCTTTCTTAGAGACAAATATCTTATGGAAGCATGATCGGTATAAACTATCACCTAAGAATTTAAGATATATGATCTAAAATTCTCAAAGGCAAACATAACAGACTAGCATCTCTTTTTCTGTGGTAGTGTAATTTATAAGTGCTTCATTTAAAGTTTTGCTAGCATAATAGATGCCATGAACTTTACTTTCTTTTCGTCGCCCAACAACCGATCCCACTGCATAATCACTTGTGTCACACATTATTTCAAATGGCAAACTCTAATATGGTGGTTGCATAATTGGTGCATAACATAGGGCTTCTTTTAGTCTTCCGAGAGCAAAAAGTCTTTCATCATCCATTAGGAATTCCGTATATTGTTTCAACAATTCTGTTAGAGGCTTTGCAATCTTGGAATAATTCTTCACAAATCTGCGATAAAAATTAGCATGTCCTAGGAAACTTCTAAGTGTCTTGAGATCGGTAGGAGGTGGCAATTTCTCTACTGTAGCCACTTTCGCTTTATCAACCTCAATTCCTCTGTTAGATATGACATGTCCAAGATCTATTCCTTCCGTGACCATAAAATGACATTTCTCCCAATAGAGCACCAAATCACATTTAACACATCTTCTCAAAACCTTCTCTAAATTTGCTAGGCAATTATTAAAATCAGTTACATGAATAGAGAAGTCATCCGTAAATACCTCCATGATTTCCTCTATAAATTCAACAAATATGGCATTCATGCGTATTTGAAATGTAGCTAGTGCATTGCAGAGACCAAATGGCATTCTTCGATATGCATATGTACCAAAGGGACAAGTAAAGGTTGTGTTTTGTTGGTCTTCGGGTCTAACTGAAATTTGAAAGAATCCACTATATCCATTCAAAAAGCAAAAGTATGAATGCTTGGCAAACCTTTCAAGCATTTCATCGATAAATGGTAAGGTATAATGGTCTTCTTGGTCACTTTGTTTAGACTCCAATAGTCAATGCACATTCTCCATCCAAGTAACTATCCTTTGAGGTATCAATTCAATATTTTCATTTGACACCACGGTTAATCCTCCCTTCTTAGGTATGCAACGTATCGGGCTCACCCGTTCGCGATCGGGAACAAGGTAGATCATACATGCATCCAATAAGTGCAAAACTTCGTTATTCACCACTGGCTTCATTGATTATTTCAATCGTCTCATTCCTTCCACCATCGGCTTTGTATTTTCCTCAAGGTTGATCTTATGAGTACGAAAGGCGAGACTAATACCTTTGATATTATCACATGAATATCCAATGGCTTTCCTCTATATTTTTTAGAACAGCTAGCAATTTCTTTGTCTCATCATCTATTAGTGCACTCGTTTACTATCACTCGGATATGTCTTGTTCTTGCCTAAGTATTCATTCCTTAATCCTTTTGGGAGTTCCTTTTGTTCTACCTCCGGTCGTTCTTCTAGATCTCATTCACCCAAGGGCTCAAATTCTTTTGTTAAGTAGTCATGTCGATCGGCTCCTTCGTTGCACCGATCGGCATAGCCGTGGTGCCGATCGGCTCCGGAGATGTGCCGATCGGCATTGTCTCTATCAATAGTTATTCCTTGCAATAGCTATTCCAATGGGTCTTTAACATCCATATATATTTGCTCATCTCGCATCCGGGAAGAAATGTTGGTAGTAGGGTGGGTTACGTTGCTCGGATGGGTCATTGAATTGGAATGATACTTCTTCCTCTCCCAATTTCAATGTAAGACAACCTTTCCCTGCATCTAAAATAGCTTGAACTAATCTCAATAAAGGTCTACCCAAAATTGTGTCCTCTACTCCGATTCTCCCTTATCTAGAACGAAGAAATCCACTAGTATGAGTTTTGATTTAATCTTCACTATCACATTCTTGAGAACTCCCAATGGTTTAGACTTTCTTCCATCTATCATAATCAGCTCAAGTTCGGTTCCTAACGAGTCGTTGTTTGATTTCGTGTGTCATGCCCATGAAAACTTCATAAGTCATCAAACTAACGCGTGAACCGAAGTCACACAATGCTCGGGGAATAATTTATCCGAAACTTCACATGGTATATATGGATCTGCCTCCTCTTCTTCGAGTGAGACCTATAGCATATACTCCGCATAATCCTTCCTATGGAGATCATTCAAAGCAGTTGTCTAGCAATCTCTTGGCTTGCTTCATATCGGTCTCGTTGAGTTCTTTGTCATCTCTATAAAGCTTTCCCAACACTTTCTCAATCACCTCTTGATCTAGAACATCTGATTTTAATTTGTTGCTTGGGAAATTATATTCTATCCTGCTTCGAAGCATATTTTGGATTGAAACTTCTTCTCATGCTCGAGCAACTCATTGGAGAAATCAATAGGAATCCGAGTGCATCGGCTCAAACTCATCCGGAGGTTTCGCATTTGCGAGCGTCCTGTCTCCCTTAGGTTTAGCAAATTTCCCCTTGAACTCCTTTAGATGATTGTTCGGGATCGAAGTCTCTATCTTGGTATACTCTCCGATGCCCGTGGATACACACATAGGGGTGCAGGCGCAATCGGGTGACATTGTGCCGATTGACGCAGCTATCGTGTCGACCGGTGCGTAAGGGGTTCCAACCACGGTGACCTCCATCACCGGTTCTGGTCCTTTTGATGGTTGTCTAGAGCCCTCTCGCTGCATCTAAATCAGGTGTGATAGTCTGAATTGCCAATGATGCTTCCTCCCGATCGTTACATCTATATGGCTCTCTTGGCTCGGAAATTCCTCCCAATGCCTATGCAAATCTTCATTTTCAGTGATCTTAGTTAATAACTCCATCCTAGCCTTCGTTGTAAGCCCCAAGAAACTTCTTCCAGCTGATCCATCTAGATGCATCCTTGATGCCTTCTCAATAGTCATGTAGAAAGTCTAGGTGCACATATTATCATCAATACCAAGAGCGGGCCCTTGTCTCGGTAGAGATTGGAAACGTGTCCATGCTTGAGCGAGAGATTCTTCTTCTTCTTGCAAGAAATTCATGTCCTCTCTTCTTAAGTTTGTACCTTTTGTAGCGGAAAGTAATGTAGACAAAAGTTTCCAATTAAATCACTCCAACTTCCTTTTGCTTCCCACGATGCTGCCTTATGCCACTCCTTGGCTATTCCTCCAAATGAGCATGGGAATAGCAGCCATCTATAAAGATTTCGGTGCACACCTTCATGATAAAAAGTTTGACACAATGCAGATGAGTGTACGGATTTTCCTCCTTTGTCCCAAAGAACTTATTACTCTCTGCCATACCGATAATAATAGGATTCAGCACATATGAGGAGGCGGTGGCCTTCTCATTCAAAGATTGAGGTACCAGTAGAGTCGGGAGATGGGAGAGAAAGTTCTCTAAGCGAAAGAGAAGACTCTGCCTTGCTCATCTTGAAAAATCTACTCAAAACACAAAAACACACTAGAAAAGATGGAATTAGAAGTTAGCAAATAATATAGTAAAGTAACCGGCTTGCTCCCCAGCAACGACGCTAGAAAAACAAGCTTGTAGGTCAAAACTACGCACCCACTTATATACCGCAAGACGACGGTGTACGGTTGTAGCTATTTTCCTCTTAGAGTACTCCATGGTTTAATCGAATCCATAGAGAACAAGCGGAACCTTTACTAATTAATGATTGCTAACAGATTTCAATGCTTTGTGTGTGTGAAATTGACGAGCGTGTGAAATAGTAAATGCTAACAAAGATGTAACAAGATGATGAAGGGGCTCTCCTTGGGATTGGTTCACTAGCATGCAAATTCGATCTCATTAACTCGTGAAGATAAAGTTAGTATTCTACAAGACATCGTTCACCTCGACTTGTCACATGCAAGAGGCTATTAGCTCCCTACTAGTTTCTTGCACTATACAATGAGCAAAAGCGTAATTGCAATTTACACTAATGATAAGAATAGATGGGTCCATCTTTATGGTAATTGAGTGCATCGCATTGACTGAATTCATCAATTGAATTTCAATGAGAACAAGAGTTTTACATAGCTAAATCCCCGCACCACAAAAGAGAATATGAGACTACTCACTCATCCTACCACTAGACATGGTGGAGGATGATGGATGGCACTGGAACACGTACGTGTCGATCCGCGCGATAGCCGCCAATCCACGTGATCTCCCTTCTAGTGGATCTAGACGGATTTTTCTGCCCTTCGCCTCCACTATCCCGCAACCATAGTTTTGCGGTGTTTGTTATCTTCTCATCGCGTCCCTCTCTCGTGTATTCTTTGTTTCTTTCTCCCGACGGTTCGGCCCGGGCATCCACCGACTCCGACTTCTACTTGGATCGGGCTCTCCTTATTTTTGGATAGGGCTCCTCTTGTTCAGCTTTCCTCGATCACGTCGATCGGCGCATTGGTCGTGCCGTTAGGTGTGGCCTACCATCTCGGCCCTATCGCCCTACTCGTCGATCCGTGTCTATAATTGGCATGTTTCCTATTTCCGTATTGCACACCAAAACATAGCAACGACAAATATATGCAAATCTGGGGTTAATTATCAGCATATGTCGTCAATTAAAGATGTAAAGCCCCCCCCCCCTTTTGACATGTAAAACAGGTATTCGGATAAATTATTCCCCCGAGCTGAAAAAGGAATTCAGTAAGTGAGATCGAGTATTACTTTTCAATTCAAGATTCATATTATCCGGCAAAGGTAAAATTGTGAAGCAAATGGGATGGGCCTTACCTTGTTCACAAGGTATTATCTTCGGGGACTATAATTATAATGGATGGCAAGAAGAATAGATATATGGTGAATGGACAACGCCTAAAGGTATATCTTGAACCCGACACTTTAAAATTAAAAACGTTGGATATCTATTATACTACATAGAAGTCTAGGTGGTCGAGCTTAATGACGTAAAACAAAAGCTTTGTATTCTATTGTATCGTGTGTTGTATTATAAATCAAAATAGGTAACGGACCTTCTGCAGCGATCAGCGTATCCTTGTGTCGATCCATGAGGACTTCATGCTTCGTTTATGAGTCTTACTTGGATCATGCCTTTGAGATATGCAGTTGATTACCAAAAATAAGAGATAGAGTCCTAATCGAATTGGATATCGGAGAGCATAAATACATGGGATAACACGTCAGCCGGAATCAAAACATACCAATACCAATCCTCGAACAACCCTAGAGAGACAGCAATGAATTGCAGCGCATCGAGCAGCAAGGATGACGGCGCCGATCGGCCCATCGAAAGTGTCGGTCGGCATGACAGCTGCACCGATATGCGTGAGGATGGTGTCGATCGGCACCACGATATCATGGAGCCTTCTCCACATGTCCTGCCTTGGGAAGAAGAGGACCGATTGCTTTTCGCATCGAAACAAGATCTAGTTGTTTGGTCATATTTGAGGAAAAGATACATGTTGAGAAGTGAAGCGGATGTGTGGAAGAAGGATAAGAAGAAGCTTGCCGATGAATTGAAGAGCGAGATCAGAATGGTTTTGGTTAGAAAAGGAAAATCTATAATCCCTCTTCAAGGAGAAATTATCTCTCAAAGGTACGCAATGGAAGGCCTCTTAGATCTTGATCGGCCATTGACAATCAAAAATTTCTAAATTTTGAGAGCCAATTGACCAAAAAGGAGAAATGAGAGCTAGATGAGGAGAGCTTTTCCACAATTCATAAGGCTAGGCTTCATAGTGAATATGATATTGCCTTCAAGCATCAAATAAAGATTTTAGAAGTGGTTGAGGTAGGAGAAAATAAAGATGTTATTGATGAAGATGATTATACAACTGTTGATGAGATCCTTCCCAAACAGCTCACGTATTGGGAGAATTATGAAGAGAATAAAATTCATAAGAAGAGTTGTCTTGGAGGCTGCAAGTGTTTCTACTATCTTAGAGCCATACATCATCGGATCGAAGACCTCATGTGACCAGATCCGGGAAGTGACGGTGATCCTGGAGGTTATGGTAAAGATAATGAGGGCTTTACATCTTTATTTGACAACTTAAGCTGATAATTAACCCCATATTTGTATATATTTGTAGTTGCTCTGTTTTGGTGTGTAATACAGGAAACAGGAGGAAAATAGAACAATTACAAATACAGATCGACGAGCAGGGGACGATAAGATTGACATTGTGGACCGCGCCGATCAGCACGACCGAGTGCGCCGATCGGCGTGGTCGAGGAAAGCCCAACAAGAGGAGCCCTATCCAAGAATAAGGAGAGCCCAGTCCAAGTACAAGTTGGAGTCGGGGGATGCCCAGTGCCGGAACCATCGAGAGATAAAGAAAGAAAGAATAGCCGAGAGAGGGATGAAAATCAGAAGATAAACACTGCAAAACTAGGGTTTTAGGATAGTGGTGGCGAAGGGGGACCGAATCCGGCCGGATCCACCATAAGGGAGATCGCGCCAATCGGCACGGGCATGTTCCAGCGCCATCCATCATCCTCCACCATGTCTAGTGGTAGGATGAGTGAGTAGTCTCATATTCTCTTCTCTGGTGTGGGGATCTAGGTATGTAAAACTCTTGTTCTCATTGAAACTCGGTTGATGAATTCAGTCTATGTGATGCACTCAATTACCATAAAGATGGACCCTCCTATTCTTATCATTAGTGTAAATTGCAATAACGCTTTTGCTCATCCAAGACAATGATGCAAGATCAGATCTTTCCAATATATCGAGTACCACGAGTGGTGATAACGAGATGGAAGTTCACGTTTTCTTGGATCTGATTTTACAAGATTCTTGGCTAAATCAGGAATTGAGCATTGGATTGGCACGGCATATCATCCACAAACTAATGGACAAGCAGAAACATCAAACAAGCAACTCAAAGGGATTCTTCGGAAGATTGTCACTAAGGAAGGAAAAGATTGGTCTACCAAGCTTAATGGAGCATTACGGGCTTATAGAATAGCATTTAAAACTCCAATACGTATGACACCATATCAATTAATTTATGGAAAATCATGTCATTTACCCGTAGAATTGGAACAGAAGGCATATTGGGCAATCAAAGAGATGCATTTGGACCTAGCTGTGATGGGAGTAAAAAGAAAGATGCAGATCGGTGAATTAGAAGAAATGCCATTGAGAGCATTTGAGAATGTAGCAATATACGAAGAGATGGTATGAAAATGAAATTGCTGAAAAAGAATACCGAGAGAAGGATGTCGACGAGAAGATAACAAACACCGCAAAACTAGGTTTCAGGATAGTGCCGGCAAAGGATGGCGAAATCCAGCCGATCGCGCTGCTGCGTCGATCGGTAGGCGCGTGTTCCAAGCACCATCCATCATCCTCCACCATGTCTACTCGGTAGGATGCGTGAGTAGTCTCATACTCTCTTCTCCGGTGCGGGGATCTAGATATGTAATGTCGTAGACTTACCTTACGGGTATACGAGTGATCACAAGAATGATTTATCAAGGACATGGTAGCATATTGAAGACATAAGACCGGTGGGGCAGGCCCACATAGTGGTGTACGACCGGTATAGGATTCCAGAAGGTTCCATAAGACCGGTATGGAAACAAAGGCGGACAACAAGACTGGATTAATCCTTAAGGAAAGTACAAGACCGACCGAGTAGGACTACGAATTGATAAAGGAAGCTAAGAGATAGAGTTTCTAAGTATGTAGATATTGTATCCGACTAAGATTCTACATGTAACCTTGCCTCCCCGGACATATAAGGCGGGGGCGGGGACCCCTAGAAGCACAAGTTCTCATAAGTTCGACAAGTTCCTAGAAGTTAGGACAAGTTCCTACCCTCCGAGATCTTGCAATTAGCAATTCGCTAAAGGCAATACATAACATACGGGACGTAGGGTATTACTCTCAATTCGAGGAGCTCGAACTCGTCTAAAATCTCGTGTTCCTGTGTGTTTCGTGTGTTGCACCATCGAATTCCACGCTCGTGAGGGACCGGGTAGTACTAGTGCCGAGTTTAAGACTCGACATTTGGCACGCTAGGAAGGGGTCCCGGCGAGTTCCCAGCGAGTTCGATGACTTCTACTTTCGACTTCGACTTCGTTACAAGCTTCAAGATCCGCTTCGGGTTTTTGACTTCATTCTACGACGGCGACCGTTGCCGCGGAGTGGTGTCTCAGGACGACGATCGCCACCGCGACGACGACGACGACCGGTGTCGTGGAGCGATGATCGGTGCAGGACGACGATCGTCGACGCGACGAGCGATGACGAGCGGTGTCGCAGGACGATGACCGCTGCCTCCGCATAACAACAACTGGTGTCTTGGACCGATGACCGGTGTAGGATGACGACTACTACCGCGAGGATGACGGCGACCGGTGCGGTGATCGCCGTCTTGTCGATCGGTCGCACCGTCTTCAACAGATTTCATCGGTCGTCAACTTCAACTTAGAGCGCCGCTACTGCTCGAACGCGGTCTTGAGCATTAGCGCGGCTGCTAACCTTCGATTTCGACCGGTCGCGCCATCTTCAACAGCTTTCATCGGTCGTGAATTTCAACTCGGAGGGCCGCTGCTGCTTGGACGCGGTCTTGAGCATTAGAGCGGCTGCTAATCTTCGATTTCGACCGATCGCGCCGACTTCAACAGCTTTCATCGGTCGTGAACTTCAACTCGAGCACCGCTGCTGCTCGGACGCGGTCTTGAGCATTAGCGCGGCTGCCAATCTTTAGTTTTGACCGGTCACGCCGTCTTCAACAGCTTTCATCGGTCGTGAATTTCAACTCGGAGCGCCGCTGCTGCTTGGACGCGGTCTTGAGCATTAGCGCGGCTGCTAATCTTCGATTTCGACCGATCCCGCCGACTTCAACAGCTTTCATCGGTCGTGAACTTCAACTCGGAGCGCCGCTACTGCTCGGACGTGGTCTTGAGCATTAGCGCGCCTGCTAATCTTTAGTTTCTACCGGTCACGCCGTCTTCAACAGCTTTCATCGGTCGTGAATTTCAACTCGGAGCGCCGCTATCGCTTGGACGCGGTCTTGAGCATTAGCGCGGCTAAAAATCTTCGAGTTCGACCGATCGCGCCGACTTCAACAGCTTTCATCGGTCGTGAACTTCAACTCGGAGCGCCGCTGCTGCTCGGACCAGTCTTGAGCATTAGCGCGGCTGATAATCTTTAGTTTCTACCGGTCACGCCGTCTTCAACAGCTTTCATCGGTCGTCAACTTCAACTTGGAGTGCCGCAACTCGGAAGCGGTCTTGCGCATTCTGCGCGGCTGCTAATCTTCAGATTTGACCGATTGCGTTACCTTCAACCATCCACATTGGTCGTCAATTTTGATTTTAAGGGTGGTTGCTGCACTGAATTGTTGTCTTGAGCTTAGCGCGATCGTCAAACTACTCATCGATCGGCTACATCATCTTCGGCCCGAGCTCGGGGCTACGCCCAATAAACCAGCTAAGTCGTTGTACACTTAAGTTTTTGTGTTTAAACTTATATAATGCGATCCTCGTGATAGCTTTTTGATAATATGAAATATGTCAATCTTTGCTTATCTACATGATTTTAGTTATCTTGGAATCTTAATTTTGAATTAATTTACCAAGTTATGGGCTGCTATTTGAGAGCGGTCGAGTTAATAATTTGTGATCCTGAGTTCTAAGACCGGTCATTTTTTCTATACGACACGATTTTGTTAAGTAGACCGCCGCTATGTGCTATACCCAATGCTGATTAGAGCCGGTGGTCATGTCATAGTTGGTTTGTGTTGAATTAACCATTATTGCTTGGTTATAGACTTGATTGGTTGAATCGGGATGGTAAAATTGATGTTTTCTCAAAATTGGAGTGACCGGTTATTAAAGTTGAATCACATTAGGCATATAATGATTAATCTGGACCGCTGCAGTTTGCGCGAAAGGAGAAAATATTATATGTTGAAGTAAGGAATATATAAATACCGGTCAAGAATATGGAAATAATTTGAGATCTGCAGTAAATAAAATATTAGAGTATTTATTTACATATGAGCATATTTATGTACTTCTTTAATTGTTTTTACATATACAATGGACTAGAAACTAGGTCTCGGCACCGTTTGATGTACCGTTGCTACCGGTCTTGGGTGCGGCGACAGAGGAGAAGTCCACGTGATTTGAATAATCACGGGACTCTTGCCAATTGGGATCACCGGTCCGAGTGTTCGACGCTCGATCCGTTAAGCATTTTTAGCCCGGAATATATGATTTCCGGAGTGATTTATATAACAAACCTGACGGGTTGAAGACTGCTCTCGACTGATTGCTTAACCTTAGGCCCTGGGTGTTAATCATTCGGCTGATAATAGGTGTGAAAAGTTCGAGTTTATTGTGTGAATTTTGGTGACTGATTTGATCAGTCAGGAATTTGGATTTGAGCGATATTCGATAAGCGGAATGTTAGTTATGACCGATGCGAATCACCGGGAGTATGAGATTTGACATCTGGTCTAGACCGGTCGAAAAGTATGTTCTTGGCGGAAGATGTTAAGAGTTACGAGAGGAATGGTCAACGTGATTTGAATAATCACGGGGCTATTTTGCAAATGTTTGAGCGGTCCGAGGTATGGAGTGCCCAGTCCCGATAACATTGGTCTTGCCTAACTACGTATTGTGAAATTGGATGCCTTAGGCCCCGGGTGTTAATCATTCGGCTGATTATAGGCCTTGGAGACTCGAGTCGATGTAAGATAATTGGGAAGCTGGTCCGATCAACCAGAATTTTGGTTCTTATTGAAATTTCACTAAGCGGATTATGAGTTCGAGCTGATTTAGGCGGTCTGTTATGTGAAACCGGTATAAATATCTAGAAGATATGAAATTCGACCGGTATGACCGATCCGAAAAATATGTTCTTGGCAGAAATTGCTAAGAGGAATGTGATTTGATGGAAAATAATAAAGCATAGTCTCTCAAGAAAGACTCTTACATTATTTGCGATCCTCAAATGATACAAGAGTCGGGGGCTATACCTAATTAGGTGCACCTGACCGGTGGACCGTGTTCAAGAGCGATCTGAAGAGATCTCGGGAATGGAAAATACTGGAAATTGAAAGGAGTGATCTGTAGAGATTGCATATTGAAGGAAATAATGAAGAATTGACTAGTGGACTCTTGCATTATTTGAAAGGAGTTCAAATGATCTAAGAGTCGGGGCTATACCCAATTGGGTGCACCTAACCGGCGCACTAGAAGGAAAATACTTTTGTTTTTGCACACCTAATTAGGTGGTATGGAGGATAAAATACCAATTTTTTGGCTTTTTGAAGCGTCTTGAAGAAAGAAGAAGTATTGCAGAAGATTGGATTTCTTTTTAATTTAACATTGGAATCGAGACCACCATGCGGAAGACCGGTCGAGTCTTATTCAATGTTAAATAAAAAATTACTCGGGGGCTGTTGTCGTAGACTTACCTTACGGGTATACATTGATCACAAGAATGATTTATCAAGGACATGGTAGCATACTAAAGACATAAGACCGGTGGGGCGGGCCCACGAGTGGTGTCCGACCGGTATAGGATTCCGGAAGGTTCCATAAGACCGGTATGGAAACAAAGGCGGACAACAAGACTGGATTAATCCTTAAGGAAAGTACAAGACCGACCGAGTAGGACTCCGAATTGATAAAGGAAGCTAAGAGATAGAGTTTCTAAGTATGTAGATATTGTATCCGACTAAGATTCTACATGTAACCTTGCCTCCCCGAACATATAAGGCGGGGGCGGGGACCCCTAGAAGCACAAGTTCTCATAAGTTCGACAAGTTCCTAGAAGTTAGGACAAGTTCCTACACTACGAGATCTTGCAATTAGCAATTCGCTAAAGGCAATACATAACATACGGGACGTAGGGTATTACTCTCAATTCGAGGAGCCCGAACCTGTCTAAAATCTCGTGTTCCTGTGTGTTTCGTGTGTTGCACCATCGAATTCCACGCTCGTGAGGGACCGGGTAGTATTAGTGCCGAGTTTAAGACTCGACATGTAAAACTCTTGTTCTCATTGAAACTCAGTTGTGAATTCAGTCTATGCAATGCACTCAATTACCATAAAGATGGACTCATCGATTCTTATCATTAGTGTCAATTGCAATTATGCTTTTGTTCATCGTATAGTGCAAGAAACCGGTGGTGCGTTAATAGCCTCTTGCATGTGACAAGCTGGGGTGAACGAAACCACAATGTCTTGTAGAGTACTAAGTTTATCTCCACAAGTTAATGAAATCGAATTTGTATGCTAGTGAACCAATCCTAAGGAGAGAACCCTTCATCATTTTGTTACGTCTTTGTTAGCATTTACTTGTTTCACACTCTATTCAATTTCACACACATGAACCATTGAAATCTGTTAGGAACCATTAATTAGTAAAGGTTTCACTTGTTCTTTGTGGATTCGATTAAACCATGGAATACTCTAAAGGGAAAAGAGCTACAACTGTACACCATCCTCTTACGGTACATAAGTGGGTGCGTAGTTACGACCAACACCGGCCCAGCGAGAAGGCCCAACCGCCGGGGCCTAGTAGAGCCCGTCGATGGGAAGGGCCTGCATGAACCTGGTGTGGCAGCCTCCCACGGCTGCACCATGGCCGCCGGCTCCTAGGGCCACATGACCGGCGGCTACTAACCAACCGCGAGGGCCTCCCACGGCAGCGCCGGGAGTGCCGGCTCCAACGGTCGGTGATGCAGCAGGGGGCCCCGCTGCCTCTAGAGCAACAAAGCAACAAGGTGGAGGGTATATTGACAGTGGCGGTGGGGTGGATCCAGTTGGTTCACCGCCACCGGATGTCGCACTAGGAGGCGTGGATCTAGCACCGGCAGGTGGGGGAACATCACCATGGGTAGTGATGGCGATTGATGGAGGTACGAAAGCGGTGGAGACAGGGGGACGACATGAGGATCCGGCATCCAGTAGCACTGGAGATGACGCCGGCGAGTGGGGCGGGAGAAGTGGAAGGGAAGGAAAGCTCTACACTTACTTTATCGGAGCTCACCTTCTGCTCCGGGACGTCGTGACAAAGAAAATCGCCATCGCTAACGAGTCGGAGCTCAAGGACGGTGAGCAAGGCTGGCTGGAGGAAAAGGGAGCAGATTGCAGCATCTCGCTAGTTGGGAGGCATCACAAGGGTACTTGCATAATACTAAAAGCTATAGGTGAGGGTTGAGGGGGCTTCCTGTGACACCCCTACCTTGCAAAGCAGGAGGGATTGTCGCACGGGACCATATCGGGAGACATTCGATGAAGCAAACGTTCATTGCACATACATCAAAGATACATTCACAATTTACAAATACATAGTTAAGCGCATAGGTAGCTTATTTTACATATGATATTCAATTTCATACAGTACATAGGTTCGAGCTCAAATTTCAGATTTACATTACAATAATTTGCATGAGCGGAAGCATAAATAAACTCGACGATATATATATCACTTAATCGGAAACCACATTAGCCCATAGGACATGGTCTCACTCCGGGTTCGGTGGTGCCGGAACCCACTCCACAGTCCACTCCTAGGGCTCCTCACCTTGCCACACAAATTTTCCGCAGCAATCACAATAGTCGGGTTGCGGGACTCCTAAAAATAATTTAAACGCAAACCCTGAGTATCTAATATACTCTACAAGGCTTACCCGTCAAAATGGTTATAAGAGCCGACTCTAATATGCAGGGGGCTGACCAGGCTTGCTGAAATTTGCCAAAAACAGCACCTAAGTATTTTGTAAAATTCATGTTTTAGACATATTAATAGGGTTGTAACGTAAGTGTAAATTTAGTGAGCAATACTAGCAAAGCATGGTTGCAATACATGAATTAAATACTTCAAATCAGCAAGTTCATCATCATAATCCATGTTATTCCGACGATGTAATCTGCTCGAGACAAGTGCTACTCATCACCGCGAGGGACAATGATATATATCAATTTCATTCCTGCAGGAGAAACCCAATTGCACGACATACGCATCATTTAAAAACATGTATGGCCACCTTTAACGAGATCACCATAGCTATGAGCCGGGTCCACCCTCCGAATGTGTGCCTCCCTTACAACCACGGTTCGTCGGGCCCAAGAAAAGAACACACACCCTCCATCTACTCACAAACCCCTGCAACCACCGTGTCCGACACTTAGCACAAAGGGTGGAGAGACCGTCCAACACTACGACTCTCAAGTTACAACATTTTACCAACTCCTATACGAAGGTATGCATTTGGTACACAACTCAATACTTGCTCACGGAGTCACGGTGAACGGTCCTCAACCGACACGCACGGGGCTATGGCGAACAAGGGCCAACCTTGTCACCGCATTCCTACACATGCACTCCAACTAATTCCATGTGAGAGGGTCTCCAAACCGCTCGGTGTTGCTACCGATGACTCCTTAAGCATAGCATATGAACGGAAAATCTTATACTTAACCAAGACCATAGGAATAAGGATCATAATGCAACTAGTCTACGATCAACTCCTAAACGTAAGTACACAATACATAACATAGACATATGTGGAATTAAAATTGAAAACTAAACAAATGGGATTATGCGCCGAGGCTTGCCTTGGTTCCGATCGCAGATTACTGCACTCAACGTTGTTCACTTCAGCTGGCTGCTCCGCTTGATTCTCGCCTCCGGTCGGGGTTCCTATATGTATGCAATGCATAATGTGAGCATGAATGAATATAAAGAAAAATCAGTTCATGGAACTTTCTCAATAAAGAATTATAATGGAATGTTTGCACGAAATAAACATGCTCATGTCCGAGAGAATGGTGCTTGCATATGGATGATGAGTTATAATTACATGTCAAGAGGACAAACTTCTAATTAAAAGAAACATAAACTAAGTAGCATAAAATTATGGCTTTATATTAACAGGACATGTGAACATGGCAAATAATTAATATACACTTAGCTAGTGTGCTATATGGCAACTTGAGCATAAGTATATGATGTAGATGAGATAAATACTTATGAAATGCTTTCTTCCATGCATATGAAAGGAGCAGGGTAGATAGGCTCATGCATGATAAGAACAATGACAGACATAACCTATGTATAAACACTACACCTGGCAATTGTGATATGCAATAATTATAACTTAGCGATCTTAGGTAAGAAAATGCTGCCCCAAGCAAGGTTGTGGATAATTCTGTAAAAACACAATAATATAGCATGATTGTGCATAATAAACCTATAGGCAACCTTTGTAGAACTTGCACACAAATTAAATATAGCAATATGGCTATATGTCATTTCATGCTAATTTAACATAGCAACCTATAAATAGCACTTAAGCAATAAAACAATCCTAAATATGAACATTATGATGAAACATAACCTTTCTTGTGATTGAGCACGAGAAGCAAATAAGTTTTTTTCTTTTACTTATTTCCTAAAATAAAGCATTTCCTATTTAATCAATTATGCACATAGCAATTTTACCATTTAAGCAAATGTAAGTATAAAACAATCTAAACATGATTTCGATGCCAAATCAGAATTTGTTCAGGATGAGCACCAGAAACAAATAAATGCACAATTATATATGCATTTGTCATATTTAAGTAAATATTGCAATTATGAACCATATAAATATATAATGACCAATATGATGCAAATATGCTCCAATGCAACCAATTCATGTTCCGTAAGGTAAAATAAGCTAGAATGGGTGTTGGTGCCAAAATTTATGGAAGTTTCATATTGTATGATTTTAAATTTTCAATTTTTAAGGCTTAACAATATAGGATGTTCATTAACATAAAACCTTGATTTTTCCCACAAAAACCTATGTCAAAAAGTGTTTTATTGCAAAGTTCATGTTTCAAGCTTTCCAAAAAGTATTTATTTGCATTTTTCTGTGTTTCCTATTAAAAGTTATTGATTTTTCAATTTCCCTGAAAGTTCACACCTATTTACTAAAAAGTCGTTGCGTATATTTTTAAAAGGAAAA
Source organism: Chloris gayana (assembly GCA_031894775.1). NCBI lineage: Eukaryota > Viridiplantae > Streptophyta > Magnoliopsida > Poales > Poaceae > Chloris > Chloris gayana. Next base: position 346,751 of record JAUNZO010000794.1, read on the forward strand.
GGGCGCGTGACAGGGAGCTCGCCAGAGCAGGGCGGCGCTCTTGCCGGCGTAGCGCTGGTGCTCATGGGCTGAGACTCGCCGCCTAGGCCCGGGGAACACAATGGTGGCGACGGTGGTCGGTGCCGGTGGCCGGAAGCAGGGCAATGGTCCAGCACCGTAGCTCATGTAGCTCGGTGCACTAAATCAAGGCGCGTGAGTTGCAGGAGCACCATCTGAGCTTGCTGAAGGTCGGCGTGGGCTTGGTTGGCGTTGAGGTGGTCCGGAAGGGGCTAGCATCGTGGGGGTAGCGCAAGTCCGGTGCACGGCGGTGAGGAAAAGAGGAAATTCTGTGGATGTTGCTGCTCGAGTCGGGAAGAAACAAGAAGCTTTTAGAGTGCTTGTCCACTCTCCGGAAGCAAGGATTGATCATGAGCTCACCTCAGCGGAGGGAATTTCCCATGACGGTCGGGGTGGCCGGAGGTGGGGATTTCCTAGGGTTCATGTCGATCTGCCGGGGAAGAAAGGAAAGGTGGGTTTGGGGAGTTGCGCAGGGGTGCTGGGAAGCTTGCGCGAGCCTTGGGCTGCTGCTACGGAGTGGTTGGAGGCGGCTGGCATAGGGGCGGGGAGTTTGGTTCATGGCAGCAAGGGGAAACCATCAACGGCGATGGAGGGAAACGCTGCGTCAATTCCATGCGAAGTGTTGATGCTCGACGCGTGGGAAGGCGTGCTGTGGCTCAAGGACGGCGGAGCGCCTACGCGGCATGGGCGCCGGCGGAGAGGTGCCGCTGCCGGTGGCCCTAGCCACTGTGTTGGTGCTGTTCAAGCTAGGTTCTGCATATTTACCAAATTGCCACTGAGCGTTATTTCTGTTTTGGCTCCAAATCAGTAGCTCAACTCAATATTTTGCTATTCCAATTGTTGTGCACACTCAAGAAATCATGCTAAGCAACTTTTGTTATTAGCAAAAGTTGAGTTTGTGCTTGTAAAAATTCTTAAATATTCAGATATTACTTCGTTTTTCTGCCTTCCTGGATTTATTCTAGGTATTTGTGCCAAGAAAAAATTCAAATTCAGTAAAAATGTCCTAAAATCCTCTTTTGATCTCCCCTACCAGAATGTGCATAAAGATTGGTATGCTTTCATGGAAGATCATCGAGTTTGGAATTACTAGATTAAATCTCTTTTAAATTTAAATTTGAAAACCCTAGGCTATCATTTCATGTGCAGCAACTACCTCACCCGGGCTCAAGATATTGTCATTAACCCGAGATCCATGAGTCTCGGTCATACTATTGCCAAGCCCGAAGTCGGCAAAGAAAAGGCTGTGGTTGATGACGCGAGAGTGCAATGGCTTTGCATTTTTTGTGTCATCACATACACCCGACACTGAAAATTGAGTATATGGCCGAGGAGGATCCACGGGTTCCGTGGGAATCCCTGAAGGATCGCTTTGACCAACAACAGGCCATTGCACTCCCACGAGCTCGGAATGACCGGATTACCCTGCGCTTCTAAGACTATAAGTCCGTGGCGGCATATAACTCTGCCATTCATCGAATCGTCTCAATGTTACGTCTCGGTGGCCGGCAGATCACGGACGCCGAGATGATCGAGAAAACCCTAAACACCTTCCACCCGGGCAACATTGTTCTGCAACAACGAGTATAGGTGTAAGAAATATACGAGATATTCTCAGCTCGCTCGGACCACTGTTGGTTGCGAGAACGGCAGAATGAGGTTCTCATGCGGAACCATTCTGCTCGACCCACTGGGCCAATGGGTGTGCTCGAAGGACACGCCAATGTTGCCGGGAATTACGATGGCCCGAAACATGGCCGTAAGAAGTGGAAGGGTAGGAAGGGTGGTATGTTCAAGGGCGAGAGGAAAGGGTAAGCCCCGAGGTAAAGATGACAAGAAGGTCATAGGTGAATCATCCGGGGGAGCAAGAATGCATATTACGGATGCGGACGTTCGGGACATTGGTCTCGTAACTATCGCGTCCCCGGACACCCGATTGACGCCCGTAGTCGCTCTTCCGGAAGTAAGAACGAGGGCGGGCATGAGTCCCACTTCACCACCGAGCTCGAAGCTCACGCCAATAACATGGTCATTGCGAGTGGTGGAGACGTCCGAAAGGACAACAGCGGGGACGACCTTCTTGATGATGATTTTGACATATTCGGGGACCTCGAGTAATCCCCTCCATGTCAAGTGCAATGATCCACATGCAGCCGATTACAGATCCGGAAATACTGTAATAAAGCTCTGAAGAGCTCGTGGTTCTCGAAGAACCACGGTTATGGGTCGTGCTCCTGAAGAGCACACGGTTCCTGAAGAACCGTAGTTGTAAATAGTGCTCCCGAAGAAGCACGGGGTCATGGATATGCTCTCGAAGAGCGGTTGTTGTAGAGCCCGAAGTCTTTACAAACAGTCTTCCCGGAGTTGTTATCATTTTATGCGTTTATATTTCCTGCATCTTTATTTATCATGTCTAGGATGTTTGACACGAGGTTCGGCTAGGTCCCATGGCGGAGGAGGAGTGTTGTCTCGTAGACAGCGCAACCACCAATACCATACTAAGGGAAACTAGGTATTTCCACACTTTAACCAAGAAGTCTAGAAATATTATGACCATTGCCGGAAGCAATGCTCATATTGTTGGCACCGGAAGTGCCACACTAGTTTTCCCTATGGGTGCGAGGAAACTTGTGAGGAATGCTATCCTCTACCCGGAATCCAAGCGTACCCTTGTGAGCTTTAAAGATATCCGGGCAAACGGTTTCCCTCCGGAAACCGAGAGCCGAGCACGGTATTGAATACCTTCTCATCACAAAATTTGACGGATATCAAAAGCATGTGGTTGAAAAACTCGCTTCATCGCCATCGGGTTTGTACCGTATGTACATTAAACCCGTCGAGGAATATGTTGCGATGAAGACGAGTGTTCCGTGACCCGGATGCCTTTAAGACATGGCATGAAACATTGGGTCACCCTGGGTTGGGGATGATGAGAAGAATCATCAACAATTCTGCTGGCCATGAAATTGAGCCAAAGAACTTCCCGAATCCTGAAGAATTCATTTGCACGGCTTGTGCAAACGGGAAGTTGATCACTAGCCCATCCCTCCCGAAGATTAGTGATGAGTCATCTGATTTCCTGCAAAGGATACAGGGGTGTGACATCCCTTCCGGGACACCCGGGAATCGGTACAGGGAGACACTCGACGAAGCGAGTTACAACAGTTCATCATTTCATACTAGCGAGAATATATACATCATGGTATAATACAACCAGGTTTCGAAATACAAACATCGTATAGCGGAAGCATTTTACATTACCGAAGTTTAAACTTTACGAGTCTTGCAGCGGAACTTAGTCTTTGTACAACAAAATACTACTAAAACGTTTATCGTGATGTACTCGAGCCCGACGTACACCACGGTCCTCCTCCTTCACGGCGTCGGGATCCGTTCCCATTGGAGGGAACCTCCCTCGGGACATTGCTCCTCTTCCGGAAAGCTACCGTATAACACGTGGAAGTACGACTCATGTCCCGAAACATAACGAACAAAACCCCGAGTATTCTAATAGTCGGCAAGACCGACCCGTCAACGAGGCACGCTAAGGCCAACGCCTAGTATACAAAGGCTTTCCGGCTGTAGGGTTTACTCCTTTGCGAAAACAGCACTCATGGTGGATCCTTACTTTCAAGTTTTAGCTCAAAGTTAAGTTTATTAGAATCCAAAGTTTGCAGTCTACAACTATTTCAATCAAGTTTCCAAGAAAAGATCATATTCGACCAAATAGTTCTTTCATCTCTCATCCTTATCTTTCAGTTGATTAACTACGATGTGACGAGCTAAACAAGCGGTACTCATTACTGCGAGGGACAGCGATTCGAATCGATTTTTATACCAGCTGGCAAAACCCGTCTACACGACGTTTAGCACCACACTAGTCGTATATGACAACTTTTCCCGCTAGCACCTGCGGAAGACTAGCCGTTTCCAAACTCCCCGGGAATATGGCGACTCCACGACTTCTTCCATGGACGACCCATTTCCCTCCCGTGAGACTCCAATCTCACTAACAACCAGCAAAAGATAGTTGGCTACGCTACATCTCCGGGGCGGTGTTGACGTCAAAAGTCGCCAACACACCGCTGTCCGGAGAGTCCACCGAAACCCCGGCTGATGCAGGGTCCTGTGCTCCCAACGGACCGGCTCAGCTCGCCGATTCTCGTGTGCGCTGGTGCGTGCCGGATGGTTTTCCTGCAAACCAACAAAGACAATAAAAGGTGTAAAATTCCAGGTCATCGGCCCGGATAGACCGATGTGCAGCCGTGGCCGATTCTGGCGTAAGGTAGACAAAATCGGCCATCGGCTGGGAGCAGCACGGCCCATCCATTTATGTATTAAATGCCAGGCAAACGAACTGCGATACAAACGATACTGAAATCGGCCGACGCTATAATCATGCGATCGGTGGCTAGCAGCCGATTCCGTCGGTAAACGATCACATCATTAAGACTTTGCAGGGATGCATTATCGGATAAAATGTAAACAAGGTAATTATTAATGGGATGTGATTAATTTGATAGCAAGAAGATGGTTTAATCATCAATTAGATCAGTAAATCGGCCGATCAGGCATCCGGCCGATTTTGCCATTGATTATAGTAGTGAATTATTTAGATCTATCTAAATGTATAATGATGATCAATAAAATCATACTAATAACTCGGGTTCAAAAAGCAGCTTTAACAGATTTGGTACTAATTGAACATAAAACAGCTAATGAACGTGATAAGCAATCGGCTAAACACTCCGAAAGAACGAGTAAGACAAATACAACCACACGGATCCCAAATCGACCGGTCGCTCCAACAGGACAAGTCAAGCGATGGCACGCGGCTGGACCAGATCTAACGGCCGCGCACGCCCGGCCGATTCAGGACAAGCACAATCATAAACGCCTTAACTATGAAAGTAAATCTACATCCTAGCCAATCGGCTGTATGCGCCTAGGACAAGTCAACTATCGCAAAGGCAAACACGGGACACGTCAAGCTGAATCCGCACGGTCGAATCGGCCAAGATGTAAAAGAACTTTTATAGCGGTTACTGTGACTCGAACGACCAAATCTGGACCAATCGGCGTTGTGAGCAAAGAGCTGGAACGGGGAGACGGGACAAGTCAAACTACCTCCACCACGAGCCCGGACCAGGTCGACTTGACTCATCCGGCCGATACTCACTACGACGATTAGGGACAGATTTGGTCGCCGGATAACTAGCAATTAAGCCATCTAATTACGAACAATGCGCCGAGAACTAGACAACATAATTACCTTATCAAGCCAACGTGTCGTCAACCGGAGCCCCGAAGATCCCGCGCGAAAACGGTAAAACTTGACGAGAAAATTAGGGTTTGGCGATGCGCCGAAAATTGTATTGGATGTGAATCGAGTTTACATGTTACATCCGAGTATGTATTTATACTCGGCACAAAGAATCCTACTCGGACCCTCTTCGGGCCGATTTCCTAACTGACTAAGATCTTTTTCCAAAATTAAACTATTATTCCTAATTTTACAACGTGGGCCGGGCCCATCAATGTTATGCTCATCTGTTGGTGTTCGCGCACGATTCCGGGAGGTACGCGCCTTTTACTCTCCCAAGCGGCCGTCGGCCTTCCGCTCACCAGCCTTCTTTTGACCTATAGTCGCCGACAATGGGTCCCTTGGTCAAAAACCGGCGTCAACACATGTCCCCCGGTGCGGGGTATGCAACGCATGCGTCGGACTGATTTATCCTCTTTTACGGCGCCGGTTTTACTGCCCGTCACTTCTCCATAAAACCCAAGGCCACCCCTGGTCATTCCCATCTGTTTCCTCTCCTTGGCTTTCGTCTTCATCTATCCTAGCGACCTTTGCCTTCTCGAGCCCTTTCAACCTTTCACCGCGCCGCCGCCGTCTTTTCTCCTCCGGCAACCATGAATCCTGCTTGTTGCTTGCTGCTGCTGGCTGCCGCCGCCGACCGCGTCGTCGCTACCACCAACGCCGTTCCGGAGGTAATGTACATTCGAGCATCTCTCTTTTCTACCTTTGCAATTTTCTTCATGTTCTTGTTCTTGTTCATTTTCACGATCTATTTCCTTTCCGTTCCGTTTCTCATTTTAGCCCTATTCCTTGTTTTTAGGAGATCCGGAACCAAGTCGCCATCCCATCCAATATCCCCACTCACTTCCTTTTGGGCCCCATGGGTGATCCCGACCCCACAGATCTCATCTCGTGCCGAAATGAACCGGGTCCCGTTTCGGCAACGGTCTCCTTTACCGACCGAGTGGGCCAATAGTTTTAGGTCATGGCCGACTCCCGTCGCCGGATGGCGCGATTGGTATAACCGAGTATCGGCCGTCCATCGGCAAGGTTGGGCCAATATCGGCATTGCCCACGCCATCAAACTCTCTTTGGCCGATCACCACAAGAACGAACCGTTGCTGGTGGCAGCTTCTTACCTGCGGTCGAGATGCCTTGAAGCTGTTTCATGTTCGGCCACGGCCCGGCTACCATGACCGTCCTGGACACGGTCATGTTGGCCGATTTGAATATCACAGCGGAGGCCACCCCGGACGCCATCCGCATTAAGTCCTCCCATCGGATCAACCCTAAGGACACCGGGGGTTGGAAGAACTACATCCGGACCTACAACAAAGGGCACGGCTCGGTCGATCGCCGCGAGCACGTTGCCTTCCTCAACATGTGGCTTGACCACTTTTTCTTCGTGGGGTCGGCGTAAGCCCCACAAACAACTTCCTGCCGATGGCCGATGTACTGGCCGACAGCCATGCCCTCCCTATGGGCAAGTATCTTCCGGGATCGGCCTACCTCCTCCTTCACCGGGTCTCGGTGGAGTTGCGCTCCGGCCGATCGGTCAAGAACACGGGAGGCCCTTGGTGGTTCATCCAAATGTGGTTGTCCCTTCATACCACCAAGGCCATCGATCCGGACCTCGGTGTCCTCACCTTCCCCGGCAATCATGCCGAATCGGCCACGCCCGATCTAGCCGATGTATCTCTTTCGGGAAGCGTTGTCCATGGCACCGGGGCGGCCATGTCGGATGACACCTTGGCATATTGGTTCGCCGCCCTCTACAAGGGCCTCAACAACGAAAGTACGGATTGGTACCCGTACATTGATTTCTTCGAGAAGGGGTATGACACTCCTTTCCTGATCGACCCCACCTTCCCGACGGCCGACGCGGAGCGGTCAAGATCTTTACCACCTGCCTCCGCCCCTGTCTGCTGCCGACGGGACTCATTGCCGGGAGCAAGGCTTTCTGCTCCTATGAGTTCTACCACCCGTCGGTGGCGGCCCGCCAACTCGGTTTCGGCCGGTTGCCCCCGACCTCTTCTATGTGGGGCAAATAAAGGCGCGATCTATCGTCGACAACGCCATCCGGTGGAATTGGCTCGTCGGTCGCACCGCCGATGTCCTCACCGGCGACTTAACCGGATTTTCCCGGCGCCTCGGAGTACCCGCCTTTTCGACCGTTGGTGGGGCGAATGGAACCGGCACCTCCGCGGCCGGAACACCGCCTCCTTCTTCTCCGGCTTAGTCTGACGGAAGCTTTCGCCGAGGTACGTGCAGCCGATTTATTTTTATAAGGCCGATTTTGTTGACGAAATCGGCCGCTCCAAATGCTCACCCTTGTATATTCTTTTTTAGTCGGACACGGAGGAGCCGCCGACCCGAGTATCGGTGGCCGGCCAATTGCATACTTGATGCCGAGCCCAATTGCTCCAAATATCGGCTTCACCGATCGCACTCCCGCCCAAGCTCTTGCGGCGATGAGTCGAGGGCACCAGCTGCCCGCAAGGCCAAGACAAAAACGGCCGCCCCGGCAAGAGGAAGGCCTTTGTGCCAAGCTGCAGGGCCGATTCAAGCCCCAAAGCGACATCGCGCGGCGGTGAAGCGGCTCTGTGCGCCCGTCCAGACCCGGATTATTTCGGTGAACCTTCTCCGCCGCGTCGGGTTATTATCGCATGATTGCCGATCCCTTTTTTCACTTTTCATGCTGTCTAACTATGAGTTCTTAGCAGGAATCGGCGGTTCTTCCTCCTCGGGCCCGAGACTCCAACACCGATAGGCCGATTCGCCTGTCGACTCCTCCACGGGCCGGGACGCCGACACCCGAAAGGCCGATTCAAACGGCTCCGGATCCCGAAGTCACACCAAGCCGGGCCGATCCAAATCCCACGGAGAGCCCAACTCGCTTGGATCGGCTGCGTCTTCTGAAATCGCCGCCGATTTTGAACAAGGCACCATTCTTTGTCGAAGAACCGGCCGGCCGGGAACCGCCCGCAGCTTCTCCTGTAAATACTGCTGCCGATGAGCCTGCCGATGAGCCCGCCGAAACAGAACAAGCTGGACATATGCACGATGCTGCCTCCGAGGATGTCGGCTGGAGAAGGAGGATCGGCCGGCCGAGAGCTGATCGGAACACATGAACCTGTGGGTTCCATGGCGCAGCCGATAGACGTCCGGCCGCTTCGTATCGATGCTTCACGGGTTTGTTTTTACTATCTCCCTTTTGATTCGCCGCTGTTCATTAACTTCACTTTATTTCTCTTGGTATTTCGGGCGCTCGGCTTCCCTCGTCTGCGCCGATTTTGGTATCGGCTTCGGTTTTACCACCATGGCCGAAATCGCGCGCAGGCTTGAGGCCTCTTACGTTGACCGCTTGGTGGCCGACGCACAACCCATAAGGGCCCGGTACTTGGAGGTCCGGACTGAGCTCCCGGAGGATGTGCGCGATGCTCGCATCGCGTGGCATACATGGAGTATTGGCAAATGGACTTCACTCGTGCCCGGCGGCGTTTGGCTCGCCATGCGGAGCAGCGGCAAGCTGCGTTACTTGCCGATAACTCCATCAAGCGCTGCGAGGAGGAGGTCCGGAAGACCCGGGAGATGCAAGAGCAACTCTCAAATCGGCGGGATGAACTGCAAGCAATCAACCGGGAGATTGCCGATTTGAGAGCATCTCCGGCTCTCAAGGAGGAGGCGGCGGCGGCCTTGGAAGCTACTATTGCACGGTTGTCGGCCGATGTGGCGGCTCGGCAGAAGACGACGGACGAAGCCATTCAAACGGCCGAGAAGATGGTCGCCGCGGCGCAAGCTGATGTCGGCCCCATCGAGGATGACCTATTGGTCATGGCCAAACTCGACTCCACGCTGGCCCGCGCACTATCTGCTGTCCAAGACTTCTGTCCCGCGCTGAGGCCGTTGACTATGCTTAGGTGTAATAGGACTTTGAACAAAGTTTTGGTTGTAAACATTTTTTTTGCACTAAGGGCGATATACAATCATATCGGCCATCCGAAGGCGATGTTCAAACATCGGCTAATTTATCGGTGACTTCCTCTGTCTTACTTTCATATATTTTTTGGGCTAAAGGCGATACTCTCGGTATCGGCCGTCTCAAGCGATGTGCATCGACATCGGCTGTAGTCTCTTTTAGGCCGAACACTATGAGTTAATCCAAATACTAGGATAATACTTGCTTCAAATACTTTCCATTAAGTGCTCGGCCGAATTCTTCCCCTTCTAACTCTTTCAAAATATATGCATTACCCGGTGCCGATCGGCTAATCAAATAAGGTCCTTCCCAATTAGGCGACCATTTACCAAACCGATTGTCCTTCACACCGATCGGCATCCTAAGCTTCCGGACCAAATCGCCCTCTTTAAACTGTTTATGCACAACCTTCTTATCATAATGGCGGGCGACCCTTGCTTTATTCTGCTCTATTTTCTCCAATGCATCCAGCCGATTTTGTACTACATCTTCTAATTCATCCATCATCAATCCGTAGTACTTGATTGGCGAAAGCTTTTGTTGCAACTCAATCCTTACGGAGCCGATAGCTGTCTCCCATGGCGATGCGGCTTCGTGCCCATATACCAGCTGATACGGCGCAACTTGCATAGCTCCATGCCGTGACATATGATAAGCCCACAAAGCGTCCATCAATTTCATGTGCCACTTACGAGGATACTCTTGTATTTTCCGCTTGATTAACTTGATCGAGACTCTTATTCGCCGCTTCGACTTGTCCATTGGCTTGGGCATAATACGGCGATGAATTAATCAACTTAATTCCCATCTCATCGATAAAAGATTGAAATTCGTCCGACGTGAATACTGATCCTTGATCTGTTGTGATTGTCTCTGGAATCCCAAACCTATAAATAATATGCTCTTTAATAAACGTTATCACGTCGGCCGTCGAAACTTTACGATAGAGGCGCTGCTTCAACCCATTTTGTGAAGTAATCTGTAGCTACCAATATGTACTGATGCCCTTTGCTCGATGCTTGGATTTATCCGGCCGATCATATCCATGGCCCAACCTCCGAATGGCCAAGGTTTGATTACTGGATTCATAGCCGATGCGGGCGCCCTACGTATAGGCCCGAATTTCGGCGAGTCTTGGCAACTCTTGTAATATTTGAAACAATCGGCCAACATTGTCGGCCGGTAATAACCAGCTCGCCTTAGCAGCCACTTCATTTTATGGGCCGATTGATGCGTTCCACAAATCCCATCATGTACTTCGCTTATTACCACTTTGGCTTCGGTATCATCAATACATTTGAGAAGTACCCCATCAATTGTCTTGAAAAATAATTGATCATCCAACAGCACATACTTCAAGGCTTTATATCTTATCTTCTTATCTGTAGGTTGGGATGGATTGCTCAAAAAGTTTCGAATTTACGTGCGCCAATCGGCCTTTTCAATATCAGCTATCTCCAAGCTATTTACGGCTAGCCGATATCCGGATGCTAGTTGAGCCAAGTTATTTGCTTCAAAGTTCTGCTCTCTTGGTATATGGCTGATTTTAACACACTTGAATCTTTCCATCAACTTCTGGCACTTTTCATAATACTGCAACAATATTTCATCTTTACACTCATACTCATCGGCAAGCTGACTTACGACCAATAAAGAATCGCCGAAAATTTCCACAAAATCAGCCCCGGCATCGATGAGTAACTCCAGTCCTTTTAATACTGCCTCATATTCGACTTGGTTGTTGGTGTGCGCCTCTACTGTAATAGAATATTCACGTATTGCCCCCGAGGCGACACAACAACCAAGCCGATTCCGCTTCCTTTCTTGCAAATTGAACCATCAAAGAATACCGCCCATGGCATCTGGTTCAACGTAATCGGCCGAGTGCTCACCGTGTTGCACTATTAAATCGGCCAATACTTGTGCTTTTACTGCTTTGACCGATTCATAGCCTAGATCAAATTCCGCAATTGCCAACATCCATTTGCCCAACCGGCCTTTGGGGACCGGGGCCGATAGCATATATTTTACGACATCGGCCTGGCAAATCACGGTGCACTCTTCGGCCAACGAGATAATGCCTTAGTTTTGTACATGAAAAATACGAGACGAGAGACATAACCTTTCCACCTCCGGATACCGTGTTTCTGCATCAATCAATTTGCGGGCTGAGATAAAATATAACCCGCTCTTTTCCCTCCTGTTCTTGAGTCAACGCCGAGCCGATGCACCTGTCATCGGCCGATAAATATAACTTAAAGGGTGTGCACGACTTTGGCGGAACCATCATCGGTGGGGACACCAAATATTTCTTGATATCTTCTAAAGCCTTTTGATGGATCGGCTCCCACCGAAATTCTTGATTGGCTTTGAGCTTTAATAATGGCGTAAATACATCAAGTCGACCGGATAAGTTTGAGATAAACCGCCTAATAAAATTTATCTTGCCGATCGGGGACTGGAGCTTCGTCTTGTTCGTTGGCGGTTCCGGTTTTCGGATAGATTCAATACTTTTAGGGCCGACTTCAATTCCTCTTTCATGCACAATAAACCCCAGAAATTGCCCAGCCGAGACACCAAAAGCGCACTTGAGCGGGTTCATCTTTAGACCGTCTTGTCTTGTCCTCTTCAACACTTCTCCGAGATCAGCCACATGACTCTCGGCCGATTTTGATTTCACCATAACATCATCAATATAAATTTCCACCAATCGGCCGATCAAATCGTGATATATAAAATTCATGGCTCTACGATACGTGGCACCAGCATTTTTTAAGCCGAAGGTCATAACAACCCACTCATATAATCCCAACGCCCGGGGCATCCGAACGTCTGTCTTCGATATATCTTCTTCGGCCATAAAAATTTGATTGTACCCAGCATTTCCATCCATAAAGCTCAAAATTTTGTTGCCGGCGGCTGCATCAACTAACAAATCGGCGTTTGGCATTGGGTACTCATCTTTCGGGGTTACTTTATTCAAATTTCTGAAGTCAATGCGGACCCGCATCTTTCCATTTTTCTTTTCCACCGGCACAATACTGGAAACCCACTCTGCATATCGGCATGGCCTCGATAAAACCGGCTTCATACAACTTGATAATCTCTTCTTTGACGGCTTCATAATACCTAGGGTCAATTTTCCGAGCTCCACTGCTTATACGGCCGATATCCAGGTTTGGTGGGTAGCCGATGTTCAACGATCGATCGGGCTGAGACCGGGCATCTCACTATAATCCCAAGCAAAACAATCTTTATATTCTTTCAATAAGGCCACTAACTCATCTCTTACTTTTTTACACACTTTCTTGCTAATATATGTCGGCCGAGGCTTGTCTCCATCCCCTATGTCCACTTCTTCTAACTCGTCGGCCGACACAAAACCGTGACCTAGTTTCCCATCTTCTGTTTCGTTAATCGGCCGAATCATCATATCTTCAATCCGTGTATCGATCGGCCGATTATTCTCCAATTCTCCTGAGGGGCCCATCGGAGCAGCCGGGAGTACCCGACCCCCGGTCACAATAACTCCGTCGTCTGTAATGTTTATGGCCTCCGCATCCCAATATGTGCCCGATAAACAAGGCAAGCTCTCCGGACCGGCAAACTCGAAATCGGCGGTTGCAATGGTTACGGATTTATCGGCCCGCACGATTTCAACCTTGTTGCCGACCCATTGAGCCAAACAACTGGTGCATGGTCGATGGGATGCAACAATTGGCATGAATCCGGTCTCTCCCCAACAAAGTTGTGTACGCACCTTTCCCGTCGATGATGAAAAAAGTAGTGGGTATGGTTTTGCTGCCCACGATGATCTCCATTATTGCGGCCCCACGCACATCTTGGCTTCTCCCGCTGTAATCCTTGAGCGTCGGATTAGCCTTCATCATTTCTTCCGGAGTTCTCCCAAGCTTGCGGTACGTGGTAATCGGCATGACATTAACCGCTGCTCCTCCATCCACCAACATCTTCCTCATCGGCGACCCGTTGATGTAGCCGCTAATATACAACGCCCCGAGATGCAAATGATCGAGTTAAGCGGCTTATCAAATACTGCCGATTCCGGCGTCCAAAGAATCTCTCGAAGTCTCCCCAACTGGTTCTTCTTCAGCCGAATTTTCATCGGCCGATCCGACAATCCGGGGCATCGGGGACATCATATTCACTGCAGCTTCAGCTCGGACCACCTGAGACCGCACTTTCGGCCTCCATTCCTTCTTGGGCTTGGACTCATCATCTTGGTCATCTCCGTAATGCCGTCCACCCCGATTTCCCGACAACGCATTCTTTGAAGCCTCCTCTTTTGGGTTTCTCTGAGCAAACCACTGGGGCACCATTGTCCTTCGTTCTCGGTTTGATCACCTCTCGAATCTTCATGGCATTGGTAATCAAACTCTTCTTCATCATTGATTGGCCCCGGTCGATCGTGAACGGAGGTTCTCTTTGGCACTACGTATCTTCGTTCATCATATCCGTGATCATAGCCGATTGCTCTTACGGGGGCCGATTGTTGAGATTCATAGTTGCAACCAATCGGCCGCCCCTGGTAACTTGATGACCCATCATCACGATACTCTTCTTGGCTAGTGCACTACGGACAGTTCTCGATAGATGGAAGCTTCATGTTTCGGTCCCAGCGATGCTTGAAAGAAAGGACAATCCCGGTGTGGGTCAAAATCTTCTCGGCGGACCACGCTTTGCACTGTACTGCCGACTTTGACCGATAGATTCCTGTTCACGTGCCGCCTCGATCTCTTTCTTCCCTCTCCCTCTTCCTCTCATATCGGCGTATGAAACCAGCTGATCCACCGCCGATGGTATTTATGTACATCGTATTAGCCGGGAAAGGGTGCCCATCAACTTTCATCTTCTTCTTTACATCAGCTGCTCGCAATACCCCACTATCAACTGCCTTCCGGATCTCATCTCTCATAGCATAACAATCAACGGTGTTATGATGTGAATTTCCATGCCATTTGCACCACTTAGCCATTTTCTTCAATTCCTCCGGCGTAGGAATTTTGTGATGAGGTGAAAGCTGGATTTTCTTTTCCCGCAGCAGCTGATCAAATATTTCGTCGGCCTTAGATAAATCAAAATCATATTTCTTCTCCTTAGGATTGATATGCGGAGAAAATATCGGCCGTTTATTATTAGTCCACTCAACTGCATTAATTCCCTCTTCATCATCTTCACTGTCGAAATCAGCATAAGCTACCCGATACCGCCGATTCCTGGTGAGCTGGAGATTTTCTTCCTGGCCAACTGCCCTACGTGTCAGCTGTGCCAGCCCATCAAACTCATGTGGGGTAAACTTTTCTTTGATGTTGGAGAATAGCCCCGCATAAGCGATCTCGGCCAAGCTGTTGCTCTGTCGAGTTCGGATTGTAGCATCGTCCCCTCGAGTCCCGAACCTCTGTATATAATCGGTCACCGATTCCCCCGATTTCTGTTTCACTGCCATTAAATCGGACAAACTAAGCTCGGTAATGCCCGTGAAGAAGTACGAGTGAAACCTTTTCTCCAGATCGGCCCAACTCCGAATAGAACCAGGCGACAGCGAAGCAAACCATGAAAAGGCCGATCCGGACAACGACGGTGGGAATAGCCTAACCCGCAAAGCCTCCTGAGTAGACGCTTCACCAAGGCTGTGCGTCATACCGGCTGATGTGCTCCATAGTTGATGTGTTATCTTGCCCGGAAAACTTGGAAAACTCGGGAATTTTATACTTATTGGGTAAAGCCACGGAATCCATCCGGTCGGGGTAAGGTCGCCGATACAATGCACTTTTCTCCTTAGGCTTCAAATCGAGCCGATCTTTCATCATATCGGCGATCTTAGCCACGAGGCTATTCATATCATTGGGTTCAGCGAGTTGCCGATCCGGTCCCCGTCATATAAGCTGTGTTGGGCTGCCCCCGGTCGGGTGTATCAAGCGGCCGTTTCCAGAAATCCCGGTGCCGGTAGCCGGGAACGGTGTTTGCGGAGCGATTTCATAATTCATGGCCGATTGGATCGGCCGTCCGATCATGAATCCCTGTCCCCGGCCGATGCGGTTGGTCGTGGAATACCGAGATATCGGCCGTACTGTAGTGGGTGAGTTCTCGATTCTACTCGGGCCGGTATTTGGTACGTAGAAGAAATTAGGCTCGTTGTGCCATCTGCGGGACCGCCGCCACATTGGTCGCTGCCCCCAATTCAGAAATCGGCTGTTGTACATCTTGTTTGTCGCCTTCCTCCGTTACCGACTTCTTGGGGCCACTTGTTATCCTCTTTGCACTGACTGGGTCGTACTTGGTACTTGCATTTGCATTGTCCTTGCCAGGCGATAGGTGAGGTGGCATTCCGTACTGGGGCTGGAACCCTGCCGGCGGTGTAGTATTCCGGAGGCCAACTCCCTGAATTGGTCGTACAAGAGTACCAACAAGGCTGAGTGTACGCAGGTCCGGAATATCCTTCGATGAACAGTCTACCATCAACTGTGTCCTTGATCAAATTCCCGATGGTGTTGGTCAACACGCACGATTGATTGATTAGGGCCTGATGAACGGACGAGTTGACCATATCACCGAGTTGGTTGGCATCCGGCAGTCTCCGGGCTTTGATTTGGTCTAGTTCTTCCGGATGCGGAATCCGAGGGATGTCTCCTTTTGTGGCCACTCCGCCACGTGTCACCTTCGGGGCTTGAAAGTACTTTTTCATTGCTTCGGCCAGGTATTCTTGGTACTGCAGCTTTTGTTCCGTCGTCATCTTCCCCCAGGCCGAAACCTCGTTGTCATCGAAACTTCTCCATGCCCTTTGCCATCCGTCCTAAGAGGAACTGGAACAAAAATCGGTCGATTTTCAGCATCGACCATCGGTGTTCCGTCCTCCCCGACGGCTTGCATGTACGACATCCTGATCTTGGTTGCTTCGGTCCCACTGGGCGTGCCAAAAGTGTGTTGACGTCAAAAGTCGCCAACACACCGCTGTCCGGAGAGTCCACCGAAACCCCGGCGATGCGAGGTCCTGTGCTCCCAACGGACCGGCTCAGCTCGCCGATTCTCGTGTGCTGCTGGTGCGTGCCGGATGGTTTTCCTGCAAACCAACAAAGACAATAAAAGGTGTAAAATTCCAGGTCATCGGCCCGGATAGACCGATGTGCGGCCGTGGCCGATTCTGGCGTAAGGTAGACAAAATCGGCCATCGGTCGAGAGCAGCACGGCCCATCCATTTATGTATTAAATGCCAGGCAAACGAACTGCGATACAAACGATACTGAAATCGGCCGACGCTATAATCATGCGATCGGTGGCTAGCAGCCGATTCCGTCGGTAAACGATCACATCATTAAGACTTTGCAGGGATGCATTATCGGATAAAATGTAAACAAGGTAATTATTAATGGGATGTGATTAATTTGATAGCAAGAAGATGGTTTAATCATCAATTAGATCAAGTAAATCGGCCGATCAGGCATCCGGCCGATTTTGCCATTGATTATAGTAGTGAATTATTTAGATCTATCTAAATGTATAATGATGATCAATAAAATCATACTAATAACTCGAGTTCAAAAAGCAGCTTTAACAGATTTGGTACTAATTGAACATAAAACAGCTAATGAACGTGATAAGCAATCGGCTAAACACTCCGAAAGAACGAGTAAGACAAATACAACCACACAGATCCCAAATCGACCGATCGCTCCAACAGGACAAGTCAAGCGATGGCACGCGACTGGACCAGATCTAACGGCCGCGCACGCCGGCCGATTCAGGACAAGCACAATCATAAACGCCTTAACTATGAAAGTAAATCTACATCCTAGCCAATCGGCTGTATGCGCCTAGGACAAGTCAACTATCGCAAAGGCAAACACGGGACACGTCAACCGAATCTGCACGATCGAATCGGCCAAGATGTAAAAGAACTTTTATAGCGGTTACTCGTGACTCGAACGACCAAATCTGGACCAATCGGCGTTGTGAGCAAAGGCGGAACGGGGAGACAGGACAAGTCAAACTACCTCCACCACGAGCCCGGACCGGGTCGACTTGACTCATCCCGGCCGATACTCACTACGACGATTAGGGACAGATTTGGTCGCCGGATAACTAGCAATTAAGCCATCTAATTACGAACAATGCGCGAGAACTAGACAACATAATTACCTTATCAAGCCAACGTGTCGTCAACCGGAGCCCGAAGATCCCGCGCGAAAACGAGTAAAACTTGACAGAAAATTAGGGTTTGGCGATGCGCCGAAAATTGTATTGGATGTGAATCGAGTTTACATGTTACATCCGAGTATGTATTTATACTCGGCACAAAGAATCCTACTCGGACCCTCTTCGGGCCGATTTCCTAACTGACTAAGATCTTTTTCCAAAATTAAACTATTATTCCTAATTTTACAACGTGGGTCGGGCCCATCAATGTTATGCTCATCTGTTGGTGTTCGCGCACGATTCCCGGGAGGTACGCGCCTTTTACTCTCCCAAGCGGCCGTCGGCCTTCCGCTCACCGAGCCTTCTTTTGACCTATAGTCGCCGACAATGGGTCCCTTGGTCAAAAACCGGCGTCAACAGAGCGGTAGGGTACATCAGCTTGCTGGGCCCGTGACACCAGCATGTAGTACGGTACGTTCAAACTTGTTCAACTAAGTCGATAACGGTACGAGTCCTTGACCGACACGAGACGGGGCTACCACCTTGCAAGACCTCACTCTGTCTTGCCCTTTCTCCTACATGGCCCGTCCGAGTCTCAAATTCATTACCACTCTTTTCAATGTAACGTCAACAACATCAAACACTTAAAGCCTCCATGCTTTAAGATCCCTAAAACATCTATCGTTGCGACTATGAATTAAGCCTAGCTTCTATTGAGCTACCTATACCAGTTTAGGAAGAATAGCAAGGAACCTACCTCATGCATCTAGGGTGTCAATCATTCCCTATCACCTAATGCACAAACATAACTTAACTACTGTAATAAAATAAAAATATTTTAAAACTCGGGCAGGATTCACCGGGGCTTGCCTTGATTCACGTTGGGGTTAGCTTCCTCGGTGTTCGGGTCGACGTCGATGTTCCCGTCTCCTGCCTAGACCTCGGACGGGACTTCGATCACGTCGGGACCTAGGTCGACCAACCATACGTCGTGAATCAATGATCATGCGTGCATGAATGTACATGATATGATGTGCAAAGGTTTTATTAACATGTTCATTAATTAACAATTATTAATTAATTAATGAGATGTAATAACATATAAAGTCATAAACTAAGATCACATAAAATGACGGTGTTTATGTTTAATTTTGGGATACAATTTTCATAAACACTTTCGTCTGCAGTATCTCCTTCATTCAAATACATTCTTTTCTTAAATTAAATATTTAATTAGCATAAAATAATAATTTCTATTAATCAAAGAATGCAATTAATTAATACTTATGAAATAAAAACTACTCAAAATAGATATTTTATTTCATAAACAGATAGAGAATATTTTTTTGAGCCTAACAAAATAGGTTTCATATTTTTCCGATTTATATGTAATTTTCTATGATTTTTCAAAAATCAGAAATGTTTCGTGCCACACACAGGGCCACGGAGTTACCCACACGTGATCCCCACGTGGCCACACGTGATCCCGCGCGTGTGGTCCACGGTGTGGCATCACCGTGGCGGCGAGCTCACGGCGGCGCGGTGGCCGGAGTTGGCCGGCGATGACCCAAAGCTCACCACGAGACTACCTAAGTACACTACGCGACCGGGCGAACCCGGTGGGGAGGACGAGCTCGCATGAGCTCGACCGGAAGCTTGCCGGCGGCGAGGTGCGGCCATGGCAGAGGCTCCGGCACGGCCAAGGCTCGCCGTGGTTGCTCAAAAATTGGGGAAAAAGGGCGAGAGAGCTTCTACGGCACATGAGCAACAACGACATGGTGTCGCGACCGGAGAGTAGTGCTCACCGTGGGAGTGTGGACGGCGGCGGTGAAACTCCGGAAGATGGGGAAATCTCGTCGGACCTGTGGAGAGAACTCAAGGGTGAGTGGCCGGAGACGATGAGCAACAAGTTACGCATCATTGGAAGGAGAAAGGAAAGCAAACGGCTCACCAAGCACCGCGAATTTTGAGCTGCGGCGGAGGAACGACGGCGAGGTCCCGATGAGGGAGACGGCCTCGCCTCGACGGAGCGAGCCGCTCGGCTCGATTGGAGGTCCTGGGGGCTTCAGGGGGTTGCTGCGGAACTCTTGGCGGCGTTGGTTCGGATGGGGGCTGCCGGAGCGGCCGGACGACGGCGAACCAGGGAGGTGGCAATGGTGGTGAAGAGAAAAGAGAAATGAGAGAGAGATAGGGCTGCGGACATGGGGTTCTTATCCCCGGCGGGCAGGGGTGAAGCGAGCGAGCAGCCCGGCTGCGTGGCGCGAGCGCGCGCCGGACGCACGGCCGGAAGCGTACAGAGCCAGCGGTGAGCGGCCCAGAGAGCGAGCGCGGGACGAGAGAGAGAGAAGAGAATGACGCCCGGGCCCCGGCTCGGCATTTTTGCAAAAAAGGTCCTCCGGTTTTTGCCTAATTGAAAAACGACTTTCCCGACCTCACAAAAAATTATAAAAATTCAGGGTTGCTAAAGAAATTATTTCAAACACTTTTCCTTTTAAGCCCAAGTTCAAATTCTGAATATTTTTCAGATTAAAAATTCATGTTTAAATTAAAAAGGAAAGCCTTATTTATTTCTTGTAGATATTTTTACAAAAGAAAATAATTTTAGAGCAACTCCATAAATATTTTATTTTTATGTTTAATCAGTATAAAATGATAAACACCATAATTTACTTTTATTTAAATTCTTTTTAAGGACTTAACTTAGCTTAGGTTAAATTGATATTTTATGTGTATTCTTAACACAAAATTAAATAGTTTCACAAATGCAACATGATGACATGATCATGAATGACATGAGATGCACTTTTATTTATTAGGGTTGTTACAGCCCTCCCCTTACAGGAATCTCGCTCCGAGATTCACGACCAGTATGACTAGACGATGGTGCTAAAGAATTCGGGGTAGTTGGATCGAAGAAACTCTTCTTGTTCCCAAGTAGCTTCAGCTTCGAGTGATTACTCCATTGAATCTTGTAGAACTTGATGGTTCGATGTCGAGTCACTCGATCCTTGGTGTCGAGAACTTTGATTAGATGTTCGTCATATGTCAAGTCCGGTCAGTAATCGTTCCACACTGTCTGTCGGTATGTCTACCGGTGGTTTCGGACACTTCTTAAGTTGAGACATGTGGAACACATTGTGGATTCCCGATAAATGTGCTGGCAATTCCAAACAATATGCCACGGCTCCACATCTCTCTTGTATTGGAAAAGGTCCGATATATCGTGGAGCTAACTTGCCTTTAATTCCAAATCGTTGAACCCCTTTGGTAGGAGATACTCGGAGATAGACTTGGTCTCCCACCTTGAATATCAACTCTCGACGTCTCTTATCGGCATAGCCGATCCGTCGAGATTTAGCTCTCTTGAGATTCTGTTGAATGAGACGTACTTTCTCCTCTCGCATCTTTTACCGGGTCGGGTCCGAAAATTACTCTTTCTCCACTTTCGGACCAATTCGGAGGTGTACGACAGCCTACGTCCATATAGGGCTTGGAATGGTGACATTTCGGCACTCTCTTAGTAGTTATTGTTGTATGAGAACTCTACCGATGGTAAACATTTCTCCCAATCCTTGCCATATGTCAAGACACATGCTCGAAGCATATCCTCGAGATATTGATGTATCCTTTCTGTTTGTCCATCCGTTTGAGGATGATAAGCCGAGCTCCGAATCAACTTCGTCCCCAATGACTCATGTAATCTGCTCCCAAAATCTGGAGACAAACTATGTTCCTCGATATGAGATAATGGTCTTCGGCACTCCATGCGGACAGAGAATGCGAGTGACGTATAGCTCGCATATTTCTCAGTACAGTCAATCTGTCTACAATAACCCGGATGGAATCGTGTTTTCGTGGGCTTAATGGTAACCCAACGATAAAATCCATGCTGATATCTTCCCACTTCCATTCAAGAATACTTAAGGGTTGCAATGGACCCGCTTGCTTTAAGTGTTCCGCTTTGACTCGTCGACAGTCATCACACTCATTAACATACTTGGCTATTTCCCGCTTCATGCGTGTCCACCAAAATCTTTGCTTCAGATCTTGATACATCTTGTTGATTCCAAGATGAATTGAGTACTTATATGTATGAGCCTCATCCATTATCTTCTTGCGAAGTGATAGGTCCTTTGGCACCACTAGTCGATTCTTGAACCAAATAACACCTTCATCATCTTCTCCGAAACATTTAACTTCACCTTTCTTGAGTCGTCTTCTAATATGCTCCACACCAACACTTTTCCGCTGAGCTGCTACCACTTCTTCACGAATGGTAGGGATAAGGGCCAAATTGGTCAAAGCTCCATACGGAAGAATCCGAAGATTAGGCTCATGACATTCCCGTGGAGGTGCTTGAATCAAGAGTTGAGCCATGAGGTTGTTGCAATGAACCTTGCGACTCAAAGCATCGGCTACTACATTTGCTTTGCCCGGGTGATAGTGGATCTCAAGCTCATAATCCTTTATTAACTCTAGCCATCTTCGTTGACGCATATCCGCTTGAGTGAAGATGTACTTAAGGCTCTTGTGGTCGGTGTATAAATGTACCAAGTTACCCAAGAGATAGTGTGTCCAGACTCTTCAAGGCAAGAACTACTGCTGCTAGTTCCGGGTCATGTGTGGGATAGTGTTCCTCATGACGCCTAAGTTGTCGAGAGGCATAGGCAATCACTCGACCCTTTTGCATTAGAACACATCCGAGTCCTGTTCTCGATGCATCACAAGTACACATCGAAAGGCTTTGTCGGATCTAGATGAGCGAGTACTGGTGTTGTTGTCGATAACTTCTTCGAGTGTCTAGAAAGCTTCCTCGCAATCCTTACTCCATTCATACTTCTTATCCTTTTCCAACGATCCGGTCATTGGCTTGGCAATCTTGGAGAAGTTTGGAATAAATCTTCTGTAGTAACCAGCCAGATCCCAAGAAACTCCCGATTTGTGAGATTGACTTTGGTGACTTCCAATCCAACACTTCTTGAACTTTGCTTGGGTCAACAACCACTCCTTCTATCGATATTACGTGCCCTAGGAATGGCACTTCCTTTAACCAAAACTCACACTTACTAAACTTGACATATAGCTGATGATCTCTTAGGCATTGCAACACAATCCTTAAGTGATTGGCATGTTCCTCTTCCGACTTGGAATAGATCAAGATATCGTCTATCAATACCACGATAAACTTGTCCAGCTACGGCATGAATATTGAGTTCATGAGGTACATGAAGTGTGCCGGTACATTGGTCAATCCAAAAGACATCACCAAGTATTCATAAAGTCCATATCCGGTGGAAAATGCGGTCTTCGATATATCTTCGGCTCGATCTTAATCCGATGATACCCCGAGTGAAGATCTATCTTAGAGAAGACCTTGGCTCCCATCAATTGATCAAACAAGATATCAATCCTCGGAAGAGGGTACTTGTTCTTGATGGTAACCGAATTCAAAGGCCTATAGTCCACACATAGCCTTAAGGTCTTGTCCTTTTTCTTCACGAACAAGGTCGGGCATCCCCATGGTGACGAACTTGGGCGAATATACCCTTTATCCAATAGTTCCTTTAATTGCACCTTTAACTCTGCTAGTTCATTTGGTGGCATCCGATATGGCCTCCTTGATATAGGTGCCCCCACCGTTATCTATGAGGATAACGCCGCTTGTGTTGCACGGATGCATATGGGCTATGTGAAGAGCAATTACACGAAGCATATTGCTTCAAAATTCTTCTACCCCCACGAGCTCCGGAAGAGCGGTGAAATCAATATCCTGCACACTAAGTCATGTGAAAATCTTACGGATCTATTCACAAAATCTCTGCCAAGCATCTAGCTTCTACGGATACGTTCGGGGAATTGGCATGAGACGACTTAGAGAGTAGCAAGGATCAAGGGGAGAATGAAATCATGATCCTGAAGATCATGTGGTGATCCCGAAGATCACCAAAAGGGTTAGCCCATACCCGTGATCTTGAAGATCATGGGAGTGATCATGCGAGATCACTTGCGTAGTCCTGAAGACTATCGGATCTTGACAACCAACTCGTTGTACTCTTTTTCCCTTGGTGAGTTTTTCCCACTGGGTTTTCTCACGCAAGGTTTTTAACGAGGCAACAGGTGTCACACGGCTTGCGCATGCTATGTACTCTTTTCTCCTATTATTTTTTTCCACCGGGTTTTTTAGGAGTTTTTAACGAGGCATAGGCATGACGTGGAAATTTGCCCAAGGGGGAGTGTTATGAAACCGACAGCATTTATGATTTGGAGAGAGAGTTATTGCTGTCATTAAATTGTGGGTGAATTTATTGGGGTGGTTGGCGCCCGAGAGGAACCTTCCCGGCGTTGGAGGAGCTCGGTCCCTTCCCCGTATAAATAGCGGGCCAAGTGATAGCGATAAACAAGCCGAAGCCCTCGGTTGTAATCTGCTACAAGAAAGAGAGAGCTCTCCATTGTACACTGTAATCTTGTGAGATTAATAAGAAGAGAAGAAAGCCAGCCATTTGTCTATCTCTGTGTTCATCCATCTCGTGTTTCGTGTGAGTGCATCAATAGTGTGTTAACCCAAGCTGATTCTGTTATTTTACAACACTTTCATTATTTTCGCATTATTAATTCACCCAACAATGCGAGAGGTCTACATGGTGCTCAAGAAGAAATGCAGGACTGCTAAATTTTGCACACATCGGATGGACAGTTTGTCTGTTCGTTAATACATGATGCATTTGGCTTCTCTTTTTGTTGTACACCTTTATATTTGTTTATTGTATCCAAGTAATAATTTTATAATTTGTTTCCTTCATGTTGCTTCATATTCATCAACACAATGGGCAGGTGCGTAATTTATTTCCATCTATTAGGGCATGTTCAACGGATCTCTTGAACCTGTCTCGTGATGGTCTTTTTGCAGAAACCCTCCACTTACACCCATCGACAATCTATGTCGCCTCGTGAGATGACGGTCTCATCTCGTCCTCCCGTGGCGACGGTGCAATCGGATCCCACGTGGGGTGGGTGTACGCACTCGCATGAGCACGAGACTCTGCCGCGCTAAATCGTCTTGCCCGCGCTCCTCTCGAGCGTTCTCGCCCCTAAATCCTTTGGACTGGCTCGATGATGCCATGGACTGGTTCGACACTGTAGAGGGCCCCGACAGTGTAGCCCGGCCATCCGCTACCTTCTCGACTATCGGAGGCGCAGCCGCGACGCGGAGACCAAACACGCACGGCGGCGTGCTCTCCCGTTCCTTCTAGCCGCTCTCTAACCGCACAATGAGGTAGTCTCTGGGTTGTATGACGTGTTTGCTCGTGTATCTCTATCATTGATTAAGGGGCAGGTCCGTCAACGAGGTGTACATATCCTTAGTATAGACTACATAAAAAAAGAGAAGCCTTCCCTGCGCTATGCATCTTAGTGTTGTTATTCCTTTGAAGCCAATAATTTTCGCACTCCTAAGTTCCTCAAGCTGGCAACAACATGTCATTTCTATTCTAATTCCTGACGTGGCTATCTATTTACTGTTTATTCACAAAACTATAATATGCTCCATTAGAAAACTAAGTTATTATTCATCAGTTCAATTTTCATCAAAAAGTTCCCGTAACACATCATCAGAGCAGTTTGATAATTGTTTGCTCTAGGAATCGTTAGAGAAAGTTGCTAATCATATTTGTTTCTGTTAAATTTTAAAAGTGAATTTTTGAAATTATTGATCTCGATTTATATCATGATCACTATTTAATTTTCTCTCCTACATGCCCGCAGCGCACGGGGAAATTTAAAGTTTTTTATATACCTCCCACCGTTTCAATCGTACAGGAGATGTGGTAGTGTCTTTTCTCATTATTTATTTTATAAGAATTAAACAAATTATATTTTGCTAAAAAATATAGGGTCACATTTTGCATTTGTAACACCCCTCTCAATCAACCCATTAAAGCTTATTTTTAACCCATCTCAACGCATGCAATTGTAGCAATAAATTTACCTAAAGTATAGTTGCAATTGTATTTGACACAAAAATAGTACAAAAAATTATGAAGTACATTTTCTATGTCAGATGATTAAAAATCCTTGAATGCTATATGTACTGAGAACATAATTTACATCTAACTTTCTACTATTTTTGTTGACTTTAGGGTAAGAATTTTAGTTCAAAAATGAATTAACTCCTTTATCTGAATGTTATCAAAATAAGAACAGAGGAGCTCCGAATTTCCGTTGATCCTATGGAAATAACGTCCACCGCCCACAAATATGCCAGCAACAATGTTTTTTAAGAAATGAATCGAAAAAATAACGCGATATTTAATTACTGGTGTTAAAAAAGTATTTTTAATTAAAATAATTAAAAAGTCTTATTTTCTAATGCCATTAATAAAAAAACTGAAGGTAGTACTAAAATAAATACTTTGAGCAAATAAGATTGGATATTTTGAGTAGATAAGTACTAAAACTGAAATGGCAGGCCATCTCCAATGACATTCTTATTTGGCTATCCATCTTTAAAATGAGTCAAAAATTATAAAAACGTGTCTCCAACGGAACACCCAAAGGGTCTCCCTATTTTGAGAGTGCTACAGTGACTCATCCATACTTGGAGCAGCTTGAGCCTCGACCTTCTCTGCGTTGGCCTCCTCCGCGCCCTACTCCTCCACGCTGATCTCCGCGCGGGCCGTCATGCCGGCTTTCTCGTCGCCGCGCCGGCCTCCTCCGCGCCCTCTCGCCGTCGTGCTGGCCTCCTCTACGCCTTCCGCCGTCGCGCCGACCTCCGCGGCCTCCACGTCATCCTCCACCGTCGCACCGGCCTACGCACCCTCCTCCTCCGCCGCGCCGGCCTCCCCTGCTGCTGCATCCGGCCCGCGCCGCTGCCCGTCGCACCCACTTGGTGTCTCCCATTGGAGACGGTGAATATTAGTGAGTACTCTTTGAGCTTTAAGGGTGTGTTTGGTTGGTTGTCAACAAGGGATGGGACATTGTCATTCTGGATATCAGGGATGGGTCATCCTTATGGTGTTTGAATGAATGGATGAAAATGAGAGACAAGATCATTCACTGTGGTGTTTAGTTTGAGGGACAATGTCAGCTGGTCACCCTGTTACACCACTTAGGTAAGATTACCCCAGCTCAAAATGAAATAAACATACACACTGACAGGATAATTCATGAATAATTAATATTAACTAGTTTGTCCATCTACAATTCAACAATCACAGGAAAAAAACCATATGAAATGCAAATAAATAAAATAAATCATAGCTATTCCAAAATCCATGGCTGAATGCACAGGATTGCATCACGCAACTCATTAACACATGGGAGCTAATTTGATGCAATACAAGGCGTCGTGCTTGTCAATCGTGGACTAGAAATCGGAGAAGATTTTTGATAACCTTGCAACACCTGACGTTCGTGATCTGTGGAATAGAGATTGGAGAAGAAGCAGATCTCGTCGTGTTGCTCCACAAGGCGTTAACTCGTCATGCTCTGGCCTGCGTGATTGAAAGTAGCATCGAGTTGGGAGAGCTTGGCACCAGCCACTAGAGGAGAGCGGCTTGGTGGAGAGGCTACGAGCTCGGCGTGCTCCGCTGTGCGTGACAGGAGGCGGAAGACGACGTTGATCTATGCATCCTGAACGGGGAAGGTAGTCTGGAGACGGGGGCATGAACTTGTTCGAGGAAGCGCTCACGCGCGTAGGGCATCAGAGTCGGGCATGTCGCCGCCGTCATCTGCGCTGGTGTTCGGCTGAGAGAGGGGTGAATTGAGTCACGGAGGGGTGAGGGCATCGTTCCGCGCGAGTGCTAGCAATGAGGGATGAGCTCGTCCGCCTATTTCTGAGGGATCATCTCATCCGGTATATTGGAGGTATATTCTTTTTTCATCCCTGACGCTAACCTTTTGACACTTAATCAAACACCATCAAAAGGTGGATGACGCTGTTAGATCCTACTTTATCCATCTAATCAAACACACTCTAAATGTAATTATTCATATCCATTTTAGAGTTTGGGTATCCATCATCGTTGGCTATAGGCAGAATTTACTGGAAGACATTCTTCATTCTTGGTCTTTGCTGTAGGACATCATTCAATTTCCTGTTTGCCAAAGGACACCATCCAATAAAGGCTATTTGCTAATACATACTTCATTAAACTAAGAAAGAGAGAGAATATTGCAATTGACAATCTTGTCCCTCCTATCTTTGTTAAGCTACGGGATTTTTCTCTTTTTTGGCATAGTTCAACTAGTTCCCACAAAAAAAACCGGATCATGAGGAAAAGAAAAAAAAGTCAAACGCCACGCACGACTCACGCACGGAGCTCTGTTCGTCATCGCGCCGTCGGGGCTCGCAGTCCAGATACGCACCATACCGCCTCTGCTCAAGCTTGTCGGTAATGGAAACAACATCCCATGGTCTTGATTGCATCCCTGAGGTTGATTACTCTTCAACGAGGCCGCGCGTCGCCAGGCAAATGGTTGTCTTATTGTCTTCTAAATTGGATGTGATGTTGGCAGTATGAAATCTCATGAGAGAAGAAAAAAAGATTTTAAAAATATTTATAATGATTATGATGTATATAATTAATAAAAAATAATTATGTGCTTAGATGTGCTCAAACTATTTCAAGAGCAGTTTAGTCATTTGCAAAATCTTCTCTCTCCTTTAGGTGGTGTTTGGATAGCTCTTGGGTTGGGGAAATGAGAGACTGGGTTGGGGAAATAGGAGCTGAAAAATTCGTTTCCATTGTTTGGGAACTCAGGTTAGGGAATTGGGGTGGTTGAGGATGGGGAAATGAAGCGCTCGTTTCCCAGATACTTCATCCCACCGCGAGGGGTGGGTTACTGCGGGAAATGCAGATCGACCGTCTGCCATGGCACCGAGCGAGTTGAATCCCGTGGCTCGCTGCCACGGGTGCCCGTCCAGTCGTCGCCACCCAGCGGTCGAAGCTCCATGCACGAATTCGGATGCCCGAGAGAGGAATCCTTGAGCTTTCTGAAATCGATGTCTTGCTTTAGATCTTGGAATCGTGCCTACTCAGGCGGCCTTGGAATTGCAGATCGGCAGGGAACCAGATCGGTAGGTTTTGTGGCAACTGCGGAGGAAGATAAGCTTCATCCGTGTTGTGCTACTTGATTTTTCTTTTTCAAAACCAAAATCGATTTGTAGTTGAAGTGCTGAATGTAGCTCCGCGCTGGGAGGAAAGGAACAGACGGGGAGAAGATGAGCTCGTGATTGTGAGGCTTGTGATACGTGGGTCCCACAGTCTTTTCCACTTCCCAAACCAAGTAGTTGCCGAACACAGGAAAAGGAAAAAAATTATGTATCCCTAACCTCAACCCAGCCCGTCATATCCCAGCTCATTTCCTCATCCCTAACCCAATCCCTACCCAAACATCACCTTAAGTCATATTATAATGCTTTTAGTGTCCATTAGCTAATTGCCACAACTAAATAGTGTCCATTGGCAAAACCAAACTTGAGTAGTGTCCACTAGCAAATGCTAACATTGAAGAGTGTCCTTGAGCAAATTTTGCCTTGGCCATATATCCCCACGCCGGTCTAGCGTCTATGGCCTCCAAGGAAACGAAACAGAAAACCGGAAATCCTCTCGTCGCCGCCTTCTCTGCTCGCTGACTCGCCGCGCCGCCCGCGCTCGGACTCGGCGGTCCCAATCCGTAGCTTCTTGCCGTCCTCGATCCACTCGGAGGAACCAAAGTTGGTCCTGACGGCGCGCCGGCCTTTTTCCTAGTCCTGCTTGGATTCTGAGTGGATTTCTGCGTCGACCGCGGCGGTGTTACTGTTTGTACGGGCGTGATTCGATTTGGTTCGATTCGGATTCCCAGTGGCCGACGGATCCTCGGGTGCTAAGTAGTTTGTTCTAGGGTTCCCCAAGTTTAGCTGTATATTTCTCCTTTCGTCCGGCCTTTTAGTTATTCTTAGGTCTCCTCTCTGTTTTCCCGGTTTTTGATTTGTTAATGTCATCAAGTGAGAAACAACCCATATGCGGGCAATTTTTTGTTCCCACTATTTCCACCCTTTTTCTTGCACGTGTGCTGTTTAATTCAATAAATTCTCCTTTCAATGTTACATCTGACAGTACGAGAAAAGATCAAGAGAAGTAAGTGAATATAGGTAGTTAAGGAGAGGAAAAAATAAGAGAAATCAAATTTACATTCTGTTAAAGTAGCCAGCGAGGAGATTTTGTAGTTGTAGAGGCATAGTGAAAGTTCAGCTATTGCCATTGTGCAATGACAAAGGTGAAGGCCAACAATGGATATCTTGGCGTCACTGAGCCGATCTCCTTACTTGGACCAGCTGAGAAGGACGTTATGCAGACAGCTGAGGTTGAAAAGGTATAGTATGGGGTCAGATTATAAAGCTTATTTCTAGTTTCTTTCTTTCCCCATAAGTTTATGATCTGTTAATGGCATGGTACTTTGCATTTTATCAGTATCTCGCAGATGCAGGCCTCTATGAGAGCCAAGAAGATGCTGTCTCTCGAGAAGAGGTTCTAGGCAAGCTGGACCAGGTTGAAAACATTCGTTGACACACTTCTGTTTTGGATTATCATTTGTCTGTTATATTTTATATGACTATTTTGGGATCTGGCAGGCTGTAAAATCTTGGATAAAGAAAGCAACTAGGCTCAGTGGATATGGCGAGCAATTTGTGCAAGAAGCGAATGCAAAGATCTTCACATTTGGTTCATACCGACTTGGGGTACTTTTGCATTCTTGTGCTTCTGTTTGCAATGAAATCATAAATTACTGTATGCAGTGCATATTATAGTTATCAGTTTATCACTATTTTTCTCTTAATTTTTATGATATATGCAACCGTTAAATGATGCAAGTGTCCCAGCCATTATACATTGATCTTCTATTACTTGCCATGTAGGATTTGGTAGTTTCATGTGAATAATCTATAAGTCAGATGAAAGTTTGTGTATCGCTTGTCTAAAGTAACTGTGCTGAATTTTTTCTGGACAGGTACACGGTCCTGGTGCTGACATTGACACACTATGTGTTGGTCCACGGCATGCAACTCGAAATGTAAGAGTGCCTAACTTCGAAATTCTAAAGGTTATCATCACCATGGTGTCAAATGAACCTTTCTCTTTTTTTCCACAGGAGTACTTCTTTCGGTGGCTTCATGATATACTAGCTGAGATGCCAGAAGTTTCAGAGTTGCATCCAGTACCAGATGCTCATGTGCCTGTTCTCGGGTTCAAACTTAATGGGATCTCTATTGACCTCCTATACGCGAACCTTGCTCATGTGGTGATTCCTGAGGTAAATTATTTCGGCATTCTTTCAGTATTACATGCTTTCATTGTGTACTAGTTGAAACACTTCTGGGTAGAGCATTAAAATATTATGCATTTTGGGTAATCAAAAGGTTTCATTGGAGATTTTGTGCCTTTGTTTTTTTTTCTTTTTGCAAGCAATTTAATTTGTTATCTTGTCTGCACCTTTTTTTCTTGCCACTTGGTGAATTGGTATAATTTTCAGTGATGTCTGATACAAATTTCCTTTTGGTTTCAGGACTTAGATCTTTCTCAGGACTCCATACTGCATAATGTTGATGAACAGACTGTTCGTAGCCTAAATGGGTGTCGGGTTACTGATCAAATTTTAAGATTGGTCCCAAATATTCTGGTTTGTGTCCGTAGCAATTACAATTTTTGAAGTATATATTTATTGTACTTTTTTATTAATCTGTTATATATATTTTCTGTCAATCCAGAGCTTCCGTACAACCTTGAGATTTGTAAGATATTGGGGAAAGCGTCGTGGGGTTTACTCAAATGTATGATTCTTTTCTTTTTTTGTCTTGTTATATGAGCATGTTTTACATTATTGATGTGTCATGTATTATGGTTTCTGTAAATTTGATATAGCAACTACTCTCGGAATTTGTGTGTGTTGTAACAATGGCCCTGTTATTCTGTACAGGTCATGGGATTCCTTGGTGGTATAAACTGGGCAATTCTTGTGGGTCGTATATGTCAATTGTACCCAAATGCATCACCTAGCATGTTGATATCTCGGTTTTTCAGAGTCTACAGTAAGTGGAAGTGGCCTAGTCCTGTTATGCTTTGTCATGTTGAGGAGGGTTGTCTTGGTCTTCCTGTGTGGGATCCAAGAAGAAATTTTAGAGACAGAGGCCATCACATGCCTATAATTACTCCTGCTTACCCTTGTATGAATTCAAGTTATAATGTATCTATAAGTACAAGGTATGTGATGGTCCAAGAATTCACTAGAGCATTTGAGATTTGTCAGGTACGTGTTGTTTCTGATTCTTTTTGTTTTAGTTCAGTACCCAGATGTAAATGTGAGCGCTAACTAGCATTTGAGGTTTGAGGTCATTGAATAACTAGAGGTGTCTTTTCTGAGAATCATATAAACATGAGTAAATTCCTTGTATGCCTTTGCAAATTTTTGTTGTTCATTATGTGCCATGCAAAGCATTGAAGTACCTTTGTTGCCATCCATTCAGTTTTTAATGCCACCTATGCCACTGCCGTTGGTTTTCCACTCCAACAGCGCTAAATTAAATTCAACAAGACAAAAATGCCCCTAGCTTGTCTTCTCCCAGCCACACCATGCACCTGCCTCTTACCATGCACTCGCTTGCTACAATTAATAAGACAAAAATGCTATGACCTGACCTAACCCTGGTTGGTGGGTGTCATGCCCCAATGGCAAGCAGCGAGCCGCGATGACCGGTTGGAGTCCATAGATGAGGAGTAGGTTCAGTGCCTTTCAGTCCACCATGCACAACTTTATCCTCTTTTTTCTTCAAATTGATCTGATGTCATACTTCATTCTATCTGGTAGTAAGAAAAAACTTATGCAGTGCATTTCTACCAAGTGGATAACATCTGTAGAGCTATTGTGTTCATCAGCTGTCTCATAAGCACTGTATAGTATTTATATTATTATTTGAGGATCTGCTGGTTTTTCTTAAAAAACTTGACCAATGTACAAGAAACTTGGTGCCATTGTAAAATGTAAAATAAGAGGAAATAGGCACCTAAATTGTGTCAAGGAGGACTTGAACTTGGGTCTGGTCTAGGGAGAGAGGCACGAGACGGCTCGAGCTACTGCAGATTTTGGACGAAATGACTTGGGCTTTATAGATCCATGAAGATTTTTTCTAGTTTTGATTTTTTTTTTCTCATTGTTTTTCCCATTGCTCTTCCTTTGAGCACTCAATCCATAATAAAATTCATTATTTAGAAAAAAATAAACATCTATGTAATTTTAAATAGCACATAGATTTTTTTTAAGTTCTGTTCCCGCTTTGTGCTCTTAATTGAGTCCATCTCTGAGTACACTTCCGTTTCTTTTCTACTCCCTCCGTCCCAAAATATTTAATGATTTAGCTCTCAACTAGATTCATTAAAAATGCTATGAATTTGGATATAATTACTGTCCAAATTCATGAAAGATGCTATGAACTTGGACACACACAAAACAGAGCTAAAATGACAAATAAACTAGGACAGAGAGAGTAGTTTATAAGGGATATACTGTGATATGTTTTCAACACATCTAGTATGCCAGTCAAGTTAGCCCATGTCCTCCCTTTAGATCTTACCATTGTTGAGGGATTTTCGAGCTTGAATATGGAAAGTAATGGCGGAGGAGGCAATAGGCACACTGTTTTGGTTGTTTATTGGCAGTGAAGTCTTTGAATGATGTGTCGTCATGGTGGAAGAGAGAGAGGAACAGGGGATGCTCACTTATTGTTGAACAAGGGAGAGACTAAAGTGCAGATAGGTTCCCTGCTAGTATTTTACTGGGCTGACGTTGGTCTTTTCTTTGGTTGGTAGGCATACATTAACACCATCAACTGAGCTTGACTCAACTCCTTTTCCGCTGATTTTTATCACTTAATATTAGAGCACCTTGGCTCTTTTGGTATCTCTTTGTTCTTGGAAGTTGTTTTCTTCTTGAGAAATCAGCCATGTAATTTTCATTTGATAGAATGTGTTATCATTGTGACTTGTGGCTTTGTCAAATTATGTCCTGTTATCTCTTACAATACACTACTAAATTTGCTTAGTGTACTGACTGCAGGCAATAGATGCAGGAAAAGCAAACTGGGATGCATTATTTGAGGCATATCCATTTTTTGAATCGTATAGAAATTATCTTCAAGTCAATATCACAGCAAGTAATGAAGATGACCTCAGGAATTGGAAAGGCTGGGTGGAATCCCGCCTTCGTACTCTTGTACTAAAGGTGAATAACTGTATTCATTATTACACAAAATATTTCAAGAATGTTCTCTCATTTATACTTTTGGTCACTGATGCAGATTGAGCGATACACACATGAAACGATTCTTGGACATCTTTGTTCCAGAGATTTCTCAGATAAATCCAGGCCATTACATTTCTTTTACTTCATTGGTCTTTGGAAAAAAGAACCAAGCCAAGCTCAAGGAGCTGAGCAATTTGACATCAGAGGAATTGTAAATGAATTTAAGATCTCTATTTGCGCATATCAATCTCGGAAAAATGGTATGGATATTGAAGTATCACATGTAAAAAGAAAGGAAATCCCAATGTTTGTTTTTCCTGGTGGAGTGCGTCCTTCTCGTACTTCTAAAACCACGAACAAGATCGGTTCTACTGTTCCTAGACATGATGTTTCAGCTGGTGATCAAGTAGGAAATCCTTTGAGGAGTACAAATAGTGATGCTCCACAAGCACCATATGATGGAATCTATATGAAGCAACTGGAGGCAGATTCTTCTGGCGCTTGTCAGTTGCCGGGGAATACTTCTGTATTTGCTTCTAGTTCCCCGAATAAAGAACTTTTGAATGGTCATGCTAATTTCCTCTCAGAAACTGTTCAGCATGAACATCCAGGACACCATCAGGAAATCACATTTCGTCCTGTGAAAAATATTGTGTGCAATGTCGTGAACCAAACTAACAGTATGCTGCCGAATTCAACCAATGATCGGCAATCAAATGAGATTGGTTCATTCCATAATGGTTTACAAAGGGAATCTTCAGACGTTGCTGCAAATTACTTACTGAATTTATCGCCAGCTATTCCCATCCCACCTGATGAACTTGATGCACTCACATCTTATCAAGGTAACACAACTCTTAAAGATGCAAATGTTGAACAGAGACAATTGTCAGATGGCTGTTCTGAAAAGAACCAGGGGCAAACATGTACCTTGACTTCTCATGGTAATAATCATCTAAAGCGCAAGGCCAGTGAAGAGCTTGAGGTATTTTCTCTTATGTGAATAGCTTTTTACTTATCTATGTTATGAATGTTTAGGATGCCATAAGAATCTTGATAACTATGACCTGCTTTCCTATGAGCTATGACCCTTCATTTTGTTTCCTCAATTATTTTATCTTATTTCATGGCATCAAACAAATTGTAAATACAGTTATTTTACCTTATTTCCATTTGTAATTTTGTGCTACACATGCGCCTGCATATGTTATTAGAACAATAAAGATCATCATGCTGTGGGGGACTGCATGGAGCATGTACTTTTCATGTAATATCTAATTTCTAATGCTATTGCAAATAGTGCATCTAAAAATATTTGTACGCATTCTTCTAGGGATCTAGGGCATGTTGATGCATTTTGGTATAAGTTCTGATCATTTTGGGCTATCAAAGCAATCTAACTTTTAACAATTTCTTTCATTCGGAACATATTTGTTCATGGTCTTTGGAAATTATTCCTAAGCATTAATTTTGCAAATATTTATGTCAATTTTTGCAAATATTTTGGTGACTAGTTGATGGACTTGGCTATAATAAGGTTATCATATATAAAAAAATTTGGCCCTTTCCTGCAGTTTTCTTGTAAAGCGAAGCACATGCAACACAGGGCTGAGAATCCATGAACCCTAGTCCCATCCTTACGAGCCGTCAACTTATAACCCATCCCACACACAAGGGCCCACCCACCACAAGTTGGAACAAACCGAATAAATGGGATGCAACGAGTGATTTTTAAAAAAATTCAACATATTGTGCACATTAGGATTTGAACCTTGATGTGAGGCTTGTCACCTGCGGGCTCTAATCAACTGAGGTACTCTCAGTTTGTTGCAAATAATAAGGATATTGTAATTTTTTTCTCGAATGCACAGGAGAATTCATTAAGTAGAAGAAAAGAGTACAACACCAAAAACCCCAAAAAACAGGAGAACAACAACCCCAAAGACTTTGCATTTTTCTCAACAATTTGTATTAATTCATAAAATCCTAAAGAGTAAAATGCACTACTGATCTAGGACCTTGTGACATGGATCCATAAACAGGCTCATAAATTTCTGATCAGTCTTGATAGCGAACACATGGTTTACAGAGAAACAATCTTTTTGATCCAGCTCATTTGTCCTGACTTCATTCCTCTCCCATGTCTGACCTGTCGGTCCCTAGCTCATAAGCATTGACAGTTCATCATACACTGAACACCTAAACATTCTGAAAGTTATCATCACTTGCAACTTGATAAAACTGGGGAAGATCAAGCCTGCACCTGCTGCCCTCTTTGATGTGATGCCAGCACCTGTATTAATGTATGGCTGTTCCCTTAGGATCTGGCAGCTCACACCAAATCCTTTAAGTAGCATGGGCACCATCAAAAATATTTTGTGTCAACCCTGCCCAATAGCTTCACCACCAGCTGAATTGACATCCTCGATTATGCAACAACTATGATATGCCGTGCTGCAACAGCGGCTTTGACTCTTAGGGTACCCGTGTTAGATATGGCAGTCATAGCAGTAATGTGTGGAGGACTATACCAACTTTTGGACGGTAGGGTGTTAGTCTGGGAAACAGCTGGCATTGGAACCCCAATGTCAGCTCTGTGAGGTAGGGAGGTGTATTTGTAACTCTGAAGGCATAGTTTTTTTTTTTGTGTAGTTTACTGTTTTCTCAAAGTATAATGTTATTTTACATTTTCCACTATGCAATGCTTCGTATTTTGTATTAACTATGCACTTTTTTGTTGGTGGAAAAATAAAGCCACTTGAGCTTGCTGCCCCGGTTGTTTCTTCTGCTCCTGCATCAGCTTCAACTGCCCAAAGAAGGCCCCTCAGGTACTTCGGTGCAGCAACTGAATTTGTCAATTTTCTTATCTACACCAGCAGCATGCCTTGTATAAAATCTGAATTGTTTCATCTACAAAGTCTTGGTTTTGTGTACCATGCTGAAACTTATTTCTTTAATTCATTTGAAGATTGAGACTGACGACTCTAGGCAAACCAAAGCCAGCTGAAGAAAGTACCTGAGAGGCTGAATTCAATTTGCCCCAGGAGTTAACAGAAACTTCAGTTTCCTTCTTTGGAAGCAAGGATCTGTCGGAGACATGGAGCCAAGGGAAATGGATAGCACAACGTGCTGCTGGATAAATATGTCAATATGTATATTCCGTAGTCTGTTTTTGACGTGATTGCGCTCAATCACTCTAGATATTTTCTTACAGGCGTTTCATGTATATGAGCTGTGATAAATTAAAGCATTTTCATATCCAAAATAAATTGGATAATCATCACTATAGCTGCTGTGACTACCGTTAATCCAAATTTTTCTATATAAGCCTGGAGCATCTGACTCAGGTGCAAAGTTGCACCCAATGACATCAGGCCCAGAACCATCACCCGGGGCCCTCGGCCTTTATCTGCGTGAGTGACGCTCCATTCCAATTCAGAACTACTCCCCCTATTTTAAATTATAAGATGTTTTTTTTACTTTTAGACGTTATATTTGACCGTTCATTTTATTTAATTTTTATATATTTTATTGTGGTTTGTTTTATCATTAAAGTTATTTTAAAAATGACTTATTTATTAATATATCTCTACTACTTAAAAAGTCAGTATTCTTTACCCTTTTCGTCAAACGTGTGAAATATCTCCCCTTCATGCGATCCTTCGTCAGCGCCCATGACATGGTTGAATTTACCGGTCGGTAACCGGCCGGTTTCCACGATTATCGTAGTTACCGGACCGGCCCGGTAACAGCGGACGGTCGCTTACCAGTCCTTTAAATTTTGAATTTTTGAAAAAATTAATATAAAAATTCGTAAAAGAACTAGATGTCATATGATGAATTTTGATGAAAAGATGTTATGAAAATTTATAAGTTTGAGAGGTAAAAAAAGAGAGAAGTAAAAGGAGAAAATGAAATAAAAAAACCTTATCCACGACCGCGGCCCGCCCTGTCCGCACTGCCGCCTTGCCACGCTATCGCCCCTGCGCCCGTCACCGCTCTACCGGCCGCGCCCATCTAAGCCGTCAAACTGCACGCCGAACAACCTCCAACAATGGCATACGAGAATTCTCAATATACAATTTGTGCTTTGAGGGGTGGAAACCACTTCTCGGTGGACGGACCTAACTTGGCAACAATAAAAGGCATAAATATTGGCTACTCGTAGGATTGTGCTCATATCAACGGATAAATACGCCAAATGGATGCAACCACCATGGTCTTCACTGTAATATGCATACAATATTCTAGCTTGTATAATTATTTGCTCAAAAACTACGTGTTGTAATGGACTATTTATTTGAACCACATGTAGTATGGATTATGTCTTGTGAGTTTATATTACCGTTATCTGGATTATATGTGCTTAATATCTGAATTGAATTAGTGTCAAAATTCTACAAAGCTCATGCCAGTTTTTTGTGTCTTTTCTTTTTCATTTTCCATTTTTTTTTCATTTTATATCGGTTTTCATTCCAGTCGACGATAAACCACACTTATCAAGCTGTAAACCACACTAACCACTCGGTAAACCGGTCGACAGCCGTGCGGAAGGCGATTCGATTTAAACAAGTTTAAATTCGTAGTTTGTTCAATTTTTTGACCGGTAACCGCGATCTCGCTGGCTAGCGATTCTATCGGTACAATCGTTAAGTTAAATCTTGGCCCACGACCCCGTAGTCCCCAACCACATCCCCAGGATCCGGCGGTCGACAGCCGATCTCTGCCTCCATGCTGCCAGGATCTCAGCGTCGTAGCCACCGCCGCAGCCGATCTCCGCCGCGTGGGACCTGCGCCGTCGTCCTCCCGAACCTCCGCCGCCGCCCCCACACCTGTTTCCTCCGTCGATGCCAACCATGCCGCCGCATATAAGCGCGGATAGATCTTCTACCGTATTCATGTCCCCTATCTGTGATCTTCGTCTGCATCCTGTGACATGCTGCCTCTCCCACCTCGCGCTCAGTGCCGCTCCTCATTCTTCGCCTGTGACCCGCACGACCTCTGCGCCCCGCCGCCTCTCCCACCTCGCAGCCACAGATATTACCTCATCGTCGAATCGTTGTCTCGTACAGATGCGTTTTGCCGTCGTGTAATCATCTGTGCACCTCGCCCCGACGATGGTGGCTGCCAACACCACCAGGGAAAGAAGAACCGCAGTTCTTCTCTCGCATTCAGGACTCCGGGATGCTCCACCCGGTTGACGGCGGTTAAGATCCAAGGGAATCGAACCGCCGCTGTTGTCGTGGATCTATAATCGCCCCAGAAGCCGGTGGACCAAGTCCGCAATGCAGGCTAGAGAAAGGGACGTAGATCCTTGATCTCGACACCGTGTGCATTCGTCCGGAGATCAGGTTTGCATTACCACGCACTTCATTATTCTTGCTCGATCTCTGTGGTACTGATCTACTGTTACATTTGCTTCTGTCATCTTCAGGACAATGATAGGAGAGACCGGAGACCGGGTGGTCGATCTCTGTGGTACTGATCTGCTGTTACATTTGCTTTTGTCATCTTCAGGACAATGATAGGAGAGACCGTGTCGTCGAGTGCATGACAGGAGTGCGGAGGCGCGTTGGTATAGTTCCGTGGATCACATGCCTACCATTGGGCCAAATGTAGGGCAAATCTATGTTACTGAACTCAGCAATCTTTTGACTCTTCTGCCAACTACTCTATTTCAGAATGTTATTGTTCCATATAGGCCTTACAGTCTCCTTTACTATTGTGATTCATTTAATACCTATTATACGTTTTAGCAACATTTAACTAGAAAAAAATGCAATTGCCACCAAGAATTTTCTTTATTCATGTTAAGTGCTTGTGCTACTAAATTTTTGAAGCGTTTTATAGACCAAGCTCAAGGATACGTAGTCTTGATCATGGAGAACTTGATCTTAAAGGGCTTCAGGTACATAAGTAAAGTGCTATGTTTATGTTTTTCAGATGTCCTTTTTTAGTGTTGGACAGCGGTATCCACGGATGTCTTGTGTGGTTCCTTGTTACATGAGAGGATGCTATTTTCTGATAAAAATTAGCAGAACATCTTTATGTAACATCGACGTGCTAACAAATCAGAGACCCTTCTTAAAAAAAATTTACTCCTTCAGCAGTTTGAGCTGATTTTCACAACTTTAATTTACAGATTACATTTTTCACTATTGGGCAGTGATTTGTTCTCAGTCATGATTTATAAAATCTAAGATGATCCCATCTCAAAAAGTACACATAGGGAGATGAATAATGGGAAGATTGGTGGAGAGAGATCAGGTCATATCTCAAAAAAAGAGTTAAGGGGCAGAGGATTTACAAATTTTAAAAGCAATACAATCATGTATGTGAGTCAAGTCATTTGTCACATTCTTTGCCTACACAGACTTGTTCTTAATGAGTTAAAAAAAAGATGTGTCCAGCATATGATTTGCTATCGTTTTTAGATGTGTCCAGCATATGATTTGCTATGGCAAAAAGTGTGGCAACTATGAGTAGAGAAACAAGAAAGGTCCTAATGTTTCAGTTGTTTCGGTTGGATTGTGGTACAATGAATTTTTTTAATCAGATTCTTATAAAAGTGTTGGGTGTTAGTATTTCTTTACATGTCATCAGTTGTTAGTTACTTAAATCTGAGATTTTCTAAAAGAATAAATGTGAAAACAGAACTTTTTAGCTAATTTGAGATTTCTTTTTTGTTTTCGCAAGCATGTAAGAATAAGTCCAGTGACAAGAATCATGAACATCTAAGAGTTACTGATTTCAGTGTAAGATCTTGATGCCGATACATACTTAATACCATGTTTTGGCAAGCATCTCATGTTCTTTAAATAAAGTCTTGTACGTATTTTGTGGATTGATAGTGCGTGCATGCCACACGTGCATAATCCGCCTCAAGGGATCTAGAACCAAGTTAGTTGTCTCAAATGTTTCCAGCCATGGTGAGTGCATAGATAAGCATGTTAAAGGGAATTGTCATATGCTTCAATTTATGAAATTATTTTACACTACATGACAATTTTATAATGGGTCCGAAAAAATCATTAAATTAAACTCTTGGAACACTCAGGAAAGCAAAATAAGAAATTCATTTTACATTAGGCATGCCAAGAGTAGCATAGACATATGCCCTTAAATCTCTCAAAACACAACATGCTATTGATAATACATAGGCAAAAAAAAATTAAATTATCACGATGATCCTAAACACATTTTTCTTTCCTATCAGGCTCCTTTAGGTTTTGTAACTGTTCAGTTGTCCCAGGGAAACAAGGCATGCTTGGCCTATTCATCTGCAGCCTCCTCTTGGTAAGTAACTTAAACTACGGATAATTATATGAGAAGGAACTTCAAGGTCAGGCTGCAGCAAGGAAATAAAGAAAAAAGAGAAACCATGTCCAAATGAAAAACAGGGTTGCACACTTGACTGTCACATGGAAGAGCAATTTAGATGCGAAGGTTGTTAATATGCATTGTGTTATTGGAGAAAATTCAGTTGTATGTAGAATGGAACATTAGGAATTGCATAGGCCACATATGGTTTGTACTACAGAATGAATGTAGTATTTGGAAATGTGAAGAGGACACCTACTTTAGTGTATAAACATGTCCAAGTAGACTGTTGCTATTCGTGACTTTATAAATCTCTGCTTTGTATCTTAAAGAAAGAACGAATATGTCCAAGTAGATTGTTGCATGTCGATTTTTTTTCTTAGGTTTATACGTGGATTCCTTGGCATGGTGTTGTGAGAAATTTAACCTATAACAAACTCACAATATTGATATTTTGTTTATGCATGATAATTAAATGTATTTGTGGAACAATTACATCGAGTTCTCTAATACATTTAATTATTGAAACCTTTTTTGTTGTTATAATTAGGGATTATATTATGTTCAATAATTGTTTTGTTGACTGTACCCATACATAACCTGAAGAGGCATACGTACTTTTGATCATCACTCACTCTTGTAACTTGTTCAGCACTCCGTCATGAAGTTTCTACCACTCTAATAATTTCCAGCTCTGATTTGCCTCGACTGTTTCTGAATTGCAGTGCAGGTCGCTATTAGGATCCTCACTCCGTTTCTGAATTGTACTGAATTGTACTCCTGATCCATATGATCGTGTCCTCTCTTATCTAAACAAATCCACCTCATGGTCAGTGGCTTAACTACGAAAGAAGAATTTAATACATGACTGGTATATATACATATATATATTTTTAATCTCATGACTGGTATATTATTCACATAGGAAATCCAAAACAAAGGTGGTCCTAATTATTATTTCCTAAAATACATAAAGATGATAATTAGTTTTATGAACCATAATATGAATAGAGCATCGCAGAAAATAAAAATCTTGATGCCCTCCATTGCAAAAAAAAAAAAATGAGGCCATGGGATCTGTCATGGAAATCTCAATATCATATGTTACAGGAGAAAATAGCTCTCTCGTTATATCACACAAAGATGTAATTATCATTTGTTATAAATTTTCTAGCTTCCCAAAGCACGGGCATATAACTAGTTTACATAAAAAAAAATTTGAGGGGTATTTACATAAATTTTTTAAATAAGACAATCTCAAAAAGTAAAAAAATGTCTTATAATTTGGAATGCAGGGAGTATCATCTTTTGCAGAACTGGCGCTCCCGTCATCAGAAAATCCAAACGTGCGAAGTAAAGCAGAAGTGAGACTGCAAGGCGTGACACTTCTTTTGGTTCCTAGCCAGACCCCGTAACTGAGTGGATTCCATTTCCTGGGTGGTTTCAAGAGCTAGGGATGAAAGTGGTACGGAAATTATCAGAAGAAGCCTAAATTGTTTTCACTTTTGTATTTTTCTTCGAAAGTAAAACCGGAAACGATACTTATGGAAGCGAATATGGCATCGATATTACAGAAATGTCGGAAGTGAAATTATTGAGATTAAAATAGGCAGTATCGATTGTAAATTGGTATTAACAATTGAAAATATGATTTTAAGGTGTCGTAGTGATAAAACATATGTTATACTAATTGAGCATGTGTGGTAATATAATGATGTGTTTAAATATAAATAAAAAGTGGTTCCAAAACTTCAATCTTTTTTTCCTTGCCTTCTAGAAGTTAATTAAGGTATAGTTTTTTTAGGAGCAAGATTTTTGCCCCAAAATTTACCATTTATTTGACATCAGTATTATTACTTACCATTTGAAGTGATTATCTATCAGTAAAATATGGAAATACGGAAATTATCTATGGTAAGTTTTGCATTAAAACGGAAATTTACGAAAACGATCGGAAGAGCGCAAAATTGTTTTCATTACCAGTTCCATTAATTACTATTAGTTTCATTTCCATTTCTTCGAATATCATTTCCACGTGTTGCGGTCGATAAAACTTCAAAACGGACCTCGGTTAACAGATAATTATCATTTTTGCTTT
The DNA here is from genome assembly GCA_031894775.1 of Chloris gayana. NCBI lineage: Eukaryota > Viridiplantae > Streptophyta > Magnoliopsida > Poales > Poaceae > Chloris > Chloris gayana. The sequence continues at coordinate 389,930 of JAUNZO010000794.1, forward strand.
CATCCCTATCAAGAGCCGTTTTGTCCGACATGTCACAGTAGGCCCTACATGTCAGTTGCCACATTATTTTTTTCTTTTTTCACTGGCTGTCTGTAGAGACAAAAAATATATCGTCCAGTGACCAACATCTTGACTGAACGAGTAAACCCTGTTACCGTAAAACAGTATAGACTCCTAATGGGGCAATAATATCCTTCCACTGAAAATAGCACCTAGCACATCTTCCATTAAAATAAATGAACCAGCCTCCAAAGAGCCACTGAGCCACCATAGTTCCCCGATGTCAGCAGCAATACTTGATACCTATCTGCGCGATACTGCACCCACCAAACAGGCAGAGCAGCCTCGTCCACAATTCTTTTGACGATCATCTAACAAAATGCTGTGACCTGCCGACATACGAGAGTGCTGATGTGCCTTTGGCTTATTGCCATCATCACAACGATGTCTGATATCCGAGTTTCCACTCATGAACAGATGAGTTTACGGCTTTGTGCCGCATTCACACTTCCTGAATATAATTGTATGACTCCTATTGTGGTGGACCGTACTAGTTAAAAGAAGGAAGTATTATGAATTAAATCCTCCGGACGCTGATTTAGGGGGATAATATTGTAATTTTATAGAAAATCTAAGAATTTACATCTCGTGGCACCGCGGGGTAATAGTCACATGAATTGATTCGTCGGGGAAAAAACGAATTGTTGTCGCCGCCAATCAGGGCTCAAAGATCTCGCCAAATCTTCAGCAACTTGAGCTACTACACGTTCCACGATGGAGTCGAGCTCCGTCTCTTCCTAGCGCTCTGCATGCGTTCCCAAATTGGACCCGTGCTGCAACTTTCATCATGCAGACAAGAGCTGCTCTTGCAAGTTCAATCAGAACTCAAGCAAGTCTTGCTCTTGTAATATTTCATCATGCATTTCAATTTCTGATTACTGGCAACTGCAGAATGCATATATAGCGTCTCTATATGTTTTAACTTATTGCTACTTCAAATTTATATGACAGGGTTACCATTAGTATTTTTTTCCTATAAAGTCTACAATAGTTCATAGTACTTAAACAGCTAAAGTGGTATAAATGTATCTAAATTGTTAAATATTCATTTCAGCCCTTTACAAAGGTGCTCAATTGTAAACCCCACCAGCAGGTACAGTGCTGTCCGATGCAGAAGGTCACTAGCTGGTTTGCATTCTCTGACAGTTCACTACTATTTGAAGTGGAGAAACCACTTCAGTAGTGCTGGAACGATGCAATCAGTGGGTGCCAGGTGCCCACCCCATTTTCAGTTCTGACCCGTCATATTATACTGCGTACTTCCACATAAGCCAACACTATATAAGGACGGCAGCAGCTGATCCACGAAATGTGTAACCAAACTGAATCGCACTAGTGATCAGAGCAAGAGAAGAAACCGTCAATGAGGTCGCTCGTCGTGCTTGCTCTGGTGGCCATGCTTGCTGGCATCGCGCTGGAGAGCGTGGATGCCGCCGGCGAGTGTGGAAGGGCCTCCGCGGACAGGGTGGCTCTGCGCCTGGCGCCGTGCATCTCGGCCGCTGACGACCCGCAGTCGACGCCGAGCAGCAGCTGCTGCTCGGCGGTGCATACAATCGGGCAGAGCCCCAGCTGCCTGTGTGCCGTCATGCTGTCCGGCACCGCCAGGGCTGCCGGGATCAAACCGGAGGTTGCCATTACCATCCCCAAGCGTTGCAACATGGCGGATCGCCCCGTCGGCTACAAATGTGGAGGTATATATATTTATGTGCACATATCTGAATTATCGAGTAATAATAAAGCTCTCAGTCTGCGATATATATTGCTTATGTTGCTCATCCGATCGAATTTGCCTGTCTTGCACTGACAGAGTACACGCTGCCCTGATGATCCCGTGAGCAAAGGCTGTGACAATGCCCAGTGATCAACAAGACAAAATGAATGCTATGAACGTCTTTGTGTTGGAATAACGAGTCCCACATATGCGCCGGACAGCATGACAGCGCAATATGTGGAACGTCTATGTATGCTTGTCGTGTATGTGAAAAAAAATGTGTCTCGTTCCGTCTAAGACAAGAATAATTAAATTGTGCCCTTGTTCTACGAATTATTCAAGGGGTGATGACCAACTTAAATGAATAGAGTATGTCCTTCTTTGTTGAAATGTTTCCGACCTAGACTAGCTGCTCAACATCTTTTATGGACTTCATTCCCTCTTTGCTCTTATTAAACAAATGATTTTAACACATTCAGCCAATTCCAAACTTTTAACTTCGATTGGTATATGCTCCGAGTAAAACCAATAACAATTTTTTTGAACGAAGTAAAAATAATAACAATTAACACTACAAGAAAATACAGTATTTGCCATTATCAACAATGATGGCGTTAGTCCCCGCAAAAAGAAAACAATGATTGTGTTAGATCCGATATTGTGGCAATATGTGCAAATCAAAACAATTCAAAGGTCGTTATTAGCAGCCATGGCCATGATAGCATCATCTGAAGTTGTTTATATGGATTTCGTTCTGTTGACATAATTGGTTACCTTGCTGCAGTAAAATTAGTTCACAGTAAAAAGCAACTATTGCCATGATTTTGAAGTTGTTGTACCAATTTATTTTGTTGCTATTTATTTGTGGCTAATTAAAATCATTGTTATAAATGAAAATGACAGAATGTGGAAGCCTACCTCCACAAGAATCGAATCCTTGAATGTTCAATGTACTCAATGCCTTACTGTCACACCAAATGATATCATTCATGCATATAGGACACAAATAACATAATTTTTGTCCTGTCTTACATATTGTAAAATTTCATATCAAGACCAAAACTTTTATATATTTCTACATTAGCAAATTGTTGCAATAAAAAAGACTTAATCTTTTTTTTTAGAAAAGCTAAGGTAGGCCAAAGGTCGAACTGAATGGTTGAAATAAATCAAGATGGTGTGTCCTTGGAGCTACAGGGTGTAGGGAGAGAACACTCTCATCACTACATTATATTGAACATAGCACACTGCTAAAACTAGGATTGTGTTAATAAAAACATTGATTTATTTCCATGAAGTAATGTATTCTCCATTCCAACACATGCAATCTGCTTAGCAAAGATCAAGAATATAACAACATTTCGTATATGTGCTAAATTACTAAATCATATACAACATGTATTACCATAATTTATTAGTTGTCGCAGTGTATGGTCTGAAGAAAAACGACTTCGAAAAAATGTATGGTCTTTTATTTGACCATGAATCCAAATAGTTCCACTAGACAACTGATAGAAAAGGGTATCTCAGAACGTAATATGCATATTTGGTTGCATCCAAATAAAAAAATTGGTTGCTTACGAGTAGCGACTACCACAAAAATGTAGTGACGTGGCTTTAGCGACAGGTAAAAAGGCCATGTCTCTAAGGAGAGACGATGGGACGACGAAGCCAGGTGGAAGGGCGAGTCGCGATGGACATTGCACACCAGTTGCTAGCTGACATCATCATGTAGGCTCGGCGGTGTTCGCCTGGTGAAAAGCCATCTTAAAATGATGGTGCTTGGGAAAATTGGGGAAAAAATGAAAATACACCTGAGTGTGTAGGATAAGAGAATTAAGGAATTAGTTCAAAATCAAATCGACTCTTCGTTAGCATTTTCCTCACTCAAAAGTAAGAACAAATGGCACTTAAATTGCAGAGGAGCAGGATCGGAAGCTGTGGCTGCATGATCACCATACTTTCAGGAAAGTGTGGTGGTCCGAGTTTGTGTGTGGCGTGGGGGATGCTGAGCACTTATCACCTTCCTTTGTTACTCCCTTATTAAACCATCACTAGTCCTTCAATCATTAAAAGAAGGTTCTGCTTTCATTTGATCAAAGTGCTGGTCTGCTAAGAAATTGGCTACAGATCTACTGAAGGAAAGAAAAACACTACAACATAGAGAAGGACTAGGAAGTCAGAGCAGAGTTGGCACCACCGCACCATCAGAATTAGAATCTAGGGGGTGATGTGCCGTATAAATGTAAGATTGTGAAACCTCAGAACTTGCAGAATTGGTTAGAAAAGATTATACATCAACACTTTACAGGACCATGGAACATTTGTTGATTATTGACTAATCAAATTAGTACCCTTGTACATTTGTAGATTCAACACTTTTAATAACTATAAATAGATAGATAGATTGATTCTCGATCAACCACAGTACTTATTTTCGATATTGTGCTGTTAATCAATAATTTGAACAGAACAACAGCACAATAATTATTGATTAACCAGACAGCTTACTTCCTCCGATACTAAACGTTGTTCAGCATATCGCAGGCACTTCCACACACCGCAGGCCCCACCATAACGGAAGCTCAAGCTTTAACCCCTCGCTAGTATTTTCCTTGCTATCGCTTCCGCGTACCATAGGCCGCACCGTAACATGCACCAGCTAGCAGCGCTCAGCTTAGCCCCTTTTATTGGCCCCCAGATTGATTCCACAACCCAAAAGCTGAAACAGAAAGGTATTAAAAAAAAGAAACAGAAAGGTAAGATTTTGGATTCCACAATCTCTACATCCTTTTGATAGATTGTGGCAGAGATATTTAACCATTTGCCATTGTGACCCACTATAAATGACAAAGTTAGATTGTGAAATCCAGACAAACACTCATCAAATTTTAATCCTTAGATTTTTACAATCTCAGATTCCACAAATTCCACAATTCACAATCCATAATCTCTAGCCTTATGCATTGCCACTGTCCAGCTATTCATTATGCCATTCCACCAGCTGTCATTGCAAAAAAAAAAAAAGGAAGAAGAAGAAGATGCAGCAAGCTAACAACCTGGAAGCATTTGAGTGCAAACAGGAGCAACAAAAGGTGGTACGAATAAATGTTGAAATCATGGAATGTAAACATACCAACAGGAGGAACGAACAAGCAGCTAACTCGATAGCAATTTAGTAGTCATCAAAGCTACTTAAGAAAGAGAACTGCTTGTTTCGCTTACATAAAACCTCCTGATTAGAAATCTGGCATCACATGCATGAAGTTTGCTAGCATACACAGACTGCATCCTTACGATGAGGGAATGTCCTAGCTTAGTAAATAATAAACCAAATAGGACGCTCATCCTCATCTTCATATTTGCGGTGAGGATTTGATGTCATCATTAGTAGCCCTTTTTCCATCACCCTTGCCTTCACTCTTGTTTGCCCCCTTCTCATCCTCATCAGCCTCATCCTCAACAAGAGATCCAGTGCGCATTAGTTCCTTAACCTTGCGGTATTCATCGTAGTGGGCACGCCGATGCTCCTTGAAACTCAGCCTTCCTGAGTCAGCTTCTGGGTCTAAATGAAACATAAAAGCATCATTTTACATTTAGTTATGCACAATAAAAAGATCCCACAGGAAAGATGTGGGACTTCATAACGAAATAACTGCAAACTATGAGCAGGAACAGTAGGTCGCAAATTATGCCGTGGGACTACAGCTTTAATCAGTGGTTGCCAATTAGGAACTATCGTAGGCGTACTTTGGTCTGTTTTTACACTACAAAACTTGTTACGTTGAACGCTTGTAATTTTGTTACGTCAGTAATGAAATTCCAGGGATGAGCCCTCTTTTGAAAAAAAAAAAAGGTCGCAAATTATAATGATAACATGGTATCTAAGAGTTCATGATGATTTTTCATACCAACAGAATACATGAACCATGAGAGATCCCTGTTGATCCTAGTAACAGCATAGCCCAGTTCTCTTTGTCCAAAGGTACAAAATAAGCAAGGTTGTATAAGTAATCTCCAGTTAGATCAGTTATGAACTTCTATAGTTCTACCGAGGAAGTTGGCAGAACAAAATAGTGTTAATTTTTCTAACAACTGAACCCCAATATTCTGAGGAAATTTTGTTTCACATAGCAAACATAGAATTTTCCACTAAAGATAGCACTTACATCTCACTCTCTCACTTAAACAACATATTATAAAATAAAATGAAAAGAAATGTGAACATGGTCCTGTTAGCAGATTAATATGATAAAATATCAGAGAGCAAGAGGTTAACCATCATCTTGTTCCATTGCATCTGTTTCATCATCTGAAGATGCCCAACCATCATCCTTCGAAGTGCTGCTATTGCTTGAAGATGCCACACCACTTAAAGCAGTCAAAATAGCTTCAGCTTGGACAGTCTCATCGAGACATTTGTCAAAAGGCCGTGTTGGTGATAGTGACCCTAAAAAATAAAGAATAACCCAAACATCATCTATCATAAGAGTACTTAACATGGTCAGCCATAATGTGATGCAAGTAGCAAGCAATTTACCATCATCATCTATCATAGGATGATATGGTGTCTTTGGTTCTGTTATCTTCTGCCTCACAGGTTTGTTTGATTCAATCTCATACAAATTTTCCTCATTCCATTTAACACGGTTAGAACTGCAGATAGCAGAAGCAAATTATGTAGACAATGGTTACAAACTAACAGACTACTGAAAAGAAATGTTTGTTTTGGTTATGAGTACAATGCTGATTTTTTTAAGCCATTCCTTCATAGTATTATTAGTAATGACAAGAAAATAAATCAAGAATTTCAGATTAGCTCCCATATTACCAATTTCGAAATATAAGGTTCCAAAACTAAGCTGGAGGTGAAATCTGGATAAAAAGCACTATTTGTCTACAATGTTACAAATAATTCTGCCTCCATCATCAGATTACTGAAAAAATTGGTTTGATCATGAGTATTTAACAAGGACAAGTCTGATTTCTGAAGCCATTTCTTAAGAGTACTATCAATAATGACAAGATAAAATAAATCAAGAATTTCAATTTCAGATTAGCTCCCATAATACCGATTTCGAGATATAAGGTTTAACAACTAAGCTAGAGGAACACAACCTGCATAAAGAGCACTATCTGTCTACAACGTTACAAATAATTGTGCCTCCATCACCTGTAAACCCTTAATTAGGTGGATCAAATTTAGCAAAGTCAATCGAACTAATTCTGAAATAAAACATGAGCTCACATTAGAGTAACAGTAACATTTTGTCAAGCAGTGTAGCGAATTTCATCTTTGAAAAACTTCACCAGAATAATGTGTACTCGTAGCACAATGTTTATCAAGCCCGCCATGCACAAAGGCAAGGGAAGCATCAATAAAAATTATTAAAGGCAAATGAGTGCCTATTGAATAACATACTATAGTTGTATAGCCATTGATTTATTCCACAATATTAATGGGTTGAAAGTAGAAATCTCTAAACAAACACAATCTTGATTTCTGCAATGCATAGTACTCTTAAAGACAGACAGATAGTCATGCAGAGTGAATAATTATTGAGTCTGAATTGTGAAGTATGATATGCATAATTTTTTCAAAAAAAGTATGATATGCATATGTTATTCCTAATATGCATCAATACCAAAAATGATTAGTTCCTGAAATTCAGAGATATAATTTATGAGTACTAACCTCATGATTTAAGTATCTTAACTTTTCACTGATGGAAAGCAGATGAAGTTCGAGCGTTCTTTACACAAAATCTGAGGAAGGTAGGTAAATCATTAGCTTCTTCAAATTTTGAATCAACAAATACAAGAGGCAAAGATCAAAAAAATATTATGTGACTGCCATTTTTTCATACAAGAAAAGCATGTGTCATCAGTTCCCACAAACCTCACTTGATTTGTCTAGTCAATGATCCAATAATTAATTCATTGTAATAGTTCAATAAGATAATGCTCCAGGCATGACCAATTACAGAAGAACCAGCAGCGCGTAAACATATTTATTGCATACTTATGATTGTTGAGGTCACTGGTCTAGTAAAATCTGAAGACGTACAAAGCTACTTCAGCTTGAAACTATCTGCATCAGAAGTTGATGCAAAACTAGCCAAATATTGAATACCTACTGAAGTTAATGACTCAGTATATACGAAATGCATCTTTATTATGTATACAATTTAATGAACAGACTAGATGGATTACATTTAAAGTTTAAAACTGAATATTATAAGATAATGATCAGCATTTGGTATTTCTAGTCTACTGAAAAGAGGTGCAAAGGGGAACAAATAGAATAAGAAATCCATGATCCATGGTTACATATCTGCTTAGACCATAATAAAAGCAAAAGATGCACATCGGATATAGCTATAGATAATCCAATCCTCTAAAAGCTAGACGCATGATTTCTCTAACTTCAAAGTGCCATGGACATTGCAAACCTAGTCAAGCTTCCTCTGCATCCATTTAATATGGAAATGGGCAAGGTGGAATCGACTAACATTTTGACATCAAGCTTATCAGAGTAAAAGATGTGTATATCTCAGACAACAACAAAGTGGATTCATAACCAACAAAAACTTCATCAACAATGTGACCGAAGCATCGTTGCTTCCTTCCAACAAAGGGTTTTGTTTGAACCATCAAGTAGCCTGGTGCGCCAAATGTGGGCAACCGTACAACCCACCATAGTTACTTGAAATTCAAGGATCCACGCAGCATGGTATAATGGCACGATCAGCGACTACCAACAAAAAGGTAATCACCTTTTTTTTTATCTGAAGCTGCCTTGGCTAGTAACTCTTCATTCTATTTCCTAGTGTTCATAATTGTATGCTAGCATCTCTTCCAGAAAATATCGGGAACAGGTAATGATACTTATTCCCACCAGCGTACACAAGAAAAAGAATAATTACTTTTCGAGCAATCTTAGGAGTGGTGTTGAACATAGAATAGTTTGAGAACATTCATGAATGTTTCGGAATTGCAGCTTGTTTCTCACAGATAAAAATAGAGGGAGAAAGATTGAACTGCTGTGCCAGGCAGTAGTCTGTATTTCTAGGTGAGCTGGTACACGTTCACTCAGGGGACTAGAGGCGGACCAATAGGGAGAGGTACCGCAGCCAGACGCCAGACGAGAAAGCCCTCCTTCTCTTTCCTCTGACAGCTACCGTCCACGAAGAAGAGATGAAAAAAAAAATCCCCATTCCCAACCCCTACTTATGATCCCTACTTGGGATGAAATTCCTCCATCACGGTCCCTGTCCTGGCAGAAGGGCGAAAATTTCTTCCGCCCCCGCGCAGGGATCGATGATCCCCACTACATCCAGCCTGTAAACTACAAAATGAGGAGGATCAGAGGATTGAGGAGGCTCAGCGCTCACCTTCCGCGTTGTCACCGTCGAAGCTGGGCGAAGAGGGCCAAACCAACCCAAGGCCGCAGGCTTGTGTCCCGTTCTGGCCGGCCGTGCGCTAACCGTGGTTGCTGCTGCCTGTGTGGCGACGGTAGACAGAGGAGGAAAGGTGAGGTTCAGTTTGGAGATCTCACAATTCCGTCGTGTGTCCTCGATTGACGCAGCCTTGGTCGTCTCTTTTCTGCAGATCTGTCTTATGACCATTCTTCCGCCCACAACCGTAGACCTATTTTTAAATAATAATATTTTATTACTCGGAAATTGAAAAAGGATAAAAAAACAGATATTCTAAAACGGGATTAATCGTATAAACCACCTTATATGTTGTTTGGAGTTTGAGATTCCCACCCATAATTGTCGCAAATCCCTACTCCCTAGTGTATTTTGTTACGAAAACCACCCCATTTTGCACATGTCTAATTGTTTCTAGTTATTTTCATTTATTTGGTGTAATAGATTGTGTTCTACCAAATTTATCAAAATTTGGGAGTATAGTTTTAATCTCTTTGAGAGGGTATGAAACAAAAAAAATACCAATTTGAATTTAATTTGAAAAATATTTTGACTAGTTTAAGGTTAATTTGAATTATTTTTTCATGAAACTAAAGTGAATTATATTCATTTAAACATTTTAAAAATGTTAATTCAGTAAACTTTGCTTATGTTGAGTTTATATCAGCGCAAACATATGAAACAATTAAACATGTATAAATCGGGGTGATTTTTGTAACAAAATGCATTAGGTGGGTGGGGATTTGCAACAAAAAGATATATGGGTGGGATCTCAAACTCCAAATGACTTATGGGGTGGTTTATGCAATTATACCTTCTAAAAGATAACATCCTATGAGTATTTGTGGACTGGTGGCACAAAAGCGGAATTTTTTGGGATATGCAAATTGTTAGAAGAATATATTCCAAAATGAAAAAGGTTTAAACGGTTTATTTAGCAAATGATGTGACATGAAAAATATATATATTATTATTGTAAGTATTGTGACCAACCTATCAAAAAAAGTTTTTGTGATCGAGAAAAAAGAAGGCGAATTTTGTCTGTGACACACTCTTCTTTTGTGACATTTACCAATTCACACCGAACTTTCACTAATTGGCTAGGAAACATTATAAAATTATGGATATTTGCCGAACACACCATAGAGGTTAAAATGACATAAATTAATGTTTAGGTGAGAGAAATATTTGAAGATGACGGATATGCCCTTGCCTATTTGCTGCATTGGAACAGAAGAGTTCAATCCCCATCGACGAACACTCGGGAACATATTCGCCGCAGCGCTTGTGCACGCAGATCCGCGTCTCCGCCGCTCCATGCACCGTGCCCCCGGCCGCACGCGTCTCCGACGCAAGCGCGCATCACGCTTCTCCGTCGCTCGCACGCATCCTACGCACGCATCCTACGCCCGGCCGCACGCGCCTCTGCCGCAAGCACGCATTCGAAGGGCGCGCCTCGCCTCGCCGCACGCCATCCTCTCCGCGCCGCCGCATCCCTCGTCGCAAGCCCGCATCCCGGGCCATCCTCTCTACGCCGCGCCATCCCTAGCTCGCGCCGCACCTCTCGCTGCCGCCAATCGCACTACCGCCCACGCCCTAGCTCGCTCACCCCGTCGAATGGAGGCTCCCGAGGTGCCATGCTTGGAAGATCCACCTGTTCTGTTGTTGGAAGGCCCTGCGGTGTCTTCCTTGGATGTTGGAAACAAGGCACCTTCATGGGTGCCTAAAGGGTATGTTTGTTCACTCGGATTTATCGCGGATTGGTGCAAATTTTATGTATTTGTGGTAGTATTTCCAGCTGTGTTTGATTTTGATTCAATTTATTTTAGGATGGACATCACAAATGCGTGCAGAATTATGGTGACAGTAGGGCCTTATGTTGAAGTTTGTGAAAATGGAAAGGATGAATATCATGTTACGGACAAGTTTCGCTTAGTAATTGATAGAGGTACTGCCAATATGAACAATTTGTTGGCTGCTTTGTCACCAAAGGTGAAGCTTGGGGTGGACCAGAGCTTTTGTTTAACTTTCTGGATAAGAACACATCTTCATTTGTTGAGATGACATCAGATTCACAGCTCATTGATGACATCAGATTCATTTGTTGAGGACACATTCAGCTGTTACTAAACTTATTTTGTGACTTTATTTGTGCCAAGGACACATTCAGTTGTTAGTGTGTTGGCTGAAACAATTAGATGGATGATGAATTAAAATATTATTATCAGATTGCGTATTATTCTTTTGTGCTCAAATCTGGTACATGTGGATATGCGCTATGTGTGTTACGTCATGCTTGATTGTGGGCCCCACAGCCAAATTCTGCATGTGCAGGTCTTTGACATGCTCTAAGGGTAAGAGAGTCTTTTTACCATCATTCTCTCACATGAAACATCAATTTATGATATTATATTGGCTATGGTGTGTTCTAGCAAATATCCAAGCATTTTATAATAGCTTCTAGCCAATTAGTGAAAGTTGGGGCAAATGTCACAAAAGAAGAGTGTGTCACAGCAAAATTTGCCAAAAAAGAATTACAAACATCCATTTTATCTTTTGCATACTTATATAATTTTTTTATGAAAAATTAAATACATTGTTGAAAATTTATGTATATAATGATATATATTTAGCATCATATGATAAGAAAAAGTAAAGAATATTCGCTATCAAAAAACTTGAATGTATTGTTGAGGACAAGATACAAAAAAGAAAATTAAGATAACTTTAATGATTTTGTCATCAATAGAACACGATTCATGGTTTACAAAATCTGTGCAAATTGGATCGATTTTTTATCGAAAAAATATCCAATTCGGTTAGAGTGGAAGATTGATATAATTTTATTTTTAGTTTATTTTCAAAGCATTTATTGAAAAACACCCTTTCACTAATTGACAAAACCGATCAAATTGTTTTCAAAAGCAATTGGTTTCTAAAACTAGAAAAACCGCCCAGCTAATTAAAAATCGAGCGCCAGTTAATTCATGTTTTAGTGACTCGGTGAAATCCATTGAAGTTTTAACATATTTACACTTCAACTGATCATCCCTAGATCCTCTTTTTAAGTGCAACCTGTATAAAAAAATCTTTTGAGTCATCAAGGCAACCAAAACAAATAATCAATGGTTAAACTCATGCATGATTGTTTCACAAGTGATGACTCGTTACAATTGCGACAAGCACCTGTAAATATTGGTGCTCATGCTAGCCGTTATAGAATGCTATAGGGTGACATCAACTTCATGGCTCAGGGTGTGTTCGTTTTCGGGTCTAAATTTTATAGTTGTCACATAAAAAATCTTACTATTTAGAAGTACTAAATAAAGTTTAATTATAAAATAAATTACAGGCCTCTAGACTAATTTACGAGACGAATCTAATGAGGTTAATTAAGTCATGATTAGAAGACGATTATCTGTAACATCATTTTAGCAAAACATAAATTAATTAAGCTCATTAGATTCATCACTGAAAATTAGCACCAATCTGTCAATAGAGTTTTGTCATTAAATTAGTTAAAATATTTATAAATAATAAGATTCTCTTTGATGTGACAATCGCTAAATTTTAGAGGACAGGAAACGAACAGAGCCTCAAGTAACGACATTTTTAACGAAGTGTGCAGTAGAAATGTTTACCAGTTGCTCTAACAGACCTTAGTTTACATGAAAGTTTCCGACGTCCTATCCCTCGAGCATGGGCGATGCCTGATTAAAAGAAAACACTCGCAACAGTTAGTCTAACTTTTGTCCTACCTATCTCCGTCGACATCTCCAACACTCCTCTGATTACCTTATTGTACAAAAATACATGTGGTCAATACGAAGCTAGGAAAGCAAACAAAAATGGAAAAAAAGAAAAGCGCTGCGCCACAAGGAATGGTGTCGTGTGCCACCTAAAATCCACACATAAACCTCCAACTTTGACACCTTCTCCCTCATAAATAAATGGTTTCTCCACTTCCTCCACCTTTGGCTCTTCGGCATCCCAAGAGAGGAGCTTTTTTGCATTCTGGCCCCTTCCTATCTAAAATTTTATAAATAGTCTCTCAAGAACTATATTTCAGAATCCGGCTATTTGGTCACGCCATTCCGTATGGCGTGACACATGAATATGGTCACGCCGAACACTTTGGCGTGACCAAATGACACGTAGGAAAATAGGCTTGACACATAAGGATTGACCACGGTCACATTTAGTCACGCCATTCACTTTGGCGTGACCCTATACATGTGTCACGCCATACAGTTTGGCGTGACCAAAAGAGGCTAGATATTGGAAATTTAGTTTGGAATATGCTACTTTTAAAATTTTAGATGGGAAAGAGCCAAAATAGAGAAAAAGTTCCCAAGAGAGAGGCTGGTGGCCAGCAGCCAGCTCGTCCCTCTCTCTCTCTCTCTCCCAAAGCTCCCACCTTTCCCCTCTCTCCTCCCCAGCTTTCCCAATTCCCCAACCAGGCCTCGGCCAGCTCGATCGCTCGAATTTGTCCAAATTCGGTGTCGATTCCACGCGACCTTCGGGGAATCCGCGCCAATCTGTCCCCCACCAGCGTGGTTCTCCTGAGGTGCTTCGGCTCGCTGCGCTTCTTGGTCTCGTGGAATTCGACCGCTGAATTCGTCACCGCTGCCGTCGGATTCATTTCAGGGGCGGCGGCGCAGAGTTGGTCGTGAAAAATAGGTGCTTTAGTGCGCGCCGTGCTGAATTTTGCAGATTTGTGCGTGTCTCATGAGCTGAAAAGGTCGCTGGTTTTTGGTTCTTCAGGATTTCGTTCTGATCTGTGCGTGTCTTCTCCAGGTTCGGTTTCCTGCTGGCCTTTGATCGTTTTCACGATTTGAATAGGTGTAAAAAAATTCTATGTTGGTAACAAGAGGCTAGCTGATTTATTCGATCCATTTCCACGAAAAAGCTCCATTTCCCCTCTTTTCTTTCCTCGAATTCCCTGTTTCTCCATCTCCAGATCTCCAGTCCATACTTATTTTGTGAAGAAAAGTTTTGGTTTGACATTTCTGAGCCAAATATTTTCTACAAAAGGTCCATTTCTCGCTCTTGTTCCTCCTGATCTGATTTTTCAAGCTTTAGATTAGTCTCGATTTCCTTGGTTCCGTCGCCTTTCTCTAGTCAAAATGGCACAGGAAAGCTGCGACCTGAACAAGGATGAGGCCGAGATCCTGAAGCCTTCATCATCATCCTCACCTTCTCCTTCCCCAACAACAGCTGCACCACCGCCACCCACCACACAAATACCAGAACCACCACCTCAACAATCAGCACCACCATCACCGGCAGCAACAGCTCAGTTCGTGCCCAAACCATGTGGGGAAGTTCCTATAGAGTCTTCCAAGAAGCGGAAGCTGGCCGATGCCACTGCAACCGACGGTGGAGCATTGTCTGTGGTAACACCAGCCGAGCCATTGTCACCGGTGCTGTTTGTTAACCGGTGCAACATTTGTCGCAAGAGGGTCGGGTTGACCGGCTTTAGATGCCGTTGTGGGAACCTCTTCTGTCCCCGTCACCGGCATTCTGAGACCCACAATTGCTCGTTTGATTACAAAACAACCGGAAGGGAAGAGATTGCCCGTGCGAATCCTGTGATCAGGGCCGCAAAGATTATTAAGATCTGAGGTATATCACTTGATCTGTTCATTGTCTTGCTTGTTACACTTCATGTATTACAGAGAATTCTTGTGCAATGCTTATTATGTTCTTTTAGGTGTAATGAAGTGGCATATGCACCAGGCTGTCGCATGATATTGTAGTCTTCACGCCAAATTGCAGTGGTCTTCTCATTCATATAGAACTGCATTCGAGATAGCAATAATGCATCATATTATAATTTACTTTAATTAGAGAAATTCCATCTCAAGCAATTCTATTATATGATCACTTAATAATGTGGTGAGCTGTAAACCAGTTGTCGGGTCAGTTAGATTAGCTGTATCATGAGAAAGCTGCTTTAATTTGTAAGGTAATGGTTTTCTCAATTGGTACCTTGCTTTGATGAGATGGCTGCTACCTCGCTTTTATTGCTGCTTCTGGTAACAGAAATTGAACAAAGATATATGTGGCTATTTTTCTTTTCTTATATTACTGTAACAGCAATACTCATTGAAGTTTCAAATTGAACCCAACTTTTTAGTAGGTACTTATTTACAATAACTGAAAATATGTTGAAAAAAATCATCGCTTGGTTCGTTTGGATGCTTTCCTAGGCCTTACCTTTCCATGTCTTTTGTACTTTGTAGGCCACATGATCTACGAACTGTTGAAGGCCTAATGCTGGAGATGCTGCACGAGAATCATGCTGTCATCCCAGTCAATACATATGCATGATCTCTTGCATATTCTTGAAGTAGTTCCCATACAACCGAGCTCCATTAACATAGAAAAGACTACAATGAATGAAATCCAAAGGTTGGTTGTGGTGGGAAATACTTCATGCTTATTCTTCGTCTGCCTAGGGTTCAACTCAGCTTCTCAAGCTACCATGCATGCGGACGAAGGCAGTTGTACTAGAGTCATAATTTTATTGGATTCAACAATTTATTGTAGTATATTGTAATCGTCCCGGTTTGATTTTATTTAACACGATTGTGTGTTCTAAATGCCTGTATGATGTTTGGAGTTTCGATGCATGATGGAGAACAACATGCTGCTATGATCTGGTTGTCTCATTGGCCGGCAAATCATCTGTTTGTTATGACAGATGTTATGTGGTCTATGTGCAAGATTTTAAAGCTACTAACGTTGCAACATCGATGATATTGGACTCGCTAATATGTAGCATTATTTTATTATTTTTATTTTTATTTATTTTTGCAAAAAATTGATGACCATACCTTCAAGTAGTATTGCCAAAAGCTCGAATGATATGATAGAATTCAGTAGCAGCTGTTGACATAGGAGTTGCAACTGACAATGGTATGGATGGAATACAACAGCAGTCCGACATAGGAGTGCAGCTGACACTGGTATGGATGGATGAACCTCAACATCAATACAAGTAAAAAAAAAACTAAAACCTCATATCTGACTGGATCAGAAAGAAAAGGTCCCACGAATCATATACACATACGTCAGGTACAAAAGCAAGGAAGACCTTATACATATTATGCCAGCCTATTCTCAGATCTCAAGGTAGTAATATGCATGTTCGTTCTGTAGGTACTGCAAAGAATGAACTTAAAAAATTACAGCAAGCAGGGCCATGATGTCTGGTTATACATATATCAGTACTCAGTAGACCCTTTGGATATCCTACATTACAGTACCTACTTATTTCCGAGATATTCCTGGCTCTGCTTGTACTTCACGCTCCGCATTGTTGAGGGCATAATAAAGACCTTTCCCTTCAATACAAACAGAAGATCCGTCAACCAAACCTCTCCCTGAATATCTGTATCCTCTCTATATATTATGTACTCCGTATTATCAAGTGATTGACTCTACAGGCCTATAACAAGGGGAGCTTTACCATCTCTAAATTTCTGGTTGCAAGATGATGATGCAGCACCTTGACAATGTACATCAGCAGCAGCCTCCTCATCGAGTTTTACCTCAGCGTTACCTGCCTCAGCAACTTGCCCCCTTCTATCATCATTGTTGGAGTCGCTGCACAATATTTCAGCATAGTGAAAAAGGATTATATAACATGGAAGTACTAACATATATTCAAATACAAAACAGAATGTTGAGATTAGATAAAGAATGAAGAATACCCTGAATAAATAATCAGTCCAACAGCAACTGCAGCAAATGCTACATAGTACATCCAGTCGACCTGGAAAGGAGTGTTCATTTAATTGTGGTCTTGTGCTAGATGTAAGATACAAAGTGCAGATAGAGGGGCACTGACTATTTAAACCTTTTCTTGATAGGCAAAGACACGGATGAGAATAGCCCACATGTCAGAGGTTAATAATGAAAGGTTTAGCATTGTTGAGCCACTAATCTGCACAAAGTAACATATACATGTAAGCAAAAAAAAGTCTTATAAAAATATGCAGCACTTTATCCTAGAAACATATTGGTTATAACGTTTCTTGTACATGCACATAAAGAGACAAGAACATACCTTCAACAAAATTGGGACCAAGGAGTAAAACAAGAACATTGCAATTGCAAACCCAATAAATGGCACCACCTAATGACAAAACAATAATAATACTTGGCTTCAAGACTTGCAGAAAGAAATAATAAAGCAGAGAAATTTAGCTGAAAGGAGTTTCAAAGAACGAATAATCTGGAGATGCTCGAAACAAGAAAAAATTGTGAAATATCATAATATGCAAAATATGTTGCATCTTCAAAAGGGGAATTATGGAACTCTTTCAAAGCCCATCTAATGCAATATTACAATATTAATTTGCACGAAGCCTTAAATATGAAATAAAGGTTCTGCAAAAAAAACTAAGTAAAGCGTATTTGTGAATTCTTAATGGAAGGATGATGTCTGCAGGGGGAGGATCGGGAGTGATGAAAACTTACTGCATTAACATTCCAATTTATAGATTTTATTTCACTGCGTTCAAACACGCTTCTGAGGAACATATGTTAAAGAAACAGCACAACTCGAAAAACTAGCTGAAATTAAATTTAGTAAGGACTTAGCTCGGTATGATTTGATAAACAAAAATCAAGTTCTAGCCTCTAGGAGCAATAAGAGCTACACTACCGAATTTACTAACAAATTGAAAGTGCTCCTCTCTATTTTCGTGAATCTTGCTCCTGCAGTTTCATAGATTTATTATATATGGTAGAGGTTGGCAAAAAGGAGATCCTAATGGACAGCATGCAAAGTGTGAATGCACAGAAAGGCCAATATAAATGGTTCTTTTAAATCAAATAAGAGGATACATCTGAGAAATACTAATAAGAGCTCCAAATAGTCCCATCATCCCCATCAACTCAATTTGATCACTGGCCGTTACTAGAAACTCCTGATAGAAGAAAAAAATAAAAAAGGATGTCCAATAATGTTAGTTTTTAAAAGCATCATAAGATGGCATTTGTTCAGCACAGAACAAGAAAATATGGACAAACAGTCTAAATTTGGTCACTGATCTTTACCAGAAACTTCAAATAAAAAATATTATAAAAAATGTACACAAATTTAGTATCTATAAAGAGAAAGTCTACTGAAATATTACCTCCAGAAATAAGATTTGTAAAAACATAAAACCACAAACTTTCAGGTAGCAGATCTTTCAACTAAACTACAATGGTCATCACAACTTATACTATAGTTCCTTCCAAATTATTAGATTAGCTCAATTTTTGAATTATTATGGTAGCTCATTAACTTTTTTGTCCTGTTATCCTGAGATTATGTTCCTCAGGTAATGGAGCGAAATATCTTACCTCAGTAACATTGCTTATGGCATACAGGGTAGCCCCTGCAATCACAAGTATGTCACCTTTAACTGGGCTTGTGCCACCTGTGTACAAGAAAAATCCATGAACTGCTAATTGGATAGAAATTAAAAGATATTAAATGAATAGACATATATAAAAAAGAAGGAACTAGAAAATCCTGTAGTGGTTTCAAAGATCTATACAACAGATCTGACAAAGCAGACCTCCATTTAACTACAATTACAACTGGCAACATAATTTTCCATCTTATTTTTTTGAAAATAAAAATGGATCTTCTGTTGAACAAGACAAAAACAGAAGCATTCCTAATGAAAATTCATGTGAAATTTTGTCACCTTAATTTTCATGTATAAAATGGTTCATTAACTCTTGTTTGCGTAGGCTCTAAATGACCAAAATATAATGCCTGAAATTCTAAAATGAGGTATTTTATGTTGATATGTCAAACACGTCATAACCCACAGCTTAGGGCCGGCTATAAAAGGACATAGACAGTATTTGCTTCCTGATGATGACAAAATGTCCAATGAAATGCAAAATAAAATGCATGTATATAAAGCCAAACATTTATTGTGTACTGTTACCTGCCCTATCACCAGCATGGACGTCTGAAAATACAACCAACACTAGTCCTATGACACAAATAGCCACACCAATATATTTTCTGAATCTGTACTTAGTCTTCAAGAACATCCACGTAAGGAATATTACAGCAGGAATAGCCCAGCAGTCAAGAAGCATAACACTTGTCAAGGATGTGTATTCGTAAGCCTTGACCACTAAAAAGGGAAATAAGAAAGTTAGTATAATAATGTCTTTTTCCTATTCACGGTGTAAATTTACTGAAAGCCACACACGAAGGTTGCACATACCTAGGTAATTTGCCTCCACATCGACCAAGCCTAGTACCAGGTAATAGTACCATTTCATCTGAAAGACCATATGGTTAGGTGTTTATTTGTATATGCTAAAGTTCATTAAAATTGAAAAAGAAATCAAAAAATGGGTACAGTAGCTCTGGAACAGAAACAGTTGGAGGAATAAACACCGCTGAAAAGGGCGTACAACTAATTATCTATTTCATGAAAGGAATACAAGCTGACAAGTGACAACTAAAGAACCTACAGTTCACTTTACACAAAGCACCTGAATCTAACCTGTCAAAAGGTAGGATGCTGTTTTTCCTTTTATAGATGACTAGCTGCGAATGGTTATTCTTCTACATACGTGGTGGTGCTCAGAATGAATGCTTTGCCAAAAGTTAATTATGTCAAGCTCCCCTTTAGCATTCAGGTTAATTGACAACCTCCCCTTTAGCATTTGACCACTTGATGCCTATACTATATAATCTTTCTAACTTTGATACTTACTCATAAAAGTTACATTCTTTAACAATTTAACAATAGCACTGTGTGGCTGTGATCACAGTCGAGGTTGGATAGAAAGAGCGGAAGATTTGGCAGGATGGATGGGCTGTGTGTGAACCTGACCTGCAGAGGCTTCCTCCTACGAAGCAAGATGGTCCCGTACACAATTGTGAGCAGCAGGTAGTTGAGCAGGGACTGCGAGGTGGGGACATTGATACCTGCCAAGCATCATCATCAGTATACACCAGTTGAGTTGTGTCCCACACCTTGACAATGCAAGATGGTCCTGGACGGCACGCAAGAGTAAGCGATTAGTAACCAATTAAGGTTCCAGTCTACTTGACACCTAAACGCAAGATATCTCGAGAAAATTCTACGCGAAGAGAAGAGAACCGTTCCGGGAAGCAACAAATGAAACTCGAGTCAACGAAAGAGCAAGCGAGATGCGAGGATCATGTGCAACGACTGAATGGCATGACGATAACCCGATGCAAAGAAGACATGAAGAAAATGCCACCAAGACAGCAGAAGGGAAGAGTCCTCCAGACTCATAATCACAGACCGAAACAACTTTGTAATCAAGATGAAACAAGAAACAGGGGAGGCGGACCAACCTCGGCGGGAGAGCTCGGAGGACGCGAAGCCGGTGGCCGTGACGAGGAGGGAGACGAGCTGGCCGAGCCCCAGCGCCACCGTGGTCTTGCGGGAGCGCCACCACCCGCCGCCCGCGTCCCGGGACATTGCCACTGCTGCTTTTGCCGCGCGCCGAGACCCGAGATTTTGTTTTGCAGGGAAGGGGAGGGCAGGGGCACGGACGATGCGATCTCTGCTTCTTCTTCTGTGAGCACACGGGATTCGATTGCCCGCGGCGGCTGATTTCGAGAGCGGAGTGGCCCGGCCGAGCGGTCGCGATGTGTACGCGCAGGCCGAGCGGAATGGCCCAGCCGAGTTTTTTGATTTTAAATCACAATTTATAAATACTTTGAATCCACTCCACTCAAGCACATGCCACGATACTTGTTTTTCTTTTTCTTTTTTGGGTCTCAGTCTATCCTCACTACGCGCCACTCATAAACCTGTTGGGTAGATCCTGTCTATGTTGTCCCGCAGGCGTTCGGTCAAAAAAAAAGCTGGTAAAATGGTTGTGATGCCGCTAAGAAAATTTTTTGTAGCAGTATTTTAAAAATAGAAAGTAAAATGCGTAGATGACAATTTTAGTTATTCGTCTTTTCAATTTGATTGCCGTACTCAAGAATTCAAATCATGACCACTATAATAATCCCTACTCCCTCTGTTCTTAAATTGTTGACGTCATTGATTTGCGTTTGAGCATTCGTCTTATTCAAAATATTTTTTCAAATATATAAACTTAGAAGTTGTGTTTCATCTTCTTTCGATGATAAAATAAATTATTTGAAAATTCTTAAAATTTTTTTTGAATAAGACGAAGGATCAAACATAATGAAAAAAGTCAACAACGTCAATAAGAATGGATAGAGTACATATATGAGTCACTGATATCATATGTATAGTGCCCAAAATAGAAATTTGGGGGAAAAAAGTCGCAGCAACCAAAGAAACAATTGTCATATCATGCAAGAAGAAGCAGGTTCATTGTTTGTGCTTCTCTGTCGTGCCGACGTTTGTTTGACATCAAAGGGCACTTATGAATGCTCTCAAATGGGAGGTCTAGATGTTACAGATTTCTTTTATGGAAAAATAGTAGGGAAGATCTTTACTCATTTTTCATTAATAAAAGGAAAACTATAGGTAGGACGAAACGGATGGGATACGGATGGATATAGCTCATTCAATATTTTGTCATATATATTTTTCTCTCGGATCCGAAGTCGGAGCACATAGCGTAGATATCTATTTTCTAATCTCATACCATATCCCCTACTTGTTACTCATTTTTCATTAATAAAGGGAAACTATAGCTATGTAAAGCAAAAGACAAAAATATCAAAAGGAGAATAACAGACCCTTGTAATATCTAAGAAACAGAATATATCAAACTGAAGAAAAGCTTCATGTCCTTATTAAGGGCCTCTTTGGTTGAATTCTCTTTGGTTTGGCTTCTAGAGCAGTTCCTTGCGTTTTTGAAGCTGAACATCATTTTTGAGAAGTGATTTTGGGTTGAAGCGCCCGGGAGCAAGTTCTAAAAAATGAACTAGGGGAATTGTTTTTCTTAGGCTGAAAATCCTAGCTTCTTTGTGCTGGCACCCTTGAATGTGGTTCCTAAAAGTGAGAAGGAGCTATTTTGCTAAATATTGAAGGGGTAGGAGCCAGAGCTATTTTTTGAGGAGTTGTAGCTCAACCAAATGCATCTTAAATTATAATGTGCTTGGAGCAAGGCTTTGATAAAGACTTCTATGAAGACTTTGCAATGAAAGCTTTTCAACGACAACTTCCTTTTCTTATTAGAAATTTTATTTTTGCCAAAACACTTTGGTTGCTTACCACAAGTACAAATGATTGAACATTCAAGATTACAGCCAAACTGTTACAAATATTCATTTGTGATGATTATTCTCGCGTTCGTCTACCTTGTAGCTTGCTTGTTGTCATAGGTCCTGTTTGGGCCAGCTTTTCTATGTTTTTTGCTTCTCTAGGAAGCTAGAGAAGTGAAAAGCACTCCTAGGAAACTACGATCGGGGTCC
The DNA here is from genome assembly GCA_031894775.1 of Chloris gayana. NCBI lineage: Eukaryota > Viridiplantae > Streptophyta > Magnoliopsida > Poales > Poaceae > Chloris > Chloris gayana. Next base: position 412,542 of record JAUNZO010000794.1, read on the forward strand.
TCTAAAGTACAGGCTTCAATTCGAGAGTCTACTGTATTGGATAATAGCCCAAGAGCTAATCTGGGCCGGCCCACTTTGGCCCACAAGCCAAAGTGGCGCAGCCTATATATATTCAGCACCGGCCATTAGGTTAATCACGGTAATTAACCTAGCCACGAGACCTTTGGCCGCCGCCGCTCTCGTAGCTTGCAGCCGCCGTTGTCCGCGTGAAGAGGTGGTGCTGCTGTAATCCATCAAGCGCATCATCGAGCGCTAGCACGTTCGGTCACGTCGTCTTCCTCTCCGTATGTGTGGACGTCCGTAGAGGTGCTGCTGGACTGCGCACTACATCGAGCCGTACGACTACTTTCTCTACAACGCGCGACATCAACAACGCTTCCGCTCCGCCTGCGCGTCTAGTGGTAATGATCCATGATCCCCCTCTTACAAGGCTTTCTGGATGAACGGTAGAATAGGTTTCATGCTATCATAGCCTACCGGTTCCCCAACAGTTGTATCGAGCCGAGGTTGTGTAGTTTGTGATCTGGATCTTGTGCATATAGTTGATATGCCGATATAGTAGATGTGATCTATTACATGTTTTTGTGTACGGATTGATTAGATCAATCGGTCATAGGGAGGTTCATAAGGTGATGGGCGGATAGCGATACATGCATCATTGATTTATTTGTGTTCCTTCTCCGTGCGCGCGCGACTTGTCCCTACCGGCTGGAATCACCATCGGGACTAACTGCGTGCGCCGATAGAGGAGCCAATAGTATCATGATCATATACCACAGTCTGCTCATGGAAACCTAATGGAAATTGAGGCATTGTGAATGACTCGGAATCGGGCAAATATGATTTTTCCGATAGGATTTCCATTGCGATTTCATAGATACGATCTATGAAATCCTGTGAGGTTTCAGACCGCCGTACGGACACACGCCTAGATTGTTACAACCCTTTTTGGCCACATGTCAGCATTCGCTTCTCGCCTAACTTGTTTTTGCAGAGAATGTTGTGAATGGTATGGCCTGAAAAGATGCATGTGATGTATGTATGTGATTTGCATGGCCTGCGCGTCGTGATTAATTACAGCTGGGTTGAGGCTGTCATATTATTGTATAACGACCTGTGTGTCGACCTGTGATGCTTGATATTCTCATGTAATTTATTACTAGCTATTAGTTGTAGTAGCTAAGTGTTAGTTCATGGAGGCCTCAAGCATGATGGTCGAAGGATCGGGAGACATGGCGATGGCAATGGAGATGGAGATCACCATTTGAAAAAGACCATACTATTTCACAGTTAATATGATTGCCTGTGATGATGTTCCGGTCATCCTATTCTTTCATGTGTTATTTATATTGGATATGATAAACATGCTAGAATAGGTTCCCTCAAGAAAAATTAAATTGTGTGTCCTTCCAATAGCTGCACCTATTAAAATTATGATCGTTGTATGGTAGGTCTGCCAAAGTAGAGTACCTCAACTATCTTAATTATTAGGGTAAATGTCGGACATTTACATGCATAGTATTGGTTTAATTAACAAAGATATCAAAACGGTTTTGAGCTTTGGGACACGGTGTTGGCGCCGGGGCATGTGATGCCACCCAACAAACAAGAGTCACATAGGGATGTGATTAGCAAAGTGTTGCTTACCTATGTCACTAGATTTCTAGCGGTGATGCCAAAGCTCACTAGTGTCTAAGATGAATATGGATCTTGAACCACTATATGTCGTTTTGAGGGAAAACGATTCCAAGCATATAGTGGAATAATGAACTTTTGTTAAAATGTTTAATAAGAGTTTTACATTTACATAGTGCTTATTTTGCATATTTTCTGTTGTAGATCATGGCACCTACCGCTAGTAACACTTTCAACTTGCGCTCGCTTGAAAAAGAAAAGCTTAGTGGAACAAACTTTATTGATTGGTATTGCAACTTGATAATTGTTCTCAAACAAGAGAGAAGGGAATATGTTCTAGAGCTTCCCTATCCTGATGACCTACCAGATAATGCTACCGCCGCTCGGAAAAGGGAGTATGACAAGCATACCAATGATGCACTTGATGTTAGTTGTCTCATGCTTGCCACTATGTCCTCTCGAGCTTCGAAGCAATATGAGAACGCAGATGCCCACACTATGATTGAGGGACTCCGTGGCATGTTTGAGAACCAAGCAAGGTCCGAGAGGTATAACATCTCAAAGTCCTTGTTTGCGTGCTAGCTGAAGGTGGTTCTGTCAGTCCTCATGTGATCAAGATGATTGGTTACATTGAGAATCTGGAGAAACTTGGTGCTGCTCTTCACCCCGATTTGGCCACATATGTGATTCTCCAGTCGCTTCCCACGAGCTATGAGCCTTTCATTTTGAACTTTCAAATGAATAGCATGGAGAAGACATTAGCTGAATTGCATGGGATGCTTAAGACAGCTGAGGCAAGCATCAAGAAATCTGGTCCAAGTCAAGTTAACTTGGTTCAAAAGGATAGTAAGAAGCGAAAGTGCAAACCCAAGGCTAAGGCTACAGATGAGATCTCTAGCGCTAAGCCTAAGCCTGCAGCAGCTCCTAAGCCTAAACCGGCGGCTGGTGATCCTTGTTTTCACTGCAAGAAACCCGGTCATTGGAAGAGGAACTGCAAGCTTTATCTGGAAGAGCTGAAAAAGAAGGGTGGAGACACTTCTAATTTAGCAATGTTATTGAAATTAATAATGTTGCTACACGTCCGTATGATTCATGGGTATTTGATACCGGATCGATGATTCATACTTGTAAATCGTTGCAGGGGCTTAAAGAAGCAAGGAAGTGCGCAAAGGGCGAGGTGGATGCTCGCGTCGGCAATGGTGCAAAGGTTGCTGCGTTGGCCGTCGGAACTTATCCACTTTTATTACCATCAGGATTAGTTTTGGAATTAAATAATTGTTATTACATTCCCGCCTTAGGCAAAAACATTATTTCTTCAAAGTGTTTGGAGGAACATGATGGTTATGAGGTCATAATAAGGAACAAGTGTTGTTCTATTTATTTGAATGATATTCTCTATGGTAATTTCCCATTGGTTAATGGATTATATTACTTAGATCTTGAGAATAAGCCTATTTATAACATTGATGAGAAAAGGCTAAAGCCTAATGATTTGAATCCCACGTGGCATTGTCGTTTAGGTCATATAAATGAGAAGCGTATGAAGAAGCTATACAAATGGTCTTCTAAGTTCTTTTGATTTTGAATCAATTGATACATGTGAGTCATGTTTACTTGGCAAAATGACTAAGTCACCTTTCACGGGAAATAGTGAGAGGGCGAGTGAACTATTGGGACTTGTACATACCGATGTATGTGGACCAATGAGTTGCATGGCCAGTGGTGGATTTCAGTACTTCATAACTTTCACCGATGACTTTAGTAGATATGGTTATATCTACTTAATGAGGCATAACTCTGAATCCTTTGAAAAGTTCAAAGAATTTCAAAATGAAGTACAAAATCAATTGGGCAAGAATATTAAACTTCTACAATCTGATCGTGGTGGTGAATATTTAAGCCACGAGTTTGGTGAACATCTAAAGCAATGTGAAATTGTTCCACAATGGACTCCGCCAGGAACACCCCAATGGAATGGAGTATCCGAACGGAGGAACCAAACCTTGTTAGACATGGTTAGGTCTATGATGAGCCAAAGTGATCTTCCATTATCCTTTTGGGGATACGCTCTAGAAACAGTCCCTTTCACACTTAATAGGGTTCCATCCAAATCTGTGGAAAGGACACCATATGAGATATGGACCGGGAAGCGTCCGGGGTTGTCTTTTCTTAAGATTTGGGGATGTCGAGCTTATGTAAAACGTATGACGTCCGGTAAGATTTCTTCCAAGTCCGATAAATGCTTCTTTGTGGGATATCCTAGAGAAACCAAAGGTTATTATTTCTACAATTGGGAAGAGGGCAAAGTGTTTGTCGGTTGCAATGGTGTTTTTCTAGAGAAAGAGTTTCTCTCCAAAAGGGTAAGTGGGAGAACGGTGCAACTTGAAGAAGTTCAAGAAGCTCCAGAAAATGTTTCTTCTCCTCTATACCACAATTGGATGAACAAAATGTTGTTGAACCAATTGTTGAGACACTAGCCCCGCGTAGGTCGGAAAGGGCACGTCGCGCTCCTAAAAAGTTCACGCTCCTAACCACGGGGCAGCGCGACATATTATTGTTAGACAATGATGAGCCTAAGACTTATAGTGAAGCAATGATGGGACCAGACTCGAGAAATGGCTTGGAGCCATGAGATCCAAATTAGAATCCATGAGAGAAAATCAAGTTTGGAACTTGATAGATCCGCTCGATGGTATCAAAACCATTGAGTGTAAATGGGTTTTTAAGAAAAAGATAGACATGGATGGAAATGTTCACATCTATAAGGCACGATTGGTGGCGAAAGGTTTTAAGCAAATTCAAGGGGTTGATTATGATGAGACCTTCTCGTCCGTCGCTATGCTAAAGTCTATACGGATCCTTCTAGCAATCGCCGCATTTTATGATTATGAGATATGGCAAATGGATGTCAAAACAACTTTCCTTAATGGAAACCTAAGTGAGGATGTATACATGACACAGCTCGAAGGTTTTGTTGATCCACAAAATGCTAGGAAGATATGCAAGCTTCAAAGGTCCATCTATGGACTAAAGCAAGCATCTCGGAGTTAGAATCTTCGCTTTGATAAAGTAGTCAAAGGGTTTGGCTTCATTAAAAACGAAGAAGAGCCTTGTGTTTACAAAAAGGCTAGTGGGAGCGCGCTTGTTTTTCTGGTCCTTTATGTGGATGACATATTGCTGATCGGTAATGATATTCCAATGCTTGAAACTGTTAAGACTTCTTTGAGAAAGAGTTTCTCTATGAAGGACTTAGGAGATGCAGCTTACATTTTGGGCATTAAGATCTATAGAGATAGATCAAAGAGGCTCATAGGATTAAGCCAGGACATGTACATTATCAAGGTATTGAAACGATTCAATATGCAGGATTCCAAGAAAGGTTTCTTGCCCATGTCACATGGAGTTTCTCTTAGCAAGACTCGGTGTCCCTCGACACCGGATGAGCAAGAGAAAATGAGAGCGATTCCATATGCTTTGGCTGTTGGGTCCATCATGTACGCCATGATAAGTACACGCCCGGATGTAGCCTACGCTCTTAGTGTTGTGAGCGAGATACCAGTCAAATCCAGGAGAAGTTCATTGGGGAGCCAATAAGAATATCCTAAAGTACTTGAGAAGGACTATGGGTATGTTCGTAGTCTATGGAGGTGAGGAAGAGCTTGTTGTAAATGGTTACACCGATGCTAGCTTCCAAACCGACAAGGACGATTCGACATCGCAATCTGGATATGTGTTTTGCCTCAATGGAGGCGCGGTGAGCTGGAAGAGTTCTAAGCAAGAAATGGTTGCTGATTCAACGACGGAGGCCGAGTACCTTGCAGCTTCCGAAGCTGCAAAAGAAGTCTGTTTGGATCGGAAAATTTGTTTCGAGTTGGGTGTGGTTCCTAGTGCATCCAGTCCAATGGACCTCTATTGTGATAATAGTGGTGCCATTGCGCAAGCCAAGGAGCCTAGAGCACATCAAAAGAACAAACACATACTACGGCGTTATCACCTCATGCGGGACATCATCGCTCGAGGTGATGTGAAGATATGCAAAGTGCACACGGATTCAAACATCGCTGATCCATTGACAAAACCTCTCTCACAGCCCAAGCATGAGGCGCATATGAGATCCATGGGTATTAGATACTTGCATGATCAAGATTGATGTATGTGAGAGATTATGTTGCGTCTATGTTTATGTGTAAATGAATAAAGTGTTATTCTGTTCCTTGGATAATTATCATTACATTATTAACAAGTATGTGACTTGTTTGTGAGACTTTTGTTTATTTATGATATTATCCTAAAATGGTCCCTAGTTTCTTATCATTATGTGGGACAATAATGATTCATGAACTAGCACATGTATTAATTGATGATCATGTTTCACAGATCATAGATATGGAGATATCGAATCAATAATGTGGACACATGTTAGAGAACATGGTGTTGGATTGACCCACTAATAGACTTTGCTAAGATGTTATTTTGTGCCATCGATCGTTGTCTTTTATGATGTACCTTCGGGATACTTAGACCTGAGATCGTCATTGATTTCCAGAATGCGTAGTAGCACACTTAGGGATTACCAAACGCTACTCCGTAACTCGGTAGTCATAAAGGTAGCTTTCGGGTATGTTATGAAACATGTCGTGGGATGTGAGCGATCTAGATGGAATTTGCCCCTCCTAATAACAGGAGAGATATCTACTGGGCCCTCGTGGTAGTTGGATTTGAAAAATTGCATGGCCATGCTGATGTGATTAATAGTTAATCACGATAACTAAATGTTAGTCATGATAAATCTACTATTAGATCGAGTGAATGGTCGAGCTATCACAAGGGTGGCACGTATCTAGCCTTGAGCTTGACTGGTATCGTGTGGCAAAGGGATTGGTGTAAGTGTATGTCAAAGGTTATGCAAAATATGATCTTCGTGGACCTTCGGGTGTCGGTATGCTCTGCTAGGGGCCGATGCTGACTATTGACTAGAAATGGTTTCTAAGTCGTGTCTCGTTGGTCGCATGAACCTATGGGGTCACACACTTAAGGAGGGAAGAAAGTTGAGACATTGCAGCAGCACATACTGATTAACTCTAGTGCAAGTGGGAGATTATTGGATAATTGCCCAAGAGCTAATCTGGGCCGGCCCACTTTGGCCCACAAGCCAAAGTGGCGCAACCTATATATATTCAGCACCGGCCATTAGGTTAATCACGGTAATTAACCTAGCCATGTGACCTTTGGCCACCGCCGCTCTCGTAGCTTGCAGCCGCCGTTGTTCGCGTGAAGAGGTGGTGCTGCTGCAATCCATCAAGCGCGTCATCGAGCGCTAGCACGTTCGGTCACGTCGTCTTCCTCTCCGTACGTGTGGACGACGTAGAGGTGCTGCTGGACTGCGCACTACATCGAGCCGTACGACTACTTCCTCTACGACACGCGACATCAACAACGCTTCCGCTCCGCCTACTCGTCTAATGGTAATGATCCATGATCCCCCTCTTACAAGGCTTTCTGGATGAACGGTAGAATTTGTTTCATGCTATCGTAGCCTGCCGGTTCCCCACCATACTGTAGTGTCAATTAGGGACACTACAGTAATAAACAGTAAAAATCAGGGAAATATTATTCATAAACAGTGTTTGCTACCGTATCAATTTAGGGTACTGTAGACCCTCTTATGAATTACTTTAGTTATGGCTACAGCTCTCTGAGGGCCCTCATCCAGGAAACCATACCACTAAAATCTCAAAAGCAGCATATTACATTAAAATCAAAAGAGCAATTTGACCACACTACAACAACACGCCTCAATAGTATCTATTCACGATTCTTGGCATAAATAATATTTTGCTATGAGTTATCTTTAAATTCTAATGCAGAACATGAGTTGGTCACGAAATAGTCCAGGGAGGCGCTGTTTGATGTTGGTTTCCATGGAAAGCCGATTGTAGGTAATATCACCGTTAGTGACCTATTTACCTCACAGTGTGTATTCCTTTGTTTCCAGTCAGATGGAACATTGAAGCTCACTGTGTTTCTTTGGCGTCAATTTTAGTTTTCACCCAACATATTTTGCTTGATTACTATGTCACCATTTCATATCAGATGTCTTGAGATAGCACCTTGTGTTTTGGTTGACTTGGTCAGTAATCGATAAAAAAGTGAAAAGATGTCAATTTTTGTTGGCATTAGACGACATCGTCATGCGATAGGTGCTGACATTTTCTAAGGTTCACCGAGATAAGCTTGATCTTAGGTGTGTCACTAACCCACTTATTGACGTTCCTAGAAAGTTAAATAGACTCTGCAAGCGCACGAAAAATATCGCGCTACCACTTTGCCCTTAATAGTATCCCAAGGATATTGAATTTATATTTATACCCCTTCACAAAAAAAGAATTTATATGTATGCCAACAATACGTATTTCTTTTCTAGTTCGTCCAAATATCATAAGAAGATGGTATAATTGGAAAAACATTCTATAGCGACGGTTAAAAATGAATTGTAACGGCGGGTATGGCCACCCACCGCTACTAGTGCGTAGCTACAAATAAAGGACTAGCGGTGGGTATCCGGGATCCGGAAATCACCCGCCGCTACAGCCCAAATAGCAAAATAAAAAAACAGTGGGCCCTTGTCGAGCCTACCTCGCAATGTCGACGGCGGAACCGTCGCCCGAGCACCAACGTCACCGCTTGGAGAGGGCGGATCCGTGGCCCACGCATGCCGTCGTCGTCGCCTAGATGGTGGTCGGATCCGTGGCCCCGCGCGTCGCCGCCGCCGCCCGGACGGGGATGGATCCACCCCCTCCCCGCGCACCACGCCGCCGCCACGGCTAGAGGGGGAGCTGGATTCGTGGCCCCCGCGCACCATGTTGCCACAACCTGGAGGGGGTCGAATCCGTGGTCTCCGCGCGCCGCACCCGGAGCCGGAGAGAGGAGGGGCGACGACCGGTGGGATGAGTGGTAGCAGGAGGAGGTGGTTGGTGGGGGCAGCGGCGGGAGGTGTGGGGCCGGTGAGAGGAGGGACGTCGGGAGGAGGGTCGGCCGCCGACGAGAGGAGGGGCAGCAAGAGGAGGTGGTTGGTGGGGGCAGAGAGAGAGAGAGAGAGAGAGAGAGAGAGAGAGAATTATGAGGGAGGTGTGGGGAAGTAGAGACTCGTCGAGGTTGACGAGATTCTATCGTCGCTTGTCGCCCATTGTCCGGGGCCATGCCCCGAGATCCTCCAGCCTATGAACCCGACTCGCCGATGATGATACACGCCATCGTAGGACGCTCGATGCGGCGCCCACTCTCGGAACTACACTGTGTATACGTACCACTCTCCGGAACAGTAGTTGGTGCATACATAGATGATACAAATCCGATACAACAACCTTTATTAAATCCTCGGAGGGATAGTAGCTAGGGGATACAAGGGCTGGATTACATTTAAAGAGGTGGATAGGCCAACCTCACATAAAAGAAAACACACTCGGAAAGCATCATAAACTCCACATGCAACATCGAGCGAAGGATGCGACCTACTCCTCATCCTCGTGGTATTCTCTATCTTCGTCCGAACAAATAAGCAATGGGTGAGTACATAAGGTACTCAAGAAGCTCTACCACTAGCAAGGGATAATATTTATGCAATCTGGTCGTGGTCAAGGTAGGGTCGAGTTTAAAAGATAGCACGGATGCGGGGCTTACTACGGAAGCAAAGAGGCTCTTGAAGAGGAAAGTAATTTTCATAATTTTAGTTGGTTGGACCTGGGGGAGATGTTCATCAATCCCGACGAGTTCCCATTCTTTTTAGATGAGCCTTCCGACCGGAGGTCATAGCAGCTACGGCACACCGGGCCAACACCATTTCCAAAACACACTGGCACAAGGCTGCCAACTCACACGTCAAGGTATTATTATTTGTGACTAATTAACGAGAGCTCAAGGTTTGGCGTGTCAATATACCGTGACAACGGACATCCGGATAATTTTTTACACTCTGCAAAGGTTGGTACACTTTACCCACAAGCTATATGTTCTTAGCTACGGAACACATAACGCTGCCACCGTAACTAGGCACGTCCACAAGTCCACCGCGAATGCCCGAGGATCCGACACGTATGACACAAGCATACCGTCCACCATATATATGCAAAGTACTTGGACTTCACCAAATAAACGATCCCTGGACCTCCGTCATCTACTATACCCGGTGGAACTTCTTGCTGCGTAACCCGAGGTTTGGTGCACGATCCTGCCCATAACAGGTTCCGTGGTTGTACACTAAATCACCAATTTGGCGTCCGAAGAACCGGTCCTTATATGGCAGGGCAAACACTCGTCCATCCCAAATGGACATCACCTAACATCAAGTACTCTACACCAGTACTAGGAGTTTCGCCCACGGCCGATATCATTTCCCACCCAACTTCACCTTAACACAGTTGGTCTAATCACCCAACCCATCAACACACACCACAAAACATATTTTCACCCATTTTTATAAACAAGGTATATGATGATAGATAGTAACAGTTCTTAAGCATGATACTAATATATCATTAACATCGTTAACAATACATCTAGGTGGATTCTAGTGATCTAATGGCAATCAAGGGTATAATATTCGCATCTATAGTGATTTGAACATTATCATATAACAATTGGGCTCTAGCAAAATATTTGCAAGGATAATGCATATTAAGAATACCTTCATATATAGGTGCGAGACTAAGTAGAGTAATAGAATCAATTATGATCAAGGAATTGATAGAGCTTGCCTTCTAACGAGTCCTCGAAGTCTTTCTCGTAGTCGGGGTCTTCGGGCTCCTGCTCCCGGTTCTCCTCGTCCGAAGACAATGTTAGAGTACGTAAGCTACGACATGTAAAATAATGAAAGCAAAAAGTAATAACGAGGAAAAACCAAATAAAATGGAGTGAAGAGGAAGGTTCCGGGGTCTAGGGTTCGCCACGAAGATTCCAACGGCGTCGAATCGCCTAAAACGGAGCTATGGTTGAAAAGTTATGGTCTGTGGGAAGTGTAGGGGTATTTTTGTAAAAATCAGCTAGGGTTTTTATAAAAGAATAAATAAATTTTGGTAATTTTGGAGAAGTGGAGGGGCTAAATGCAAAAATGTATTTTCAGAGCTAGCCGGGGACCTATTTGAAATTTTTGAAAAGTTCGGGGGCTTTATATAAAAACCTAAGGGCTCTTAACTAATATGGGAAAAGGTCGGGGGTTTTATGTAAAAGTGGTTTTTCCGAGGAATATAGGATTTATTTCCTAAAGGGAAAAGGCGTGGGCTGGGTCTATGGACCCCGTGCACCGGCGGGTGAGCCGGTCCACGGGTCCACGGTGGACCGGAGGGCGGTGCGGGGCTTGGGCGTGTCGGAATTGCGGATTCCGGCGGCCGAAGGTGGCTGGAGGGGCAAGGGACGGCGCGTCGAGGGTCGGGAGGTAGTGGCGGAGGTGTGGGGAGGGACGACGACGCGGGGCGGCACCGGATGGGGATGAGCGGCCTCGGCGGAGCTTGTCGCGGCGGCGGTGAAAGGGGAAACGGCCGGGGCCCTGTTTGGAGGGAGTGAGATGGCCGGGGAGGTGCGCGCGGCCAAGGCGGAGCCAAACGGTGCGTTGGCTTGGGCAGGGAGGGATTGAGGCGGTCGGGCGACGAAGGGGCAAGGTGAGGTTGGCCCGCGACCGGTGGCGGAGGCGGGGAGAAGGGGGAAGAGGGGAGAGGAGGGGCGGAGCTTGCCTGCGGGGTTCTCCAAGAGGCGGTGGTGAGCAAGGGGGAGGGAAGGGCGACTTTTATAGTGGGGAGGAGGGGGTGGCGACGACGACGACGGCCATGGCGTGGCGGCCCTGCCGGGCGCGCGGGGAGAAGGGAGGGGGCCCGGTATGGGGGCTTGGAGGGCGCGGCGCGGTTGCCGGGGTGCTCGGGTCGGCACGTGCCGACGAGTGGCCTCGACGGCCGGCCGGAAGCGGGGATCGACGGGGAAGCCGGGGCGGCCGTGCGTCTAGAGCGCGGTGCGCGGGCGAGGGATAAGGATGAGGACGGCCTTGGCGTGAGGCGGGGTTGGGGCGCGGGCGAGCTTGGCGACGTGCGCGCGGATCACGGCTAGCCGGAGGTGGGGGACGGGGTGGCGAGACGCCGGGAGCGTGACGCGCGGCGGCCGGCGGGCATGGCCGTGTCGCAACGAGGAAGAAGGGGGAGTGGGGTCGGGTGCCGGTGGGCTGGACCGGGGAGGGGGGCAGCCCAGTAGGGATTCATTCCTTTTTGTTTTTTTTTCTATTTTTCCGTTTTCACTCCTTAAGCCAAAATAAAATTAAATAAAAATCAAACAAATTCCAATGAGTCAAAATAAAATAAAGAAAAATAAAAGTAAAACAAATAAAACAGAAACAACCAAGTTTGCAATCGTTAGGATTTTATTTAAAATTTCTACATGTCATTTTCCTATACGTGTAGTTTGGGTTTTAATTCCTAGTTAATTTTCGTAAATATTTTTTCTGAATAAAATAAAATGATTTATTTAATATGGCCAAAAATTGGGGTGTTACACTCGAGCCCGATTCCCTATCCTGTCTTCTCGCGAGCCCCACAATAGACCCTCCATCCTTGAAGTAAAACGATGACGACCACCAAGCGCGAGTGAGCCGGTTGAACGCCGCCAACGGACTCTTGTACACACACTCCTCAACGGGAGCCCCACCCCACAAGCTTGCTGCCAGCGCCGGAGCGGAGTGCTAGAAGGGCACGACCGAGCTCGGAATGGACTTGTTTGAACTTGAAGCCATCGCCGCCACGACCTCACCTGTGGCTGCCGAAACCCTAAACCTAGAGAAAGGGAATCCTAACCTAGGACCTAAACTACCAACCGGCGAGAGGACAACAATCTCCGCCATCCCGATGCCTTGAGGGCAATCGGACATGGAGGAGATCGCCGCCTCCGCCGGCGGTGACTGCACTCCTTTTTTCCTCCTTTCAACTGAAGTGCTCGGGAGAGGTTTCGAGACGTGAGGAAAAGGTAATTTTTTAACATGAGGGCACACTACCATCGAACAAAGTTGTCACTACCTTGTTCAAACTTCTCTACAACAATGGGATACGTGAGAAACAACGTAACTTCGAGTCTAGACACCATGTCTAAGTCTTTGATTAAATCCTTAATCTGGCAATATTAATAAAAGAATGATGTACTCATAAGAAAATAGTTAGCAAACTTACCTGACTCAATAATGCATTTGACGAATGCTTGCTAAGAGTAGAAGACATCTATCAAGGTGCAAGGTTAGGGGGAGCGACAATAGGCTAGCACTTCACGGTACTTCCCCTCATTCTCTTCCTATTTCCTTAGTATTGGAGTGGAGGGCTAAGCCTAGTTGTGGAGCTCATCTTGATTGATTGATGATCTGATTTGATCAAGCCCCTGCTTATATAGGATCCCAACGGGCAGTTGAAGATATCTGAGACTGGTGTCAAATGACCTAGAACCACCTTAGGAACCTCCCATCTCTCGCCAAGTTTCCATACCGAATTGGGATGTTAGAGGAGCCAAGTCTAGCTCGACCGAGCTCAACCTCGCCTCAATGGTTCTGTCCTTTGACTGATGGGTTCTCCAGAGCGCTCCAGTTAAGATTCTTGGTGATTTGCCTACACTAGTGCTGGGTAGGCTCTTCTTGGACTTTTTTTTGAGGGGAAGGCTCTTCCAGGACTTGTGTAGGATAGTTTTGGACCAAAGTTTACGAGCGTAACTTGCACTTGTGATTCGATACAACTACTGTCTTGTCATTTCAGCTCGTGTCTTCTTATATATGAAAGGTATAACTTTGTCACCCGGACTCTAAATTGAATTATTCGAAACACTATTTCATATAGCTCGAGGAGTTCTACCACATGGAGTCAATTGTGGCATTTCTCTGATCTGTGCTATGTTATATCTAATTATCTATGCATAAATCACTTGCATTCAAATATTCACTGTTGATGGTTAGTTGTGAATGTTAGAAGATTAGGGAGATTAATAGTTTTAGGAAATAAACTGTCTACCCTCTATTCTATTCCTCTGAGGGTGCCGCTCACAATGGATATTCAGACTAGAGTAAGGATATATAGACTCTACTTCACACGTTACAAATTTTGTTTATTTTTTTGGAGTGCTAAGCGATCCCTAAACCATGTTACCGGCTCAATAAATCATGTTGGCTCCTTAAATCGAATATATATATTTCCTACCACACACATGCGAGTTACATGTCATGATTATATTATATATTTGAGATAATTCTAATCGGATCAGGTGGAACCCCCTACTGTATTTTCAGGTGGGATCCCCTACTGTATTTCACCAGACCTTGAGACGATTCGCAGTGGGATACGGCAGCCGTTGCGCTAAACCATTTGCCGTAGAAAAAACGCTGCAGCGCTGCCCGGTAAAAGGGACGTCAAAACACCGTAAGGTCAATGTACTGGTACAGCCAGCGTAAACTGTTTGTTGCGCTATGGAGTCCTTTTGCAGTTGTAGGCAGCATAAACAGTTCGTTGGAGACTAACGACCTGTTTGGCATGGCTCCACTCCAAAACTCTAAGAAAGAGTTCTTTGGAGCCAGCCAAACACCCGAACTCCAAAACTCCAGGAGCAGCAACTCCAGGTAGAGTTGGTGGAGGCGTGGAGCTGTAGTTCAATTTGGTGGAGTACCTCTTTCCAGCTCCAAGGGTGTAGAGTTGTATGTCCTTACGGAGTTGGAGTAAAATTACCCACCTTTACCATTGATTACACAACAAATCAAATCGTTTTCTTTTCTTTTCTCTTCTTCCGCACGAAGGCTCCTCCCGAACCAGCCTCCGCCAGCGGTACGGCCACGTCCTCGGTCTGCGCACGGCCCCGATCTGTGCTCGCCCGCGGTTCTGCGTCTCCCGTTCGCGTGCGGCATCGATCTGCGCCCGGCCCCGCGAGCCTGCTCGCGAACCAGCGTCCGCCAGCGATACGGCCGTGCCCTCGATCTGCACGCGGCCTCGATCTACGCCGCCTGTTGTTCTGCGTCTCCCGTCGTACAGCGCCAGTCCCGTTCGTGAGCCTGCTAGCCGTGGCCTCCTGCACCGGCCAATGCCTCCAAAGGTAATTCTTTTTTCAATTTGCAATCATGATTGCGCTAGCTATGCGATGGATCAACTAGGCTGTATCAACTAGGCCGTAGAGCCTGTGCATGCATAAATTACTATGCGCAAGCGAAAAGTAACAATTTACTTTCAATATTAAATACAAAGAATATTTAAATTATTCTCGACAATACAGTCATATATCCATGGACAACAAAGTCTTTTCACCCTCCAAACCGATCTTTCTAGAGCTGGACACACTCTCATTGCCAAACACCTTGAAAAATAGCTCCGGCTCCATAATGAGCAGCTCCACCTTGGAGTTTTGGAGCAGAGCTGCTCTAAGATGGAGCAGAGCCATGCCAAACATGTCCTAAATGACCTTTGTTTATTGGCTATGATAGTTGGAGGAGTGAATAAAATATATGGTAGTTGGATATGGAGTAGTTATATAGAGTAACTGAAGTGCGAGAGAAGTTGATATAGAGTAAATTTTTTAATGATGTAGATAGAATATTCCTTTTAAGTAAAAATATAGAGTTGTAAGAGTGCGGATAGTCCGAGTGCATCATTCCGTCGAGTAACAAAAATTGCACATAAAATATTTACCATACATATCAATAATGTTAATTTTACACTGAGTATTTAGAAATAACTATAATATAAACGGACTGATTAATGTTGAAAGATATAACAATGCCAACATTTAGATATGTTAATTAATTAATATTAATATTTTGACTATAAGAGAACATTGTTATTTTTAGACTTTTAGATTTTGATCTAGTAACACGGTAGGAAAATTTTCAATTAGCTCAAAATTAATAAACCTCAATATAACAGATCTTACATCTCATTTTTTTTCAGCATGTTAAGAGCCATATCTAGTTAATATAGAGTTATATCGAAGAAAAAGGATTAGACTCGTTTGAGGAACGAGTTTTGAATGTGATTTCACTGGAATTCGAAGTAGCTGTGCTCCTCCGCCACGTCATCGAGCCCTCTCCAAAGCGCTCCCTCTCACACCTCATGCCATGGCCTCCGGCGCCGTCGCCGCCTCGTCAGCGGTGTCCGCGGCCACCACCACCTCCGCCTTCTCCCCTACTCTCCCATTCCTCCAACACGCAGAATCCCGCCGCAATCACCGAGCTAGCACCACCAGGACAATAGCTTTCTCCGCTCGCCGCTTCCGGCGTTTAAACCCTAGCACCAATCCCAACCTCTCCCGCGGCAGGGAGGCGCCCGCCCCGGCCCGCGCCCCCGAAGAAGGGTTCGGTGCCCTCGAGGCGGAGCTTTGGCGCCTCCGCCGCCGCGTGGAGCTGCGATTCCACCGGCTCGCTGCCGAGGCCGATGAGGCCTACCGCGACCTCAGCTCCGCCGTCCGTGTCGTCAGCGGGGACCGAGTGGTCCTCACCTTCCGCCGTTCATCGCTGCGGTTTGCCGCCGAAGCTGTCCTCTGGTCGCTCGCGTTCGCTGTGGCGGCGCGTGTGCTGTTGGGGCTGTTGCTGCGGGCGTGGGGGCGACGGGGCTGGGGAAGGGGGTGGTGGGGTGGACGAGGTGGCGGTAGTGCTGTGGTGCGGAGGAGGGACCGGAGCTTGGGTGGGAAGGAGGTGGTGGTCGCTGTCTCATCTCCTGTGGCGGCAACTCCGACCAGCCGTGTTCCAGAACCAGCAAGGGGGTTAGGAGGAGGGATACACAAGCGAGGCTACCGGAGTGGTGGCCAGAGATTGAAATGAGGGTGACGGAACCTGGACCAGAGATGGAAAAGTGGGCAAGGTTGGCTAACAGATTGGTCCGAGGTGAGTGCTTATACTCCCTCCCACTGTCTTGCATGAGATATGATATTGCTTTCCTCGCAAAAAGTTATGACATTGCTTAATTCAAGGGTTTAGGGTCATATATACATAAAACTAACTAGGTTCATTATATATTGTTGGGAGTATGTGTTTAGTGCTAGCATATTTGTAAAGTGACTTTTCTACATATTTTACTCACAAATTTGCCATGGATGTTGGTGTTTGTATATTCCCTGTATGCTTGTCATGATCTATATACGTAACTTTTCGTTCCTTTGGTGGCAACATTGCTTTGGATTCCTCCATTCAAGATTTCAGTTGGCACAGATTTAGTGCCAATATGATGCTATGCGGCACAAAATTAGGTCCATTACTTATGTTATATAATACTAGATATGGTAGGTACCATCCTTCTGAAATCCTAATAGTATTGGTTTTCGTTACAGGAAGTGGCAGGAATGTTATGTTTGAATTCTGATAGCACATTTCTTAGTTCGTATGGCTTGGACCTTCAACAAAAATTTAAAACAAAATCATTTTCTAGTCTTTGAAACTTTTAACCATAACTTTGTTGATGCCCGTTAAAGCTAATTATTTAAAGATTGTTACATAATGAAATGTAATTACTGTCCTTATGGATTTTCATGTTTCCTTTAATTCCATTATTAACTAGCACTGTAGTATCTCCAGTAAAAGACTAGAAGCTGTGTGGCTTCCTATTTATTACATAGATAGGAGTAACAAAGGTGAAAATTCAATACCACCATGGCATTGCTCACCAGGCTCCTTGGTAACTGGTCTGGATAGGATGTACCACATAAATTTTGCATCTGTTATACAACGGTCAAAATTTGTAACCGAAGGTTAAGCCATGTAATTACAGTAGTATTGATATTGCCATATTTCTGCTATTCCTTTCCATATATCAATTCACGCAATTGGTAAACCATATTATTAGGTAACTATAATTTTTCTTTGGCAGGTATAATTTGACCATCTTTCAACATTCTCTTAAAAAATTCTGTGCATCTTCATTTCTGAAATTTTTAAACCCTTTTTTTGTCCCAGCTATAATTGATAATAGAATCACGGGGAGGGATTACAGATATGATGATGCAATTCAAGTTAGTGCATTTTACCCATTGTTACTTTGGTGTTATACCTTTCATATCCTTGAATCATATTCTCACATCTATGTCGTGTTTGAGCAATAAGTACCGGCTTCCTCTTCAGTCGTTATGCCATCATTAGTAGTGTCAGAGCCATAAAGGGAACTACCTATCATGGTCCTTTAGGCTGTAATATCGTTGTAAATTGATTAGTAGTATGCAGATGCGATCTTGTTTTGTGTTCTTAGCTGTATTTCATGTCAAGTGGTTCCTGTTGTAGCATATATAGCAGTTTTAGTTTCTACTACAGCAGCAGCAGTAACAACAACTGCAGTAAACTGCAAGGCATGTATCATTGAATGATTGAATCGAATCATTCACAGCAAGGAAAATATTTTTTCTTATCTGTCGCTAGTAGTATCAATGAGATATCCATCACAAACCAACTCCATTGTATATCCATCACAAACAAACTCCATTGTATATGTTGATACTAGCTTTAGGCTTTTATTGTTGTTTCCATAGCCTGCACTTCTACTACATAAGTATAACTATAACAGATGTTAATATTTTGCTTAGGCATGGTTCTGAATGAATGAACATTTTATTTGGGTAATTAACTCCAATATAGTTACTGATAATGCAGTTTGTCAAATATACTTGTCACTTTTGTTTAACTATATCTAACTTTTGAATGCAGCTAAGGCAATTATGCAAGATATCAGGGGTTAAGGTATCCTTTGACACTGAGAATGCTCGTGATTCCTTCTACAGGGCAGCAATAAACTTTGTGCTAGATGATTGCAGCAAGTATGCTTTGTTTTATTATCCCATAAAATTTGTTGTGGTTTCAGTTACTATATTCCTGACCTCGCTGTACATTTTTGCTGCCACATTTTTTAATCTATGCTTCTCTCTACACATTTTTTTTTTATAATCTCCGTTTTCATGTTTTATCTGTATGTTGATACTGTGTTCTTAATAAAGAGCAGGACACGATATTGGGGCAGCACGAATTAATGGTGAGAATCCAAGAGAGTTTCTTGCCGGTCTTGCTAACAATATTGGACTGGACAAGTCTCGGGCTGCCACTCTTGTATGCGCATCGGTTGCTGTTCACACACGTACATGTTTCTTGCAATGCTGGGTATGGATGCAGAGTATTTTATATTCTTATAAGTTATAACCTTATAAATGTTGATTTCATTTTTCTATTGGCTGCAGGCACTAGAGATTCAAGGAAAACGACCAGAAGCGCTTGATGAGCTTGTGAAGATTTGTAGGATTCATTACATATTTCCACCAGAAGACAATTCTGTATGCATTTACTTTTCAGAACCTGCATGCTTAGTCTTTTGGCTTTACACCAGATAACTCTAACATATCCGAATGCAGTATGTTTTAGGAAAAAAAAACTAAATCTTTATTTACTAATGCAACAACGAAAGCTCAAGTAGATTTCTATGGCATAATCTGCTTTGGCCTGGACTGGGGCATAGCTTGTTTAGAACGTCGAGCGTATGTTGATTAGCATATTTATGGTTGTTGTTTACTTCTTAAAGCTTAGCTTTCTTCTGGATCCATGCTGGTGACCCAGTTTTGACATGCATCAATTTACCTGAGTCATTTACTGACTATAATACAAAGATGGGCATTTGATAACTTGATTTGACAGATTAATTCTTCTAATTTATGTGCATTTTCAACTATGCAATAGTTCTATGTATGGTCGAGCAAAAGCAGCATCCAGTAAACATATGAATAATCTACAATTCTTATTGTATTAATATTCTCTTGTTATAAATGTCAACCCACTTTGTCTTTCTCCTTTTGTGTACCTTAGGCTGAGATGGAAATGGTAGCTGCTGGACTTAAAAAGAATTTGCAAGTTGTTGAGAGGGTACGCCTGTTATCTCTATACAGGAGTGTATGTACTTCTGGAAATTTCAAAACAGCTGCAGAGGCTCTTGGCCTGGTACGTACTCGTCTTATTTTGCAATGTTGAGACGTTTGCTCTATTATAGGTCAAATAGAGTGTTAACTGTCCTCCGGAACACTAACTGATTATTGGACGTCTGTATGAATGGGGCTTATGTTCTGCAAATACACTACAATTTTTGATGGAATCAACCATTTCAAGACAAAGTACAAAATTGACTGATTGACATAGCAAGAGACAGTAAAAAATAAAGTAGCAACTCTAACCAGGATTTATTCTTTTGTAGACTTAATTTTGCATATGGCTTTGAAGAATTGCACTTGTTTTTTCACCCTTAGACCTTAGTTAATGTTACGCTGAGCTTATTTGTATTGTCTTTCCTCGTTGTCACACAGAGTTCGCCTAATGAATGAGCAAGCAAAATACTTTGATATTGTCAGTAAACTTCTAGTTCTAGCTTTCTGATGCCATCAGCCGTGAAGCTGATCATGGACACCGGGACAGTTGAAACTTCTGGTATTCTTAGCCGGTTAGCCCTAACACTCCGCTTCACATTGAGAACAGAACTGCCCCAAGAGCGATGCTGAATCATTGACTTATTTGTCTGGATTTTTTCATTTTACGCAGCAAAGGGTGCTTTGTAGCTTGAATGAGTGTGCGACATCAAATATCCTTTCTGTCCGTTGATGATTGGGTCATGACGTATTGTATTAATTCATGGTGTGGCATCCACCTGAATGAGGTCATCAATAGGTCTATGCAATGAAATGCCCAACGCATTTTGGTCGTGTGTTGAGTTGGATATTGAGATGTGTAATGGGGACTCTGTTGGGATATATGCTGTTCTTGTGTATTGGGTACCTGGAGTTCAATTTTCTGTGCTAGAGTGCTAAACAAAGGGTAACTTTGTTCATTACCCTGAACAATAAGATTTCAATTGTTCTCACATGGAAATTCATAACATAACGGCCTAGTAGAATTTAACAGGTAACAAAAAACACATCTTCAATAAACAGTGTCCAGAAATTTAAGAAATACTAATTTAAGGTGCATGCTTAAGTAGGGTAATCAGATACTAATTTCTATACTGAACTTTCTCCTGCGTTGAAATGAAAGCCTAAAAATCATCTTGAGACTATTATTTCTTGTTGGTGGTTTGGCTTGTACATGGTATACAACTAAACAGTTCTAGGTTAGTCTTCAAAATGTTCCTATTTAAACATGAAGATTACCTGGATGGTACGGAAACTAGCATTGCATCTATAAACCGTTTTGTTACATATCATAAGCTACAGTCATTTTTTTTTCATATTGGAATTTAAGGTTGGGTGCGCATCATCACCTCACATATACAGTCGATTAGAAATATACAGCCGTTCAAGAGACTGACCGTGTGTTTTGGAGGGTAGCCAGTGAAAAGAGAAACAGTGCGAGCGTAAGCGGTGAAAACTGGGTTTTGCCGCCTCACCCTTCCAGAGTAAATGGCAAAACAGCTAGAACCTTTTGCATATAATCTGTTTTGCACAAACTCTCTTTGGTGCTTGGGCCATAATCTGAAGCTGAAGCTGCTGCCCAAGCTGTACCAAAGAGACCCTGGTATAGCTTATCCATTTTTTCCAGCTTCAGCTTTAGATTATGGCTCAAGCAATGAGTTTAAAGGTAAGTTTAAAGAAGTGCTTATGGGTAGACGCTGCAATGAGTTGTTTTCATTGTTGTACTAAGCGGTAAAATGTCGCTTTTCACCGCTTACGCGCGCGGCGAGCGGTGTCTCTCTCTCCAAGCCGCAAGCGAGCGCACTCCTGGCAACACCCATGAATTGGCTGCGGCGTTTGTCTTTGGTGGGGGAAACGGCGGGCGGAGCTCGCAAATCGATGGTTTTGTGCTGTCCTGTGAAGGAGGGGCGGCGTCGGATGCGAATGGCGGCATGGTGGTGGGCGTGAGCGTAGGGGCAACGCATGTCCTTGCGGGTGCGAGCGCAGCGATGCGCGCGAGCGAGCGTAGGGTTGGCGTGCACCCTGCCGGGCACGGGTTCCGAAGAGTGTCGACGACACTATGGTTCCAGTCGATTCATGGATGGTTCGTGGCCACATCGAAACTCTGCACGACACGTGACCAAAACGACTATCCATCCCAAGGCACCCCCATCTCTTCTATCTCTATCATCGTGGTGCTGTCATGAGAAAATATATGTTCTAGCTGAGTTAAGTGAGATATATGTTCCTGCATCTCACTTCATTTGGTCAAATATATGTTCTAACATGTGAACGTGCTTTCTTTATTCATTTTAATATTTGTCATATTGTACATTTAATTTATTTCAATACAGTATCTAAAATCACATAAAACATGTATCTTATAATTGTCTTACAACCTAAGAGCATGATAGTCATTTCATATATATAATCTGATTGGGAATAGGTATGATAAGTTGTTTTGTCAAACGATTTAACTGCATAAGTTGGATAAGCCAGAAAAGCTATTTTGACTCATAATCTAGAGCTGTTTTTTTTTTCAATAAGCTGAAGCTCTACAAAACACAGCCTTAGTAAGCAGTTAGAGTATAGCTAGTAAGCAAAGTTGCTAAACAATGAGGAGTCATCATCTACGAGCATGCCAATCACAACTAGCATCGGCCATCGTCGCACATTGCAAATATCGTTAGGGTTTGGATCATAAAAGGAAATTATTGTGGAGGTTTTTTCATTGTTCTCACGGAAAAAAAACTCACCCTCATAAAAAATCTGTTTTCTGGTACCGCTGTAATATACTCCCTCCTTGTTAGGACAAGCAAATTAGTGCAAATTTGTACTAAAATATTTGTCCTAAAGACAACAAAAAGGTAAGAAAGGAGTACTGATCTGTGGAGCATATGCCGATGGATTACGATACTGCTTCTTCGAAGTCCTAGAATCTCCATTGGAGTTTGCAACCGTGTTTTCTGGGGGTTAGAAAAGTGAGATCTGCCCTCCCGAATGAAGAGAGCTACACCACTAGAAACCTGAAATTCAATTGCATATATAATAGCATTTTTTAATAGAACTTGCACTAACCTAAGTTCCTTGCTTTAAATTATTGGATATGCATGGACAAAAAGAGCAACGCGACATGTTAGCAATAGCAATGTAGTATCAATATGCAAGCAGATATATATGCGTAGGACTAAGCATCAAAACTTTGAATAAACTCCTTCAAGTATACTTCTACTTTCTATTTTGCGATGAAATTTCAATAATACTACTTGACAGTTTGTTTTCCACCGAAATTTCACTGGTTTGTTAAGTACCACAAGAATTTCATGACAATCCATGCTTTCGTGCATTACATGCATATATCACCGACGCTAGGCAGCTCACAGTGTAATGAAGATAATAATGAGAATTTGCAGGATGGTACTTCTTGTGATCGTTAGCATACACCAAAAACAGGCAGCAGTAGCAAAAGATAAACTTTTAATCATCCATTTTCCTGATGAGATCCAGTCTGGTACTCTTAATTCTGCTAGCGACATAATCTGGGTAAGGACTAAGTTCAGAACGGCGACGCCACACGCTATCAAATTCTACCGAAATACAACAGAATTAAGAAGATGTAAAGCAGCGCTTGTTGCTCCGTCCACATTCATTGTTTCAGTAAGGAGCATCGTCATCTTCTTCCTCCTCCAGCCGTCTGCAGCGCAGGCCCCTCACACTCCGCTTCCAGAACACATCTTCATCTTCCTCATCGTCGTTGCCACCATCAACTTCTTCCTCATCGTCGTTGCCACCATCAACTTCTTCCACAGCTGCACCACGCCTGGCACGACGAAACGTTCCCTTCAAAGCATGAGCCACCTTGCTCTTGACCATCTTTGACCTCGACCGGATGTGCAGTGCGGCCATCATCTTCTTGACGCTCCTTGCCAGCTCTGGCTTCGGCACTACGGGGGCGTCCAGCTGCCGGCCAATGACGTACCCGAACGGGAGCTTCTTGACGATCCTCACCGGAGAGGCCGAGGGAGGGCGTTGCAGAATGCCGGTTGGGAAGATGAGCCCACTGAGGCGAAGCGACGGGAACTCGGCCGAGCTGTTGTCCGTGCTGCTGATGGAGCGCAGATCGCAGCTGTCCGCGGACAGGAACGTCGTCTCCACGTCCACGTCGCTCTCGTAGTCGCCGTCAGCGGCATCCCGTTTGGGTGCCCTGGACAGCGACCTGAGCGCAGCATTGGAGATGCGCCACTTATGCTTCAACAGCTCAACAAGCTTGGTTACCCTCTTCTTGCTTTCCAGCGGCATGGCTGGGAGGCCAACTTTGGAGCTGGCAACAGGAAGGGGGTAGATGTGTTACCCCTGCTCTCTCACAATTCACTGGAATGGGACTCTTATGCGGAGGTGACAGCAAGGATTTGTTTTTGGATCAGTAATAGCAGGGATGATTGCAGATAAATACAGAAGATTTGAACCGATCAATTCTATCCTAGTGTATCTTACTAGATACGACCTGACCTTTATTTGGATACAGAAAAATATGGTATTATGGTAACACTTTATATGGCACAGCTGGCGGGGATTATGAAATCATCCCTAATTAATTATTTTCTATTAAAGGAAAACAGTTTAAATGATGGTGATTCGAATGTAAATGTCTCCCAAATTAAAAACTCTGTTTTCTGAAATATA
Source organism: Chloris gayana (assembly GCA_031894775.1). NCBI lineage: Eukaryota > Viridiplantae > Streptophyta > Magnoliopsida > Poales > Poaceae > Chloris > Chloris gayana. The sequence continues at coordinate 436,746 of JAUNZO010000794.1, forward strand.
TGCCATTTTAGTCTTCTCCTTCTTACTACTTTCCTATATTTCTTTTTCTTTGACATCCCTACTAAATTAATTAGTATAAATGAAAGGCAACAATGAAGATCATACACTACAACAAAACCCCACTATAGCGACGGGGCCGAAATCGGCCTAGCGGCACGGCCCAAAGCGGCGGTTGGCTTTTCCAACCGTCGTTAAAATGGGCCAGGATTTATACCGGCGGTTGACATTGTCAGCCGCCGTTACTAAAAGATTTTTAGGGCGGTTGACAATGCCAACCGCCGGTACAAATTTCCGGATATAAATAGTCGGGTTCGGACAGCACGGTGAAGCTTCTCCACCGTTGATGGCCCGAAAATTCGGGTAAAAATCGAAAAACAAGGGGCGGGGGAGGTTTTGAGTTCGTTTTTCTTGCATAGATTTGTTCCCTAGGGTAAGGGGAATCTATCCCATGTATTATTTCTACCTATCATGTTGGAATCTAGTAAATTTTGCTTTGTAATTTACTTTGAATTTTATGCCTATTTGTCACACATCTCTAGATTTGTAGAGCTATGGTTGGTTTTTGTCCATCTATTTGTATCTTGAGTCTTTTACATGGAGAAAAATTGTATCTCTAGGCTTCTTCATGGAGGAAAATTATATATCTAGGTTTCTCATGAGAGATGGAGAGCTAGGTTAGGTAAAGGAGGAAATTTATATTTTTTCGTTAAAATAATTTACGTATCTAGTTGGTCACTTTATTTGTAGCTCACAAAACTTGATCCTACGAGATATATTGTCCCACGTTTGTTGAAGTGATTATTATTTTTGATGTGTAGTGCTTGAGGTATGGATAAATCTTGGATGTATGAGAAAAATACAACACCGAGGAGATTATTGAGTGCTATGCCGACTACATTGAAAATGGAGCAGCTATTGGTCTTCCCATGTCTTATCATGAGGGCCAGCTGTCCGGAAAAAGTATACGAGGACGAAAGTCATTCATCGACCGTGACTACAAAAGAGTGGATGCAGCACATTTTAGCATATTACAACATACAGAGATTGTGGGCCCATACTTTGAGAAATACCTAAGTGAGCTTCACCAGAACCACACGGACAAGACAGAAGATTGGATCATAATGGAGCACAAGATAACCTTCCATCATGGTTCGAGAAACAAGAGCTTCCACATGGGGCCTCCGTAGACGAAAAAATGTTGAGAAGGTTAGCCATGAGGCCTTCGAAGAGTGTGGTTATATTTCGAGCGTACGACATCAATGGCTATACCTTTTACACTCAAGAAAAGGACAAGAAAAGCAAGTGTCAAAACAACGGTATTCAAACACATGCCTATGATGAAGAGGACAATCCGACATCATACTATGGGTACATCGAGGAAATATGGGAACTTAATTACGTACAAAATCTCGTTGTTCCCGTATTTAAATGCAAATGGGTGCAACACCCACAAGGGGTGGAGGTGGATGAATATGGATTGACCCTTGTCGATCTAAACAAATTCGGTCACAAAGATGACCCTTGGATACTCGTTAGGGCGGTAGCACAAGTGTTCTATATACTCGACCCAAAGGATGAAAAGAAGTAATTTGTTATTCCTGGTAAACAAAGAGTCGTTGGAGTGGAGAATGCGCAAGATCAAGATGAATATAACCAATATGATAAAGTACGATTATTTATTGATCCAAGTAAGTTCAGAATCATAGAAACAAGGCTCGGATATTCTGCAGAAATGCCCTACATGCGCTCGGATTGCGAAGGAAAAACAGTCCAAGGATGATGTACCTCTATGTTACTTTAATCTGTACCTTTAACTTATATTGTCAAGCGGCATGTAATTCATATTTTTATGTTTATGACATAACTCTATGTGTACAAATTAATATTTTTGTTTACTTTCTATCTCCTTAATAATTTAATTTTGGCATATTATTGGAATTTATTGACATTTAATTATTTCTTTGAACAATTTATCACTATTTAAATCATTTTAGAAATAGTCCCATTTAAATTACTATGACATGTGGGCCCACAATTATTAGTAACGGCGGTTGGTAATGCCAACCGCCGTTACAAAGGAATGACAGGTGGGCCCATGACGTTTTTAGCGGCGGTTGGAAACAACGTGCGCCGTTTTAGCGTATTGTCTCACGTGACAAGTGGGTCCATTTTTTACGGCGGTTGGCAATGCCAACCGGCGTAACAAATGCCCGACAAGTGGGCCCACGACATATTTTTGCGGCGGATGGCAACCACTTCCACCGTTTTAGAATTTTGGTCTCACCGACGGTGGGTCCCGTTGTCATTTTTAATGGCGGTTGGCAATGCCTACCGCCTTTATCTTTCTCCGCCTATAAAAAGGCATGCCGCTGCGACGCTAACCCTAACACCGGCGCCGTAGACAACGACGCCGACGAGGCTACCCTCCTCCCGCGCCGGTCCTCCTCCGTGCCGCCTCTCCGCGCCGGCTCTCCGCGCCGACCCGTTCTCCGCCGGTCCTCCTCCGTGCCGCCTCCTCCGCCGGTCCTCCTCCGCGTCGCCTCTCCATGCCGGCCCGTCCGCCATCGGTCCTCCTCCACGCCGCCTCTCCGCACCGACCCTCCTCCATGCCTCCTCCTCCGCCGGTTCTCCTCCGCGGGTCTTCCTCCGAGCCGACCTCCACGCCGGCTCCTTCTCCGCCGGTCCTCCTCCGCGCCGCCTCTCCGCGCCGGCCCCTAGTACGCCCGCTCTCCCCCTCTCCCCTTCCTCCCTCCCCGACGGCAAGCCCTCTCGTGGCCTTCCCTGGTATGCCCGCTCTCCCCTCTCCCCTTCCCCCTCCGCGACGGCAATCCCTCCGTGCTAGGGTTAGATGTTCATATGCTCGCTTTTGTGTTCATCCGTCGGTGCTAGGGTTAGATGTTCATATGCTTTGTGCTCTGCTCTACTGAATGTTTACATGCCTCCGTGCTAGGGTAGATGTTCATGTTTTGCGATCTGAGATTATTTGACATGCCGCAAGCTTATGGATATCAACACGATCGTTTGTAGCCATGTTTGCAGCCATGTGGTTGTAGGGGCCCTGCAACCGATCTGTGGTTATAGGACTATGTAGAACCAGTGTTGTTTTATCAACACAAGACCAACAGGAAAATACTACATAATCTATTACCTGATGCATCAAACGAGCATCAAACGAGCGGCTTAGGGAAATATCAGTTGACTGTCGTAATCTGTTACCTGATGCATATTCTGATACTACATATTTTATTTTTAGTATGGCAGATTGCCTCTCATTGCTTTGATGGTGCATTGTTTAGCTTTATGGTCGTAGTGAATTTGAGTCATAATGACCATCTGGTCTAGGAGTATGTCTCTTGCACTTGTCTATTGAGCTCTAAATGACTGCCCGCCATTAATTGAAACATGATCAGTTAACACTCAAAATTGATCACCATTTTATCTGAATTCTGATGCCCTGTTATGATATGTGTCCGAGCATATGATCTGTTTGTGTATGCCCTGTCGATCGGCAGATAGCACTGAAACCTTTAAAAACTTGAAATGCTAATTTGTGATGACTGTTTTAATCAGTAGCCCTTGCTGATCCTCACTTCTCGATCAGTCATATGCTCGCTCTAACCTTTTTATTATCCCATCTGTTATGTGTATGCCCGCTTTACTGAAATGCTAGGATTTTTCACCGATTGCTCACCGACAGTTAGCACTGAAACCTGATCGTTGATTGATGATTGATGTAATCTAGGCAGTGAGAATATATATAACTGCCCTCTGTTTTCTCCTCTCTTCCTCTCTTTTATCTATTTCCTCTCTTTCCTCCTCTCTTCCTCTCTTTCATGGCTAGACCAAATAAAGGAAATAAAAACTATTTTATCCTCTTTCCTCTCTTTTCTCTCGCTTCTGCTCTCTGCTGTACCACGAGATGGATGATCTGTTTGTAACTCGGAGCAGGAGTAGCTTTCCTCTATTTTCTCCTCTTTCCTCTATTTTCTTCTGTTTTCCCCTCTCTTTCTTTTATTTCCTCTCTTTTCTCTTTTTTTCTCCTGTCTTTCCCCTCTTTCCTCTCCTTGGCTAGCCATGCTCGATGATGACAGCGGGCAAAGTGAGATGAGTGTGGCAGCATGGAACGCATCCTCGGATATTGGAAACATGTTGCCATACGAGTCAATGACCTTATAATAGCGTTGGATGGCCGTTGAATCGGCAACCCGCACCGAGAGCATCTTTACGCGAGATGATGACTTTATAAGCATCAATATATGTAGGAGAAGGGGAAGATGGGGAGGATGAATATAGAATGTCGGGTGTCTTTCATTGGGAAGGTTGGTACAAGAATATGCAAGACGTATCGCAACTCGTACGACCTTTAGGTAGACATGGACGAATGCTTGGGTATTCTCCGGATGATCTATGTGATGTGTATGACATATTACATTTGATTGTCCGGAGGATACCCAAGTATCCTGACCTGTTTACCTCGAGGTCTTATAAATTGTGGTATGTATTGCATAATGTGCACTGGCTTTCTTATGAAAGTGTCCTACATTGTACGTCCATCCTCTTCGTCCTCCTCTTCTACTGTATGATTGAGATGCTATCCTTGTTCCGATGCCATGCAAAACATATTTGTTCTATATAAATTAATCTATTTTGTAATTCAATTCTCATTGTTTCCTATGTTGTCTCCCTCGTATCTCGACAAACTCTTCGTCTCTAATAAGGTAGCCTAACCCTATGGCGGACAAGATGCCATTGGAAGGAGAGCATGTGTCGGTGGCTACGAACTCGATCCTTCGCCGCCTTGCCGTATCAACTACACACCGCCTCAAGGTGACCCTCGACCATCGTCTTCCGACGATTCATCGGCAGAAGAAGGATATGTGGAACCGAATGATCCGCATCCTCAACCACCTCGACAACCTCGGGGCCATACCCGAACCCCGACTACATGCCACGAATATCGCATCAAATATGGCATTCCTTATCTTTCTCGTCAAATAGCTACGTACTAATTCTATTCCTTACATCGTAGGTTCCTAGACGAAGTTCTCGTCTTCAAATCGCTTCACAAGATGAGGCGGAGGGCAATGTGGACGCCAATGAGCCGGCCACAAACGTGACTGCCCAAGTGACACCGAAGAAACGCAAGCGCGGTGAACGCTCCGGGAATAAAGTAGAGGGCATCTATGAAGTCACTGCTCTCGACCCCAAAGACGGGACGCCAATAGAACCCGTCGGTGTCCACGCAAAATGGCGTAACCGTTGTGGCAAAGTGGTCGGGGATCCGTGCCGAATCATTTGGCCTAATTGGCATTCCGTGCCATAGGAGAGGAAGGATGAGATGTGGAATGCTATAAAGGAGAACATCCGGTTCCAACCAGCCGATCTCGACAGGGCGAAGACAGCAATGATGAGCCGCTGTAATCACATCCGGCGAGATTACAAGTCCAGGCTGAATTGCGACTATGTCAAGAAAAACCTTACGCCTTTTCATAAGTACGGCAAAATAAGTCAGCACGACTGGAAAGAGTTTGTTGAGCGAGAAGACGAGCGAGTCTTTCTTGGAGACTAGTGAGAAGATGGTTGAGCCCAACAAGAAGAACAAGTACAAGCCACGCTTGGGTTCGGGCGGTTACAAGAAAAAGATTCTCATCCGGAGAGAGATGGAAGAGAAGAGGAGATTGGAAGGGAAGCCCAATGAAATGGAGGGTATCGAGGAGCGTGCGAGGAATTGGGTCTATGCTCGCTCCGATCAAACGGAGGAAGGTATTATTATGAACGACCCAGCGGCGGAAGAAGTTCTGCAAAACTTGAAAGGTCGTGTCAAGGTGCAGATGCAAAGTGGAGCTCTTAAATCCGAGTATCACATAGATCAGCTCACGCACGCACTTAACAGCAAGGAGCATGGTGGGCGGGTACGAGGAGTGTTCTCGTCCGCCACGTGGAAGGAAGGATTATCCTCGTCTTCTTCTGCTCCCTTGCTGTATAAGAACCATACCTTGTACAAGCAAGACATGGAAGAGAAGGCAAAGATAGAGTGGCGACGACAATATCCGATGTTCATGGCCGAAAAGAATCCCACTCTATTTAGATCGTTCAATCCTGCAGACCCTAGCACTTGGAAGGAAATGGAAGATATGCTTGCTAAGATAGGTGCAGGGTTTATGCCTATGCCTCCGCCTAGTTCTACGCCGACCTCCAGCTCCGTGCCATCGGGACCAGCTGACATTGCGGATGATACAGCCTGTGAGCTCCATGTCCTGTTTGGATACAAGGGATAGAAGAGGAAGGTTGCAGCGGGACGGGCGTACACAACAGGGCGGACAATCCACAACGTCGAAATCCCCGAGGGGTATGTGCGTGTGCTGCGTCCAAGAGATCGTCCCAGGTCATGAGGACGACGAGCTTGAATAGCCTATACCCGAGGCGGGGATCGAGACTCTGCGAGACGGTGTTGGGACATTCATTATCCGGAAAGGTAGTGATATTTTCATGTCCACGACTCCGCAAACTTATCCACCCCGATATCCGGACACGGATCAGCCCATGCGAGCCAACACGCTGAATATGCACATGGACAACCGTCTCATCTATCGGGTGCTGCTTCGACATCTCGAAAGGCGGATGACACAGCGGGGAAGTTGTCCATAACCCGATCCTCCCTAACGTCCCTAGCTCCGAAGAGATCTTGCTAGAGGGAGTTCAGCATCAAGAATTGGTAGTGATCTCCAAGGAGGCGTCTCTAGTGGTTGCGGTTGAGCAGCTTGAGATCATCGAGCCAAGTAAGACGATTCCTCTAGAAATCTCGGAGACTCAGGAGCGCAAGATTGTATCGCTCGAAACTCAAGCAAACATTAAAGCGTACTTGGATTCATTGAAGAGGAGATGCAATCCACAACTTCCTAAGCCGCGAGATCATGTCGAGTCCCAACAAGCTGATCTCCTACGATGATGACCTATTTAAGGACGGTGATGACACGGATTACCCCACATTCATGTTTGCCAAACCTCTTATATTGAAGAATGTTTACAAGAACCTGCCGGGCGCGATGCGTAAGCTGCACGACTGGTACATACGAGCATCGCAGCTTGGAGTCGATGTCATCACATGCAAAGTTCCAAAACACGTGTTCAACGATGAAGCCGACTCGGTTCTTGGATTGTATTTCAACGACATTCACAATATGTTCCGGCTTGACAAGGTGGACACAACCTTTATATCCCTCTGGTGCTTGTAAGTAACCCCATGTTTCTATCTCCTATTTCAAATATCAATTCTCGTACATATTCTCATATTTCAAGCATTAATCTCGTTCATTTTTGACTTATGCTTCATTTAGGATGAATTCAGAATTTCAGAAAAAGAAAATCAATAGACTAGATTGTAGGGTCGGGTACCTCAACCCGAACATGGTATGTCAATTCGCGATCAACCCGCGGATAAATGAGAAGGACCCAAAGTATAAGGACATGAAGCCCGAGGAGCTAGATCAACTCAAGGCCGAGATGACATCCAAAGCTAGATCTGATGTTGCAACCTACATCTATAACTGCTTCATCAAAGTGGCAGGATAGATGTTCTATTCTCGCGCCTTACAACTACAAGTAAGTTCCAACAAGTCTTTTCATCTTCTCTTGCATTGAAAGGCTTTGTTGAATACAAACGCATGTGATCATTCTTGTAGTGATCATCGGATCTGCTTTGTCCTTATGCCGAAAAATGGGTACCTTCTTATCCTCGACAGACCTCGACTTGGACAAAAGGGGCTACTCCGATATCGTGAGCGTCATTGATTGGTACGTAGTTAATCATCGTACACATCTATAATTCGGAAACGATAGTTTTATCTAACCATACGTTTTTATGATGGAGCAGCGCATACGAGAATTATGTAAAGGCTGGCGGACCGCACAACCCAAGGCGGCCGAAAAATATGTACTTTCGGCACAAATTCCCGGTAAGATACATTTGTCTCACTTCTCTACGCCGTTATCCTACTATCGGTGTGATTCACAAAATAATAACTTATTTCCTTTATTTTATAGTGTGTTAAACAAATGAAAGGTAGTGTCCACCGTGGCTACTACACTTGTTTGTACGCGAATAGCTTCTCCAGTAATATGTATGCCATTGTTGAAGAGAGTGACCAACATGTGCGTTTTATTGAGCTTATCACATTCGATTGATTTTAATTATAATTGCAATCTTGTTAATCAAGGAATTCTAATGGCGAGAGAACCAAAACGGACAAACAAATATTACAAGAATTTAAGAACAAAGGGTTCCCGCAAGGACCGAAACATCCGACTCTAGAGCAAATGTTAATGATTGTGAAGCGGATGTGTCGGTTCTTGCTAAGAGAGGTTATCTCTCTTGCTGGCAGGTTCTTCGACAAAGACAATGAGAGCACTAGAGACCATCGTTCTCTCTATGCGTGGTGTGGTTCGATACGACCATTCGTTAATGATGGTAGTGAAGGCAATGATGAGTGGATTAGAAAAGTAGTTTGATAGACTTGATAGTTTCTCATGTAAAGACAATGTATATTGTATATATGCAAGTGACTTGTGATTTATTTTGAGAAGTAAACATTTGGATGATGAATACATATGAATGTTTTGAGATGCCAATGACTTGTGATTAATATATGTGTATGTTTTGAGATTTGTTGTATTTCTGCTGTACTATAATTTAATTTTTTTATGGTATTCAAATATTAACGTCGGTTGGTAATGAAATCCGCCGTTACAAAGGTGTTATTAAAGGCGGCCTATACTGCTGGCCGCCGTTAATATTAAGCTTATTAATAGCGGTTGGCATCTACAACCGCCGTTAATAAGGTTATTATTAACGGCGGCTGGACCGACCAACCGTCGTTACGATAACACTTTTGTAACGGCGGTTGGAGATGGGCCGCCGCTACAAACCTCCATTTATAACTGCGGAGGCGTAGCGGCGGCCTACAGAGCCCATTTGGATCGCCGCTACGAGTGCGTCGGTGTGGTAGTGATACGATCCACACTCGGCGCTTAGTGTAAACGGGAAAGTACATCTAATTCAAGTAGGGATGGCAATGGGTACCCGATACCCGAAACCCGATGGGTAAAAACCCTATTAGGGTATGCATATGTGACATATATTATACCCATGGGTACATAAATAGGTAAAATCTTGTATCCGATGGGTACACGGGTATGGGTATGGGAACCATAAACCCAAATCCGTGTACCCATGAACCCGAAATTTATGTGTAATTTATGGTTGATAATGTGAATTCATCATTTTTATTGTAACTTTAATGCTCTATTAACACTATAGAATGGATTAGACTAAAATATGACCTCATGTTATGTATGTGCTAGACAAAATTTCTTATTAAATTGGTAAAATTTATTGATCTATTAAGACTTTGTATGAAATATCACGAGTATGAAAACCCGTAGGTACCCGATTACCCGACGGGTATGGGTATGGGATAAAACTTTAACCCGTCACGGGTAAGGATATGGGTATGGGTATAGTTTACTTCCTACGGGTATGGGTATGGGACACTAAAACCTGGTGGGTTTGTACCCGTTGCCATCCCTAAATTCAAGGCTAAGCGTATAATATATGTATGTGAATGACCATTAGTTTTCTCCAAATTATGAAAATGGGCTGCATTGTTGCAACATAGGATGCATGAATACCTTAATCAAATGGAATATATTTTGAAGGCACAACTATGCTTATATGTCATGGAGTATAGAGCCTACTCTTTAACTTCTTCTAACAAATATGAACTTCATCTATGAATGCCAAAAGAGTAGAGGCCATGGATGATAAATATAAATGTAGCTAAATCATGTTTATCCCTTACGTGTTAAGAGAAGACCATATAGGCCCATATTGACGATGCAACGCTTTAAAGAAGTTGATGAGCTAATAGTGGAATCAAGTCTCCAAACGGGCGGCACGTCCCGACACGACCTGAACCTTAAAAGGCTCGGTACGTTTAACTAAGGGCCGGCATGACCCATAGCTCATTTCGTGTTGTGTCGGGCCGGCCTTTCACACGACACCTAAAGACTTGCCGTGTCATGCCAGCCCTTTATGCCCACCAGGCACGAAGGCCCCTGTCAAGCACGAAATTTGATCACACCTCATTTTTACCAGACTTAAGCATGAAACAAATTGAATGAAACAAAAAATTGAGACAGCAGATTCAACAAAAACAGGAACACAAGAGATAATGTCCAAAGGAAACATAAATTAGATTATGAGTTAGCTGCCTCGTTAAAAATCCTCGGACTTGAAGGAAAAACAAGAGTACAACCAGCTCAAGGTACCAATGTATCACATTACAAGTCCCAACAACCAAGCTTACAACACCAAAAGAACAAACTACACCACAAACTAAAGATCACAACTAAGTCCCAACAACAATTGCATCACCACCTGCAACGCCAGCATTAGCAGGGACACCATCATCAAGGTAGAGATTCACAAACATCTTCTCAAGCTCCACATGATGCTTCACCACACTCGTGTTGCTCTCGATCTTTACCCATGTCCCGGTTCTTCAAGCAAGTAAGCACCTCCACCATGTCACTAGTCAAGCGTAGACGTCCTTCTTCAAGCATCCTACAAGAAAGGCTAATAACGGACTCCGATCTAATTGTGAAAACATGAACAATTAAAAGATCTTTAACAAGGATAGACAACACATGATATTTTTGCTTGTGCACATTCCACAAGCACAAGACATCAAAATCATCATTATCAACATAAATAGTATCACATTCAAGGTACATGGACAATTCATACACCTATGGCATTGTTGCAACATGTACTTGAGAAGAAGAATCAGAAGACTTAGAAGTGCCAAAGATCTTACCGTAGGATGTCTTTTTCCTACCTGAACTTACATGTTGAGCTGGCCTCTACAGTTGAACAACACCAAACTTGTGCTCATACTTGGCAAACAAGTTAGTTAACTCAACACGAACGAGTGTTGAAATCGACAGAGTAATCAACACTAGTTAGGTTACCAAGAATCTTCAAAGCATTGGCGAGTCCTTTCAATTTTCCTCCGGGATCCAAAACAAAAGCAAAGAATACAAAAGATGAATGTCCCTCCAGTACTTTAAGTACTTAGCTTTCATTGGGACAACGACATGCCTTAGGCCCCGTTTGGAACAGATTGTGGCCCGATTCCATTGGATTTAAGTAGCAGAGTGCGCCAAACGGGCCGCTTCCAGTAGCGCTTCCAACGCACGCGATTCTTTTCGCCGGGCCTTTTTCTACTACAACGCGGAATCAACCTCCACCCCGGATACCGACCAAAGCGACACGATTCTTGCCCCACCTCACACCTACGACCTCAACGATGGTGGACGGTCAAAACGCCCCGTGCCTCGGGATCCGGAGGAGCCCTGGGCGGTTCGGAGCCATAGGCGAGCGGCAGGCAGCGACCACGGCTGGAACGACGAAGGCGGCGCGAGCACGAGCGCACGAAGGTGATTTCGTGGAATCGGGACTGCCAAACATGACGTTTCCGGTGGGCTCGATTCTGTTCCAATCGCATTGGTAGGAATTGAGCTTTTAATGGAATCACGTTGGTAGCAAGTTGTCCCAAACGGGGCCTTAGCAACCTGTCATTCTCATACTCATTCAAGTGACTAGTAATTTCAATAAGCCGTAACGTCCCGCCACTCCGGGTCGGGCCCGCTTACACCTGGCAGCTTAATAGACCCTCAAGATTTCCCCACGGACCAACACTAGTCTTTTCTCGCGCACTTTGTCCTCACTCATGCACACCCAGGAAACACTTCTCGGTCGGTCACCCATCCCTAAATTGCTCCAGTGCCAAACACGCTTAACCTTAGAGTTCTTTAGAGATGAGCTTCCGGAAAAGAAGTTGCAACTTGCTTACATGAGTATTCTATCAATCCTATTAAGCCCCGGGCCAGGATGTTACACACTCACTCCTTAGAAGACCGACGTCCTCGTCGGTCAACCCCGAGCCAGGAACTTCCTCTCTTGGCCACGTCTATGTGTCCATCGCCGACGCATGTGCCATGCTCGTGTGACCACTCCGGCCCACACGAGCCATGCACACCATGTCTACACACGTGCAACTCATGCGCCCGTGAAACCATGAGAGTTGGCTCCGATACCATCCGTAACGTCCCGCCACTCCGGGCCGAGCCCTCTTACACCCGATAGCTTAATAGGCCCTCAAGATTTCCCCACGCACCAACACTAGTCTTTTCTCGCGTACTTTGTCCTCACTCAAGCACACCCGGGAAACACTTCCTGGTCGGTCACCCATCCCTAAATTGCTCCGGGCCAACCACGTTTAACCTTAGAGTTCTTTAGAGATGAGCTTCCGGAAAAGAAGTTGCAACTTGTTTACATGAGTATTCTATTAATCCTATTAAGCCCCGGGCCAGGATGTTACATAAGCCGATGCAAAATAAGATTGGAACTAGGGTACTAAACACCGGATAAAGTACATGTAGTTTCATAGAATCTTTCAAGAAAAGCAATCACTTTCTCAGCAACATACCAATCATTAGGAGTTAGCAAGGCTTGATGTTGAGCTTGCTGGTACAGAGATTGATGAAAACGAGAGAAGGCACTTTGATGTGGAAGGAGATGCAAGTCTGAAATTCTCAACAACAAGCTTCAACCTTTTCAATCCAGACTTCACAATGATTAATGATACGTGAAGCACACCTTTGATGCAAGAAAAAAGATAACCATCCAACCGAGGAGTAAAAATGGACATAACATTACCATTAGTAGATGCATTGTCATGAGTAACAACAAACACTTTATGAATCAAACCGGACTCACAAATGTCGGTTTCTATTCTATCGTAAATGTTAGCATGAGTATGAGAAACATCGATTAGTCTCATAAAAAGAACCCTATTTTCCAAAACAAAATTGACATTAACAAAAGAAGTTCAAATGAATTCTTGCATTAATTGAAAGGAGTTCAAATGAATCAAGAGTCGAAGGCTATACCCAATTGGGTGCACCCGACCGGTGCGAAGGAAAATATTTTTACACACCTAATTAGGTGTGTATGAAGGATAAAATATCATTTTTCATGCTACTTGTGAGAAACCAGGGAACTTCTTCGAGCTTAACAAGATCGGACGAAGCTCGATGTGTCGCCCATGACATATCTCAGGGCGTTTCTACGCTAAGAAGGCCATGATCCCCAATGTTCTAGATCAGCAAGTGATTTCTGCATTACAAGTTGACATACGGAGCGAAAGCTTGATTCATGAGATCGGTCGATGTAATCGTAATCTTACGCTAACGGCATCGTAGTGCTTCAAGATAGCTGATGAATACGTTGCTCGGTGATGTCAACGTGGTTAATCTGCAGCGTGGCAGCAATGGGAAGGAGCCGAAGAAAGATCGAGGCAACCGGTCTCGGTCCAAGAGTAACAAGCATAAGGCGGATAAGCTTCTTGCCGCTGTGGGTCGGCCTCATGGAGGAGACCGCCTAGTGCCCCCATCTATGAAAGGGACGTGTGATCGAGCTTTGTTTGAAGATTTGCTAGATGGACCGTGTATGGTTCACGGTGAAAATCACAAGGCTAAAGACCGCTTCCTGCTCAAGTCAATTGCTTCATTCCCGTTGAAGGCGGTGCCCGCAAGACCGCGGGATGACAAAGGGCAAGGGCAAGAAACAAGATGAAGATAAGGAGGACGGTGATGATGATGAAGGCTTCTAGGAAACACTCCGGGAGGTGAATTTCATCTTCGGCAGTCCGGATGCATACGAGTCCAAGCGCAAGCAAAAGCTCTTGTTCAGGGACGTTAACACCGTTGCTCCAACAACCCCCGAATATCTGCGGTGGTCCAAAGTACCAATTACTTACAGCCGTATCGATCACCCGAAGTTTTGCCAAACCGGTCGGTATCCCTCGTGCTAGGACCGATCATCAATAAGGTTCGGCTGAAGGAGACTTTCGTTGATGGCGGTAGTTGTTTGGATATTCTCTTCGTGAAGAGCCTTCCCGATCTCGGTCTATCGGTCAAAGATTTCCAGCACAACGTTGCACCGTTTCATGGCATTGTGCCTGGCCGAAACAGTTACCCTCCGGGGAAGATTACTCGCCGGTTACCTTCGGTACGAAGGAGAATTATCGGACGGAGCGTATCTCATTCTAGGTTGTAGACATAGACTCTACATATCATGCTATACTTGGCGGACCGACGATTGCGAAGTTTATGGCTATTCCTAGCTATCGGTACCTCTTGCTCGAAGATGCCTAGACCGAAAAGGAGTCCTATCCTTCCGGGCTGATATCAAGATCACTTATGCTTGTAAGGTGCACAACACCGAGTTGGCAACCCGGGCCAATTTGGAATTGGAGCGTGGAGACGTCGGGCAGTTTGTCTGTGCTGTTGTTCCAATAATAGAAGCGCCGCTTGACGAGGAATCACCGGCGAAGAAGGTGGCCAAACGAAGCTCAAGGCGGATGCGGTGGCCTCCAAGGCAATTCAGCTCAATCCATCATACCCCTCCAAGGTCACCCATATTGGGTCCGACCTGGAGGACAAATAGGAAAGCACTCTCACTCTTTTCCTCTAGGAAAATCGAGACATCTTTGCAAGGCAGCCTTCGACATGCCGGGAGTTTCTAGGGAGAAGACTAAGCACGCATCGATGGTGCGTCCTAACGCAAAACCCATCAAGCAAAGACTCCGGAGGTTTGCTCAAGACCACAAGGAGGCTATCAAGAAGGAGATTACTAGATTGTTAGCTACTAAGTTTATTAGGGAGCTGTATCATCCGGATTGGTCGGCTAATCCAGATCCTTGTACCGAAAAAGAATACTAAAGAGTTAAGAGTGTGCATTGATTATACTGATCTCAATAAGGCTTGTCCCAAATTCCCTTTCACGATGCCTCGGATTGACCAAGTTCTTGATTCAACTGCTGGTTGGGAGCATCATTACTTCCTTGATGCTTATTCGAGGTTATCATCAAATACCATTGAAGGTTGAAGACCAGATTAAGATGACGTTTATCACCCCCTTTGGAGCTTACTCGCTATACTACTATGCCGTTCGGTATGAAGAACGCCGGCACGACTTACCAGCGTGGTATGCAACGCTGCCTTGATTCTCGATTGGTCGAACGTTGAAGCATATGTTGATGATATTGTGGTCATGTCTCGTAAAGATGAAGATCTTCTCTCTAACCTAGCGAGAGACATTTAGTAAATTGCGGAGCTTTTCCATGAAGCTTAACCCGAACAAGTGTGTGTTTGGAGTTCTATCCGGGAAGTTGCTGGGATTTTTGGTGTCTTGGCGCGGAATCAAAGCTAATCCCGAGAAGATTTAGACAATAGTTGACTGGATGCATGGCTGCGTTAAGTCACTTAATCTCGAGACTAGGTATTAGGGGTCTTCCTTTTTTCACACTGCTGAAAAAGCAGGACAAATTTCAGTAGACAGATGAAGCTCGGTTGCGTTCGACTAGCTCAGGAGTTATTTGAGCACCCCACCGATCCTTATACCACCTAATCCCGACAAGACTAGTCAGCTATACATATTAGCGACCACTCATGTGGTCGAGTACTGTTTTGGCGGTTGATCGAAAGGAGGAAGGCCATCTTCGGTTGGTTCAACACCCGGTTTATTTTGTCGGCGAGGGCTTGACAGAATCTAGGGTACGCTATCATTAGATTCAGAAGCTAATTTATGCTGTTGTTATTACCTCTAGAAAGCTCAAGCATTATTTCCAAGTGCATCCGTTCCAAGTTAAGACCGGTTTTGCTATTGGAGATGTGGTGAAGAATTGTGAAGCGATTGGTACAATTGCCAAGTGGCCAATTGAGCTTGGCCAGTATGAGGTTACCTTTTCTCCGAGAACAATGATCAAAGGCCGGGCATTGGCTGATTTCTTTACTGAGTGGCTAGAAACTCGGGTTCCACCAACTATTACGGACTCGTTGTATTGGGAGATGTACTTTGATGGTTCCTTGCAGCTTTCAAGCGTGGGGACTAGAGTGGTGCTCTTGACTCCTCGGAAGGATTCAATGCGGTATGTGCTTCGGATGCACTTTTGAGCATCGAACAATGCAGCGGAATACAAAGCTCTCCTCCATGGACTTCGGGTGGCGATTTCGCTTGGTATCAAGCGGCTGGATGTATATGGCGATTCTGCACTCGTCATCAATCGGATTACTAAGGATTGGGAATCCAATGATGACAGTATGATTGCATATCGTCGTAGGTCCGAAAGCTTGAGGATAAGTTTGATGGTCTCCGCTTTACTCATATTTTGCGTGGGAAGAATTTTGCTGCAGACGAGTTGGCTAGGCTTGGTTCTTAAAGAAAAGCAATACACCAGGTGTTTTTCTTCAAGGATTGGAGAAGCCTTAAGTTAAGGTTAACAAGACAATTGTTCCAAAAGTTCAAACCGAGGGAGCGGTCCTTGAAGCGCCACGGACCGATACAACGATCCATGAGGTAGTACGAGACCGGTATGATGATCCCGTAAGCTGAAGTTATGATAATTGATTCAGATTGGCGCAATCGATATATTGAATACTTAAAATCAGAAGTGGTCCCGAGAAGATAGGGTTGGCCGACATCGTTTGGAAATCGAGCCAAGAAGTATTTGCTAGTTGATGATGAACTCTATCGTGGTGGTGGTGACAACATGTTGATGAAGTGTGTTTCTACGACCGATGGGATTCAATTATTGGAAGAAATTCATAGTGATATTTGTCGCAATCATGCATCTTCGAAGATATTGATTGCCAAGGCGTTCGAGCAAGGATTTTATTAGCCTACTGCAGTGGATGATGCGAAGCAAGTTGTTAGGGTATGTAAGGGTCTGTCGGTTTTTGCGCGCCAATCTCATGTTCCTCGTTCACGAATTACGGATGATTCCTATGACCTGGCCGTTTTCTACTTGGGGGCTCGACATTGTTGGACCGTTCAAGAAGGCGCTAGGGGGCTTCATCTATCTTTTTGTTGCGATTGATAAGTTTTCTAAGTGGATTGAAGCGAAGTAGTGACTAAGACGACCACTCGGAAGGCAATTCGGTTTTTGCAAAAGATTTTTGTTAGATTTGGCATACCACACTCGTATCATCATGGATAATGGACCGCAGTTTACTTCAGATATATTCAAACAGTTTGAGGAAGATTTGGGCATGAAGATTTATTATGCATCGGTTTTGTATCCGCAAAGCAATGGTCACGTTGAGCGAGCAAACAACAGGATTTTGACCGGTCTTAAGCCACGAAATTTACGACCGTTTGAAGCCTTATGTCGGGAAGTGGGTTGAAGAGTTGCCATGGGTCCTATGGGTGCTGTGTACGAATACAAGTCGTGCGACAGGGCGGTCTCCATTTTCCCTAGTTCATGGGAAGTATGAGTGACGAATTATGATGAAGAGAAGTATGATGATCGATTGTCGGATGAAGTTAATCGCAGCAGAGGAATTACACAAACAAGCTCTTTTTCGGATGGCCAAATATCATCATGGGTTGTGGCGTTATGACGATCACAATATCGGACTAAGAGAATTTAAGTGGGCGATTTGGTGCTCGGGAAGATACGATCTACTAAGAATCAGCACAAATTGTCACCGGTGCGGGAGGGACCATTTGTCGTCAAATCAGTCTCCAAAGTGCTTACAGGGCTTATGACCCAGGATGAGGAGGAGATTCCAAATTCTTGAAATATTGATCAGCTATGTCACTTTTATACTTAAGCTTTATGTATTTCTTCTTATGTATCACTATGCTTATGATAGTTGTTTCATAATATGAAATAGATCAGTCTTTATAATTATGCATGGTTCGTGTATGTCTCGTTATCTTAATTTTGAATTAATTTACCGAGCCGGAGGGCTACTAGTTGATAGGGGTCGGTTAAAATTTTGCAATCCTGAATTTTAGGACCGGTCGAATTTTGGAGTCACACGATTTTGTTAACAGACCGACCCCATGAGTAATGCGTAGTGCTATTGCGAGCCAATGGTCATGGTTTGGTTGTGTTTGGATTAACCATCGTTGTTTGTCTATGGATATAGTCCACTTTACACCCTCCAAGTATGATCAAAGTCTAGATAACCCCCTAACTATTGTTTGGTTTGTTTTACCCCAACAATTCAATAAAAGAGTTCATTTTACACCTTTTGTTGGTATTCTAATCCTAATTTACTAATGTAGACCGGGATTAAGCTGAAATTGTTGTCTCAACTGACACAAGTGTTGTCGGATATGTCGAGGTAATCAACGTGACATATATTATCATCCATGACTCGATAATAGGGTGTGCCCTCTCACCTTCTCCCTTCCCGTAGGTGTTTTTAAGACGCTTGACCACTAGGAGCTCGTGCTCGCTGATGCATCTGCACTGCTCCCTTTGAATCTTGATCATTGTGATGTCATCGATCTCGCCCACCGTTAACATCCGATAACTATAGCTCGGTTGTATCTCTCCTCATCTTGTTGTGTGACTGAGCGGAGAAAGTTGGTTGCGCACACAAAAAAAAAAAACTCTATGCATGCATGTGTTAAATGACCCGTTCACTACTTTGTCACATATCCAATCTAGGTGTGAGATTGTGTGGAAAATCTCTGCTTAACTTCAATCCACATAAGTGAATTGGGATTAAAATAACAATAAAAGGTGTTAAATGAGCTCTTTTATCGAATTGTGGGGGCAAAACAAACCAAACAATAGTTTTCGAGGGGTTACCCGGACTTTGGTAATACTTGGAGGGAGTAAAATGGACTTTATCCTTTGTCTATAAGGCAGACCGGTCACAATAGGATAATTTTTGAGTTTCGGAGACCGGTTATTAAAATTGAATTACATTAGACATATAACAATTATTCTAGACCGCTGCACTTTGCGCGAAAGGAAGAATTTTATATGTCAAAGTAAAGAAAACAATATAAATACCGGTCATAAATGAGAATAAAGTAAAATTGCAGAGATTAGAACATTCATAGTGCTTATATTACATAAGTAAATTTATATATTTGTCACATGTTTTTTAAAGATATATTTGTCTCTAACGACTTCAAGGGATTCATTGGCAGCTTGGTTCATGGCGAGCGGTGGCTGCAGCAACGTCCAATGGCTCCTGTGTTGGATCCACTGGGAGGTCTTGTACAAGATGGCTCACGGTGCCAATGAGAGAATTCTTCAACTCATTGAACCGGTCTTCGGTTGTGTCCGGATGAGCGCCGATCTTGATGAAGTTTAAATCACAATCCTCCACAGGGGTCCATGATTGGATTGTTGCCACAATTTGAGCTCCTTCGGCAGCGGCTACCATCTTGCAGGTGCTCTCGGATGCGGTGAGGAGCATCCCACGGTGCCGCTTCGGCATTTGAAATTGTCGTTCACGGGATGTTTCCTCCACCCAAATACTCTACTAGTCTCTTGGTGCCTATGGAGAACTCTGCAAAGATGAAGATTGAAAAATTAGCGTTATTGATAGATAAGCAGACCGGTACTATGAAGTGTAGAGGAAGAAAGTCTGTCACACCCGGCTTTAACGACCAAAACCGAATGCATCCGTATGCGTGCCCGGGAACAAGTTTTCACGCACACAGGACAAATAATGTGATAAAAGAACAATGCCTTTAATAAATCGAAT
The DNA here is from genome assembly GCA_031894775.1 of Chloris gayana. Lineage (NCBI taxonomy): Eukaryota > Viridiplantae > Streptophyta > Magnoliopsida > Poales > Poaceae > Chloris > Chloris gayana. The sequence continues at coordinate 456,384 of JAUNZO010000794.1, forward strand.
ACTTACATCGATATTGTCTCAAAGGACTAAATACAATATACGCTAGCGGAAGACTCCATAACACCACGAGCAATCGACCGGGGTTTCGCACGCCTAGACCTTTCTCATCGGTGGTCTTCTCCATCTTCACGGTAGCAAAAAGGAAATAGCAAGAGTGAGTACATGTCGTACTCAGCAAGTGTGGGAATACATGACATGTAAGCTGAATGAAAGAAAGGCTAACACATGGTTTGCATCGGAAAGCACCTACACTAGTCAAGTTATTTTAAGCAACCTATTTACTAAGTGAATATGAACCAACGAGGCTACCCCACTGTCAACCACCGCAAGCTACCCCGCTTGCAGCAAACCACACTACAGGTTACCCCGCTCGTAGCAAAACAAACTACAGGTTACCCCGCCCGTAGCTCACCTCACTACAAGTTACCCCGCTCGTAGCTACCAAAGGGTTACTCCACCCAAACCATCCCTCTAGTTCTCGTGAGGATCCGGGCCGTTCGTGACCGTGAACACGGCTGTTATAACAGTTTTACACTCTGCAGAGGTGGCACAACTTTACCCACAGGTCGGTGATTCCATCACCCGTCGGTGACTAAAACCTCCATTATACCAGACACACTTCCTTAGGTGTGAGGCCAAGAGATCACCGCAAGGTCTTTCAAAGGGCTTCCCAGCTTGCAAAACGCCCATGCTAAGGTTTCGCCGCCATCAAAGTGACGCATCACCCAGGGGCCCCTCTTGCACCGTGGCTTCAAGTACTCTGCCTTTCCTCGCCCGAATCCGGAAGACACCTTCTTCCTTCATCCTTCCTCGACGCCCGCAAAGCCGGAAAGTTACCTTGGTACTAAACCTTACCTACCCATTATCAGCCCTGTGCTTTGTGCGGAAGTCCTGGGTTGCCGCTCCAAGAACCGGTCCTTATGATCCCAAACAGGTACCACCACACCCAACAGTGTGCACCGGCACCATCATCGACAATCCTCCTGTCGGGATCACCTAAGTTCCATGTTGCTAAAAAGCATTACCGGTTCTTGATCATTATGTTCAAGTGAATAATTAATCAAGATTAGCATTTAGTTCGAGTTGTAAACCCCATTGTGAGCATGCTAAGCAATGACGTACCCATACTATAACTCTACACACAAAACCAAGGCGACAAGGAAAATAGTATGGAACAGGATATGACACAATAGGATTCAAAATTAAATGCAATGCATAAAAGTAAATTCAGATAGTAAAGAAAGTAGGCGCAATGTGCATCAAGGACACTTGCCTGTTTCCCTTTGCTGCTGCTCATGCTTTCAAGTCTTGCTCTTGAGTTCTTCGGAAAATACGTTCTTCTATATAACGTGACACCAATACAAGACATGCAAGAAACAAGCATACAAGCAAAACTAAGAAACAGTACATCAAACAATACCTAATGACTATGAAAACAGTACTAATAAATAGTACTCGTCGCTACGATCTCGTGAGCGTAAGAATCGACTTAATCGGAGTTACGAGCTAAAAGTTATGAGTATTTAAAGACCTAGGGTTTAACACGTAGAAACGACAACTTAAGGACCATTTTGTAAATATGGAAAAGTTCAATGGCTAGAGTGTAAAAAGGTTAAGGTCTAAAAATATAAGTTTATAAATCACCAGGGTTCAATTTGTAAAAGAACATACTTTAATGCGGTTTGAGAAAACAGAGGCGTAAACGTAATTTAATAAAAGGTTAGGGGTGTTTTCGTAAAAAGGCCATAATTAAAACATTGAAATAAATATGGCTTAAGGACTTAGAAATAGTTTAACAATTAGCTAAAAGTCTTAACGAAAAAGATTAGGTCGAAAACGTAACTAAAACGAAGGCTAGGGTGACTTTTATGAAATAAAGGGCATAAACGTAATTAACTATAGACTTAGGGGCTAGCGTGTAAATTTCCCTAGTCACAAAATATACGTTCGCAAAATTAACAAACTACGAGGGTTGATTTACAAATTTTATAGTCCTAGCAGGGATTAAAACAGAATTAAAATAAACCTATGGTTGGATTTTATAAACAGGAGGGACCTAATCGTTAATTTACAAAACTATAAGGGCCTATTTATAAAATAGCCAAGTCCAGGGACCTATTCGTAATTTTCGAAAGTACAGGGACTAAAATGTAAAAGTTCAGGATCGAGATATAATTTATGAAAACCTTAGGGTTGTTTTTGTAAAAGTGTCGGACCTAAACATAAATAAATATAAACACGGGGTTTTATTTGTAAAAATACCATTTAATTGGGAACCAGGGCTTAAACGTAATTATAACTAAAACTAAGGGAGTTTATGTAAAAACAAGAGGATGTAGTTGTTATTATATAAAATGTCGGGGGCTTATTTGTAAATCTATCGATTTATCGGATTTTAAATGAATTAAATTAATTTAGAAAAACTCGTGGACCGGGTCTATAGAGTCGTGGACCGCGGGGATATCTCCGGTCCACGGGTCCACCGTGGACCGAGGCTCATACACGTTCGGGTTCTAATCCGGACCGTCGATCGGAGATCGGGCGGCCCCGGGCGTTCCGACGGTGTTTGGTCGACGCCGGCGAGGTGCCGCGGCGGCGCATCGCCGGAGGTGGCTCCGTCCGGCGCCGTAGGGCTTCGTTCCTTCCTGCGATTGGTCCGGGAGAGAGAGGAGAGGGCGGCGAAGCTCACCACGGGGTCGAGCGGGAGCAGAGACGGCCGGAGATAGGTCCGCGGCGGCGAGGTCGAGGCGGCTTGCTCCGGCGGTGCGGCTCGTCTTCGCCGGATGGTTCTTCGCGTCGGGCCGGCACCCACGGAGGCGTCGAGGGGTAGCGAAGCCCGTCCTAGGGTTGGCGGTCGTCGGGATGGCGGCTCGTGGCGGATCGACGGAGCTCGGGCGGCGATCTTCAATGGAGACGGCGGCGCCGGCTCGCGGGTCACGGGAGGCGGCGGAACTTGGAGAAAACGAGGGCACGGGACTCGGGGTCCGCCTAAATAGGTGGGGCGTGGCTCGGCCGTAGCGTGGCGCGCACGTCGAGGCGGATTCGACGGTGGCGTCCGGCCGGGGTTGGGAACGGGCTCCTGCGGGCCCGGGTCGCGGGCTTGCGGGGCCGGGGTCGGGGACGGAGCGAGCCGAGGGAGAAAAGAGGGAGAGAAGGAAAAATGGGCTAGGGAGAGGTTTCGGCCCATGCGGTCTCTATAGGAGATTCTTTTCTTTTCTTTTTACTTTTCCTATTCCATTTCTACAAGCCAATAAAAATGCAAATAAATCTATTCGAATTTTCAAATGAAATATTCGCACAATAAAGACCAAATGTAACTAATCAACACTTATGCATTTCGATCAAAATATAATCTATATTGATTAATTAAATTTAGAAAATAAATGGCTTTTGCATAAAAGGGTTTATAAATTGTCTTTTAAAGCCAAACCTCATCAAATAAAAATAAACATTTTAATTGTTTGGAAATGCCTTGGAACCAAAACAAAATAAAATATTATTTCATAAATTCTTTTATAAACCCCATGTAATGATAAAAGGAAAATATTTCATAAATCAACTACATTTATTAAGTAAACCTTTGCATAAATCAAATACATTTATTTGATAAGCCTTTTTGACCCATTTAGAGTATTTAAACTATAAATCAAATGTATTCTTAATTCAAAAGCTCTCGTAATTCAAACTTTATTTAGTTTTGGAAATAATTCCTTTTTCTCACATGAAATGATAAAGCTCTCATTTGGTTTTCAAAGCGAAATACCTTGTATAAAATAATGCCTTTTGAAATAAATTTATTTTCGTAAATCAAAAGTATTTCTTAAATAAATGTTTCTTTCGATCAAACTTTATTTATCCTTCAAAAACAACTCTTTGTTCACATAAAATGATAACACACTTCTCTTTTTATTACAAAGGGAACCTTGTGTGAAATATTGTTTTCCAAAATAATATAAATTCGTAAATCAAATATGTATGTTTCAATAAGTCATTTTCATAATCCAAAACAACTCATATGTTCTTTTGGGAAAATTCATTATTGAAACTTTAGAATCAAAATAATTGTTTGAGTTTAAAAGATAACTCTTCTTATTAAAGAAGAAAGAAAGAAAGAGAAATATATTTATAATATTATCCTTTAGATAATAATTAAATATGCTTTTAAAAGTTTTAAAATTTTGTAAATTTCATGCACCATCCAGAATGTGAAATTCCGGGTGTTACAAGGCTACCCCCTTAACAGGAATCTCGTCCCGAGATTCGGCGTGGCTAGCAAGAAATTTTAGGTGGATGATCTTTTCCTAACGGAATCTAGGGCTTCACGATCGATTGTACCTGTCCGTCGTGACTCTTCCAACATCCAACGGTCTTATGTCCATAAGTCCTACTCTCCTCGTATATGGCACTTTTCCTCGGTTCCGTTACGAAAGGTTGATGTCGATCTCTATCCCGTAATTACGCGTAGTCTTCAAAGAACTAAGACAATACGATTCCATATACTCCAAGGTAAATATCACTTAATCGTACGGACTCATTGTCTTGATTACATTGTTCAAACGACTCAACAACCATAATACTTGGAAAAATTTAAACAAACTTCGACAAAACACTATTGTCCTCTTGATCGAGAAATCCATTGATCCTTCTAGATTTGCACCTCTTCATGGACGAGGTTTCTTTACTTGCCTCTTGTTGCACGTGTTGGAACCTCTTGGACTAGGATGACACATCTGCTGCGGGAGTTGACGGCGTCGTGTTGTGGTGGCTATCGATATTCCCTTTTGTTGGTACTTGGGACACTCATTAACATAGTGTCCTTCCTCTTCGCAACGGTAACAAATCCCACGCTTCGGGACGACTTGAGCTTTATCGGATTCTTCAGGGCTTCACACTGAGCTGAGAAGATTCGGGGTGTATACCGAGAGGTTGAGGGGCGATCATCTAGTGAACAACGGCTCATTGCGTGACTAAGCGTTTCGGTTTCCACCGCCTCATGAACAACCAAGATCCAAGTTCGATGGAGTAAGTTTTCTCATTGGACACTTATCGGCGTAATGGCCGTATTGCTCACAACTGAAACACATTATATCCTTCCTTGGGCAAGTCTCGAAGTAATGACCACGTTTTCCACATAGTGAGCATTGACTTCCTCCAACTACGGGCCTTCGGAAATATCCATTGAAATTACCATTTTGGGAACTCATCTCCCTTGAGGTTTGATACGAGCATCATAGGCTTACTCCGGGTGACTTGAAGAAAACATGGACGACCACGGCGTTTACAACAATAGCAAGCTTCACGGACTCGGAGTTCTTGTAGTGCTGATCCGAAGTTTCAGTACCGTTATCCGATACTGAGCTTCCTCTTCTTTCTTGACAAGCTCTCTACGTCCATGGTTGACACCCCGAAGTGGTCTCGCTGGTTGTTAGAAATTGATCGTGACCTCTTCATTAGGAAATTACCAATCTTGTTGTTCTTCTCGAATAAAGGCTACCATCAACGGTTCCAATTCTTGGGTTCGTCATCCGAGAAAGTCGATCCGATTGGGCATAAGAGGAGAGAATAGAGAACGAGGTGAAGAAAGGAAGAAAAAATGAGGAATAGAGAAACTAATACCCATTAATGCAAAACAATTGATGTACTCGACAAAGCTAAAAACTTTGCAACACACCTTCGGACAATCAAAGATCCAACTCAAAACAAGACACACCAGAAATCAAACACTTAACCTAAATTGCACATCGACTCGACGTTCTAATAAACGTTTAACCGCAAAAGGGCACTACTACTAATCCTCCTCATCTTGGTTTGGTACAACGTATGCTTGGGGAGCGCAACTTGCAATCTTCCGTGGAGGTGATTCAGGTGCCTCTTCTTCAAATTCTTCATCCGAGGACAACTCCAATTCTTCGGGTAGACGACGCTTCAGCTTGCGGTTAATCCTCATAGCCTCGGTGTACTTCTCATGCCAAAAGTCCACTTCTTCCGCATTTGCATCCAACTCTTTCGTGAGTACCTTGGCGAGAGCCACTTGCTTCTTAAGCTTCCAATTTCCTTGTTCCTCCACTGGGTCTACGTGGATGTAGGTGGATCCGCTTGCTCGTTGAGGGAAATGAGCATACTCCGTCTTTTCCAAATAAGCACGGGACCTTGAGCGAGTAACCAGGATGGCTTGGCGAGCAGCATCACGAATTCCAGCAAAGAAACTTCTCCTTGGGGCAATGGCTTTGTGAGTCCTCTCAATCTCATGAGCTCCTTCAACAGGTTCTCGTGCATAGATGAGCACATGGACGTCCCAATGTGGCACCGATCCTTCAATGACTTCTCTTGCTCCAAAATACTTTGGTGGCTTCACGTATCCTATTTCTTGCAGCATCTCCCAAAACATGTTAGGAAGTCTCCCAGCACTTAGTCCATCACTCTCAAACTCACGAACCTCATGATATGGTAGTGGAACTTCCATCATTTCTTGTTCCACTGCTTCCTCGTCATGGCTATGGTTGATCTCGGGAGCATGGTGAATGCGATGGCCGGATCTGCATTTGCGAGCAACGGTCTTGGCTAGGGCCAGCTATAAAAGGTTTGGAACAAAATAGAGTTAACAAAATGAGACAAAAAGCAAGAAATTGTCTGAGCAAGGGATGACACTAGAGTGAGAGAATCCTAAGAAAGAACTTGTAGGCAAGAAGTGTAGACTTTTTCAACATAGTTTTTATTTCAAAACAAAATACTCTTAGAGGCGACAATCCTTCCTTGGCTTGCGTCCTACGGTCGACAAGGCGTACGTCTTACGGTCGACAAGGCTCGATACCACTTTGTCACACCCGGTTTTAACGACCAAAACCGAATGCATCCGTATGCGTGCCCAGGAACAAGTTTTCACGCACACAGGACAAATAATGTGATAAAAGAACAATGCCTTTAATAAATCGAATACTTACATCGATATTGTCTCAAAGGACTAAATACAATATACGCTAGCGGAAGACTCCATAACACCACAGGCAATCGACCAGGGGTTTCGCACGCCTAGACCTTTCTCATCGGTGGTCTTCTCCATCTTCCGAGCAGCAGTAGTTGGTAGCAAAAAGGAAATAGCAAGAGTGAGTACATGTCGTACTCAGCAAGTGTGGGAATACATGACATGTAAGCTGAATGAAAGAAAGGCTAACACATGGTTTGCATCGGAAAGCACCTACACTAGTCAAGTTATTTTAAGCAACCTATTTACTAAGTGAATATGAACCAACAGAGCTACCCCACCTGTCAACCACCGCAAGCTACCCCGCTTGCAGCAAACCACACTACAGGTTACCCCGCCCGTAGCAAAACAAACTACGAGGTTACCCCGCCTGTAGCTCACCTCACTACAAGTTACCCCGCTTGTAGCTACCAAAGGGTTACTCCACCCAAACCATCCCTCTAGTTCTCGTGAGGATCCGGGCCGTTCGTGACCGTGAACACGGCTGTTATAACAGTTTTACACTCTGCAGAGGTGGCACAACTTTACCCACAGGTCGGTGATTCCATCACCCGTCGGTGACTAAAACCTCCATTATACCAAGCACACTTCCTTAGGTGTGAGGCCAAGAGATCACCGCAAGGTCTTTCAAAGGGCTTCCCAGCTTGCAAAACGCCCATGCTAAGGTTTCGCCGCCATCAAAGTGACGCATCACCCAGGGGCCCCCTCTTGCACCGTGGCTTCAAGTACTCGCCTTCCTCGCCCGAATCCGGAAGACACCTTCTTCCTTCATCCTTCCTCGACGCCCGCAAAACCGGAAAGTTACCTTGGTACTAAACCTTACCTACCCATTATCAGCCCTGTGCTTTGTGCGGAAGTCCTGGGTTGCCGCTCCAAGAACCGGTCCTTATGATCCCAAACAGGTACCACCACACCCAACAAGTGTGCACCGGCACCATCATCGACAATCCTCCTGTCGGGATCACCTAAGTTCCATGTTGCTAAAAAGCATTACCAGTTCTTGATCATTATGTTCAAGTGAATAATTAATCAAGATTAGCATTTAGTTCGAGTTGTAAACCCCATTGTGAGCATGCTAAGCAATGACGTACCCATACTATAACTCTACACACAAAACCAAGGCGACAAGGAAAATAGTATGGAACAGGATATGACACAATAGGATTCAAAATTAAATGCAATGCATAAAAGTAAATTCAGATAGTAAAGAAAGTAGGCGCAATGTGCATCAAGGACACTTGCTCGTTTCCCTTTGTCGCTGCTCATGCTTTCAAGTCTTGCTCTTGAGTTCTTCGGAAAATACGTTCTTCTATATAACGTGACACCAATACAAGACATGCAAGAAACAAGCATACAAGCAAAACTAAGAAACAGTACATCAAACAATACCTAATGACTATGAAAACAGTACTAATAAATAGTACTCGTCGCTACGATCTCGTGAGCGTAAGAATCGACTTAATCGGAGTTACGAGCTAAAAGTTATGAGTATTTAAAGACCTAGGGTTTAACACGTAGAAACGACAACTTAAGGACCATTTTGTAAATATGGAAAAGTTCAATGGCTAGAGTGTAAAAAGGTTAAGGTCTAAAAATATAAGTTTATAAATCACCAGGGTTCAATTTGTAAAAGAACATACTTTAATGCGGTTTGAGAAAACAGAGGCGTAAACGTAATTTAATAAAAGGTTAGGGGTGTTTTCGTAAAAAGGCCATAATTAAAACATTGAAATAAATATGGCTTAAGGACTTAGAAATAGTTTAACAATTAGCTAAAAGTCTTAACGAAAAAGATTAGGTCGAAAACGAACTAAAACGAAGGCTAGGGTGACTTTTATGAAATAAAGGGCATAAACGTAATTAACTATAGACTTAGGGGGCTAGCGTGTAAATTTCCCTAGTCACAAAATATACGTTCGCAAAATTAACAAACTACGAGGGTTGATTTACAAATTTTATAGTCCTAGCAGGGATTAAAACAGAATTAAAATAAACCTATGGTTGGATTTTATAAACAGGAGGGACCTAATCGTTAATTTACAAAACTATAAGGGCCTATTTATAAAATAGCCAAGTCCAGGGACCTATTCGTAATTTTCAGAAAGTACAGGGACTAAAATGTAAAAGTTCAGGACTCGAGATATAATTTATGAAAACCTTAGGGTTGTTTTTGTAAAAGTGTCGGACCTAAACATAAATAAATATAAACACGGGGTTTTATTTGTAAAAATACCATTTAATTGGGAACCAGGGCTTAAACGTAATTATAACTAAAACTAAGGGAGTTTATGTAAAAACGAGAGGATGTAGTTGTTATTATATAAAATGTCGTGGGCTTATTTGTAAATCTATCGATTTATCGGATTTTAAATGAATTAAATTAATTTAGAAAAACTCGTGGACCGGGTCTATAGAGTCGTGGACCGCGGGGATATCTCCGGTCCACGGGTCCACCGTGGACCGAGGCTCATACACCTTCGGGTTCTAATCCGGACCGTCGATCGGAGATCGGGCGGCCCCGGGCGTTCCGACGGTGTTTGGTCGACGCCGGCGAGGTGCCGCGGCGGCGCATCGCCGGAGGTGGCTCCGTCCGGCGCCGTAGGGCTTCGTTCCTTCCTGCGATTGGTCCGGGAGAGAGAGGAGAGGGCGGCGAAGCTCACCACGGGGTCGAGCGGGAGCGAGAGACGGCCGGAGATAGGTCCGCGGCGGCGAGGTCGAGGCGGCTTGCTCCGGCGGTGCGGCTCGTCTTCGCCGGATGGTTCTTCGCGTCGGGCCGGCACCCACGGAGGCGTCGAGGGGTAGCGAAGCCCGTCCTAGGGTTGGCGGTCGTCGGGATGGCGGCTCGTGGCGGATCGACGGAGCTCGGGCGGCGATCTTCAATGGAGACGGCGGCGCCGGCTCCGGGTCACGGGAGGCGGCGGAACTTGGAGAAAACGAGGGCACGGGACTCGGGGTCCGCCTAAATAGGTGGGGCGTGGCTCGGCCGTAGCGTGGCGCGCACGTCGAGGCGGATTCGACGGTGGCGTCCGGCCGGGGTTGGGAACGGGCTCCTGCGGGCCCGGGTCGCGGGCTTGCGGGGGCCGGGGCTGGGGACGGAGCAGGCCGAGGGAGAAAAGAGGGAGAGAAGGAAAAATGGGCTAGGGAGAGGTTTCGGCCCATGCGGTCTCTATAGGAGATTCTTTTCTTTTCTTTTTACTTTTCCTATTCCATTTCTACAAGCCAATAAAAATGCAAATAAATCTATTCGAATTTTCAAATGAAATATTCACACAATAAAGACCAAATGTAACTAATCAACACTTATGCATTTCAGTCAAAATATAATCTATATTGATTAATTAAATTTAGAAAATAAATGGCTTTTGCATAAAAGAGTTTATAAATTGTCTTTTAAAGCCAAACCTCATCAAATAAAAATAAACATTTTAATTGTTTGGAAATGCCTTGGAACCAAAACAAAATAAAATATTATTTCATAAATTCTTTTATAAACCCCATGTAATGATAAAAGGAAAATATTTCATAAATCAACTACATTTATTAAGTAAACCTTTGCATAAATCAAATACATTTATTTGATAAGCCTTTTTGACCCATTTAGAGTATTTAAACTATAAATCAAATGTATTCTTAATTCAAAAGCTCTCGTAATTCAAACTTTATTTAGTTTTGGAAATAATTCCTTTTTCTCACATGAAATGATAAAGCTCTCATTTGGTTTTCAAAGCGAAATACCTTGTATAAAATAATGCCTTTTGAAATAAATTTATTTTCGTAAATCAAAAGTATTTCTTAAATAAATGTTTCTTTCGATCAAACTTTATTTATCCTTCAAAAACAACTCTTTGTTCACATAAAATGATAACACACTTCTCTTTTTATTACAAAGGGAACCTTGTGTGAAATATTGTTTTCCAAAATAATATAAATTCGTAAATCAAATATGTATGTTTCAATAAGTCATTTTCATAATCCAAAACAACTCATATGTTCTTTTGGGAAAATTCATTATTGAAACTTTAGAATCAAAATAATTGTTTGAGTTTAAAAGATAACTCTTCTTATTAAAGAAGAAAGAAAGAAAGAGAAATATATTTATAATATTATCCTTTAGATAATAATTAAATATGCTTTTAAAAGTTTTAAAATTTTGTAAATTTCATGCACCATCCAGAATGTGAAATTCCGGGTGTTACAAAAGCTTACGCTTGTGAGATATATCAAGATTTCCGAACTTCGCCTATTTCCGAACTTCGCCTTATAATTCATATTCGAGGCGTTCGACTTGGCCTCTTTCTTCAGGAGGCACTCGGATTTCCGCTTCTTTTACTTTGAGAGTCTCGCTGAGCAAACTCATGCGCCTCTTTTGTAGCCTTTTCCTTTTCTCGCTCGAGTAACTTTGGCAGCTTCAAGCGCCCTACTTAGGTCGGTTTTAAGTTTGGCGTTCTTTTTTTCGATGGTTTTGGCGGATTGGAGAGCTTGCGTCAAGATTTTGTTATTGGCAGTCAGCTCGCCCTCCAACTCCCCAGTCCTAGTTGCCTACATCTCTTCAAGCTTCTTGCCTTCTTCTAAGGCTGCGGTTTGATGTGACACCTTCTCTTGGAGAGTTTCTTCGATTTGTTTATGGGTCGCTATCGGGTCTTGTAGAACCGCAACGAACTCGGATCGGTCAAATAAGCTACGAAAAGACCGGTCGATGATTAGTGGCTAAATTTGGTCAGGAATTTCTAAAGATAAATATAGATTCTTTCAAAAGACTCTTGCATTATTTGTGCTACTCAAATGATACAAGAGTCGGGGCTATACCTAATTAGGTGCACCCGACCGGTGCATCGTGTTCGAGGAGCGGTCTACAAAGATCGTAGTAAAGAGAAGAATTATAAAGAATTGTGAGAGCGGTCCGTAGAGATTGTAGGAAGATAAGGAATAATGAAGGTTCATCCAGATGACTGTTTCATTATTTGAAGGTGGTAAAATGATACAAGAGTCCACGGCTATACCCAATTGGGTGCACTCGACCGGTGCACTAGTGGGAAAATAGTTCAATTTTCAGCACCTAATTAGGTGGTATGGAGGATAAAAGATCAATTTTTTGGCTTTTCAAAGCCAAATTGCAAGAAGAAGTATTCCAAAAGATGGAGTTCTTTCTAATTTCGCACTAGAGTCGGACCAACATGCATACGATCGGTTGTTCATATTCAAGGCAAAATAAAAAATTACTTGGCCGCTCATTGTCGTATACTTACCTTACGGGTATACATTGACCATAAGAATGATTCGTCAAGGATATGGTGGCATATTGTAGACATATGACCGGTGAGGAGGGCCCACAAGCCGGTGTCTCGATAATAGAAGGTTCCATATACCGGTATGGAAACAGAGGCGGATGACTCGTACCGACTTAGGCTTGGTGTAATCCTTAAGAAAAGTACAAGACCAATTGTAAAGGACTCCGAATAGATAAGAAAGCTTAGAGATAGAGTTTCCAAGCTTGTAAACATTGTAATCGACTAGAATTCTGTATGTAACCCTGCCTCCTCGGATATATATGGCAGGGCGGGGACCCTCGAAAATGATCTAACGCAATAGCAATCTGTCAAGGCAATGCAAACATATAGGACGTAGGGTATTACTCTCGATTGAGGGGCTCGAACGTATCTAGAACTCTTGTGTGTTCTTGTGTTGCACCATAGAGTTCCTGGTTTGTGTGAGGCTAGGTAGTTTATTGCCGAGATAAAGACTCGACACGAGACAAAAGAGTAATGTTCAAAAAAATTACAAACTCATGATCTAGTGATTACCCCCTTTTTAATGTCTTCAAGAATTTTCTCCACGGGGTGATCACGTTGCACATATTGGTGTACTCGTTGGGTGTGGTGGACGTGAGCCTGCTTGACCACCATCTTTATCAACCTCTTGATCATGCCTTGTAGGATCATCTTTGGTGCTTGAGCATGATCTTCATCACCAACTTCTTGATCTTGATCATGATTTGTTCAACTTGAGGGAGATGGTTGATCTTCAACATTATTTTGTTCTTGTGGTCTCACATCACCAATGGCCATACTTTTGATTGTGTGTCTAGAAGCTTCAACATCTACATTGTCAATAACCCCATAGAGAGCCGTTCATCAAACATCACGTCCCGTGCAATTTCAACACAACCGGTGATTTTATTGAACACACATAGGCGTGACAATTTGATCCATAGACAAGCAAGAAACCTTCATCGACTTTAGGTGAGAACTTTGAGGCATTGGGTTTCTTATTAAGCGAGAAAATACTTGCTCCCCCAAACACGGAAATACGAGATATTGGGCTTGTTACCGATTAGTAGCTCATTTAGAGTTTTCCTCAAAACTCGGTGGAGATATAACTAGTTTGTGGCATGACATGATGTGTTGACGGCTTCGACCCACACACGATCGGATGTCTTGTATTCATAAAGCATGGTTCCGGCCATCTCGATGAGAGTGCAGTTCTTCCTTTCGGCCACCCCATTTTGTTGAGGGGAGTAGGGTGCCGAAAGCTCATGCTTGATGCCTTCCTCATCAAGGTATTCTTCAACTTGAGTATTCATGAATTCGGTCCCGTTGTCACTTCTAATTGCTTTGATCTTCACTTCGTATTCATTTTGCGCCGTTTTCAAGAATGTCATGAGCACATCCTTCACTTAACCTATATCATGCAAAAAGAATACCCATGTGAAGCGAGAATAATTATCAACAATAACAAGTCAATACTTGTTACCACTATGACACCCCTACCTTGCAAAGAAAGAGGGATTGTCGAACAGGATCGTATCGGGAGACATTCGACGAAGCGAACGTACATTGCACATACATTAACGATACATTCACAATTTACATAGCATAATTAGGTGCGTGAGTAGCAACTTTTACATTTGATATCCAAGTTATTACAATCCATAAACTTTAAATTCTGATTAAAATACCATAGGACTGCGAATTGAAATTTACATTACTTATTATACATTGTGCGGAAGCGTAAACATCTCGACGATAAATATATAAAACTTAGATAAGAGACCACATCAGCCCATACGACGTGGCCTCACTCTTGGTTCGGTGAAGATGGAACCCACTCCACGGTCCACTCCTGGGGTTCCTTACCTTGACACACAAATTTCCCGCAGCAATCATAGTAATCGGGCTGCGGGATTCCTGAAATAAATTTAAACGCAAACCCCGAGTATCTAATATACTCCGCAAGGCTTACCCGTCAAAAATGGTTCTAAGAACCGACCCTAGTATGCAGGGGGTTTGACTTGGCTTGCTGGAATTTAAGAAAAACAGCAACTATGTATTTTGTATTTTCCATGTTTTAGCGAATTTAAAAGGGTGAAGACATGAACATAAATTTAGTGAGCAATTCTAACAAACGTGGTTTCAATACATAATTTATTTCTATAAAAACAGCAAGTTTATCCATCATCTTCTCTTTGTTACTACGAAGCAATCTACTCGAGACAAGTGGTACTCATCACTGCGAGAGACGGCAATATATATCGATTTACACCACAGGGAAACCCAAATGCACAACATACGCATCATTTAAGAACACATATGGCCACCTTTCACAAGATTATCATAGATATGAGCCGGGTCCTCCCTCCGAGTGTGCATTTCACATGCAACCACAGTAGCGTCGGGTCCAAGGGTAATAACACACCCTCCGTCTACTCACAAACCCGTGCATCTACCGTGACCAACACTTTACACAAAGGGTGGAGATACCGTCCAACACTACGACTTTCGAGTTACATCAGTTTACCAACAGTTTACCAACTCCCATACGAAGGTATGCATTTGGTACACAACGCAATACTTGCTCGCGGAGTCACAACGAACGGTCCTTGACCGACACGTACGGGGCTATGGCAAACAAGGGCCAACCTTGTCACCGATTTCCCACACATGCACGTCCCCGACGGTCTCCAATTTAATCATGTGAGAGTAACCAAAATTTCATCCCTAGACCGGGTGGTCTCCAAACCACTCGGTGTTGCTACCGATGAATTTATTAAGCATAGCATCTAACGATCAGGATTATACCTAGCCAAAACCACGGAAATAGAGATTTAATGCAACTAGTTTCCGATCAACTCCTGAACGTAAATGCACAGTACATAACATAGACTTCAGTGAAGTAAAGACGGAAAATTTAAGAAAATAAGATTATGCTTCGGGGCTTGCCCTGGTTGGGTTCGCAGTTAGCACACTCAAAGTCACTCAATTCAATCTGCTGCCCTCCTTGATCTTCAGCTCTGGTCGGGGTCCCAATACGAATGCAATGGGATGTGTGAGCATGTGCGAATTCTTAATTACTTAGCTCATAGAACTTTCTCAATAACGAAATTCAGTGAAATGTTTGCATAAAAGAAACATGCTCATGGGGTGAGATGGTTTATCATGATGATGAATTTTGCAGATGATGTCATGGGGATAACCTTCTAATTAGGAAAAAGATAACTATGTCGTATCATTTTGCATGTTTAATTAGTGAACAAGAGGGTAGGGCAGCAATGAATGTTGTACATGAACATAATGAATTAACCATATGACCATGTGGCTGCCATGATTTAACAACTTAATATTTGTGCACATCAAATAATATTAACATTCGATGACCTAGGAGGACTTTATTTGAGATCAAGTTTTAACGTGCACCTTCATGCTATCTTTTCATAATCTGTAATTGTGCCAGGTAGTACTACAATTAATTCTCATGAGGAGTTCATTCGTTTTATGATTGAGCACCAAAAGCAAATATAAATCTATATGTATTTTTCCTATTATGCAAATACAATGCACCATAATGTGCTTTAACCAAAAATACTAAAAATTATAATGACATGATCAAATGTACCAGCAACATGTGTCATATGATAATTCATGCCAAATGAAGTAGTATGTTCAAATTTTGATTAAGTTTGTTTTACAATTTTGTCTCGTTTCAAGTTTGTTTCAGCCTTAACGCGAGGCCTACTTAAGGAGCTTAGAACTCTACTTTTCGCTATGAAACTTGGGTGAACCAAGCAGGGTCATGTAAAGTACATTCTCCAAGGATTCCAACGAATGTTCATTTGCATCTTTTGGATTTGTATAGTGAAAGTTATGAAAATTTTAAAACGCAAAGTTGTTAAGTGCCCTTAACGGGTTAGCACTTTAAAGTACTCGGGTCTTTTATAGTTGGATTATGTTACCATGGCAAATTACACGTTCTACACTTTCCAACAAGTGCTTGGTTGAGTACTTTGTAGCTATGAGATGAAAGTTACACAATTTCTAAACTGCAATCCTGTTAAGCTTCGTGGTCGTGATAGCAACTTAAGGTTCTTCAAATTTTTCTTTTCATTATATAAACATATATGTTTCTATGGTTCCTTTTAAAGCGCAAGTTACAAGCTTTCCAAAATGTCTTGATTCGTTCAAATCCGAGCTCTAAAAGCGGAGTTGTGAAATTTTTAAAATGCTTGAAGTTCAGTGTTTTTCACACTTGTGCCAGCGCGTTTCAAATTTGTCTAAGTGTTGGCGCGCGCCGGGGGGCTCGTCGGCGATGGCTACAGGGCGTCGCATGGGCGAGGCTTGGCCGCCTGTGCGCGATTTGAGACGGCGCATCGGACGGTGGGGGTGGCAAGATGGGAGGGAGAACGGAGCATGCCGCGCGATGGCGACGCGGACAGGGAGAGCTTCGGCGTGGGAGCTTGTGCTCGCCATTGCACGCAATGGGGAGCGGCAAGGGCGGAGAGCATCACCTGCGTGCACGAGATGAGCGGCGTGGGTTGCGTGCTGGTGGAGAGGCTCCGGAGGTGGCTGGCGTCAACGAGGTGGCTCCTGGGAAGAAGCGGCTCCTGGCTCCAACCATGCGCGGCTCGATCAGGGACGAAAGGAGAAGATTAGCAAGGAGCTTGGCCACCGCCTGGATGACTCGCCAGCTCCTGTGCTCACCCGAGGCTGCTCCAATTGAGCTCACCGGAGAAGAAGAGCACCGGGAGCTTGGTTTCGCCTTTTTGGAAATTGATGGCGTAGAGGGGAGGCAGTGCTGGAGAGGAGAGCTGGAGCTGCATGGGGAGTTGTGGAGCGGGTGCGCACGAATGGGAAGTGCTGCGGGTGAAGAGGGGCGGCCGCACTAGGAAACCTAAGGGGCAGCGACCATGGCGAAATTTACAGAACGCCATCGACGACCAGGAGGAACGCGTGGAATCGACGCAATTCAATGATGGCTGACGCGTGGGAGGTGCACAGGGGAAGAGGACGGCGCGGAGCCTAACCGTCATGGGTGCCGGCGGCGAGCAGCCTCTGGCCGGTGGCCCTAGCTACTGTGCCATTGCTGTTCCTGGAGGTTCCCTCCTACTTAAGATTTTGCCACTGCATTGTTGGTTCTGTTTTGGCCCATAGAATTTAATCTGTTTGATATTTTTGCAAACCAAAATTCGTGGGTATTCAGTGAGTTGTGATAAGCAACTTTTGTTATAGGCAAAAGTTCAAATTTTGCTTGTAAAAATTTACAAAAATTCTTGAACAGATGCTGTTTTCAAACTCAGTTTGAATTTTGTAGGAAAATGTGCCACCCTAAAAATTTGGGAAAATGTTCTAAATTCATGGTTTGATGTGTACTACCAGAATATGCAAAAATATGTGGGCACTAACATGGAAAATTATGAAGATCTTGATAGCTAGGGTTTTGGTCCCTATAAACCCTAATAAACCCTAATTTGTTATTTTATGTGGGATTAGACCAGATTGATATTTTGCACATGCAAATCATCAATTAGTACAGTGTGATAGCCTATTTGTGACACGGGGTGTCACAACCCTCCCCCTTAAAGAAATCTCGTCCCGAGATTAAAATCGGTGAAATAGCGGCTTCGGGGTGGGTGCGCGGCGTTACCTCGATTGTGAAGCAAGGAACTCGGGAAAATGAGTGTTCAGAAAATTCCTCTTGTTCCCAAGTGGCTTCATCCTCGGTGTGTTACTCCATTGCACTTTATAGCAGGTGATAGTGCGGTTGCGAGTAACACGATCCTTTTGATCGAGAATCCGGACGGGAGTTTCCGGATAAGAAAGATCCTCTTGCAATTGCTCGGTGTCGGAGATGATAACATCGATGTGGGGTTTTAGACATTTCTTGAGTTGAGATACGTGAACCACATTGTGTACACGTTCCAGATTTTCCAGCAATTGCAAACGGTATGCCACGGGGCTAAACTTGTCCACAATCGGATACGGCCCAATATAGCGTGGAGCAAGTTTTCCTTTTATTCCGAAGCGTGACACACCGTTATTTGGAGAGACACGAAGGTAGACATGATCATTGACCTCAAATTCCAGCGGGCGCCTCTTTTTATTTGCATAACTTATTTGGCGGGATTGAGCAGCCTTCATATTAGCTTGTATTTCCCTCACTTTTTCCTCAGCTTGCTCAACAAGATCCGGACCAAATATTGTTCTTTCGCCCGACTCGGACCAATTTAATGACGTACGGCAAGAAGGTCCGTAAAACATCTCAAAAGGAGTGACTCCAGAGCTTTCTTGATTACTATTGTTGTAGGAAAATTCAATGAAAGGCAATTCATCATCCCAATTTCCCTTTTGCATTAAAGCACATGCTCTCAACATATCTTCCAAATATTGGATTAATCTTTCCGATTGTGCATCGGTTTGTGGGTGATATGCAGAGCTCTTAATTAAGGTAGTACCAAGACTAGCATGCAATTGTTCCCAAAATCGAGAGACAAATTGCGGACGTCGATCTGAAATAATAGTCTTTGGCACATTGTGCAATCATAGCACACGGGCAATATATAATTCAGCATACTTCTTAGCACTGTAAGTGGTATGTACCAGAATGAAGTGTGCTGATTTCGTCAGTCTATCGACGATTACCCATATGGAATCATGTTTCTTGGATGTGAGAGGTAATCCAACAACAAAATCCATGGCTATGTCTTCCCATTTTCAAGCGGGAATTTTTAATGGATGCAATAGGCCTGCTTTCTTTAGATGATCGGCCTTAGCTCGTTGGCAAGTGTCGCACTCGGCAACATAACGACCCACTTCTCGCTTCATGCGAGTCCACCAAAATTTTTCTCTCAATCCACGGTATATTTTATTACTACCGGGATGTATGGAATATTTAGACAAATGTGCCTCGTCAAGAATTTCCTTCCGTAGTTCCATATCTTTTGGAACAACGAGACAGTTGTTAAACCATAAAACTCCATTCTCATTTTGACGAAAACATTTAGTCTTTTTCGTACCCAAGTTCTGTCGGATGTGTTCCATACCCTCATCCTTTTTCTGGGCTTCAACAATTTCTTCTCGGAGAGTAGGAACAAGAGCCAAATTGTGCAATGCATCATAAGGAATGATACGAAGGCACGGATTAATTATATTTTCAGATTTGCCGATATTTTCCATAGAGCAGATTTCTAAGTGATTGCATTGGTGCTTGCGGCTCAATGCATCGGCAACTACATTAGCTTTTCCGGGATGGTAATGAATTTCCAATTCATAATCTTTTATCAATTCCAGCCATCTTCGTTGCCTCATATTTAATTGTTGCTGAGTGAAAATATATTTGAGACTTTTGTGATCGGTGTAGAGATGCACAAGATTTCCTAGGAGATAATGCCTCCAAGTTTTGAGAGCAAGAACTACTGATGCTAACTCAAGATCATGAGTAGGATAATGTTTTTCATGCTTGCGGAGCTGAAGTGATGCATAAGCAATAACCCGGCCTTCTTACATAAGAACACAACTCAATCCTATGCCGGACGCATTACAATATACGTCGAACGACTTGGTGATGTCGGGTTGAGCTAAAACTGGAGCGGTGGTTAAATGCTTCTTCAAGGTTTGGAAAGCATTTTCACACTCAGGACTCCATTTAAGGTAGAATCCTTCTCCAATAATTTTGTCATGGGCTTGGAGATGATAGAAAAACTTGGAATGAATTTTCGATAATATCCGGCAAGTCCGAGAAAACTACGGATGTGCTTGACGGTTCTAGGAGTCTTCCTATTTAGCACTTCATCAACTTTACTAGGGTAAACTGAGATTCCTTCTGCTGAAATAATAGGACCCATGAATGGAACTTGATCTAGCCAAAATTCACACTTGCTGAATTTTGCATAAAGTTGATGATCTCGTAGTCGTTGAAGCACAATGTGGAGGTGTTCAGCATGTTCTTCCTCCGACTTGGAATAAATGAGGATATCATCGATGAATACCACCACAAACTTGTCCAACTCCGGCATGAATACCGAGTTCATGAGGTACATGAAATAGGCCGAGGCATTTGTCGATCCGAAAGACATTACGAGATATTCAAAAAGTCCATATCTCGTAGAGAAAGCGGTTTTAGGAATATCTTCTAGCCGAATTTTAATTTGGTGATAGCCGGAGGGAAGATCAATTCTGGAGAATACCCTCGCACCAACTAATTGATCGAACAACATATCAATTCGTGGGAGGGGATATTTATTTTTGATGGTTACCGCATTAAGTGGCCGATAATCGACGCACAACCTTAATGACTTATCTTTCTTTTTCACAAATAGAACGGGGCAGCCCCAAGGTGAAGCGCTTGGGCGAATGTACCCCTTGTCCATAAGGTCATTAAGTTGCTCTTTAAGTTCGGCCAGTTCATTTGGATCCATTTTATGGGGTCTTCTAGATATCGGTGCGGTACCGGGTTGGTGTTCAATTTTAAATTCAACTTCCCGATCAGGTGGTACGCCCGGCAAATCATCCGGGAATACATCGGGAAATTCACACACTACTGGTATGTCCTCTAATTTCCTTGCCTCGAGGTGCTGAATTTGAGTTCTAGAAATATTTGGACACGGCAAGGATAGAACCGATGGACCATATAGAGGTGAATTTAAATGTACTTCCCGAGTATCTATGTGTAGGACAGCCTTATGTAATTTCATCCACCTCATTCCTAGTATCACATCTATTCCTTGACCTAGTAAAATAATGAGTGGCGAGAGGTATGTATTTCCGGCAAGTTCAAGAGGAACGTTTCTTACTTCCCGATTTGTACAAATTATGCCACCGGGAGATGTGATAGTGTATGGAGTTTGCAAGATGGTAGATGATAGATGCAATTTATCCACACATGCTTGACTAATAAAATCATGTGTGCCGCCGGAATAAAAAGAACGAAAGTGGGATGTTCGGCGATGGAAAACATACCCGAGAGGACTGGTTATCCGGCTTGCACATCTTCGACTGTAGTAAAATTCACACAGCCATTCTTGGTGGGGGTTTTGTTGTGGCTGTTGTTGTTGTTGCCGCAGTTATTATTATTTCCTTTGTTACCCCGGTTGTACTGATTGTGATTATTTCCACCATTGTTGCCGTTGTTGCGGCGAGGTTGTGGGCACTCTCTGATGAAATGACCAACACCGCCGCAATTAAAGCACGACTGCAGCGGGGATGGTCTGGCATTTTGGTTGTGGCAAGGAAGGTTGGCGACCACGGTGCTGATATGAATTGTGGGACGCACGATAGGGCTGCTGGAATATAGTGCGTTGCCCACCCATTGGAGGCACCGAGACATGAAATTTCTGACCAGTGGGGCTGGTCACTGTAAGCTTGAACTTGTGAGATGGCGCACTGGTTGAACTTCCGGCGGTGTGTTTCCTCCTTTTGTCATCCTGGTTGACGCGAATAGCGTCCTCTTGGACAATGGCAGCACCAACCAGTTCATTAAATGTGCCATTCAAGAGAGCAAGACGGTCCTGCAGCTTCGGATTCAGGCCCTTCCGGAAGCACTCACGCTTCTTTTCATCGGTGTCGGCGTGATAGGAAGCATACTGAGCAAGGTAGTTGAACTTCCGAGCGTACTCTTGCACAGTGCTAGAGCCCTGCTTCAGGTCAACAAATTCCTGAAGCTTCCTTCTCATGACACCGTCAGGAATGTGGTGTCCACGGAAGGCTGTCGAAAATTCCAGCCATAGCACCCGGTGATCCGCGGGGAGTGTAGAGGTGTAGTTTGCCCACCATACACTAGCCGACCCACGGAGCTGTTGTGCTGCAAATAGAGTGTTCTGATGCTCGGTGCAGTTCAAGAGGGCAAATTTGGACTCCACAATACGCAGAAAATTATATGCCTCCAGGGGGTCTTTTGCCTCCGAGAAGGATGGCGGTTGGGTCGCCCAGAAATGCCCATAAGAAGTGGGACGGGGCTGTAGTGGAGGAGCTGCTGTCTGGGCATTATTGTTCTGGCTTGCAAGGAACGATCGAATCATCTCGTTCTGATTATGAACGAGCTGCTCCACAGCAGTCAACGGAGGTGGATTAGGTGGCTGCGACGAAGCGCCCTCTCCTGAAGGATCCACTGTGCGATGAGTGTTCACCATCTGTCACACAATTTAATCCTACCATTAGCCTTAGCATTTTCGGAGCCATAGACAATGATACTAATTAAAGGACATGATATGAACGAAAAATTTCAGATTGCAAGCATAGGAGGAAAAAATCCATGGGGAGCCGAAATGACTTGATAAAAGCGTAGGTTTATTAAACATAAACTTAGTGGTTCATATATTCGATTGTAACCCATTTGTACACAAAAGCGCGGAGTATTATCACTTTCTAACGCACGGGTTACACATCCTTGATTTTTCTACTATTAGCTATTTATCCGTACCTCCTATGCTGTCATATCTACACAAAACACAGTGACCACGACATTCTTACGTACGTACAAGCCACTAGGTTTAGTTCTTAGTACACTACCCTTAGTTTTTACAAGTTTTTCCTAGATCTATCCATAAGCCTAGGCGTCGCTATCGGTATCCGAATTCACATCCGGATTGTTGACGTCGGAAGCATCGCTAGCGGCGTCATTCCCATTGTTCGCCGGTGGTGGTGGCTGCAGCAAGTTCCAGTGGGCTACCAACAACGCCTAGTGGTGCTGCTGTAGCTCTGCCAACTGGTGCTGGAGATTTCCTTATCTCCGTGAACAACTGGTTCATGTTGGTCTGCGCGGTGTCGAGCTGTCCGTGGAGGAACTGCATGGTAGCCTGCTGAGAGTGAATGGTCTCGTCCTTCTGAGCTATAGCCTTTTGAGCTGCATTCAACTCATTCAGCGCCTCAATCCGTTCCTCATCACAGAAAGTGGCCATCTGCTCATGTTCCACTTTCTTCTACTCAGCTCGGTCCTTCGCCCGGTCCGCAACAACACGCAAGTTGTCGTTGAAAAGGAGATCATCCTGCACTTCCTTGAGACGTGCAGTCAGAGCAGTGTTCTCCTTCTCCAACTCAGCAATACGGGCAGCCAGCTGCTTGTTCTCATCCTTGGCTAGGTAGTAGTCGTCGGAGACGTCGGTGAGCCGACCAGTGAGATCTTCCACCTCCGACCTCAACTGATTCGTTTCGGCCATGAGCTGTCTCGCATCCATCTATAGGCCATGATTAGAAACACATTAAGCAGCATAGCTATTAACAATGGAATGCTAAAGGAGCTAACATAATGTAATTAAACAGAATGGGGTGAAAAATAACAGAAACTCGATCCTTCCAACATAAACCGGTACTCAAAACTGCCTCTGGAACAATAAATTTTCGTCTCTGTTTAAACAGTAAAATTTACCAAAACATCTAACCAGAAGCTACAGAATTTCCTAAGCTTTTCAACGCATCCTAAAACACTTAAAAAGCTTAAGCGGATCAAAAGTTACGGCGATTTCCGGCTCTACCGTTTTCGGCCGGGTTTCTGGAAATGCTGGTAACTTAAACTAGCTCTCTGCTTTCGTCCATTTGGACACCTTAGCTATTTTTTCTGACCAAGTTGATACTAGAGAAAACGTGGTGCATAACACGAGCTTCCCAGAATGGGTAGATTACTCTATTTGGATAAGTGACGCAAAAGTTACGGCGATTTTCGTTAGGCACCCGAAATCTGCCAATCCAGTAATTCGGGCAAGAGCTGACCACCTTGCCAGGGTTTCGGGTAGGGCAATTTTAGCTCATTTCAACTCTATTTTCATCCTGGTTTTGACGACAGTGTGATGGCACATATCATAAGCTTTTCGAATTGGATTTACTCATTCGTTTGGATCAACGATTTAAAAGTTACAACCGTTCTCGTGAAACTAGCAATCGGGTGGGGTTTTTATTGCCGATCGGGTGGATTTTGCTGCCCGATTTCAGATTTGCTTGCACGGGTAGTTTCGAAAATTTTTGTGAGTTCTTGATGATCACATTTTTACGTTTTTGATCAAGTGTATTATGCAAATATTATGCATGGCATGAATGATGATATGAAATGTCATTTGACCTACGTCCTTTCCAAACAAAGAGCGTGATCGGTGTATATAACCGACCACTCGTTTTTATGGCAACACACACACACAATCTCCACACGAAAACTACACGATCTATGGTTCGTGATTAGCGTACCTATAGAAGATCATCTCAGAAACATTACATCAAATTCAAAAGAAACTATGAAAAAATTCACAGTGCTACAAACCTGCACAGAGTAGCGGTTTATAGAAAGAACCGCCCCGTAGATTGCCACGAGCCAACATTGTCCCGTATTATTACTTCCACGGGCACGGAGCGCTAATTTAAATTGCAAACATACCTGGACTGGGCCGTAGTTACAAAATTTAAACAAGCATAACCTAGGGTTAGTTTTGCCACAACTACTTCTATTATAGACCTTAATTGGGCTTTCTAGGTCGTTCCTCACCGCATAAACGTATTGGTGACTTTTAGAACGATCCTTAATGTACGGCATATCCCGATATCGCTCCGATACCAGCTGTGACACCCCAACCTTGCAAAGGAAGAGGGATTGTCTAACAGGATCGTATCGGGACACATTCGACGAAACGAACGTACATTGCGCATACATTAACGATACATTCACAATTTACATAGCATAATTAGGTGCGTGAGTAGCAACTTTTATGTTTGATATCCAAGTTATTACAATCCATAAACTTTAATTCTAATTACAATACCATAGGACCGCGAATTGAAATTTACATTACTTATTATACATTGTGCGGAAGCGTAAACATCTCGACGATAAATATATACAACTTAGATAGGAGACCACATCAGCCCATACGACGTGGCCTCACTCTTGGTTCGGTGAAGATGGAACCCACTCCACGGTCCACTCCTGGGGTTCCTCACCTTGACACACAAATTTCCCGTAGAAGTCACGAGTAATCGGGCTGCGGGATTCCTGAAATAAATTGAAACACAAACCCTGAGTATCTAATATACTCCGCAAGGCTTACCTGTCAAAAATGGTTCTAAGAACCGACCCTAGTATGCAGGGGGTTTGACTTGGCTTGCTGGACTTTGCGAAAAACAACAAATATGTATTTTGTATTTTCCATGTTTTAGCCAATTTGAAAGGGTGAAGACATGAACATAAATTTAGTGAGCAATTCTAACAAACATGGTTGCAATACATAATTTATTTCTATAAAAACAGCAAGCTTATCCATCATCTTCTCTTTGTTACTACGAAGCAATCTGCTCGAGACAAGTGGTACTCATCACCGCGAGGGACGGCGATATATATCAATTTATACCCTACAGGGAAAACCCAAATGCACGACATACGCATCATTTAATAACACGTATGGCCATCTTTCACAAGATTATCATAGATATGAGCCGGGTCCTCCCTCCGAGTGTGCATTCCACATGCAACCACGGTAGCGTCGGGTCCAAGGGTAATAACACACCCTCCGTCTACTCACAAACCCGTGCATCCACCGTGACCAACACTTTGCACAAAGGGTGGAGATACCGTCCAACACAAAGACTTTCGAGTTACATCAGTTTACCAACTCCTGTACGAAGGTATGCATTTGGTACACAACACAATACTTGCTCGCGGAGTCGCAACGAACGGTCCTTGACCGACACGTACGGGGCTATGGCAAACAAGGGCCAACCTTATCACCGCTTTCCAACACATGCACTTCCCCGTACGGTCTCCAGTTTAATCATGTGAGAGTAACCAAAATTTCATCCCCGGACCGGATGGTCTCCAAACCACTCGGTGTTGTTACCGATGAATTTATTAAGCATAGCATCTAACGATCAGGACTATACCTAGCCAAAACCACGGAAACAGGTATTTAATGCAACTAGTTTCCGATCAATTCCTGAACGTAAATGCACAGTACATAACATAGACTTAAGTGAAGTAAAGACGGAAAATTTAAGAAAATAGGATTATGCTCCGTGGCTTGTCTTGGTTGGGTTCGCAGTTAGCATACTCAAAGTCACTCAATTCAATCTGCTGCCCTCCTTGATCTTCAGCTCCGGTCAGGGTCCCTATATGAATGCAATGGGATGCGTGAGCATGAGAGAATTCATAATTACTTAGCTCATGGAACTTTCTCAATAACGAAATTCAGTGAAATGTTTGCATAAAATAAACATGCTCATGGGGTGAGATGGTTTATCATGGTGATGAATTTTGCAGATGATGTCATGGGGATAACCTTCTAATTAGGAGAAAGATAACTATGTGGTATCATTTTGCATTTTTAATTAGTGAACAAGAGGGTAGGGCAGCAATGAATGTTGTACATGAACAAAATGAATTAACCATATGACCATGTGGCTGCCATGATTTAACAACTTAATATTTGTGCACATCAACTAATATTAACATTCGATGACCTAGGAGGACTTTATTTGAGATCAAGTCTTAACATGCACCTTCATGCTATCTTTTCATAATCTGTAATTTGCCAGGTAGTACTACAATTAATTCTCATGAGGAGTTCATTCGTTTTATGATTGAGCACCAAAAGCAAATATAAATCTATATGAACTTTTCCTATTATGCAAATACAATGCACCATAATGTGCTTTAACAAAAAATTATCATGACATGCTCAAATGTACCAGCAACATGTGTTATATGATAAATCATGCCAAATGAAGTAGTATGTTCAAATTTTGATTAAGTTTGTTTTACAATTTTGTCTCGATTCAAGTTTGTTTCAGCCTTAACGCGAGGCCTACTTAAGGAGCTTAGAACTTTACTTTTCGCTATGAAAATTGGGTGAACCAAACAGGGTCATGTAAAGTACACTCTCCAAGGATTCCAACGAATGTTCATTTGCATCATTTGGATTTGTATAGTGAAAGTTATGGAATTTTTAAAACGCAAAGTTGTTAAGTACCCTTAACGGGTTAGCACTTTAAAGTACTCGGATCTTTTATGATGAGGACATCACTCCTTTGAATACAAATGACACTCCTCCGCTGAACATTCAAGGACCAATCACTAGAGCTCGCGCCCGACAATTGAATTTAGAGGTGAGCTCGTTCCTAAGTCTTTCCTTTCATAATTTTGAGAATAGTTTGCTACCTAATGATATTATTATGATTAGGAATCAAGGAGAGGACCACAATATGAATGGAAGAGGGCTTGGAGGCGTGGAGGTTCAGCAAGAAGCACAAGGCATTGTGGATGCCCAAATCAAGTCGACTTCGAGTCCGATTCGGAGTCCATGAATATTTTGAATTAAAATAGACGCCCCGGATCGCATACGAAGTCCGATTTGGACGTTCTACATATGGATGGAAAGATAATTTCATAAACTTTCTAGTGGAACCAGTCTCATATCAAAATTTATCCGGATTCGCCGAGAATCATCGAAACATTGGAACGTCTAGAATCTGGTTTGGTGCTGCGTCACCGTTTTTGGCCTTTGAGCCGTGTATCTCGTGTGAGCCCATTAGGGGAGCGTCCAGGGGGTTCTTGCACGTCCCCAAGTCTTTATTAGTAGCAGCCGCCACCCATGTTAGGGTTGGGTTTTGCTTAGATTATTCTGCTTAGACAGTTTTGCCGTTCATCGGTTTGTGAGACCCCAACTCGTGAGATTAATCATACATCTGCAAATTTGGTTGCGTTCTTTCTTGTTCTTGCTTGTGTTCTTGATTCGCAGGCAGGGATTAGCCTTCTTGGCGAGGTCAACCGTGCAACGCCGGTTGATAACCATAAAGGACGTGGTGCTACGATTGCGGGGTTCGAACGTGTTGTGTTCAGGAGCCGGATCAATGTGTGTCACGTCACATCTTCGCCAAATCAAGAGTTATCAAGAGTTATCGCCGGGTAGGAAAAATCTCAAAAAAAATCAAAAAAATAGTTAAGCCCACTGATCCGAGGAAAAAAGTTTGGAACCTATCGCCGCTGCATTTTACAAAAAAATCTGTAGGTCACATTCCTTCTCTGTTTGACCTGAAACTTTGCGTGGTTCCTATTTTGTTGCCTCCGAGTGGAAGAAAAATATCAAAAAAATAATAATATCAAAACAGAAATTTTTTTGATTTCTACTAGTGCTAAAGACAAAACAGGGTTTTGGCCTGTTTTTTGTGTCTAGTTGTTGTTTCTTCCTTGCTAATTACCTTTTGCTTTGTTTCCTTTGTGCATGTCATCCTTGCTTTGCCTGCACTACTGTTCTAGGACACGTGTAGACCAGCAACTAAGGATAGCTTTGGACATTTATTCAGCATTACTATCTGTTTTTGAATTGTGTTCCACTCACATATTTGGCCCTCCTAGCTCCACATACTACTTCTAGACAGCACAGGTTTTTGACCCTTACAATCCTGGTACACGCCTTCTAGGTATCGTTTGCCTTGCTTGGTAAGACCCTTGTAAGAACTTGGTAAGACGTTCCATTTGCTTTTGTGAGAGTCACCACTGTCCACCATAGTAGTAGTGTTTATTAGGGATAACCTTCACTGTTTATTTTTGTTTTGGTATTTGCTATGGCAGGAGATGATGCAGACGTTGGCACCCCTAACGATTTCCACGAGTGTGTTAGTCCAAGGCAGCTTCAGTCTGTTCTTGACAGGGCACGTGAGGAGATGACAGAAGCTGTTAACAAGGCCGTTACCGACGGCATCAACAAACTCAATCTTCGCAACCAGATTGAGCAGATGGATAAGCGGTTGTCCAAGATGACAGACACGGTTAATACTCTAGCATAAGTGGCGACAACGTTGACTGGCAAGCTAACCGAGGTGGAGAACCGTGTGAAGATCCACAAAGATGAGGCCGGTAGCAACGCCGGTGGAAACAGAAAAGATGACACGGTGAATGATGCCACTGTCGACGTCGATGACGTAGCTACACGAGCACAAAGGCTTCATCGGCGTCTACAACAGAACACCCAAGGTATGGGTGGCCAACATCGATAACAAGGTAACAATAATCGAGCCCCCGATGATCCTTATGCTAAGATTAAGTTTACCATTCCACCTTTTTCGGGGCAATATGATGCGGAGGGTTCCCTTGATTGGGAGATGACAGTAGAGCAAAAATTTAGTGGGCACCTAGTTCCTGAGCAGCATAGAGTTAGACAAGCCACTAGTGAATTTAAAGATTTTGCTATCATTTGGTGGAATTCTCTAACTGCTGATGATATTTCTGTAACTTGGACTCAACTTAAGGAAGCTATGCGTAATCGTTTTGTCCCTCCTTCTTATCATAGAGATTTACGCAAAAAACTTCAGCGCATATAACAGGGGGATAAATTTGTGCAGGACTATTATGGTGAGCTTCAAAAGGGTTTACAACGCTGCATGATAGTAGAGGATAATGAGAGCTCTATTGTTCGTTTTTACTCTGGTTTGAGACGTGATATACAGGACATTGTTGATTATAAGGAGTTTAACACCATCAACCAGTTGTTCCAGTTTGCTATGCTTGCAGAGAAAGAATTGCAGGGACGGAAGAAGCAACATAGGAGCAGCAGTACAAGCAGGCCATCTTACACCCCACGGTCGACGCTGTCTTCGGAGTTTTCTTCCCGGCCATCTCCACCAGCAAGCAAATGGCCTCCCGCATCCACGAGTGGTGTTACTGTAGCTCCACACGCACCTCCAACACGCCCTGCAAATTCAGGTAAAAATTCTGTGCAGGGTCCTGCTCAAAGTGCTTCATCGGTCGCCTCGACGGGACGCACTCCAACATTCAGTGCCACCGCTTTCATGGACTCGGCCATGTGCAGAAGGATTGCCCAAGTCAGCGGGCATACGTGGCCACTGAAGATAGAGGATACATCAGCACCTCCGACATAGAAGATGATGATGAAGACGAAGTCGCCGACGACACCAACGAGGGCCATGTACTTGGTGGAGAAGACACTTCGGGTTTCATGAACATCATTGTACAGCGTGTACACTTAGCACGCAAATTCAGACTTCTGAGAAGATACAATGCCACAACTTGTTCCAGATTTTCTTCGTCATCAAGAATCGATGAGCACGTGTGATCATTGATGGAGGAAGCAGCAACAACTTGGTGAGTTCTGATCTGGTTGAGAAGCTTGGTTTAGCCACATGACCACATCCTCATCCATACCACATTCAATGGTTAAATGACTCGGGAAAAGCTAAGGTAACACAAACTTGTAGAGTTCGTTTTTCCATTGGTGTTTATTCGGATTATGCTGATTATGATGTGGTTCCTATGCAAGCTTGTTCACTTTTATTGGGTCGTCCTTGGGAACATGATAATGATGCTAAACACCATGGTAGAAGTAATAAATACACTTTTATGCATAAAGGACAGAAAATTACTTTAGTAATTGTACAAGCTGATAGAGAACGAGCTGCTTCTTTGAATAATTCTAAATCTGAAAATCAGCAAGTTGCTAATTCTGTTTTCCCACCTATAAAGGATAAGTCTGCACCTATTTCTAAGGGAGATGGGATTAATTTGAAAGGTCGTTTTATGCTTGCTACAATATCAGGTCTTATACTTGATATAATTTTCAATTGAAATTGTATCTTCCAGATTATTTCCAATCAGACCAAGAAACAAAATTCCAATTGCTTGAGAAAACTCAAAAGTCCTGGGAAGAAGAAAAGGCCTCCATGTTGCAGAAACATGAGGAAGTTGCTCAAGCTTGGACTGCTGAGAAGTCTGCTCCACAACAAAAACTTAAAGCCCAAGAAGATGTCAATGTAAAATTGGGAGTTAAGATCAGCCAAGCCAAAGAAGATGGCAAAGTGGCTAGCCCTTTCCGAGTAAGGCTTTAAATTGTTATTTATTCCTCTTTTTCTAATTATCCATGAATTGTTCCAATCTTTTGCAGCTTTATGTCATTCTAGAAAAGTGGCGGCCAAATATATGTATGGAGGAGACATAGAATCCTCCGGCCATGAGTTGGAATACCTCCGGGAGCATCTTCCTAAGCAAGCTGGCCACCATTCCAAGAAGATTGCTATTGATTCTGAAAAGCAAGTACTGGCCATTATTAAGGCGAAGAATCCAGATGTGAATCTGGATGACATTAAACCTAGATTTCCCCCAGACTTAAATGATGACCAGTGCCATGCTTTGATGGATGTAATGATAGAGGTTTCATCCATCTTAGCTAACACTCTAGATTTGATTCCCAACTCTCCTTCTCCTAAAGAAGTGGTTGACAAGGACATGTAGTCAGATGCAGGTTCTTCTCCTCCTGTAGCATAAACTTATCTATCTTATTTGAAGTAATAGGATTTTACATTATATACCCATGCTACTTTCTGTTGCAGTAAACTTATTGTACAATGTTTTCCACTATATATTCTGTTTGATTCTCATCATATACCCTGATGGCTCTTCGCCTTTTGGTGTAATATGAGTTTCTTCAACTCTAATTTATTTGGTCAGTTCAGACAAAAAATGAACAGTTCAGATCAAAGATTAACTTGCTTGCGTCCAACCATAGCACTTTTGCATTCTTTCTTCATATGACCTATTTGCAACCAATGTTTTCCACAAATTGGTCGACTTACCATTGAATACTCCAAATGCGTGATCTCAAATGATTATTTAAATCATTCTTAGTTTCGTATTGAATGATTGATCAGACCATTATAATCTAGTCGTTCAGAAATAAATTTGTTCGTGAACTTTATAAAACTATCAGTTCAGACCACAAATTATAAGATTTAGTCAATTCAGACCGAAAATCATAAAAGTTGGTTGATTCGGACCATAATTTACATATGTTGGTCATCTCGGACCGAAATTCACAAAAATTGGTCGGTTCGGACCGTAATTCACATAATTTGGTCATTTCGGACCCAAATTCACAAAAATTTGTCAGTTCATCCCATAATTCACATAATATGTTCGTTTCGGATCGAAATTTACAAAAGTTGGTCGGTTCATGGCATAATTCATCTTTTTGGTTAGTTCCGACCAAAATTCGCAAAAATTGGTAAGTTCATACCATAATTCACATAATTTGGTCATTTGAGACCAAAATTCACAAAAACAAATTGGTTGGTTCGGACCAAAATTCACATTATTTGGTCATTTCAGATCGAGTGCAAACTATAATTCACATAATTTGGTCATTTCAGATCGAAATTCCCAAACACTTGTCGGTTCATACCATAATTCACTTATTTAGGTTATTCAAACCAAAATTCACAAAACTAGTCCGTTTGGACGGAAATTCATAAAAATTGGTAGGTTCAAACCATAATTCACATAATTTGGTCAAATCGGATCGAAATTCATAAAAATTTAACACATGTATATTAGTTGTCCCTTGGCTTGATCTGATAAATTAATTTAAGGGATCGAGACACAAAAGAATAGAATCAAATTTCCTTGATAAAACTTTATTCATTGTGTCGTATACTTGCCTTATGGGTATACGAGATGATGAAGGAATGGATGCGCAGACACATGGTGACAAATTAAGGAAGATAAAGACGGTGGCGATAGGCAACAGATCGGTCCTTGACCGGTGCGGGATAACGAAGGTCCTGAATACCGGTATGGAAGCAAGGCGGACATTAAGACCGGTATACAAAGACTTGAGGAGCAAGTTATTGAGCAATTCGTAGTTTGATTAGGACTCCGAATCAATAAAGAAAGTTAGAAATAGAACTCCATATATGTAATTCATGTAATCGATTAGAACTCTACATATAACCCCGACTACCTCGGATATATAAGGCGGAGCGGGGACCCCGAAAACTCTCAAAGATCTTGCAATTAGCAAATTGCTAAAGGCAATACATAACAAACATGACGTAGGGTATTACTCTCAATTCGAGGGGCCTCGAACCTGTCTAAAATCGTGTTTTCCTGTGTGTTTTGTGTGTTGCACCATCGAATTTCATGCTCATGAGGGACCGGATAGTACTAGTGCCGAGTTTAAGACTCGACATTTGGCGCCGGGAAGGGGTCCCGGCGAGTTTCCAGCGAGTTCGATGGCCTCTTCTTTTGTCGTCGACTTCGAGCTCGGCTTCAAGATCCGCTTCGGATCCCTTGATTTTGAAGCTGATTTGGTCGGAAACTGCTTTTGATGAATCCGACTCGTCTGTCGGGTCGCAGCTTCGAAGCGCGATCACTCGCCACGATTGGTATCCCCGATTCGGAACTTGGCGGATCCGACGCAGCTTTAGCGCGAATAATTAGATCGCCGACATCTCGGATTGAAGCCCAATTTGTAGAGAAGAGCTGCTCTAGCGAGTCCGTTGATGACTTCGAAGAAGAACGTCCGGCCTTCTTCCAAGTGTTCATGACAGGACCAGTCATTCGTCAACTTACTCGGGAGGAAGGCTGTTGAGGAAGCAGCAAGGATGGCGAGAGAAGAAGAAGATCGTCGGCGCCGTGAAGAAGAAGAAGCGGATGGAGATGAACTACCTCCACGACCCTCGGTTGCAAACCCACGCGCAGATATCTGCTGATCGGGCCGGAGGAAGCGCTCCAGCGATCGCCCCTCCAGCCACGGGTCCGTTGCCGGACCAATGCGGAGATACGGAAGAAGCATCCCCGGGGTACAACGGCCGACGTGGGTGTCGTGGTGGAAGGAGACATCGCTCCTCGAGCGAGCCTTAGATTTAAGCTCCATGGAAGTGGAATTAAACGGCGCTCGGGTCTTCACTTCGCAAGTCCACAATATTGTGGGAGTGAAACAGATCCTCGAGACAATACCGGAAGAAGTTTTTAATACGACACCGGGGTTGCGACGCGCTATGAATTTAGTAGACACGGCTGCCCTGCAAACCAATCAACTCGTCCATGACCGATCGGAATCTTCAAGCCGCTCGCGTTCTCGCTCGGAGTGGCCTGCAAGAGCTTGGTCCGAAGGAGCTTCCTCTAGCGGAAGGCTCGGGCCTCGACACACCCCGATTGCGGATGCGCATGAACGAGCTCCGGACCAAGATTTGCGTGTATCGCTTAATGGCAACCGGGACATTCGTAACGTTCTCATTGATCACCATGCGAGAGAGAGCGAGAAGAACGCCGAGAGACATGAGGAAGAGGAGAGGCGTCGCACCGGTCATGTGGATGATCGTCCACGCGACCTCGCCCCGTCTCGAGCATACGTGACTAATTCACCTCGGCGTGGGCCGGCTGCTCCGGCTCCGCCCCCGGTGGAAATCATCGGCGCAATGATCACCGAGGACATTACAACGAGACATGCTCATCGGGATGAGCGGCCCGGAAGAGATGATCGCCGTGATAACAGAAACCGAAGAGGGCGAGATAACCGGGATAGAGAAATTGAACCCCGGCGTACCGACAATGATCGTCAAGCGGCACCTCCACCTCCACCTCCATCGCGGCATGAGGAACCAACAAACAACGATCGTCAAGCGGCGCCTCCGCCTCCGCCTCCGCCTCCCTCACGGAACGCGGAACCGGTGAATAATGATGGTCGGGGTGGTTCGGGAGATAGGTATCAAGATGACCGCTATTACGACTATTCCGATGATGACAGGGGACCGCAACTATCGGCATTACCCTCGTAGACGTTCCCCTTCGCCGGTCCGGACCGGTCCGGAGGACGATGAATACTCCGTGATTCCCGCTTTTACGAGGGATTTACGCATTTGCAAATACCCCGGGGATTTAAGCCCGGGGCCATTGATAAGTATGATGGTAAAGCACCTCCTACCGAATGGCTGCGCATGTACACCACCGCTATCCGGTCGGTAGGAGGAGATACATTTGTGCTGGCTAACTACCTCCCCATGTGCATGGAGTAGGCTGGACGCTTATGGTTGCAATTCTTACTCGAGAAATTTATTTCTTCTTGGGGCGATCTCACCAAAAAGTTCGTAGAGAACTTCCAAGCGACTTGTGAGAAGCCAGGGAATTACTTCGACCTCAACGAGTCGAAGCGAAGCTCGACGAGACCCTCACCGACTTCATCGGGCATTTCTGCAATAAGAAGGCCTTAATCCCCAATGTTCCCGACCAGCAAGTAATTGCTGCGTTTCAAGTCGGCGTCCGAGGTGAAGCTTTGGTTCACAAGATTGGAATGCGGAATCGGAACCTTACCATGACGGCGTTAGAGTGCTTCAAGATAGCGAGATGACTATGCTTGCTGGTGAATCAAACGTGGTCAATTTGCACGGGAACAAAGGGAAGGAGCCGAAGCATGATCAAGGCAACCGAGTCTGGATCCAAGAACAACAACAAGCGCAAGGCTGATCACCTTGTTGCAGCTGTCGACCGGTCTCATGGAGGAGACCGGCCGCCACCTCCCAAGAGAGGTCCGAGAGAACGATTGTCATTTGAAACACTTCTAGAAGGCCCTTGCATGATTCATAATGGGAATCATAAAGCCAAAGAGTGCTTCCTGTTAAGGTCGTTCGCTCAATTCGCTTTAAAGGTCGCACCCCGATCCGCTTATCGCAATCGGAAGGATGACAAGGGTAAAGACAAAGAACACGATGACAATGGGGATGATGAAGGTTTTCAAGAACCAGCGCGAGAGGTGAACATGATCTTTGGAGGCCCGGATGCTTACGAATCAAAGAGAAAGCAAAAGTTGGCGTTCCGAGAGGTCAATGCTGTTGCTCCTGCTACACCGGAGTACTTGCGATGGTCGGAAGTACCCATTACTTTCAGCAGAGCTGATCATCCTGAGGCGTTACCAAAAGCTGGTAGATATCCGCTCATCTTGGCCCCCATTGTTCACAAGGTGCGGTTGAAGAGGACTTTCATTGATGGCGGAAGTTGCCTGGATATTTTGTTCGCCAAAACTCTGCCCGAGCTTGGCCTTTCTGTAGCTGATCCGGAGCGCAGCGTCTCACCATTTCATGGTATAATACCTAGACGGAACAGCTATCCTTTGGGGCAGATTTCCCTGCCGGTGATCTTCGGGACGAAGCAGAACTACAGGAGGGAGAACATTATCTTCCAGGTGGCTGATATTGATTCAGCTTATCATGCGATACTTGGAAGGCCAGCTTTGGCAAAGTTTATGGCCATCCCGAATTATCAATATTTGATGCTGAAGATGCCAGGACCAAACGGAGTTTTGTCGTTTCGAGGTGACATCAAGACCGCTTATGCTTGTGAGGTACATAGCACTGAATTGGCCTCTCGGACGAATTCGGAGGATGAACGTCGAGAAATCGGAGAAGCGGCAGAAGCTCTAGAAGTCCGGGCAAGGCTGGAGGATGAAGTCCCAGTCAAGAAGGTTGCAAAGGAGAAATTGAAAGCCGATGCGAGTGGTTTCCAAAACTATTCAGCTTGATGAGTCGGACCCCTCCAAGGTCACCCATATAGGGGCTGACTTGGGGGATAAATTGGAAAGCGCGCTCATTCTTTTCCTCCAGGAAAATAGGGATATCTTTGCATGGCAGCATTTTGACATGCCGGGTGTTCCTAGGGAGAAGATTGAGCACGCACTGTTGGTGCGTCCCGATGCGAAGCTGATCAAACAGAAGCTCCGAAGATTTGCTCAAGATCGCAAGGAAGCTATTAAGAAGGAAATAACTAGGTTATTAGCAGCTAAGTTTATTAGGGAGGTGTATCATCCAGATTGGCTTGCCAATCCGCTTCTTGTACCCAAAAAGAATACTAAAGAATTAAGAATGTGTGTCGATTATACTGATCTCAACAAAGCTTGCCCTAAAGACCCTTTCGCGCTGCCTCGAATTGATCAAGTTGTTGATTCGACTGCTGGCTGCGAGCGTCTTTGTTTTCTTGATGCTTATTCAGGATACCATCAAATACCGCTAAGAGTTGAAGATCAAATTAAGACTGCATTTATCACCCCCTTTGGAGCATACTGCTATACGACTATGCCTTTTGGATTAAAGAATGCTGGAGCTACATATCGGCGTGGTATTCAACATTGCTTGGATTCGCAATTGGGGAGAAACGCGAGAAGCTTATGTTGATGATATAGTGGTTAAATCTCGAGAAAGCGAGGATCTTCTCTCGACCCGGCGAGAGACCTTCGATAATCTGCAGAATTTTTCCATGAAGCTTAACCCCGAAAAATGTGTATTTGGAGGTCGCTCCGGAAAATTGCTGGGCTACTTAGTGTCATGGCGAGGCATTGAGGCCAACCCGGAAAAAATACGGATAATAATTGACATGAAACCTCCGAATTGCTTAAACGATGTTCGGAAGGCGACGGGAAGCATGGCGGCTCTTAGCATATTTATTTCGAGATTGGGAGTTCGTGGACTTTCGTTCTTCAAGTTGCTTAAGCAGCAAGATAAGTTTGAGTGGACTAATGAGGCGCAAGCGGCACTCGATCAACTCAAGGAATACCTTAGCAATCCTCCGGTGTTGGTGCCTCCGGAGGCAGACGAAACCAACCGGTTATACATCTCCGCAACAACACATGTGGTGAGCACGGTTACGGCGGTTGATCGGAAGGAAGAAGGACATCTACAACTGGTGCAACACCCGGTATATTTTGTAAGTGAAGTTCTTACTGAGTCAAAGATACGATATCTCCGATTACTGAAGTTAATATATGCTGTAGTGATAACTTCTCGAAAATTGAAGCATTATTTCCAAGCGCATCCCATCGAGGTTAAGACTGGGTTTGCCATTGGAGATATTGTCCAAAATCGAGAAGCGATTGGCCAAGTTGCAAAGTGGGCCATAGAACTTGGTCAATATGAAATTACGTTTTCTTCGCGAACAGCTATCAAGGGACAAGCATTAGCTGATTTCATAACAGAGTGGTTGGAGACACAAGTACCGCGGGAGATTCAAGCGCTGGAGTACTTGGGAGATGTTCTTTGATGGGTCCCTGCAGCTTTCAGGCGCGGGGGCTGGGGTTGTGCTTCTCACCCCACAAAAGGAACCACTAAGATATGTGTTACAAATGCATTTCCGAGCTTTCAACAATACAGCGGAATATGAAGCCTTGCTTCATGGGCTTAGAGTAGCCATTTCGCTGGGAGTCGGACGATTGGACATTTATGGTGATTCGATGTTGGTGATAAGTCAAGTCAAGAAAGCGTGGGATGCTCATGATGATCATATGATTGCTTACCGTCAAGAGGTTCGGAAACTTGAAGAAAAATTTGATGGTTTGCGGTTTTCTCATATATCTGCGCGGAAATAATTCTGTTGCGGATGAGTTAGCCGGACCGGGATCATCACGACAGGCGGTTCCGCCTGGTGTCTTCCTTCAAGTACTAGATAAACCATCCATCAAGATGGAGCGCAAGGCTACTATTTCGAGAGATTGCGGATGAACCAGCTTCGGAGAATCAGGTGAAGGAGGCGGTCTTGAAAGACCGGTCCGAAGGAGCGGTCTTACCAAATAAGACGGTGAGCGGAATCAATGCTGACGATATTCAGCCTTTGGATGTTATGATTATTGATTCTGATTGGCGTACCCCGTATCTTGACTATTTGCAATCTGGTAAAACCCCAGAAGATAAAATAGAGAAGCAAAGATTGGAAGTTCGGGCCCGTAGTTATTTAATTCTCGAAGGAGAATTATATAAGCGTGGAGTCAATATTTTGATGAAATGTGTATCGGTTTCGATGGCATTCGATTGCTTAAAGACGTATACAAGGGAATTTGCGGAAATCATGCTTCTTCAAAGACATTAGTCGGAAAGGTATTCGGACAAGGATTTTATTGGCCTACGGCGACGGATGATGCGCATAGAGTGGTTAAGAGTTGTCAAGGGTGTCGGTTTTTTGCAAGACAGACCTCATACTCCGGCTCATGAGTTGCAATTGATCCCAATGACTTGGCCTTTTTCTACTTGGGGGCTGGACATAGTTGGACCTTTTAAAACGGCGCCGGGAGGATTTACGCATATTTTTGTGGCAGTAGACAAATTTTCCAAGTGGATTGAGGCTGAGGCGAGTTACTAGTACAACTACCGCTCGCGCAATCAAGTTTTTGCATAGTATCTTCGTACGTTTTGGGGTTCCATACAGTATTATTACTGATAATGGGCCTCAATTCACTTCGGAACTATTCAAAGACTATGCTTGAGAGTTTAGGAATCAAGGTGCAATATGCGTCGGTGGCACACCCGCAAAGCAATGGACAAGTGGAGCGAGCTAACGAAATGATTTTGACCGGTCTTAAACCAAGAATTTTTGATCGATTGAAGCCGTATGCAGGAAAATGGGTTAAGGAGCTGCCCTGGGTCCTTTGGGGGCTGCGCACTAATGTTAGTAGAGCTACAGGACAATCTCCATTTTCTTTGGTGTATGGATCTGAAGCCATGCTACCTACAGAAGTGAATATGGTGTCAGCTCGAGTACGATATTAGGATGAAGAAACGTATGATGATCAATGTCGAGGTTGAATTGGTCGCTGCGGAAGAATTGTGGGATCAAGCTTTGATTCAAGCTGCTAAGTATCAACGGGGATTACGTCGTTATCACGATCGTAATGTTCGCACTCGGGAGTTCCAAGTAGGAGACTTGGTTCTTCGGAAGATTCGATCTAACAAAAACAGGCATAAGTTGTCACCGATGCTGGGAAGGACCTTTTTTGGTTAAATCGGCTTATGACCTTGGAGGAGGAGGAGATTCCAAATTCCTGGAACATTGATCAGCTTCGTCGTTTTTATATTTAAGAGTATTTATTGTAAAGTTTCTTATATTATAATAAAGTAATTTTATCTAATGATGATGTTTGTTTTTTGTGTCTCTATACTTTAATTTTGAATTAAATTATTGAGTCAGGGGCTGTTATGATAAGAGCGATCTGTGATAGTTTATTATTCTGCTATGTTAAGAGCGAGTCTATGATATTTTGCTATTCTCGCTATGTTAAGAGCAGTCTATGATATTATGAATATTGATTGGTAGACTGTTGTGTTAAGAACGATCTGTGAAATCTTGAAATCCTACAAACTAGCTTTTTGCTTATGATTACATGATCTTGTTAAAGTAAACTATAATTATGAATTGTGATCTGTGCTGATTAAGAGCGAGAATTGGATCATAATTATTCAGTTGAAATAACCATCATGTCTTAAGTAAATAAGTTAGCAAGTATGATGGTGACACCAGTATTCATATAGAAAAGAAAAATAACTGATATTTAAAATATGATGACCAAGATGTTTGATTCCAAAATAGCCCTATTACAAAGTCTACTCGGCGGGACCGCTGGAAGTACCGGTGTCACCGATCTTAGGTTCCTCGAGCCTATCATCTAGCTTTTCTTCAGAATCGAGAGGAGGATATGGGCAAATCCCTATCAAGATCTTCGAAGGCATCTTCTATCCTCTGTCTGGCGGCAATTGCTACGTCATGAGCATCTTAATCCAGGGCAAAAGCTGATGGCGCTATGTTAAGAGGGACGCCTTGTTGGATCAAGAGGAACATCTTCCACCAACCACGAAACGAGTGCCAATGAGTGAGTTCTTCAGCTCATTGAACCGGTCTTCGGTAGTGTTAGGATGAGCGCCATCTCCGATAGGATTGAAATCGCATTCTTCGACCGGAGTCCAAGGCTGGATTATAGCGGCGATGTGTCCTCCTCCTGAAGCAGCAATCATCCTTGAATGTTCTCGGATTCTTCTTAGGATTGCCCGGATGGCGGACTCAAGGTCTATCTCGTTGGGATCAATAGTTTGACCGCCATTGAGATACTCTAGAGTACGCACTGTGCCTGCGAGTAAGTTACTGAAAAAACAAGTCTAAATTTAAGACTGGGTATTGCTGAAGACCGGTATTTTCAAAAGATAACATAAGAATAAACAAGAAAGGTGGGACTTACGCCTGTGCACGATCTCAGCTGTTCCGAATCTGCCCTTGATGTTTACGTTGGATTCTTTCAGCTTTTGGGCAGTCTTCAAGGCCTTCTCTTTATCCGCTTGAGCTGATTTCGCTGCTTCTAATGCTTCGACCGGTTCAGCTTTCAAGCGAGCGTTCTCGGTCTCTAGCATCTTGTTGGAGCGAAGTGCTTGAGGTAGTATGTTATCTTTAGCGATAAGCTCGCCTTCGAGTTCTCCAATCCGTGCCGCTTGTTGCTCTTCGATACGAGAGCCTTCTTCCAGTGCTTGCTCTTGAGCGGCTGTTTTTCTAAGAGGACCTCCTCGGCTTTCTTATGGGCAGCAACTAGACCCTCAAGCGCTAAGATCAAATATGGAATTAATCGGAAACGGAGATAGCGGGAAAAATGTGGAACGAATAAGTCAAATTGCGAACATTACTCCGATTAACTTGACGAAGCTTGATGATTTCTTGTCGGCGCTCTTCCATCATTCGATGGGTGTTACTGCAGACTGGCTTCTCTCTTCGAAGATCATTTTCCTTGGCCTTCGGATCGGCGGTCCGAACTTCCGGTTCTCCCAATCGTTCTTGATTGGCGTTGAGCTCTTCTTGTAAGCGGGCAATAATGGCGGTCTTGGCTTCAGAACTTTTGAGGAGAACCTGAAGGAATGATTGAGAAAACCAATAATTAGAATGTGATTGTTCGAGAGAGATTTTTGAAGCGAGAGGATATACCTGGCCGGATTCCGAAAAGTTCTTTAAAGCTTCTTCTTCTTGGAGAGCGTCCCATTGAGCTGTAGCGGTGAAAGTCCTGGCCCCGCTTGAGCTGTCAACTTCCACATCTCCAACCACCATTCTAGCCGGCTTCGGTTCTCCAGGAGCTTTGCGTGTTGTCCTAGGCCGGCGAGGAATTTCTTCCATCCGGACCGGTCCCAATGATAGTTACGGAGGAATCCGAAATAAGGTGGCTTGAGGAGGATTACCGGAAGATGAGCCTTCAGCCGTGGTAATCTGCTCTTCGGTTTCTATGCTTGGGGCGGCGGGGAGTTCCTCTGTGGATGCCGCACCTTGAGGTTCAATTGGGATCGGGGCGGTGGGGGCGGAAACGAGCAACGTCACCGGTCCGAGATGAAGCGGCGGGAGCGGTGCTAGGTTGAGAAGCGCCGGGGGTAGGACCAGCCTGTGGTGCATCCGGAGTAGAGGCGAAACACCACTAGCCGGGGCTGTTGAAGAAGCTTTATTTCTTAGAAAGCTAGCTATGCTAGCTTGGAAATTAGAAGGGACCCTGCAAGGAGAAAACACAATTAATAAGACCGGGATAAGGAACTTTGGCTGTTTTTGGAGCTTCGACAGGTGAAATAATTTAAAGAAGAGTTAGACTTACGTGGAAGCTTTCTTGAAGCCGGTGGAGATCTTAACCTTCTTGGACGGGCCTTGGGTATCTCCACCACTTTTATCTGCAGCCCTTTTATCCATCTGGATTGACTTGTGGAGTTGGAACCGCATCCGAAGCATCGCCGGAACCGGTCCGGTGGCCATACCGGGACCTCTTGGGTATCTTGGACAAGAGATCGACCGAGGGGGAGGTACTTTGAGTTTTTTCCAAAGAAGCTTCAAGAATAGCCCGGGCTGCTCGGCGATCTTTTCGAAATCTTCTTCTTCGCGTCGTTGATCTTCGAGCTTTTGTGCCTCCGAGCGAGTGTCGCCGGGAGCGGTGGAAGAAGAAGCAGGTTTGCCAATGGTCAAGGAAGTAGTACGTTTTCTGGTATTAGGAGCTTGAACCACGGCCCCGGATTTGGTAATTTTTGGAGTAAGGCTGGGAGGCAAGGGAAAGGACCGGTCCGATGGCCTTTTATTCAGACCGGCTTGAACAGCAAGAGGAGCGGCATTGTTGGCATAATCCTCCCCCAAGTGTCATTAAGAGGAAGTGGAGGATGACTCCTGTAGTTGTCCATTTTCTGCAATTACAAAGATTGAGTCTTTGTAAGTAAATGAAGATAATGAGTAGTAAATTTTGAAGAAACAGAAAAGAGATACTTACGGGGTTGCGAGGATTGCACGAGCTGAAGGCCGGACCCACTCTTGTACATCCGGATAGATCTGGATTCGGTTGCAGCATTTGCTTGATGCGAACTTCTAACCGCTCTTTGTCGGGAAGAAGGGTTCCATCCAAAGGCATAGCGGTGTCTTCGTTGAAAAGCCAAGCTGGATGCTCTTGCCTCTTGAGGGGTTGAACTCCCTGCACTATGAAGCTCCGAGAGAATCGTCTCGGCGGTGACGCCTCTAACGGTCTTCAAGTATTTGATGTTGGCGAGAAGTGCAAGAACTTCATTGTCTTCTTTGAGCTTTTCCCTGGTTTCTGCAGTAGGGAAGTTCTTGGCTACCTTGGCACTGAAGGCTGGAAGAGTCGGGCTGAGGATTGTCGCGAGAAGAACCATCCTTTTTCCACCGAGCGATGCTCTTGTTCAGCGACGAGGGAAAAATATTCGTCCGCGCTCCAGCATTGGATTCCTACACCACCAACTGCAGCCTGGCGGCTCGATGATGGGAGTGGGCGGATTTGGAATAAGTACTTGGAATAATTTAAAGTGGGGGAGAACTCCAAGGAAAGCCTCACACAAATGGATGAAAAAGGCAATTTGCGGGATGGAGTTAGGGTTGAGATTCACTAACTCCCATCCGTAAAGAAGAGAAGCCCTCCGAAAAAGGAACAGCAAGGGAGATCAAGACCGCGGAGGAAAAAAGCCTTGAAAACTAATTGTTGAGATTCATCTATTCCCCATGGAATCGACTAGGGGAAGGGACGCTCCAATTTAGGATGGGCTGAGGAGGAAGATACCCATCTTTCACCGCCTCATTGAGGGATACTTCGGTGACCTTGCTGCTACCAAGGTCTTGGACACCGAAAGGAAGCCGATCGCGAGGAACGGAGGAAGAAGATGAGGCGACGGTGGTGGATTTCTTCTTACCCATCTTAAGAGATGGAAAAGGAAAGCTTGAGATTGGTTAATGGGGAAGGAGAGAGCAACGGCGCAAAGGAGAATGGCGAACGCGTATAAGCTTTCGGGAGCAGAGTTGACCTAGGTCGACCTTTCGTTTCTTTTATAGACACCGGGA
This sequence comes from Chloris gayana, assembly GCA_031894775.1. Taxonomy (NCBI): domain Eukaryota; kingdom Viridiplantae; phylum Streptophyta; class Magnoliopsida; order Poales; family Poaceae; genus Chloris; species Chloris gayana. Next base: position 500,488 of record JAUNZO010000794.1, read on the forward strand.
TGGGCTCGGGGCTGGAAAGTTATTGGGCCATTTTGAATGGCCCGATGGATTTTAATTGTCGTAACTATGCAATTATGACCTAACGGCCATAAGGAAGTTAATGATTCGTTATATGCGTTAATTATGACTTAACGGTCATAAGAATAAGCCGTCGTGCTTTTATGAAAGTAAAAGCGGTCTCGAAATACGGAAATTTTACAATTCAGTAGTATGAGAGAGTTAGATTTTACATAACTCAATGATAAAGGATGCCTTAGGCTATGGGTGTTAATCATCGGCTGATTATAGGCTTTAGAGACTCGAGTCAGTTGTGAGAATATAGGGAATAAACTGGTCCGATCAACCAGAAATTTTGGCTCTTAGTGAAATTTCACTAAGCGAATTATGAATTCAGGCTGATTTAGGCGGTCTGTTATGTGAAAATGGTGAAAATATACAGGAGATATGAAATTCGGAACGGAATGAGCGGTCCGAAAAATATGTTCTTGGCAAAAATTTGCTGGGAGGAATGTGATTTGATGGGAAATGATAAAGTATAGTCTCTCGGAAAGACTCTTGCATTATTTACGATTCCCAAATGATACAAGAGTCGAGGGCTATACCTAATTAGGTGCACCTGACCGGTGCACCGTATTCAAAGAGCGGTCTATAGAGATTTTGGAAGCGGAAAAAGATGGAAACCGAAAGGAGCGGTCTGCAGGAATTGCATATTAAAGGAAATAATGAAGAATCAACTAGTGGACTCTTGCATTATTTGAAAGAAGTTCAAATGATCCAAGAGTCGGGGCTATACTCAATTGGGTGCGCCTATTCGGCGCACCATGAGAAGAATAAGCTATGATTACCTAATTAGGTGGTATGAAAGGTGAAAAACAATAATTTTTTCGGGCTTCTTTTAAAGCACTTATGAAGAAAGAAGAACAAGTGCAGCAGATGGGAGTTCTTTTTAATTTTACCATGAATAAAGACCAACATATAGAAGACTGGTTAGTTTTATTCAAGGTTAAATCAAAAATTACTCGGGAGCTGCTGTCGTATACTTGCCTTATGGGTATACAGATGATGAAGGAATGGATGCGCAAAGACATGGTGACAAATTAAGGAAGATAAAGATGGTGGCGATAGGCAACGGACTGGTCCTTGAATGGTCCGGGATAACGAAGGTCCTGAATACCGGTATGGAAGCAAGACGGACATTAAGACCGGTATACAATGACTTGAGGAGCAAGTTATTGAGCAATTCGTAGTTTGATTAGGACTCTGAATCAATAAAGAAAGTTAGAAATAGAACTCCATATATGTAATTCATGTAATCGATTAGGACTCTGCATATAACCCCGACTCCCTCGGATATATAAGGCGGAGCGGGGACCCCGAAAACTCTCGGAGATCTTGCAATTAGCAAATTGCTAAAGGCAATACATAACATACAGGACGTAGGGTATTTTGTGTTTTCGAGGGGCTCGAACCTGTCTAAAATCATGTTTTCCTGTGTGTTTTGTGTGTTGCACCATCGAATTCCACGCTCGTGAGGGACCGGGTAGTACTAGTGCCGAGTTTAAGACTCGACACATTGATAAGACATGTATATAATAATACAATGTAAAAAACTACTTGAAGAATAAAATCAACATAGCTGTTTGATCTTCCATGAGCTTTTAATCTCCATGCCATCTTTATCCATCAATCAAGTAAGCCCCTGGTCAAGTAACTTCTTTTACCACAAAAGGTCCTTCCCATATAGGAGACAAATTGTGTCTATCCTTCGTGGTTTGAATTTTTCTCGAGAATCAAATCACCAACTTGAAATTGCCAACTCTTGACATTCCTATCATGATATCGTCAAAGGTCTTGTTGATATTTAGCTGCACGAACCAAAGTCTAGTCTCTCAGCTCTTCTACAACTATCAACTCAATTTCTTGTTGGTCATCATATGCCTTCTCTTCATAAGCTTCAACAGGAGCAGATATAAGATTTACTTCGATTAGCAACATGGCTTCTAATCCATACACCAATGAAAATGGTGTTTGTCCCGTTGCTCGACTAACATTTATACGTATCCCCCACAATACTATAAGTAACTCTCGTACCCACTTCCCAGCATATGGATTCAATCTATAAAAAATTCTCGGTTTGAGCCCTTGCAAAATCATTCCATTGGCTCGTTCGACCTGCCCATTGCTCGAGGATGCACGACCGACGCAAGCTTAACTTTGATACCTAGATCGTCGACAAAGTCTTGGAACTTGCTAGAAGTAAACCGATTGTCAATGTGTCCGATGATGCAAAGAGGTGTACCAAACCGAGTGATGATAACTCCAACAAATTCCAAAGCTTTTTAGAGGTGATCTTTCCGACCGTCTTTGCTTCTATCCACTTGCTAAACTTATAAATCTCAACAAATAAATGAGTAAATCCACCAGGAGCCTTTTTAAAAGGTCCCACAATATCTAATCCCCACGTGGCAAAAGGCTATGTCATAGGAATCATACGTAGTTCTTGTGAAGGTACATGAGTTAATCTGGCACATTATTGACAGCCCTCACACCTTCGCACAACTTTTCTTGCATCCTCAACCATGGTAGGCCAATAAAAACCTTGCCTCATGGCCTTTTCGACCAATGTTTGGACGGAGCGTGATTTCCACAAATGCCCGAATGGATTTCCACCATTGAATCAATGCCCTTTTCAGCCGATACATATTTCATAAGCATATTGACTCCGCATTTATGGTAGAGTTGGTTTTCGACCATAATATAAGCTCTTACTTTTATAATAACTCAATGTTGTTTGTCTTTATCTTTTGGTAGTGTTTCCTTAGTTAAATATTGAACAATAGGATCACTCTAATTAGAATCTATAAGCATAACTTGAATTTGGTTCTTCGCAGCCACTTCGAAGATTCAGGTGCGGTAATCGAGCGATCAGCTTGTCCGAAACATGTACGAAAATTCCCGGGGAACGACCGCTCTCGAAGATCCCAACTTAGCCAACTCATCTGCAGCCTGATTGTTATCTCGAAGCACATGCTGAATTTGAAGCCCATCAAATCTATTTTCCATCCGATACATCCAGGACCAAGTTGGGATTGGCCGAGGCCCAACAAATTAAGGTTGCCCGGACCCCAACAGTTCTTATGTACACCCACTTGGGGAAAGGCCCAATCTCCCTAAAAGAGATTGGGCCTTTCCCGAGTGGGTGCACCGTAGTTGCGGTGCTAAGATTGCGGGGGCCAGGTCGTGTGTACCTAAAGTCTGGATCGAGTGTGTCGTGGTACCGGAGTTGTCGTGCTAAGACTGCAGGCTCAGGTCATGGATCTAGAACTGGGTCGGTCTGTCGCGCTTTTCCAACCCCATCCGGGCTAGGATGCATCACCATCTTTTTTACTTCTTGACAAGATGCAATCAAGTTCATCATTGCATTGATAATCCTTGGTAATCGTTGACACTCCATTTTGGATCCGGGCCCACTCGTTAGCAATTGCAAAAGCTATCCAGGACACGTGCGAGAGATACTAAAAGGAGGGCATGATGACAAAAAGAAGGAAGGAGGAGTGTTAGGCAACAAGAAGGACGAGCGGATCGCGTTCGAGCCGTGCTTGTGTTTCCAAAATCAGAAAAATCATGTAAAATAAGGAACGAATATCTAGGTCGGTTGAGACCAAGATATTGTGACACCCCCACCTTGCAAAGAAAGAGGGATTGTCGCACAGGACCGCATCGGAAGACATTCAAAGAAGCGAACGTTCATTGCACATACGTTAACGATACATCCACAATTTTCATATACATATTTAGGGTACATGAGTGGCATATTTTACATTGAAGTTCAAGTTCATACACTACATAGAGTTCCAAATTCAGATTTCATTACAATACTTTTCTTTACATGAGCGGAAGCGTAAATAAACTCAACGATGTTAACCTTAAATGCAACACATCAGCCCGTAGATGTGCCACATTCTCCTCAATAGGCTCACCTGCACAAAAATGTTAACAACAAAGTCCTGAGTATCTAATATACTCCGCAAGTCTTACCCGACAAAAAAAATGGTTTCTAAAACCGACTCCTAGTATGCAGGGGGCTGACCGGGCTTGCTGGAATTGCCAAAAACAGCACCTATTCTAAATCTAAAATTGCATGTTTTAGCCACATTAAGAGGATTATGACATAAACATAAATTTAATGAGCAAGACTAACAAACGTGGTTGCAATACATAAATTTAATACTTCAAAAACAGCAAGTTCATCATCATATTCCATGTCATTCCTACGATGCGATCTGCTCGAGACAAGTGGTACTCATAACCGCAAGGGACGGCGTTATATATCGATTTACATCCTGCAGGAGAAATCCAAATGCAGACATACGCATCATTTAAGAACACGTATGACCACCTTTCACGAGATCACCGTAGATATGAGTCGGGTCCACCCTCCGAGTGTGTGTTTCCCTTGCAACCACAGTACGTCGGGTCCAAGGATAAACGACACACCCTCCATCTACTTACAAACCCGTGCATCCACCGTGACCGACACTTAGCACAAAGGGTGGAATGACCGTCCAAAACTACGACTCTCAAGTCACTATACTATGTTATTTTATAACTTAATTAATAGTTTATTCTCGATGGTAAGTGATGGTTCGATATTTTTACGAGTTTTATTATGAGGTGATCAACAAGTATGGGTAGTTCATTCATAACCGAAAACCGAACCGAAATTTAGGTACCCAAACTTTTTGGATATCTAAAAAATCATCACTAGTTCGGGTATTGATTGCAGAAAACCGAACTAACCAAACCGAAAGTTCGGGTAAAACCGAACGCCTGGGCCTAATTACATCAGTTTACCAACTCCCATACGAAGGTATGCATTTGGTACACAACTCAATACTTGCTCGCGAGTCACAATGAACGGTCCTCAATCGACACGCACGGGGTTATGGCCAACAAGGGCCAACCTTGTCACCGCATCCTACACATACACTTCCCTGCACGGTCTCCAATTAATTTTATGTGAGAGGTAACAATATTTGAAACCTAAACCGAGAGGTCTCCAAACCGCTCGGTGTTGCTACCGACGACTCCATTAAGCATAGCCATTCTAGCGAAAAGGATTATACCTATCCAATAACCATAGGCATAAAAGATCATAATGCAACTAGGCTGCGATGAACTCCTAAACCTAAATGCACAATTCATAACATATCTATATGTGAAGTAAAACTGAAAACTGAACAACATAGGTTATGCACCGGGCTTGCCTTGGGACGGGTCGAAGTTAGCACTCTCAACCATGCTGAATTTAGTGGGATCCTCCGCGTGATTTTCCTTCTCCGATCGAGGTCCTTATATGGATGCAATGGATGATGTGAGTATGGATGCATACACAGATATTTAGTTCATGGAACTTTCTCAGTAAGGAATTAAAATGATAATGTTTTCATGAAATGAAGATGCTTATGCCTAAAAGATGATGCTTCCATATGGATGATAAACCATTTTTAAATGTCAAGGGGACAAACTTCTAATTAAATAATACATAGACTATGTAGCATAAAAGCACATGCTCTAGGTTGAAATTGAAACATGATTGTCGCAAGTAGTTTGTATAAGACTTAGCTAGTGTACTATATGGCAACATGAGCATGGCATATGATGTATTGAAGACAAACCTATATGAACTACCTTGCTGCCATGTACATGAAAGAGTGCATGGTAGATGATGATCATGCATAAAGTGCAAAGCTTAACATGAATTATGCACAAAATGATATATGACAATATGTGATGAAATCATTATGGCTTAATAAACCTAGATGAAATAAATGGTGCAACATACATAAAATAATCATATCTAGGCCTAATAAACATGTATGCACTCATATAGACCTTTTCATGACTTTAAGCATAAGTAACATGGCAATATGGCATGTCAACTTTCAAAATTAAGCAACTAGTGCTACAAAGCACTCCTAAACATGAATTCTATGGCAAAACATGATTTGCTCATGAGGAGCACCAGAAACAAATATCATGATATTTGTGTATGCATTTTTTCTAATTAAACATTTATAGGAAAATATGTGCTATATAAGCATATAATCATAAATATGATAAAAAACATGTATGAACGTACAAAAGGAATGTACCATAGGGTCCAATATGTTATGGAAAGTGCTCATGTCAATTTTCATAAATTAAACATTGCAAGAATTAAATTGACATTTTTGAAGGCTTAACAAGATAGCATTTCTTTTTTACATGAAACTCCAATTTCTTGCACAGAAACCTAGGTAAAACATTAGACCATTGCAAAGTTCATGTTTCAAGTATTCCAAAACATTTTAGTTTCCATTTTGCACATTTTTATTTTGGGAGATATGAATTTTTTTAAAAAGTAGCTAAAAGATTTATCATTTTCTGGATTTAGGGTGTGTGAACAAGAAAACAAAATCAGAGCTCATGTGTAGCTTTGTATCTTATATTTTCCTAGGATAGAGCTATGATTTGAGCATGAGATATGGTTGCAAAAGATGGATAAGGAAGTGATACAACCATGGTGAGCTTAAGTGCAATCAAGAGCTCACCGGAGAAGAAAAATCGATGGTGAAACTCGAAGTATTCTTGATGCCATACTTGAGGAAGAACATGGGGATCAACCAAACCACACCAGTAAGAGTTGGAGGGAGTCCAAGTGCAGCCTCTTGCTACCCTTGCTCATGCCAAGGTGAACCATGGCATGGAGTTGAAGGTGAGTAGCCATAGTGGTTGTGTTTGGAGAGAAGAAAAGAGGAAGAAGATGAAGACTTGACTTGGGCACTTGACCAAAGAGAGGATGAGGGAGAGGAGTCCCTTGACGTCTAGGTGAAGCCCCTGGTCTGTCTAGGTGGTGGGAGGCTTAGGAGAGAAGCAAGATAAGAGATAAGAGAGAAAGGGTGGGTCCCACAAGATTGAAGAATCTGCCAACCTTATCTGTTGTAGTCAAGAGAAAGTCAACCAGATTTTTGTTGGGGTTGCCAATTTTTGTGGTGGTGTAACATCGAATTTGGGACAACTTTTAAATAGAACTTTTCTTTAGATTCGGCATCCAAAATTAATAAAAAGTCTACAATAAAAACTATTTTCTCGCTTGTACTTGAATTTTTAGGGCTATTTAACCTTTTCCAAAAATTATGGTAAAATCACTAAAATTCCTAGTTTTGAATACCCTTCATGATTATGCAAAAATATTGGTATGGTCATGTTAACATTTTTGAAGTGTGTGCATAATAACCTATAGGCAATATTGAGAGCACTTGCATATGAGTTAAATATTGCAATATGGCTATATGTCATTCTATGCACATTTTAACATAGCAACTTATAAGTAGAAATTAAGCAATAAAACACTTCAAAATACAATCTTCATGATGAAACATGACTTTTCTTATGATTGAGCACCAGAAGAAAATAAATTTCCTTTTTACTCTTTTCTTCAAATAAAGCACTTTTCCCTGTTAATCAATTATGGCATTTATGCATTCGGAAGGCTTCCATTTAAACAAAGTAAACATAAAATACTCACTAAACATATCATCTATATTAAAGCATAAATTGGCTCATGATTGAGCACCATAAGGAAATAACCGGAAAAATTTATACCAAGCACTTTTCTCACTTATTAATTATGACAATTATAGCCCATTTAACAAATAATGCCCAAAATGATGTGAACATGTTCAAATACACTAAATTCATGCATAATATGATGAAACATACTATGAGGGGTGATGTGATAAATTTTGGTGAAGTTTGTATAACTTGTAAAATGGGACTTTCCAATGCTCAACATGATAGGATTTTTACTTACACAAAACTTTGATTTTTACCACAGAAACATACATGGCACATGGTTCCATTGCAAAGTACGAGTTCTAAGCTTTCCAGAAAGTCTTTATTTGCATTTTTTCGAGTTGCCTATCAAAAGTTATGTAATTTTTAGTTTCCTTAATATTTTCCTCGAAATCACAAAAATGCCACTGCATCATTTAAAATAAAAAAGGGCGCGCGCGGCCTGGCCTCGCCGGAGCAGGGCGGCGGAGACCGGGACGGTGGGTCTCGTCGAGAGAGGTGCACGCGGTCCGTGACGGCAATGCGAAGTTCCCGGATTCGGCGAGCTACTCGCGAAAGAGACAAATTAGGTTGGCAGGAAGCTAGCTAGTGCCATTGCACACCGTCTTGTGTGGGGAAGAAGGGCGGAAGCTCACCAGGTGAGGGATGGTGTCGGGAGCGGTGCCGGCGGCGCAGAAACAGGGGATCACCGGCCGCTCGCCCGAGAAGGAGATGTGGAGCGGCTTCGCTGGGTTGAGGGACCGATATGAAAACCAAAGATCAACTAGCCGATATTTTTACCAAGCCACTAGATGAAAGCCGTTTTTGTTATTTAAGGAGTGAGCTACATATCCTTGACTCTAGTAATGTTGTGTAGATGCGTGCACATCCGCTTGTTGTTTTTATCGTTTTTGGATCTTAAGTTGAAAATGCATGCTTTCAAAAAATACTTGAGTGATTTTGCAAAAATATTTCTTGGTTCTTGACCAAAAGGTCAAATCTTGTCAAAATGTGATCATAGCCTTGGTTGTTGATTGTTTACTGATCACATATTGTCAAGATGTCTCACTAGTCCATCAAAACTATCTTTGAAAATCTCTCGAAAATTCTTCTCTCTTCTCTCTGTTTCACCCCCTACCGGAAGTTTCGGTAGGCTACCGAAGTTCCGGTATGGGTGGTCGAACTCGTCAGCTCGTCTAGGGCAGTCGGTGTTTTTCCCGATCGGAAGTTCCGGTAGGACATCGGAAGTTCGATCGGACGTCGAACAGAAGTCATTTTTTTCTTCCAGTCGGAAGTTCCGGTACTCTACCGGAAGCTCCGACTGGGAGCTCACCTGTGTCTGTCGGGCCCACACCGGAAGTTTCGGTATGCTACCGGAAGTTCCGGTGCGGGGCATTGACCTATGGTTTGAACCCGCACCGGAAGTTTCGGTAGTCTATCGGAAGTTCCGGTGCGGGCGGCAGATATAAAAGGGGAGCCCGTCCCCTTGAAAGGGACGGCTCCCATTTGAAACTTCTCCACTCCCTTTCACTTTTTCCTCTTCCACTTCGGTTCTTCATCAACCGGAAGTGTTCTTCAACATCCGGTGACAATCTTCGGCAAGGCTCCCTCAAGTTCCTTCCTTGGTCATCTCCAAGCTTCGTAGCTAGAGGAGAAGGTATTTTTTCCCATATCCTTCACTTCCGGATCTAGGGTAGAATCCTTGAATCCCTAGGGGTATTTGTTGCTTAGGTGAATCATTAGCAGTTGTAGGACACTAGCATGCTTTTCGAAAGTAAATCCATTGGCTAGATGTCATTTTTTGCATTGCTAGGGTTAGGGTTGACCCCTACCGAAAGTTCCGGTAGGCTACCGGAAGTTCTGGTACGGGCAACCCTCCGACGGTTGAAGGTCCCGTCGGAAGTTCCGGTACCCTACCGGAAGTTCCGACAGGGAACCTCCTATTAGCATCTAATTAGTACTCCTTCTCTATTTATCGACATTGTGTATGTTGTTTCTTACACATGTGCCCCTTGTTGTCGGATGACTCGTGGCAGGAAGGAAACCGTCTCAAAGTGTCCACCTCAAAGCTACGTCGACTCGGACTCGGACTCGGACTATGAGGTGCCGAACCCTCGCCTTGCCAAAAGGCAAGCCACTGGAGCTGGTCCTCGGTCCTCCTCCCATGGCGTTGGACTTGGAAAGGGAAAAGGCAAGAGGAAGGTGAAAGTGCATCAAGATTCCTTATGGGTTTTGGTGTATTGAATGACAACATGATTAAAGGTCTAATGCTCTTGTGAGAATGCTTAAACAGGAGTGAAGATTGTAGGTGCATTTCGTATGGACTATATTTGTGGATGTACATTATGAAGATCAGTGAGATATTCGTGAGTGTACATGAATGAAGAACATATTGAAAAGTCCATATATGTGCACTAATTCAAGATATGGGACAAAGACAATGGTCAAAATATATTGGTTCCATAAACACAAGCTTATGCATGAACAAGAGTGGAATGATCAAGTGAAGTTTTATGACAAGACCTATTTCAAGATTCAAGCAACTAGATCAAATAAATATTGGAGATCTTCGATAAGAAGCGTAACATTGAATACAAGTTATGTATGACTTGAGTTAGCTCGATGGTGAAGAATTGTGCATGACCTATTCCAATGGACCATGTGAAAGTGAAGGGCAAGTGTGTCTTAGCGCCGAGGAACTGGATCATAGGAGAAGGGAAGGTGAAGCTCAACGTTGATATACCAAGCAACAAGAGTTATATATTTCTAAGTATCAAGTATGTTGAAGATCTCAAGTGACTTGTGAATACAATAAAGAAGATGATCCTCAAAGATGAGAAATTCCAAGTCAAACTCTAGGTGATGACGCTCAAGAGATAAGAAAACAAGTGGCAGCCTCAATATCATATTAGGTGAAGAAAAGCGGAAACAAATCAACCATATGCAAGCTCAAAGTGGTTCTTCTCTATTCCCATCCTTTCTTTGAGTCTAGGCAAGCCACACTATTAAGAGGGGTGAAGTAATCTTGTTTTTGTTGGGAATCCTTATGCTCAAGTACCAAAAAGTCTTGGATGACTTTCTAACCACAAAAGAAACCAAAAAGGGGTGAAATTCAACTAGTGAACCAGTCACGAAGGAAGTTCCGTCGGTGAAGGAAGTTCCGTCATGAAGGAAGGAAGTTCCGTCGGGCTGACGGAAGTTCCGTCGGTTCCAGAGAGTTTGGGACGGAAGTACCGTTCCCGGAGCTTTCCGAGTTAGAATCTTGCCCGACGGAAGTTCCGTCCGGGCTGACGGAAGTTCCGTCAGTTCCGAGAGAGTTTGGGACGGAAGTTCCAACTCTAACGGAAGTACCGTCCTGGCATGTTTCGTGTTTGACCTAATGGGGCGACGGAAGTTCCGTCAATCCCATCTTTACCTAGCAACGGCTCTATTTGGACCCCATCTATAAATACCTCCCTTCCACTCCGTGAGAGAGGTGAGAGACTTCATTTGAAACCCTAGGTTTCGTGCTCCAACTCCTTGCTCTCCCTCTCCACTCATTCTTGAGATCCAAGTCCAAAAGAGAGGAAAACCAAATCATCCAAGCATTCAAACTCCATTCCCAAACTTGAGCATCTTGATTCCCTCACTCACAAGCTTCGATTCACTTATTACTCTTGGGGATTTGTCCCCTAGGTGGCTAGGCGTCACCCTAGAGCTCCCAATCTTGTGGTGAGCCATTGGGAAAGTTTGTGCAGGTCGGCTTCGCCTCCGAAAGGGAAGAAGCAAACTTAGTGAAGCCCGGCTCGATCTTGGTGATTGCTTGGTGGCCCAAGCTTGATCTTGGTGATTGCTTGGTGAGGTTATGAGTTGAAAGAGACTCGGTCCTTCGTGGATCCCTCAACGGAGACGTAGACAACTTGGTTGTTGAACTCCAGGAAATAAATCCTTGTGTGCTTGTTTTTGTTCTTGCTCTTGTTCTTGTTTTTGCTTATCACATATTGTGCCCGATCTACTTGTGTGTTGCTTTGCTAGCTAAGCCTTGCAGGGAGGAGGTTCCTAGACCTTGGATCTACATTTCTATTCAAGTAGATTTGTGAGTTCCCTCTTATTTTCCGCATCCCATCGAGATTGATTATTTGTCCGACGGAAGTTCTGTCAACGAAGGAAGTTCCGTCGGCGAAGGAAGTTCCGTGGTTGACAGAAGTTCCGTCCTGGAATTTAACTTGGTGCGAAGTTCTTTGTGAATTTCAGGTTTTGGTTTTAGGTTGCCTATTCACCCCCCTCTAGGCAACTTTCAATTGGTATCGAGCCTAATCTCCTTATTAGGCTTAACCGCTTGGAGAAACGATGTCGCTTCCAACATTTGCCACTCCATCTTTTGAGTTGCCTAGGTTTGACGGTGTAAACTTTGCTTCATGGAAAACGTCCATGTGTTCCTACTTACGTGCAATGAGCTCTCAAATTTGGTGGATTGTAGATATAGGCTTTTCTCATGACCTTGGTGATCATCCACCGACAAAAGCTCAAGAGAAATGCTTATATCTCGAAGCCTATGCATTTAATGTTTTATGTAGTGCTTTGAGTGCAGAAGTGGAAGACATGATCTTAAAGAAGTATGGTCACCTCGAGAGTGCACATTTGATTTGGAAAGCACTCGAGGAGATGTATGGCTCTAGCAATGATGAGAAATCATTATTGGAGAGTGAGCCTGAAAAAATCTCCTCCTTGGCAAGCTCAAGTGATCAATACCAAGATAAGCAATCAAAAGATCAAGAAAACAGGTTTAGGCCAAATGAAGAGTCTACATCACCTACAAGCTCATGGTTGCAGGATGAGGACACTTTTAGTCTCATGACAACGAGACAAAGAGAGTCCAAAATATCCACACTTGTAAAAGGTGATGATTTGAGTAACCATGATGCATGTTCTACTAACTCTTCATCTTATGTAGCACAATTGGAGAAAGCAAATAAATTCCTCCTAAAGAAATTTAAGCAATTAGCTAGCAAGCACAAGATTTTGCAAGAAAGGCATTTGAATTTACAAGAGAGACATAGCAATCTTCTATGCCAACATGAAAAGCTCATTGACATTCATGCCATGCTTGAAACAACACATGAGGTTGCATTAACAATGGTAAAACCCTCTCAACCTCACACTTGCACATGTGCACCTACTTCCATTGATTTATCATGTGCTAACGTATGTTGTTCTCAAGAAAAGCCATCTTATGATGAGCATATGATTGTAGAAACTTGTGTTGATCTTGTTGCAAGTGAAAATGATACTTCCAAGGAAGAAGTTAAGAAGCTCAAGTTGGACTCAAGTCAATTGAACGGCAAAGGTCATGTGCAACCATCTCAAGATAACCGTGACAACATGGTGAAGAAGCTTGAGAAGGGATCAACCGTCACATGTCCTCAAATCCTCGCAACTCGAGATTGAAAAGGTTCACAACATGAAGAGCAAATCAAGTGCTCAAGCAATCTTCCTTGAGTGCTCAACAAAAGGAAACCTTGCATCTACGTATCCAAACAAAAAGAAGGCTCGACAACACTTTCACTTTCTAGAAGACAACAAAGCCTATCTAAGAGAAGGTGTTTTGGGTGCAAGGAAAAAGGACACAAAGTCAATGAATGTTCAACACAAACAAGAGTGAAGAACGTGTGTCAAAACCGAACAGATCAATTTTGGGAAACCGAATAGTCCAGTTTACACACACAAGTCTAAAATGAGTTGGACAGTTCACAATTGGACTTGTGTCAGCATGCAACAAGTACGTGAACAAGACTGAAGGTACAAGAAGAAAGTTCAAGAACAAGGCAAAGAAAATCAAGTATCAAATCTGCTATGTTTGCCGACAAAAGGGTCACATAAGTGAGAAATGTCCTATGTCTCATACCCTCACTTCCAACAAGAGCCACATGGTTTCAACAAGACATGAAGCCAATACTAACATGGATACTCCCATGATGGTTGGCTCACCAAGTAGTATTGCAAAATCAGTTTGGATGCCAAAGCAGCGTGAAGTCAACCTTCTTGGACCCAACAAGATTTGGGTTCCAAAATGTGCTTGAAAATGCATAAGGTGCAAGTGGTGCTTTGATGACTTGGCAAATTTAAGAGGTGGAACAAACATGCAAATTGCCAAGTATGAAGATCCTCTCAAATATTCTACATCAACAGCACCACCCCAAATAAGTTCTCTTTTCCTCTCCTTCTTGTTTGCTCTTAGCGTTGCAATGTGTTTGCAACATCATGTGTTTTTGCTTTCTTGTTTGCTTTTACATATTTGTGTAGAAAGATGCAATTAATGTCTCCTATGGAGAAATTTGTGTTTGGGATATATCTCTTAGGTGAGGTGGGCCATCTACACAAAGCTAAGAAAGCTACACAAGGCACAAGAGATGCATGACAGGAAAAAGGAAGGAGAAATGAATTGAAAATTCATTGAGTTTATCTCTAGTGGTTTCAAGACCTTAAGTCAATTGTGCCATTGAACTCCCAAGCCTCTCCTTGTCATAAGCAAGATTTCTATATAAACTTGGTTTGTGAGTCATTCTTGACACATCTCAAAATTCTAGTTGATTATTCTAATGCCTTAACTAAGACATAGTTTGAACCTCCTCATGATCGTAACTCGAGCAATGTGCACATGTCAGTATTATTCAATAATATGGTGCACACATAAGGGAGGAGATTCATACCATGTCTTATGTTAGGAGGAACTAATGTTTTGCTCTAAGATGATTGTGTGAGCAGTATTTATGTGGACTACATAGATTGTGAACTATTATCATGATGAAAGCATTGAAAGTGCATCAAATCAAGTGGTAGATGTGATTGATGCCATTGGAGACGTTCAACGAGCATGAGTCTTAAGATCTATCATACCTAAGATTCAATAATGTATTGAGCTGATCATTGAAAAAAGCATACAAGAGTCCACAAATGCATAGATGATTTCTCACAAGATAAAGAGCAAAACAAATCAAGGCAAAGGTATGTTCTATTGTTTCAGCTTCTTGTTCCTTTGCATATAGAACTCATGTGATAGGTTTTGCCTTGGCATGTGTATGACTTTGTGTCATAGCATGCTCTTTGTGAGCTAGGATAAATTTTTCAAAAATTTCCTTTATGTTCTAAGTGTGATTTTCGAAAAACTTTGATTCTTGATCTTTGTGATCATGTCAAACAAACTGTGGTTATAGCTTCATTTGGTTGATTGTTGTCTAACCACAAGTTTGTGAGATCGTCTATCTCAAGCCCAAAATCCAACTTGCTCTATTCGTTGATCAAGTTGTGAAATTCATATCCTCTCTCAACATGGAATAAGAACTTGCAAAGGATGAAAAGAAAATCATGGATATGGAAAAGGAGTTTGCAAATTATGGAATGAGTATTTGAGAATAATGGATAAGGGTGTTTGCAAAGAATGGAAAAGAAATAAGGTCAAATTATCTCAAACTTCTTGGACTATCTTAAGCCATCCAAATCGATAAGGTTAGAACTTCCATGAAATACCTTTTGTTGGCACTCTACACTTAGCATTTTTGTTCATGAGACCTAACCTCGAGAAAATCCGATCTCACCGAACATCCACTAGAAATTCTCTAGAACCAACGGAACTTCCGTCACACGGACAAAACTTTCGTCTTGGTCGGGTTTAACCCGTGGAGAAGCTGATTTCTTTGTGATATCAAGTGTTTCAAGTCCGAAGATTCTAGATTCCTTCTCCAAATTTGATTCTTCGTCTCCTTCTCCAAAGGTACCCTAGACTCTTTTGACCTAATCTAAAATACCTCTTGTACCTTGTCTCCTAGGATGCCATATAGTTGTTCTCTTCAATTTGTTTGAAGTCCTATGGCCGAAATCAATTGGGATTATCAACCTAGGGATTGACCGTGAAAATTGGATGTATTGGTTTTTGAAATCGAATGCTCCGGTTTTGGCAGACAAACCCTAGCTTGCTAATTTTGGTTGTTTCGATGTTCCTAGGAGCAACCATCACCTTGCCGGATCCATAATATCGATTCTTCTCTAGAAGCCATTTTGTTACAATGAAATGCAATTTTGTCCTCTCCAAGATAACTGAATGGTCCAGTTTCGGAAACCAAAGGGTTCAGTTTTCTTAGAGCGGACACAAATGCATTCTATTGGGACAATTTGATTTCTATCTCTATTCATTCAATATCCACGCAGTCTCTTATGGTTTGTCTAGTCATAATACATGACAAGAGGCAACATATTGGATCTCAAGGGAGAAAGAAATGCAAAGGCAAGGCATGATGATACACGAGGTGATCATAGTGAAAATGTCTATTGGGAGGCAAAAGATAACAGAAAAGAGAAAGGCACTGCCTGGAGGGGTCATGTCGAGTAAAGGATAAGCTAGCAGTAGACTCTAGTGGTACTTCCTCCGATGATGATGTGCATGATGAGATAAGGATGCAGAGCTAAATCCTCCAGGGCAGTAGGAGGTGATACAGAATTTTTGAGAAGCATGAGGAGATATTTGGTGGTAAGGAGCTCATTGCACTAGCCGCTAAAAATCTTGATGCTCCTGTCTTCACCACCCCTCAAAATCTAGTATGGATGGAGAAACTCAACTACAAGGGAAACATGGAAGAAGTGAGGAAAATGAAAGCAACTAACTTTAGTCTTGCTCCAAAGGAAAAATGACATTGATTACAGGTTTTGGTTCTACTTTCATTGAGGTTATTATGAGACTGTGATCATACCAAAGGACAAGCCATTTTTTCATTGCTTAGTGGCTAGATTGGGACTACATGATTGACACGGATGATCCCACCTTTAACAGTGTAATTGTAGAGTGCAAGGCCAAGAATGTGAGCAATATCATATCACTTCATAGAGATTGCAACAATAAGATCATTGCTTAGTTTTATACCACCTTATTTGTTGAGGAGCATGACATTGTCGGAAAACTACATTGGATGATGGAGGGATAGTGGTATGACATCACATTTGCACAATGTGCTAGACTCCTTGACCGTGCTCCCAAGACTCGAGAGAATGGAATTTATATACCCATGGAACAAAATGGCAGCAGAGGATACATCAATGATTTGCTTCTTTTCTATGGCTACATAAATAGGATGTTCATGAGAACTCTCATGCCTAGGGAAGGTGACTCCACAAGCATTTCTCCCTATAATAGGTCCATCCTTGCTGCTATGGCCCTCTCTCTTTGACATAGTACTCCATTCTTAGTGTTTGATGTTATTTGGGAGGAGATAAATTCTATTGCAAATTCTTCTTTGAAAAGTTGTGGCTATGCTCATTACATCATGTATATGATTGAGAGAGTCACTTGTGGCTCCTTTGTGTGCAAGGAAGAGCACAAGTCATATCATATAAAAATCCTTCCACACATAGCCAACAGAAGATTATGAAAATGTTGTTTTGACTCTAAAAAAAAGGATACGGTTGACGTGAGACCACAACATGAGAAGCAAGCAGAAAGAGACTTGGATGAAAGGAAGGTCAGTTTTGAGTAGAATGATTATGCTTCTCAGATTTATGGTGGTTTGATATTGGTGGCTATGTCTGCAATTATGGACTTGGAGGAGAGGTACAGGATGTTCTATCTCATGTCAAGCTACTTCTTTTGACCCTCCTCGGAACTGAAGCAAAATGCAATTTGGAGAATGCAAGCTATGGAATTTATTGATCATCCTTTTTGGTGCTAGATGCCAAAGGGGGAGAGAAGATTAAAGCTCAAGTTTAGGTGGCACTTCCTTGTGGGCTTGAGAACAATTTGTAATGAGTGCTATGTGTGTGAACCTCTTTATTTATGTTTTAAGTATCTTCTCTTGTGGTAACTTGTGATGCATATTGATTTGATGAAATGTTTTTCAGATTTCTCTTGTTTTACTTGTTTTTGGTTTTCTTGTCATATGCATCACGTACTATATGTTCACACACACTTGTTGCACCCCACGAATGCATACATATAGGGAGGAGCTCTTATATTCTTTGCTGAAAATGTGCAAATGGCATTTGAGGCCAATTTTCTAAATTTAATTCACAATGCACATATTCAGGGGGAGCTCATTCTATATGTTTGCATTTAAAATGCTTATTGAAAATCTTATGTAAGCTTTAATCAAGTTTGTCATCAATCACCAAAAAGGGGGAGATTGAAAGTGCATCAAGATTCCTTGTGGGTTTTGGTGTATTGAATGACAACATGATTAAAGGTCTAATGCTCTTGTGAGAATGCTTAAACAGGAATGAAGATTGTAAGTGCATTTCGTATGGACTATATTTGTGGATGTACATTATGAAGATCAGTGAGATATTCGTGAGTGTACATGAATGAAGAACATATTGAAAAGTCCATATATGTGCACTAATTCAAGATATGGGACAAAGACAATGGTTAAAATATATTGGTTCCATAAACACAAGCTTATGCATGAACAAGAGTGGAATGATCAAGTGAAGTTTTATGACAAGACCTATTTCAAGATTCAAGCAACTTGATCAAATAAATATTGGAGATCTTCGATAAGAAGCGTAACATTGAATACAAGTTATGTATGACTTGAGTTAGCTCGATGGTGAAGAATTGTGCATGACCTATTCCAATGGACCATGTGAAAGTGAAGGGCAAGTGTGTCTTAGCGCCGAGGAACTGGATCATAGGAGAAGGGAAGGTGAAGCTCAACGTTGATGTACCAAGCAACAAGAGTTATATATTTCTAAGTATCAAGTATGTTGAAGATCTCAAGTGACTTGTGAATACAATAAAGAAGATGATCCTCAAAGATGAGAAATTCCAAGTCAAACTCTAGGTGATGACGCTCAAGAGATAAGAAAACAAGTGGCAGCCTCAATATCATATTAGGTGAAGAAAAGCGGAAACAAATCAACCATATGCAAGCTCAAAGTGGTTCTTCTCTATTCCCATCCTTTCTTTGAGTCTAGGCAAGCCACACTATTAAGAGGGGTGAAGTAATCTTGTTTTTGTTGGGAATCCTTATGCTCAAGTACCAAAAAGTCTTGGATGACTTTCTAACCACAAAAGAAACCAAAAAGGGGGTCAAATTCAACTAGTGAACCAGTCACGAAGGAAGTTCCGTCGGTGAAGGAAGTTCCGTCATGAAGGAAGGAAGTTCCGTCTGGGCCGACGGAAGTTCCGTCGGTTCTAGAGAGTTTGGGACGGAAGTACCAAACGTGACGGAAGTACCGTTCCCGAGCTTTCCAGCTCAGAATCTTGCCCGACGGAAGTTCCGTCCGGGCCGACGGAAGTTCCGTCGGTTCCGGAGAGTTTGGGACGGAAGTTCCAACTCTAACGGAAGTACCGTCCCGGCATGTTTCGTGTTTGACCTAATGGGGCGACTGGAAGTTCCGTCAATCCCATCTTTACCTAGCAACGTCTCTATTTGGAACCCATCTATAAATACCTCCCTTCCACTCCGTGAGAGAGGTGAGAGACTTCATTTGAAACCCTAGGTTCCGTGCTCCAACTCCTTGCTCTCCCTCTCCACTCATTCTTGAGATCCAAGTCCAAAAGAGAGGAAAACCAAATCATCCAAGCATTCAAACTCCATTCCCAAACTTGAGCATCTTGATTCCCTCACTCACAAGCTTCGATTCACTTATTACTCTTGGGGATTTGTCCCCTAGGTGGCTAGGCGTCGCCCTAGAGCTCCCAATCTTGTGGTGAGCCATTGGGAAAGTTTGTGCAGGTCGGCTTCGCCTCCGAAAGGGAAGAAGCAAACTTAGTGAAGCCCGGCTCGATCTTGGTGATTGCTTGGTGGCCCAAGCTTGATCTTGGTGATTGCTTGGTGAGGTTATGAGTTGAAAGAGACTCGGTCCTTCGTGGATCCCTCAACGGAGACGTAGACAACTTGGTTGTTGAACTCCGAGAAATAAATCCTTGTGTGCTTGTTTTTGTTCTTGCTCTTGTTCTTGTTTTTGCTTATCACATATTGTGCCCGATCTACTTGTGTGTTGCTTTGCTAGCTAAGCCTTGCAGGGAGGAGGTTCCTAGACCTTGGATCTACATTTCTATTCAAGTAGATTTGTGAGTTCCCTCTTATTTTCCGCATCCCATCGAGATTGATTATTTGTCCGACGGAAGTTCCGTCAACGAAGGAAGTTCCGTCGGCGAAGGAAGTTCCGTGGTTGACGAAGTTCCGTCCTAGAATTTAACTTGGTGCGAAGTTCTTTGTGAATTTTAGGTTTTGGTTTTAGGTTGCCTATTCACCCCCCCCCCCTCTAGGCAACTTTCGGAAGGGCAAAGGGAAAGGGGCAGCAAGGAGACCCTCTCTCACACCGGTTCAAGTGAGGAAGAAGAGGATGAAGAGCGGGGTGGTAATGTGGGCAGGGATGATTGGTTTCTCCCCGTGGCCCGTACTTTGCAAAAGCATGTGAAGTATGAGTTGAGGGCTCCAGCTGTGAGTGACAGATGCTTGTGTACAATGTGCCTTTTTATAGGGATGAGGTGTAGAAGTACAGGAGCAAGTGCCCGTGGATCAAGCCAAAAGAAAGGGGTGTGGATGATGTGAGGTTTTGGGATCACACCCAAGCCGAGTGGTACAAGGAGGTGCTGAAACTCAAGAACAAGACCACCGAGATGAAGTGGATCAAGTGGGAATGGATGGATCGCCGAACGATCCCGTGTTCAATCAAATCAAAGCCGAGTGTGCAAAGAGAGACTTGGTGGACATCATGGGACTTGAGCATGGGTGGAATACCGAACCGGTGGTTCGGTTCTATGCCACCCTCCGGCTTGAGTTCAATGAGGACTCTCGAGAGGATTCCATCTTGCACCGGACGCTTGATGGAAATAGATTTCAGATCACCTATGCTTGAGTTTGCCGAGGTCCTTGGTTTTGGTCATGCGGATGCCATGAAGGACAACATCAATGTGTTTGATCCTCCGGATGATGCAGCCTTGGAATTCATGTATGATAACCGGTATGATAAGCTGAAGGGGATGATTATTGGGACACACCTTGGATTGCACCCCTACTACCGTGCCCCGAACAACATGTTCGAGTGGACCTTGGATCCCAAGATAGGGGATGCATCCTCTTTCTTGCCACTACCAAGACTCTCATGTGTGCTATGTGTCCTAGAGCTGAGCCTTTTTGTGTGTTTGAGCATATCCGGACCTCGATCATCAATCACTCCTACACTCACAAGGCCAGCCTTTCCTTCGCTCCTTTTATCATGAGGATGATTGAGCATGTCACATGAATTACCTTCATCCATGATAAGGAGCATCCAGGACTTCGTCCCAAGAAGTTCCCCTTCTCCCTACTCCTCGGGGATCTCCGGTGAGACAGGCAGCTCCTCCACCTCCTCCACCTTCGACTCGAGCAGCTAGGGACACTCCCGGTCCCTCCTCTCACCGAACTCGCAGCAAGTCCGAATTTGTTAGCTCGGTCCTCAAGAAGATCTTTTGCATGTGCAAGACAAACAGTGAGGATATCTATGAGATGAGGATGGAGCAGCGGCGCATAAATGAAGGACATCAAAGGTATCTTGCTCACATCGCTCGAGCAGCAGCAGCAGCAGCCTCCTCTTCCCTTGGAGTTTGCTCCGATTGTGCTACGGCAGTGGGAGGATCCTTGGGCTCCTTATCAGCGAGGCCACGGGAGTAGTAGCACGAGCAAGCAGCACTCGATGTCGACGGCGAGTGCGACGGAGAGTGTTAAGGATGACAATGAGGAGGATGTCCCGTCAACCACCACCTCCGCTCCTCGCTACACCATGCGATTCCACCTCAGGAGAAGGGCAAGGGCACGGCAAGTCATGATGGTGATGATGAGAGCGATGGCGAGGAGGAAGAAGACGACGACGATGATGAGGAGTGATTCTTGTGGGCATCACCGTTCTTTTCTCTTTTGGTGATTTCTTGCCAAAGGGGAGAAGAAATTTCTATCTATCTATCTCTATCGTTCTTTTATCTTGTGATGGACTATGTGATGGACAATCGTTATGTTTGAATAATGGATTCTTGTAATGTTAAGACTTGGTTTATATATCTATGTGGTTTGCGTTATGTCTTGATATGGTGTATTGTTGTTCTCTCTTTTTAGTTGCATTTGTGTGAAGATGAAATGTCATATTGCATGGTTCTTGTTTTCTCTTTTATTCATGACATGGATGTATAGATAAAGGGGAGCTCTTCATGATGGTAATTCAAATGTGCATTTGGCAATGTAAAGGCCAACTCTTGAAATTCAATTTCATGCACATATTAAGGGGAGCTCGCCTTTTCTTTGCTTGTTGAGCTTTTTAACCTATCTTTTTAGAAATTTGATTGTATTGGCATCAATCACCAAAAGGGGAGATTGAAAGTGCATCTAGACCCCTCATTTTATTTTGAATGATTGATATCAATACAATTAAATTTGGACTAATGTTTTCATGAGAATGTGTGTAGTGAACATCCAAAGAACATGAAAGCATAGCAAGTTTGATCAAAAAGAAGAAAAGAAATGAGAAAAATAATAAAGAAGAAAATGGAGAAGATCTATCTCAAAGCTTGAGCTTCTTGTTTTATCTTTGCTTTGAGTCATAGGGATGTTGTACTATAAAGAGGAATGCAAATCACAATCTTGGCAAAGAATGAAGATGCTCACAAAATCCAAGAAAAACCATCCATAGCCTTTTCTCTCGGGACCCACCGAAAGTTCCGGTGTGGTATCGGAAGTTCCAAGAGGCACTCGGAGAGCTTTGGGCTCTCCGGAATGCCATAGCGAAGTTCCGGTCCCCAGTGCTCGGAAGTTCCTAGGCACTCGGAGAGTTTGAGCTCTTCGGAATCGTTGTCGGTGTGTGAGCACACCTCCAAATGGGGGCTCGTCAAGGCTCCCTTCGGGTAGGATCGGGGAAGGTCGGATTTGCTTCAACTAGCGCGGAAGATTGAACAAACGAAGAACACAGAGGATTTACCTGAGTTCGGGCCGCAAGAGATGCGTAATACCCTACGTCCTGCTTGTGTGTATTATTTGTTATCTATCTTTTACAAGGGAGCACCCCTCCTTTTATAGAGCGAGGAGAGGAGTACTGTACAAGTACCGGAGGGGTACCCGGACGCCTGTGGGGGTCCGGTCCTTCCTTGGGAAATCCCGACCGGATCCCGACGGAATCCGCTACAATCTCCTTTGCTGGATCTGGACTCCAAGCATCTTCTCTCCTATTGGTTCCGAGTCCTCCCGGTCGTTGTAGCGAGTGTGGCTTCCCGAGACGCGGCGCATGGGGAAGGCGCGCGCACGTCCCGTCGGGCTGCGACCGTCGCCGCAGACACTTGAGTGTCGCATTAACTCCGGGTGGTTGGGGCGCCGGAGGAAACTACCGGGAAGCTTCCTCCCCCCGACGCTCCCACTCCTCCGGATTTCGCGGGCTTCGTGGACTTCGTGGGCTCCCTCGTCCCGTGGTCGCCATCTTCATTCGTGGGCCGAAAGCGGCCCACGCGCGGTTAGGGGGACCCCCAATCCCCCTACACCGACAGGAGCCCCGGCCCCGGCCACCGACCCGCGGGGCCGGAGCAGGGATTGGGGCCACCCGTCGCGCCCGGCGTCGGTTGGGTTACTTCGAGGCGCGGTTTACGAGGAATGGTGGCGCTTGGGCTGTCGAGGCTTGACCGCTCCGAGACGGCACGTCGCTTCGGTTCGCGAGTAGTGGGCCCGCCCGGATCCCGCGCTTAAGTACGAGAGACGGCCGGTTGCCGGGGCACGTCTCCCACTTCGTCTTTCGCCTCCTCAACTTCTCTCTTGCTTCCGCGCTCCTGTTCGCCTTCTTCTCCGCCGATCCGCACCGCCACTTCGCCGCCGCCACTCCTCGCTGCCGAGATGGCCCGTGGGAAGTCCCCCGCCGCGGTGGCTCGCGCACGCGTTCACCGTCGACGGATGCGCCGCCCCGGTGCGGTTGCTCGACCCCGGGTCGAGATGAAGCAGCTCTCGCCGTTCCTTCCGGCGGACGGTGACAAGGGCGTCCGCATCGGGGGACCTCCGCCTCCGTCGACCGGGGGACTAGAGATCCTCCATTTCTTGTTCTTCGTCGTGGCCGACGCCGTCCCCCTGCCTTCTCCGACTTCTTCATGGAGGTGCTTCGCGCGTACGGGATTCGGATGGCGCATCTCACGCCGAACGCGGTCGCGGCGGCTGGCGGTGTTCGCCCACCTGTGCGAGGTGTTCGTGGGGGTGCAGCCGTGCTTCCCCATCTTCCGAGCGCTACTTCAAGGCGACGCTCACCAACGCCGCGAAGTGATCGGGTGCGTGCGGTTGACCGCCCGGACCGGGAGCGGGTACATTGAGTACTCGCCCAACAACAAGGTGGAGGGATGGAAGAAGGCCCGGTTCATGATCCCGTACGAGAAGGACTTTCACCGCCTCCGCATCCCGCCGGGCCCGGCTCGAGCACTTCGCCATCCGGGACTCCGTGCCCGGCCTCCCCGATGGCATGATGCCCGTGGTCGATCGGATCGCGACGCTCGCCATGGCCGGCTTGACCTCGCACGGGGTGGTGCACGACTTCCTCGAGTGCAACATTGCGCCGCTCGCGCGGAGGTCGCACCCGTCGTGGTTGTACCGGAACTTCAATTTCGCCGGCCGCACTCGCACGGGGCGGGCTCGGATCTACCCACCGCGTCGAAGAAATTCGCCTACTCCACGCCGACCGGGAAGAAGTGGCCCACCTCCTTCACGTACCCGGAGGGTGCCGGGCCTCTCCACCGGTTGGCGAATCGGCGCGCCGTCCTTGACACCATGCCCCGGCCGGGGCCGGTCGGGTTCCTCGACACGGCTCCGGCCCCTACTCCCGGCGTCCGGGTGCCCGAGCCACGCCTCCCTCTAACCCGGGTGCGGCGGGCGCTCCTAGGGCCGCCTCCGGAGCTCCGGGTGCCGGTTCTGCTACGGCGACGCCGAGCCGGGCGCGCGCGACAAGGGCAAGGGGAAGAGGTCTCCGTCGCCGCCCTCCTCCGACTCCTCCGAGCACGCATGCTTTCCACGGAGCGGGCCCGGCAAGCTTCGCCGGCACCGGTGACGGGAGCCGCTTCACGGGAGAAGTCCCCTGCAGCCGCGCCGGTGCAAGCGGCCGGGGGACGCGTGACGAGTACGATGCTTCTCTCCTTGTTTTGCTTAAGTTGTGAGCTGGGTGGACTGCGAACATGCGTTGATTCGCTTTGACTATAGGAGCCGGTTCTGCTGCCGTTGAGGCCGAAGCGGCCGGGGCGGAGGCCGACGCGGAGGCAGCTGCGGGTGCCCCCGAGGAGGAGGTCGCGGGTACTCTCGAGGAGGAGACCGCTGCTCCCGAAGAGGAGGTTGCGGGTGCCCCCGAGGAGGAGGCTGCGGGTGCCCCCGAGGAGGAGGCCGCGGGTGCCTCTATCGGCGAGGACCTCGCCCGGCCATCAACTCTTCCGGTTGGCGACGTGCTTGGATGCGCCGGCCGGCCGGGCAGCCGCTTTCTCGATCGGCGCCGCCGAGCGTCCGCCCCGAGCTTCTACTTCCCGGCCGGGTGCCGGCGCCGCCACTCCTATAGTGCTTCGGAGGGGAACGATTCCCCTCCACGCGCCGGTCGAGCCGGAACGGTGGCCGGTGGAGACACCTCGTCGATCGCCGCCGCCGGAAGGGGCCGTGGGCGAGCCGGGCGCGGCCGGAGCGCGTCGCCGATGAGCCGCTCGGGTGGCTCCGCACGCCCCGCATTGGCGACGTCCTTGGGGAGGTTACCCGGTCGCTTGCTGCGGTGAAGACGGCCATGGAGGAGACGGACGCGTCCTCGGAAGACCGCGAGATCGTGGTGGCCCGGCCGTGAGGCCGAGGTGACGGACACCCGTAAGGCCCCGGAGACGGCGGTGAAGCTGGCTCGGCAGCAGCACCGGCGCCGAATGGAGGAGGTCCAGCATGAGCTGGACACCGCCGCCGCCATCGCCGAGGGGCCGACGAGAAGCTGCGGGAAGCGGAGGCGAAGCTTCACGACGCTATCGACCGCGAGGAGGAGAGCATCAATCGCCTCCGCGGCGTCGTGGCCCGGGAGCGGGCCGCCGAGCTCCGTGATGCGAAGCCGGAGGAGGCCGGCGCCACCGTGGCGATCCGCGAGGACGCCTTGACGCGGCGCGAGACGGCCGCGGTGGCTCGGGAGGCCGAGCCGAAGAGGCGAGCGGATGAGCAGGTCGCCGAAGCGGCAGAGGTGGAGCTCCATCGTCTCCGCGATTCCGTGGGCTCCCGGGAGGCGGAGCCGAAGCACCACGAGGACGCCCTCGCCACCCGGGACGAACAGGTCCGGCTTCGTGAAAACGAGGTCGCCATTCCGAGGGAGGCCCCGGAGACGGAGATCGCCCGCCTTGCCGAGACCGAGCAGCACATCCGCGGCATCGCCGGGAGATGGCGTAGCGCGTGCTCCAGGAGACGCTCGCGGAGGCCCGGAAGACCTTCGATCCGGAGCTCAAGGCGGTGGAGAAGGCCCGGGATGACTACCGCCGTCGCGTCGAGCAGCTGGAGGCCCGGGTGAAAAAGTCCGG
Source organism: Chloris gayana (assembly GCA_031894775.1). Lineage (NCBI taxonomy): Eukaryota > Viridiplantae > Streptophyta > Magnoliopsida > Poales > Poaceae > Chloris > Chloris gayana. Next base: position 526,565 of record JAUNZO010000794.1, read on the forward strand.
TCGCGGCCCTTCTGCCGCATCCGGTGGCGATGATCTCAAGGCGCAGCTCGAAGAGGTGCGGTGTCGGCTCGGAGACTCCGAGGTTCGGCGCGTCGAGCTGAGCGAGCGAGTGACGGAGCTGGTCTCCGCGGCGCGGCGCAGGCTGAAATCGCTGCCGACGTGCACAAGGAGGTCTCGTCGGCGCTATTCGAGCCGGGCCCGGCCCGGCTTCCCGAGCCCATCGAGCGCAGCGCGGCCGGGTACGCGTTCGCCATGCGGGGGTGGTCGACGCTCTGCGCGATCCGAGGACCCGGGTGGAGGAGCTCATGGAGGAGGAAGGGCGGCAAACCATAGCCGCGGCCCTGGAGGAGGTGCCGACGAACGCCTTGGTGCTGGTGCCCGGGTTCCCACTCCCGGCCGTGGTGAATGGCGAGATTCCCCGGGTGAGCACGCCGTGGCTAAGGCGCAGGCTCGCGCCGTCGCTCATGCCTTCACGGAGACCTTCAAGCGGGGCTAAGTACCCGTTTCCTCCACCTACGAGTGGCTTTTTGGCGTCCGTGCCTTTTTATTTTTTAAACCTGTTTTGTTCATGCAAGACAGAAGTTATTTTTAAATTTCAGAGTGTTAATGAATTGCTTAAGTCCTTTGTTTTCCTTCCGTTGAGTGCGATTGTCGCCGCGCGTCGCTTAGTCTTAGGCCCTCGGTGCTTTGTCGTTACGCTAGAGCGAGATTTCGCCACCCGTGCCTTAACCGAGCGTGAGCACCTTCCGGCTTCCGCCTTAGTCGTAGGTTTTTCTTACCCGACGGAGAAATTCAAGGACTCGAGCAAATTCAACGGCAACCTCGCGGGAAGTAGGAAAAAGAGCGACAAAGCGCTGTTCAATACATTAAGTCGTTAGTACAAGAGCCTTGGCGTCTGCGGCCGTGGCGATGCGGCTTCCGGGTACTACCGGGACCATTGGATACGGAACATTCTAAGGATAGAATTTCTTTAGATGCTCAATGTTCAAGGCGCTCGGTTCCGGGTATCCATCCTCCGACTCCGAGCGAACCGATCCCGGGCGTGTGACGGCGGTGACGACGAAGGGCCCTTCCCACATGGGGGTTAGCTTGTCCTTGCCTTCGCGCGTCCGAGCCCGCCGGAGGACGAGATCTCCCGCTTGCAACTCCCGCGGGCGTACGCGTCGCCGGTGGTAGTGGCGCAAGCCCTGGAGGTACCTTGCGTTGCACGGTAGTACCCGCCGCCTTGCCTCTTCGAGGAGGTCGATGTCGTCGTGCCACCGGGTGTCTTGGTCGGCTTCGTCAAACGCGGCGACTCGGGGGCTGTTGAACAGGGTCTCCGACGGTAGCACCGCCTCCGCGCCGTACACGAGGAAGAAAGGCGTTTCGCCCGTGGCTCGACTCGTCGTAGTGCGGAGGGACCAAAGCATGGATTGGACCTCCGTTACCCACTTTGCGCCTTTCTTCTTCAACGGGTCAAAGGATCTTGTCTTTAGACCCTTGAGGATTTCTCCGTTGGCGCGCTCGACTTGGCCGTTGCCTTGCGGGTGGGCCCTTGAGGCGAAGCAGATCCGGGTGCCGAGGGTGTCACAATATGCTGCGAACGCATGGCTCGTGAATTGTGTTCCATTGTCCGTGATGATCCACTGCGGCACCCCGAACCTTGCCGTTATGTTCTTCATGAATTTGACGGCCGAGTTCCGATCTATCTTCGTCACCGCTTCGGCCTCCACCCATTTCGTGAACTTGTCTATGGCCACGTATAGCCACCTGTATCCACCCGGAGCGGTCGGAAATGGCCCCACAATGTCCAAACCCCAAACCGCGAACGGCCGGGATAATGGAATTGTTTGAAGGGCTTGAGCGGGCGGGTGCGTTTGCTTGGCGTGGAACCGGCATGCCTTGCATTGTTGCACCAGCCTGGTGGCGTCCTCGAGGGCCGTCGGCCGCAGTAGCCTTGCCGAAAAGCTTTCCCGACCAGCGTGCGGGGCGTGGTGGCTCCCGCACTCGCCCTCATGGATCTCAACGAGTATGTCGTTGCCTTCTTCCGTTGTTACACACTTCGGCAGAATGCCGCTCGCCCGCGCTTGTACAACTTGCCGTCGACGATGGCATATCGCTTGGCTTGGCGGGCTAGGCGTTCCGCGTCCGTGTCGTCCTCCGGAAGGATGTCGTCGCGCAGGTACCCGATGAGGTCGCTCATCCAGCAGGTGTCCTGTGGCTCGGTGGCAAGCGCTTCTTTGCTATTCGCGTGTGCTGCAGATCCTGCGGGTGCGCTTGTGCTTTGTTGTCGCTGTCTAGAGCTCGGTCGGCGTCGGAGGCCGAAGGGGATGTCATGATCTCCATGAACGTCCCGGGTGGGACCGAAGCTCGAGTGGAGGCCACCCGGGACAGTTCGTCGGCAATGTGGTTGTCGCCCCTAGGTACGTGAAGCACCTCAAGGCCGTCGAATTTCTTCTCCATCCGTCCGACCACCTGCGAGGTACGCGGCCATTTGCGGGTCGTTGCATTGGTACTCCTTGGAGACTTCGTTGACGACGAGTTGCGAGTCCCCCTTAGCCAAGAGGCGCTTGACGCCTAGGTCGGCGGCGATTCGCAACCCCGCCAAGAGTGCCTCGTACTCCGCCATATTGTTGGTGCATCGGAAGTGCGGTTGGACTACGTAGCGTAGCTCGTCGCCGGTCGGTGATAACAGGAGCACCCCCGCCCTCGCGTCGTTGAGTGTGAGGGAGCCGTCGAAGAACATCGTCTAATGATCGCCGGGCGCGTCATGCTGCTGCACCCGGTGCTCAATTCGTCGCGCTCGATCTCGGGGGTGGGCGTCCACTCGGCCACGAACTCGGCTAGAGCCCGGCTCTTGATGATGTGCATGCTGAGGAAGGTCAAGTCAAACTCTCCTAGCTCCACGGCCCACTTTGCCACCTGTCCGGTTGCTTCCCGTTGCGCAGGATAGTTTCCAGCGGCGCCGTCGTCACCACCCGGATAGGATGGCCTTGGAAGTAGTGTCGTAGTTTCCGGGATGCAATAAGCACCGCATAGAGCATCTTCCGGTACTGTGGGTGCCGGGTCTCCGCGTCCCGTAGGACTTCGCCGATGAAGTAGACCGGCCGTTAGATGAGCCGCGTGCGGGGTTCCGATTCCGGCGGAGCGGATCCTGTCTCGTCCTCGTTCATCGTGGTTGTTGGGGCTGGAGCCCCGGGTGGGGCGGGCACGCCTCGTCCTCTTCTGCCGGATTGGCCACGGCTTCCGCTCGGTTGTCCCGTCGACGGTGGTCGGAGCCGGAGCCCCGAGCGAAGTGGGAATGCCGTGGTGCCGACGCCGGAGGTAGTCGGGGCGGATCCCACTCCACCCATGTCATGGAGCGTGGTCGGAGCCGGAGCCCCGGGTGGGGTGGGATCGACGCGCCCGTGGCAGCTTCTCCGTCCGTGGCCTCGGCTTCACCCAAACGCAGCGACGAGGTCGGAGCCGGAGCCCCGGGTGAAGCCCGAGAGCCACAACGCTCGTGGGAGTTGACGCGTTGGCTGCGCCGTGCTTGCTGTCTTCCGAGTAGCCCACCCGGAGAGGCCGAGGTGGTTGTGTCGCAAGCCGTGTCGCGAGCGGAGGCTGCAGCCCCGAGTGGTCCGGGATTTGCGAGCCGACCGGAGTTGGAGCCCCCGAGTCGGTCGGGGCCGCCGCCTCCGCACCATCGAGGCGCCGACGCTTGCTGGTTCGCCGTGAATCATGAGGCGCCTGCTCTAGGCGCTCGACCACCGAGCCGCACTAACCACCTGCGGGTTAGCCGCTATGTATAGGAGTAGTGGCTCACCCGGCTCGGGGCGACTAAAACGGGTGCCGAGGACAGGTAGCACTTGAGATCCTGCAGGGCTTCGTCGGCCTCCCGCGTCCATTCGAACTTGTCCGTCCTCTTCATCAACTTGAACAAGGGAAGAGCACGCTCGCCTAGGCGCGAGATGAATCGGCCAAGGGCAGCCATGCTCCCGGCCAAGCGCCGTACGTCCTTGAGCCGTCTTGGGGGCGGATTAGCTCGATGGTCCGGATCTTCTCCGGGTTCGCTTCGATCCCACGGTGCGAGACCAAGAAGCCAAGTAGCTTTCCTGCGGGTACACCGAAGACGCACTTCTCCGGGTTGAGCTTCACGTGGTTGCGGCGCAGGTTGGAGAAGGTCTCCTATAAGTCGTACAGGAGGGATGGCGCCTTGCGGCTTTTAACGACTAGGTCGTCGATATATGCCTCCACATTCCTCCCGATCTGCGACTCTAGGGTGAGGCACATGGCTCGTTGGAACGTGGGGCCTGCATTTTCGAGACCAAAAGGCATGCTCACGTAGCAAAAGCACCCTGCGGGAGTCATAAAAGCAGTCTTCTCCTCGTCCTCCTTAGCCATACAGATTTGGTGGTACCCGGAGTACGCATCCAACATACAAAGCAGGTCGCAGCTGCGGTGGAATCTACTACAGAATCTATTCGGGGCAGCGAGAACGGGTCCTTCGGGCACGCCTTGTTCAGATCCGTGTAGTCCACGCACATCCGCATCTTGCCGTTGTTCTTGGGCACGACCACGGGGTTGGCCGACCATGTGGGGTGCGTGACCTCCACGATGAATCCGGCTTCCGGGAGCCTCTTGACTTCAGCTCGATGAACTCTTCACGCTCGGGGGCTTGGCGCCTCGCCCGCCGCTTCACGGGTCTCGCGGTAGGGTCGACCTTGAGTTGGTGCTCTCCGAAGGATGCCGGGCAAACACATCGCTGTTCGCTCGGAGGAAGGTGATGAGCGCGAGTTTCTATTTCGGGTCGAGGTCGCCACCGATGGTGGTGGTCTTGTCCTCCGAGCCCCCGAGTGCAATCTTCTTGGTGGACACCTCCCCGGGTGCCGAGAGCTTCGGGCGCTTGGAGCCGGATGGTGCAGCAGAGCTTCTCCGGGGTGCCACGCGCCCTCTTCCCACCGGTGCTTTCCTCGGCCGCCATTTCGGCTGCCAAGATGTCCTCGAGGCAAGCCATTGCCTTGACGGCATCCGCCCTTTCCACGATGACACCCTTGGGACCCGGCATCTTCGAGCGTGAGGAACGCGTGGTGCGGGATGGCCATGAACTGGTTTATGCCGGGTCTCCCAATGATGGCGTTGTAGGGGAGGCCGATGTCGGCTACGTCGAAGAGGAGCTTCTCCGTGCGGAAGTTGCTCCGAGTACCGAAGGTAACCGGAGCTCAATCCTGCCCAAAGGGCGGGAGCTACCGGGAGCATGCCGGAGAAAGGGCGCGAGGGCTGCGGCTCGGCGCGCGCCCACCGTAGGGAGTCGTAGACCTTCGGGGTGATGAGGTTGAGGCTCGCACCTCCGTCGATGAGGGTGCGTCCCACTTTCTTGTTGCGGATGGTGGGCGACACGACCAAAGGAATCTTGCCCTTGGTGTTGTCCGGACCCACCATGTCGCTCTTGTCGAAGGTGATGGGGACGTCCGCCCACTTCGACAGAGGAGCCGAGGTCTTGCCTTCGGTGATCGCGAGCACTTCCGGCAGAAACGCTTGGCCTCGCCCTTAGATGCGAAGGCTGGAAGAGCCTCCGATGATGACGGCGATGGAGTCGTCCGTGCTCCGGTACGCTTCGACTTCTTCCTTCTCCCTCTCCTTCTCCTTCTCGGCCTTCTCGGCCGCCCGCCGCTTGTCGCGCCGCTTAATGCTCGCTTGGATGTAGCGGCACTGCGACTGGTCGTGGTCGTTGGTGCGGTGGAAGTAGCACGCGAATGTCCCCGGAGACTTGGTCGGCGACTTGCCGGTACCCGCGGGGGTGGCTGTCGTGCTCCTCGGGAGACGGGCCCCTTGCCGCAGCTATTTCTTCCGCTCTGCGCTTGCGCGCGAGGTTCTTCTTCCGGTTCTTGGAGAGGGTACCCTCGGGCCCGGGAGAGGTGGCACCCGGGTTGGCCTTCGCAGGCGGGTCGTGCCACGCCTGGACTTCCGGCGGCGAGCGCACTTGTCGGCCAGCTGAAAGAGGTCGGTGACCGTCTCCGGCTGATGCACACCCGGCTCGCCCAAGATGTCCTTGTCTCGAACGCCGTGGCGAAGGCGGAGACTACCCGGGAGGGGTCGATGCGCGGGATGGTGTTGCGGACTTGAGCGAAGCGCTGCATGAACGCTCGCAGCGTCTCGCCCGGCTTCGGACGATGCGGTCCAAGTCGATGTGGCTCCCGGACGCTTTGACGTCCCCTGGAAGTTGGCCATGAACTCCCGGCACGAGCCGCTCCATAGGCGATGAACTCCGGCGCCGGGTTCATGAACCACGACCGGGCCGAGTCCTTGAGGGCCAGGTGGAAGTAGTTGGCCATGATGTCTTCCGAGCCGCCGGCGGCTCTGACGGCGGTGGAGTAGATCCGTAGGAATTCGTCGGGGGAGCGAGTACCGTCGTACCTCTCTCGGGAGGTCCGGGCGAAACTTGTTGGGCCACGTGACCCCACGCGAGCGCTTCGAGAGGGCTGCGCAGCCCCGAGGAAGGAGGGGTCGAGCTCCTTTCTCTTGCGCTTCGGGTGGTGCTCGGGGACGACTCCGCGTCCGTGCCATCGTCGTTGTGGGCGGAGGTGCGCTCACGCTCACGTCCCGCTCGCGCGAGCGCTCGATGTCGACACGTGCGTCCTGCCCCTCGCGGCGACGTCCGTTGAGGTCGTTGCGCGAGTCGCGTCGTCCCCGCACCTACGGGGAGTGGACGGAGAGCGAAGCCGCCGGCGGGCGCGTATCCCTGTCGCGGTTGGCGCGGCGGTTGTTGTTGTTGGTCGGCGGCGGCGGCGGTTGGCGGGACGGTCCCGCTCGGCGCCCGGCCTGCGCCGTGTCTAGGAGCTTACCTACTCCGGTGAGCCACTCCTTCGCCTGCTCTACCCGCCACGCCCGCCGGCGGGTTGTTGAGCATGGTCTTTACGGCGGTCGGGGGTCGTCCCCTTCTTCCTCCTGGAAGAGGCGATGTGCGGTGGCGCGCTCGGACGCCGGCGGCGTGACGGCCCGAGCGTCGCGGTCGGCGCCGTGCTGGTCCCTCGCTGCATGCTCGGCCGCCGAGGTGCCGGGACGGTCGCCGTGCCCCGAGCGGCCCGCGCGACGACGGTTGCGGCGACGACGCCCGTAGACGCCTCGATCGGAGACGCCGTCCACCGTTCGTGGCGTGTCCGTGGATCTCTCGCATGGTCGTGTAGGAGTTCCGCAGCGCAAAGCGAAATCTACGACGCCCTCCCCATCCTGGCGCGCCAAATGTCGGTGTGTGAGCACACCTCCAAATGGGGGCTGTCAAGGCTCCCTTCGGGTAGGATCGGGAAGGTCGGATTTGCTTCAACTAGCACGGAAGATTGAACAAACGAAGAACGCAGAGGATTTACCCGGGTTCGGGCCGCAAGAGATGCGTAATACCCTACGTCCCGCTTGTGTGTATTATTTGTTACCTATCTTTTACAAGGGAGCACCCCCTCCTTTTATAGAGCGAGGAGAGGAGTACTCGTACAAGTACCGGAGGGGTACCGGACGCCTCGTGGGGGTCCGGTCCTTCCTTGGGAAATCCCGACCGGATCCCGACATAATCTGCTACAATCTCCTTTGCTGGATCCGGACTCCAAGCATCTTCTCTCCTATTGGTTCCGAGTCCTCCGGTGCTCGTAGCAGCGTGGCTTCCGAGACGCGGCGCATGGGGAAGGCACGCGCACGTCCCGTCGGGCTGCGACCGTCGCCACGGACACTTGAGTGCCACATTAACTCCGGGTGGTTGGGGCGCCGGAGGAAACTACCGGGAAGCTTCCTCCCCCGACGCTCCCACTCCTCCGGCTTTCGCGGGCTTCGTGGGCTTCGTGGACTTCGTGGGCTCCCTGGTCCCGTGGTCGCCATCTTCATTCGTGGGCCGAAAGCGGCCCACGCGCGGTTAGGGGACCCCCAATCCCCTACACCGACAAATGCCATATCCGAAGTTCCGGTCCATGGTACCGGAAGTTCAGTAGGCACTCGAGAGAGTTTGAGCTCTCCGGAATGCCATACCGGAAGTTCCGGTCCCCGGTAACGAAAGTTCCGGTAGGCACTCGGAGAGTTTGAGCTCTCCGGAATGCCATACCGGAAGTTTCGGTCTCGGATACCGAAAGTTCCGATAGGCACTCGGAGAGTTTTGAACTCTCCGGAATGCCATACCGGAAGTTCGATAGGACACCGGAAGCTCCGGTGCGGCCCCTTCTCCGAAACCCTAAACCTACGTACCGGAAGTTCCGGTACGGGCCGAAAGCCGGACCTAGCCCTAAATCCGACCATACTGGAAGTTCCCGTGCGGGTCGTTCGGACAGAGCCAACGAATCTTTTTGGACCTGTGGTATATAAGCCACACTCCACCCCTCACTCACTCTCTCTTGCACATTCCGAACAAGAACACACTTGAGCCACACTCCACTCACTCCAAATCCTCTCCAAAAGCTAAAATTCCATCCTTGAGCTAGGATTCGAGTCGAACTTTTTAGCAAGAGATTGAGAGACTTGATTCCATTCTTGACCATCTTCACTCTCGTCAAGCTTGCGATTTTGATTTGTTACTCTTGGAGCTTTGAGCTCCTAGACGGCTAGGCGTGCTCGTGAGCTCCCAACTTGTGTGGTGATGCCCGAGAAGTTTGTTTTACCCGTCCCGATAGGGGCATTGATAGTGGAAAACTCGAGCTCAACCTTGGTGGTGACTTGAGCGAGAAATAGGGTTGAAAGAAACCTGGTCCTTAGTGGACTTTCTCAACGGAGACGTAGAGTCCTAGGTGGACTTGAACTTCGGTGAAAAATCCATGTCTTGTGCTCTCTCTCTCTCTCTCTCTCTCTCTATCTCTCTTAATTAAGCGCGTTGTTGTTTACTTTGTTAGGTTGCTTGTTAGTTTTCCTTTATGCCTTTAAATTCCTAGAATTGCATAGGATCTGTGTTTTTCTTTCTTGCAATTCACTAGAATTGTGTAGGGCTTTATTCCGCAATTTAACCCCTACACCGGAAGTTCCGGTACCCTACCGGAAGTTCCGGTATTTGACGTTTTCGTCTTAGTCTTATTTCGCAGAAATTTTTAGGATCGCCTATTCACCCCCCCCTCTAGGCGGCTTTCGGGTCGGAAGGCGCAACTAAAATTATGGGAACTGTTAGGATCAATGAATATCTCCCCTAGGTCCAACCTACTAAAAGTTATAAAACTGTTTTCCCTCTTACAAAAAACCGCCTTGATTCTATTGTGAGCCCTTACATACGTGTCTTTCCACAAAACTACGAACCATTTACCCCTACGTTGACCACAACCCCCAAATGCATGTATATAACCTTTGCTAGTGGTAGAGCTTGTTGAGTACCTTAAGTACTCACCCCTTGCTTAATCATTTAGACGGAGATGGAGAGTACTACGGAACCGATGAGTAGGTCGCATCCTTCGCTCGAAGTTGCTCGTGGAGTTTATGAAGCTTTCATGTTGTTTCCCTTTATTTAAGGCCGGTCTATCCACCTCCTTGATTGTAATCCAAACCATGTATTCCTTAGATATTCCCTCGATGAGGGTTTAATAAAGGTTGTTGTATCGAATTTATATCCTCTACATGTGTACCAACTATTGTTCTAGAGATTGTTACGTATAATGTATTTTCATGAGAGGGGTGTCGCACCTCCTAAAGGTGTTGTAGCTGGTGCTCGTTCTACATCAAGCCTCTCCCGCTCTGCGCTTTCTTCCGGAGTTTCTTCCGGTACTTCATCGATGGTAATAGCATAGATTGATCTAGGATAAGGACAAAAATCCAACTCCAACTCTTCGTTAGATGCCCAATTCTTAATATTCTTTATCTTAGATCTTTCGAGTATCTTTTCCTAAAAGAGGTTGCTAAATTGTTAATTCGAATGGCATTATGTCATGAATTAGATTGGTGGGATCCGGTGATCACACTAGGACAACTATGGCCGGATCGGATCTAGTTACTAGGCTTAACAACCTAGTAGAATCAGCAATGGAATCGAGAGCTCCAAAACGGATCGCGAAGCCTCGAACACGGATGTTGGCCATCGAATTCAACATTGGATCACATCGAACCGCCCCTTCCCGGCGCATCAACTATCGAGGTTTAGCTCGGTGAGTAAACTATGGGGTGTCCTACCAATCAATAACTCGATGGTGCACATATAACAATTTAGATAGGTCCGGGCCTCCTTTGCGGATAATAACCCTACGTCATGTATGAGGTATTGTATTATGATGGTGTAACTTCGTCTTTAGGGGTGCCCCGCCCGTCTTATATATCCGCGGGTGCACGATTACATGAAAAGTTCTTAGTCTGTCTACAACTTATTACAAATATGGTAACTCTATTTCTAAACTTCCTTGCGAATTGCTCCATGTCCTTCGGTCGGTTAGCTCGACGTGCCACCATTTACATGATCAATATTTCCTTCCTGTGTAGATACTCATAAGGTAAGTGCTACACAATTCTTTCAATCGATCAGCTCTATCGTGCCACCCTATATTTAATCAATATTTCCTCCTTGTGTATATACCCGTAAGGTAAGTACTTTTATTTCTTCACTTAGTGTCATGGCAAAGAAAGATAGGTATGTTTGGATGTGCACGTTGAAAGAAAATTACAATTTTAGTGGATTATTTATAAAGCTTAAAACAATGGAGCAACCTAACCTATCTTTGGATTTTGTGGGTCGATTTTTACAATGTACTCTCTTCGTTCATTATTACATGTCGTTTTGAGTTGGGCACGGGAATTAAGGAGAAGTAAAAAAGATGAGTGCACCTGAAAACGAGGAGGAGAGAGATAGAGATAGAGATGTAGTGGAAAGGGGAATATTAGATTGGGAAGAGGGAAGGTGTGTTGGAAAGCGAAAATGACATGTAATTAAAGAAAAACGAGAAATGCTAGGATGACATGTAAATGTGAACGGAGGGAGTAGTTGTTGACAATGAAAATTTAAATCACTATCACATTATAGGGATTTAGAGACAACAGGTTCGGCTATCTCTAACCCTCACGATCCAAATCGTAGAACCAAAGACACCAATAGGTAATCATAGTGGCAGCACCCAAAAATCTCTATCCTCAACGGGAGATTAAAAATTGAGCGGACAAGAGCCCCCACAAAGAGCAGGTTGCATTTTTTTTTAGTCTGTCTCAGTTGTGTCTGCATGGTAAAGCTGCCGAGGGAAGACAAACAATAACGCCCCTAGTAGTAACTCATAACTCGTTGGATAGTCTGTACATCCCGCGAGCATAGTGTAATGTACTCTGCTTACGATTCAAACTACGGCAGAGCCCGTGTGGTTTCTATTTAACGGACATAAGTACTGATTATTATTCAAACACACTTCTATGACACGTGGGGCTAACCCCAATCCCGTATGGAACAGCTGGGCCCACCCCCGGTGGGTCGCGTCCCCGTCGAGGCATTGACCCCTCCGCCACGACACAAATCCATCCCCTTCCTCTGTCCTCTTCCTACCCACCCCGGCGAAAATCCGCCCCAAAATCAAGTGCCGGCCCGCACGAATCGCGGCGCGCCATGGCCTCCTCCCGGAATCCAGATGCTCCGGCGGCGCTGCCGCCGCCACCCGCGGCGGAGTCTTCAGAGGCGCAGGCCCCAAACCCTAGTATCGCCCCCGGCGACCCGCCGTCGCCGGAGATGGAGGCCACGGCGGAGGCGCTCACGCGGGAGGAGGTCCTCCGCCGGCGGCGGCGTCGAGCCGCGCGCCTCGCCGGCGTCTATCGCCGGCTCTATTGGGCCATGGCCGAGGAGGTGCGCGCCAAGCACCGCCAGTACGTTTGGGACCTCGGCCGGAGCCCGCTCGAGTCCGAGCAGCCTCCGCCGCCCCCCGGCACCGTGGCCTTCCCGGGCAACGGAGAGACGCCGAGGCCGACCCCGGTGCCGAGGCGGAAGAAGTGCGGGTTCACCGGATGCAAGGTTCGGGCCATGGCCATGACCAAGTTCTGTCACTCCCACATCCTCTCCGACCCTAACCAGGCGCTCTACAAGCCTTGTGCCTACGTAATGAAGAGGTTCGTATTTTGAATGCTATCCTCATGATTCTACTCTATTCGGGGGCCTTCCTAGTGGATCTAGGCGCAGTTAGGGTTTCCGATTCAGTCACTCTTCCTGTCTGGATCTAGGAACTAGTCGTCCGAGACATCTTTCCTGCAAGGGAAAGAATCTTTTTTATTATTATTTTTGGAGCTTTGGCTCCCATGCTTCTCTGGGTATATGTTCTATGTAGCTTACGTTTCTAGTGCAGATGCTGCTCTATTAGTTGATGGTGTTTTATCAGGCAAGGGGCTTTTTTTTATTTTTATTTGTGCAATAAATATAGCAAGATTGTGCACAGGACTGGGATGTGCTGCAATGTTGATTGCTTCTTTACTCATCTTAGATTTGCGTTGCTGCACAGATTAATGTTTGAGTTAAGGTGTTATTCAAATTTGTTCGAGTTCCCCACTACTTGGGATTATGAATGGTTGGTGTTGCATTGCGTAGAACTGGTAGTAATGAACCCGCAGAACCTTTTTCTTTTAGCAGCGAGCACACCGTTGGCTCTAAGTGCGACAATTCAAATTTCTTTTAGTTGCTCAGTTTAATGTTACTGTACATATTTCCGGTCCCTGTTATCCTGCTAAAGGATAGCAGTTGTTTTGTTCATGGAATTGATCCTGGTAGACTCTGGAGAACCTGTGCTTATACCCAGAGAGCTTTCTTGTTATCTTGAACAGCATGGTTTCAAAATAGCTTATACCTAGCCCATCTACACAGCAGCTCAGTGCTAGGTGCCATGCTCCCAAGTAGTCTTCCAAAGCCATGTGCGGTGCCACTCAGGTCCCCATCCAGTGCTTTCTAAAACACTGCAGTACAGTTTGGTCCAAGAAGCCAGGAGCCTTGATCTGTAGTTCTGCACCTAAGTGTCTTGGCACTGATGTGGGATTCAGGGGTATAAATAAGATTTATCATTTGTGGACGAATGATGCAAATGTTTCAGCTATATTCAGCTAACTTGACATTTGCAATAAGTTTGTGTTCTTAAAATTTGGATCAAAACTAAATGTTCTTTTTCTCTCTGCTTTTTGGTGGAGCAGATCCTGCCCTCACTGTTTGATTATGACTGAAAGGAATAATTTGCCTCATGAACTAAGCTATAGAGAAAAGGCGGAGGCCCAACTCAGTGTTTTGATTATTCTCTTCTTGGGACATTAGATCGTTCTCATTCTTGGATTCTGTCTGGTGGCAGTCTGCCTTGCCAATGGTAAATGGTTGCCGAGTAGGTGGAGTAAGATCTAATTAGGAATGACCATTTTCAAAGGCACAAACCTCATATGACTAGGTCCCTTGATGCAAAGTTTCCAGTTGTATTGTAACCATACTGGCATCCTGCTGAAATATCAATGCATTCAAATCTTTTATTAAAATGCTAAATGCAATAAGTGATATGAGCTCCACTTTTCTGTTTGCCATCCTGTGGGTCATCTGTAAAATCTTTCTCCATTGGTAAACTAAGACATTCTAATGTATAGTTATATTTGATTGATAGAAATTTTGGATATTTTCGATGATTCAGAGAGTTATGATATAATAATGTTCTCATTCTTCAGCTAATATGTTTGACTTTATCTCAGCACTGCAGAAGGATGTGCTTTTATTCGTTTATTGTGGTCAGATTTTTATGGTCTTTTATGGTCGTCTACTTGATTCATATCACCAATGAACCTAGTTAAGATTATACATAAGCTTACTAAGTTAATGTAGAGATATGGTGTCCCCAGGCAAGATCACCCTCAATTAATAATATTGAATATTTTTTGACATACAAATTTTTTACTAAGTGTTGCAGTTGGTAATATTCTACTTTACATAATTGCATGGCTTAGTTTTATAGGGTATTTGTAAGTTGTTATTAACCTAGGTATGTTTTGAAATGTGTTTCCATTTCTTTTAATTCCTTTCCACTAATTGAGTTTAACTTGAATCGCCAACATTTTCTGTACTTTCTATATGCAGTGGGGTACAGACTGGGCAAGCAATCACCTGTGGCAGACCCATCATTAAATCTGCAGTTCCCTCCCTTTGCTACGTTCACTTCCAACGAAATCAAAAGAACATTGCACAAGCTTATAAGAAGGTGGGCTTTAACCCACCCCCTACAGGCAAGATCACCCCGAAGTTCAGCCTTTTGGTTGCTGAATGTGTTCGCCAGATACAAGATAAAAGAAGACAATCACTAAATGGAGCACAACTGAGATGTCCTAAAGATGAAAAAGTTGACTGAGCCATTCCTTGATACCTGTGGGTGTGTTTTATTGATATGTCCCTTTGTCAGGTCCAGTGGATGCAACCATACTGTGTTTTTCAGTTGTTTGGTTGCCTTGGCAAAGCACCTGTGGTAGACTGAGCTCATGCAAACTTTCGGTCTGGCCTGCTGAAACACGAGGGGCAAGCGTAGCTGGGCTGGCGGGGATATGCTTCTAGCTTGCCAGATTCTGGATCTGGGCTTGGGCACGCCACATCTGATCGCTGCCGGCTCCCACCCATACACCATCCACTGTGCTTTGTGCTGAGACATCTGGACATGGCGTACCCTGGTAGATGCCACAAAGGGAATATAGCTGCCTGAGGTCAATCCCAGTTGGTTCTCTTTGCCACGACGTTTTCAATAAATGGCCTCCTGATATATGGCTTGAGTTTTTTGTCTTTGTTCATGCTGATTAGCTTTGCAAATTGTATCGTATTTTTTTCTTTTGATATTCTTTTTGTGCTGATGTTGTCATCAGCACTCCTGTGGTAACTAAATTTATTAGCATTTTTTCAGTTTCACTAAACACGGTGTAAAAATGATTTGCATAGGGCATGATTTACAGAGCTGGAATGTACAGTAGTTTTTATGAGCTCAATGCTGATGATGGTCCTTTGCAATTATATGCCCTTTCTGGTCACTTTTTCCAACTGTTATTGATAGTTCAGCTTTGTGTTGTGTGAAAGGCAACAAAATGTTGTGATGAAATGGTGACAAATACTCGCACAGTTTCTGTAACCATTTGGTTTGTCCATTTAATTAAGTATATCAACAGCTGAAGCTACTTACGGGCTTTTGCATTATTATATTAAAATTTTGGAAAGATAGTTGTGGTTTTCTATAACTGTGGCAGATGTTTGAGCTTGGCTACTTGGGTTTGATGGTCTCAGTATTTCAGTCCCCTTTTAGTTTCTGTTTATAACATAAGCATGACTTATCCGAAACTCTTGAGGAAAGGCTCCTCTCACCATTTGTTTCTATATTATATGCCAGATGTTCTGGGTGCGTTGGCATTTCTTTTGATTTCGGAAGGGAGGTAGTGTCCTAGTAGTATTATTTTGATCTCACTGGTCTGAGTGTTCTGCAGCCCTAGCTAGCTGAAGAAGCTACGGACACGAATTGGGAGGCTCATCTCGATTATCCTTAAACATCTATATACATGTAACATTGTGCTTTTTGAAGTAGCAGGCAGGTCATTTTTTGCGTTTGCCCAATTTATTTACCTGCCTGCCTACTTTCTGAAGTTTTGCCGTGGAATATGATATAGCTGGGTGCTGAGTTGCCGCTGATGGTTCAATGAGATTTGAGCATGACAGTGTACTGCGCTGTGCTTGATATACTTTATTTGTGTACAAAAGTGGTTACAGCGTTCTGCCAAAGGAATACTGTTTGCTACTACTACTTTGGAATAGTTTTCTGATGCACATGGTGTCGGTGGAAAGGGCCTCCCCTAGAATGCTAATGTCTACCTCCAGAGAGGTCAGTGACCACAAAGCGGGCTACTGCCCGTTTCATTCTTTCACCGTTCGAACTAAAGCCGGCAACAGCCTACTGCAGGTACGTTTCCCTAAAAGAGCCTGAACTAGTATCTTTTATGCAACGAGGACAAGGGAACTGATTATGCAAAGAGTCTGCAGGACGGTTACTTCACTTGGCATAAACAGGAAGGTCCTATTGGATATTTGTCTTGAGAAATCTTGGGTCCGGTTGGGGCTGTGAGTTGCCAGTGGTCCCTATTGCACATCCTTTGTTTACGCAAATGTGTGTGTGTACGTATCGGACATTCTTTGGAGATGACTGATCACCGGATGGCCATTAGGTATGGACCATGAGGCACGGGCAACACTTTTGAAGCCCGGAGTTGTTTGTTGCTTTCTCTGATGCAAATTCATGCCATGGAAACGCAGTTCCACAAAAGCAGAACACGGAAATTGTTTTTCCTTTCTACTGTCAATAATATACCATTGCTGCAGCGAAACATGACCAGCTTGTGGTTACCTGATACCCTGTTTATTCTATGCGGCTATTGTATTTCAAACATTACCAAAGTGAAAACCAACAATGAGTTTGAATCTGCACAAAAGAAAGCGGCAATATCAGGGTCTAAACATGGAGATCATTTTTTCCCAGCTTTGGTCGACAGGGAAAAACATAAGCTGCGGAGATGGACGTGGAGCCACAAACGCACCTTTCAACTGACAAAAACGGTCTGAAAATAGCAGACTGAGGAGACGCACATGTTATCCTTTCCACATTCCATTGTCCCCGGTAACTCCTTACACCTAGCAGGAGGTTGTACTGCCCACAGAAAACAGAATATCTTGGCTGCCAGAAAGGAAAGAGGCGACGAGTGTGGATTGATTTGCGCATTCTTTTGAATAAGAAAAATAATAATAAATGATATAATGTTTATTTGTGCTTCCCCGGAAGAAAGCAGCATCGGATGCAAGGGGTGAAGGCAAAGGCTGGCACACATTCCCCGTCCCCTTTCCTGCTCCTCCAATCCAATCCAATTCTTGCACGCCCCACGCACTCCAAGAATCACCCGCGGGATGTATATAACCGAGCATGGGTTTATCTCTTTGTTTGCACCAGGGATCAAAGGAACAGGGTTAGGTGGAGGATATAAAACTTGGCAGGTCTAGTGCGGCTGCGGGAGCTGGATCTGCCCATGCAAATGCCCTTCTGTCTGTGGGACCGCAATAAGGCGCCGCCGACGCCGGAGAACCACGTCGCCATCAATGGCACGGTGGTGGTCTCCTGCCACTTCGGCCTGTCGGTGCCGGGGAAGACGACCACGCTCCGCCTCTTCAGCAGCACGCAGATCGATCAGAGTAAGTCCGATCCGTTCATTATCCCCATCGGGCCGGGCCATCCTGACTGATGAAGCTTTGTTTCCGTTGAAATGAAATGCAACTGATGCAGACACGGGCAAGGGGCGGCTGAGCCTGGAGGCCCGCTGCGCGGCGGCAAGAAGACGAAGCACGGCCCGGGAAGACGAGCACGATGACGTACCAGGTGACCTTGTTCGTGGACCCCGACTTCGGCACGCCCGGCGCGGTGGTGGTGAAGAACGGGCTCAAGAACGACCAGTTCTTCCTGCGGTACGTCCAGCTGGAGCTCGCCGAGGACCGCAGCATCCACTTCGAGTGCAACTCCTGGGTCTACCCCTACAAGAAGACCAACTCCGACCGCGTCTTCTTCGTCAACACGGTCAGAGATGGAGCCCACGTACTAGTAGTATCACCCTGTCCGGTCCCTGTGTGCTTAATTTGGTGACGTGGCAGAGCTACCTGCCGACCAAGACCCCGGAGGCGCTGCGGCTCCTGCGAGAGGAGGAGCTCCGGAGCCTGCGCGGGAACGGCCGCGGGGAACGCAAGGACTGGGAGCGCGTCTACGACTACGACTTGTACAACGACCTGGGGAACCCGGACAAGGAGGACCACGCGCGGCCGGTGCTGGGCGGCACGGCGAGCTTCCCGTACCCTCGGCGGTGCCGCACGGGCCGGCCGCTGTTCAAGAAGGACGGCGCCACGGAGACGCGGAAGCACGTCATCAACCTGGACTTCTACATCCCGCCGGACGAGCGGTTCAGCCCCACCAAGCTGGCCGAGGTGCTCACGCTGGCCGTGCAGGCGCTCACGCACTTCGTCGTCCCCGAGGCCAGGGCGCTCTTCCACGGCGACGTCAGCAACTTCAGGTCCTTGGAGCAGCTGCGGAGGGACCTGTACAACAAGCCGCAGACGCCCGTGGCGGACGGCATGGTCATGGACAAGCTCAAGACCTCCGTGCCGTCGCACAAGACGTACAAGCAGGTCAACAAGATGGTCAAGGAGACGCCCGTCAGGTTCCCCATCCCGCAAGTCATCCAACGTATGCGTCTGGAGGCGTTTTTTTTTCCTTTCTGGAAGTAGCTGTTTCTTGAATCAACACCTTATTGAGAATTGATTAACTGCTTGCGCGAGCAGATGATCTGGAGGCGTGGAGGACCGACGAGGAATTTGCAAGGGAAATTCTCGCAGGGCTCAACCCGGTTGTGATCAAGAGATTGGAGGTAAATTAACCAACTAGCAGCAGCTGTTGTCCTTGATCGGAAGTGAAAAATCGCTCCAACAGTTGTACTACACACTGCAGTGGATATCATGTGGTGATCAGTCTTTTTTTGTGCTTCTTCTTGCTACACCAGGTGTTTCCACCGGTCAGCAGTGGAGGGAAGCCGAGCACGATTACCACCGAGCACATCCACGGTCGACTCGAAGGATTCACTGTTGAAAACGTAATTCCCTTCGCAATCGAACATGCAGATTCTATATAATACACGTTGTCAACTGTATTAGAGGAGCTCACAATACTAATGGCTCTGTTCTTCCTGATGCTACGCAGGCCCTGCGTGAGAACAGGCTATACATTCTGGACCACCACGACTACCTGATGCCCTACCTGAAGCGCATCAACACGCTGGGGATGTGCATCTACGCGTCGCGCACGCTGCTCTTCCTCAGGGACGACGGGACCTTGAAGCCTCTCGTGATCGAGCTGAGCCTGCCTGGCGACGGCGTCGCCGATGATGACATCACCAGGATCTTCCTCCCTGCTACCCAGGGGATGGACGGGCATCTGTGGCAGCTGGCCAAGGCTCACGTTTCGGTCAATGACTCAGGCTACCATCAGCTCATTAGTCACTGGTGAGTAGTGAAATTTATCAATAAAATTCTGGTGCCAGAGATGAAGAAGTTTACACCAAATCATACCATGCATTGCAGGCTATTCACGCACGCGACGGTGGAGCCGTTCATCATCGCGACAAAGCGGCAGCTGAGCGCGATGCACCCGATCCACAAGCTCCTGGAACCCCACTTCAAGGACAACATGCAGATCAACACCTTGGCCAGGAGCATCCTTCTCAGCGCAGGAGGCATCCTTGAGAGGACCATGTACCCGGGCAAGTACGCTATGGAGATGTCCTCCTCCATCTACAGCAAGTGGAGGTTCACCGAACAGTCCCTACCAAACGAACTCATCAAGAGGTCGGTATAGCATGTTAATTAATGCAAATGATTAATTAATACCCTACCCCCTGTTCATCAGCCAGAAATTTCACTCCTTTGATGCAACAATTAATAATGCACGCAGGGGCATGGCGTGGAAGGACGGCAGCGGCGGGCTGTCACTGCACATACCGGACTACCCGTACGCCGCGGACGGCCTGGAGGTGTGGCACGCCATCGTGGCGTGGGTGCAGAGCTACTGCTCGCACTTCTACCACTCCGACGCGGCGGTGGCCGGTGACGGCGAGCTGCAGGCGTGGTGGGACGACGTGCGCCACGTGGGCCACGGCGACCGGAGGAACGACCCGTCCTGCTGGCTGGAGCTGGACAGCGTGCCCAACCTGGTGGAGTCGCTCTCCACGCTCATCTGGATCGCCTCCGCGCTGCACGCCGCCGTCAACTTCGGGCAGTACGGCTACGCCGGGTTCATGCCGAACCGCCCCACCCGGTGCCGCCGCTTCGTGCCGCTGCCGGGCTCGCCGGAGATGCTGCAGCTGGAGGCCGACCCGGAGAAGTTCTTCCTCGAGATGGTGCCCGACCGGTTCACCACCACGCTCGGGCTCACGCTCATCGAGGTGCTCTCCAACCACACCTCCGACGAGCTCTACCTGGGCCAGCGCGCCACGTCGGCATGGACCGACGACGGCGAGGTGCTGCTGCTGCTGGACCGGTTCCGGGAGGAGCTCCGGCGGGTGGAGAAGCGGGTCATGGAGCGGAACCGGGACGACCGGCTCAAGAACCGGAGGGGCCGGTAAAGGTGCCCTACACGCTGCTGTTCCCGGACGTTGGCAATGTGGGTGGCAAGGAGAAGGGGATCACCGGGAAAGGCATACCCAACAGCGTCTCCATATGATGATCGTGATCCTATCCTCTATGAGCTACCACACCACCGGCCTATGTACATGTGGATTTTCCTTTCTTTATTTTGATTACTACTATTATTATTATTGTGGGGTGTTTATTCATTGCTCGGAGTTGGTTTGGATGTGGGCATATTCATCATTGTGGTTTGATACAAATTGGTCTCTTGAATTGCTAGGTTTCATATTCATTAGAGTGGCTGAGTTTTACATTGGTTCGCCAAATCAAACACAACCCATAAGGGATCCTCCTTTGTTTAGGACCGGTTACGTTGAAACGACTCAAAAAAGTCTTCCTGTCTGCATTGCTTCCAAATTTAACTTTGTCATGTTAGTTCCAGCCACCTATGGCCCGACTAATGAGAAGTCCTATGTAGTGTGAAGCCCACTTTACCCTTTAACCCAACTAGCTACAACTATATGGCCCAACACGGTCCAGTCCAACTAGCAACAACCCTGGCCAATTCGACTCCTTCCATTGTCAAGACTCCACTCGGCGGACGAAGCAGCAGCCAGGGACTAGCACCGAGTACGAGGAAGCGGAGCGCCGCAAATTAGCACTCGACGCAGGTATTGCCTTGTGTGTATGTTTAGATCCTAATTTCTCGCTCATTTAGGCCAATCTCAATGAGAGTGACATGAGCATTAAATTTGTCGACATGGCATGAGAGAGAAGATAGGGAGTGTCGGGGATGAGAGATGAGTGTCATCACTGTCGTAGACTTAACTTACGGGTATACATTGATAAGAAGAATGATTTATCAAGGATATGGTGACGTATTGAAGACATATGACTGGTCGAGAGGGCCCACAGGGTGGTGTCCGACCGGTATGGAATAACAGAAGGTTCTATACACCGAGTATGGAAACAGAGGCGGACAACAAGACCGACTTAATCTCCAAGGAAAATACAAGACCGACCGAGTAGGACTCTTAATTGATAAGGAAGCTTAGAGATAGAGTTTCTAAGTACGTAAATCTTGTAACCGACTAGGATTCCGCATGTAACCTTGTCTCATTGGACATATAAGGCGGGGGCAGGGACCCCTAGAAAGACAAGTTCTTACAAGTTCTCACAAGTTAGGACAAGTTCCTACACTCGACAACTCGCAATTAGCAATCTGCTAAAGGCAATACATAACATACAGGACATAGGGTATTACTCTCGATCCGAGGGACTCGAACCTACACTACAAGAGACTTGTTAATCCGTGATGGAAATAAATCATCACGAATCACCGAAAAACCATCATAATGTTGTGGCTGTGACAATTTTCTACAACGTCATGTATTGAGCATCACGGATTAAAGCCGCTGACGTTTCCTCGTAAGCGTCACGAGATCAGCACAATCTATGACGCTTTTAATCATCACAGATCACCCTTGGGCCCTAACAGTCCAACCCGAAGCCCAATATCAATGACGAAGCTAAACGTCATAGATGGATGCCACATCAACTTGTATTCGTCACGTCGCCAATATGTGACATGGATGCTGACATGGCGATGATGTGACAATGACGTGGTAATGATGTGGCAATGACGTGGTAATTTCTGTGTGTTTCGTGTGTTGCACCATCGAATTCCACGCTCGTGAGGGACCGGGTAGTTCCGAGTGCCGAGTTTAAGACTCGACATTTGGCGCACCGTAAAGGGGTCCCGACGAGTTTTTGGAGAATTCGATGGCTTCTACTTTCGACTTCGACTTTGTTACAAGCTTCAAGATCTGCTTTGGGTCTCTCGACTTCGTTCTACGATGATGGGTGGTGTCGCAGGACGACAACCGCCGCCGCCGCGACGACGAGCGATGTCGCAGGATGACGCCTGCCGTATACTTGCCTTATGGGTATACGGATGATAAAGGAATGGATACGTAGAGACACGGTAACAAATCAATGAAGATAAAGCTGGCAGAGATAGCCAACAGATCGGTTCCTAACCAGCCTGGAATAACAGAGGATTCCATATACCGGTATGGAGATAAGGTGGGTATCAAGTCCGACGTATGATAACTTGAGAAACAAGTAAAGGAGCAATTTGTAGTCTAATGGGACTCGAATCAATAAGGAAAGCGAGAGATAGAGTTCCCATATATGTAATTTGTGTAATCAACTAGGACTCTGCATGTAACCCCGGCTCCCCGGATATATAAGGCGGAGCAGGGACCCCCGAAAACTCTTCGAGATCTTGCAATTAGCAATCTGCTAAATGCAATATATAAGACACAGGACGTAGGGTATTACTCTCCATCGAGAGGCCCGAACCTGTCTAAAATCGCGAGTTCTTGTGTGTTCCGTGTGTTGCACCATCGAATTCCACGCTCATAAGGGACCGGGTAGTTCTAGTGCCGAGTTTAAGACTCGTCATTTGGCGCGCCAGGAAGGGGTCCCGACGACTTTTCGAGTGAGTTCGATGGCTTCTTCGCCCGTCGTCGACTTCGCCCCGGCTTCAAGATCCGCTTCGGGTCCCTCGACTTTGAAGCTGATTCCGCCAAAAAGTTACATCTAACGAATCCGACTCGTAGCCGAGCCGCAGCCTTCCAAAGCGCGTTCACCTGCCACGGTCGACACATCTTGTTCGAAACCTTGCGGATCCGACGCAGCTTCAGCGCGAATCATCGGACCGCTCACGTCTCGGACCGACACCCGGTCCGCGACGATAAGCTGCTCTCGCGAGCTTGGTAGCGACTTCGAGGAAGGGTCTCTAGCCTTCTTCCAAGTGTTCATGGCGGGTCCAGCTTCTTCAAGAACTCACTCCCGAGGAAGCCGCTGCTGAAGAAGCTAGGATGGCGGAAGACCAAGCGAACCGCCGTCAACGCGAGACAAACGAAGCGGACGGAGATGAACAACCTCCGCAACCTTCAGCCGTGAATTATCGCGCAAACGTCGTTGGCACTAGTCGGGCGGGAGGAAGCGTTCTCGCGACCGCTGCCCCGCCACCGGTCCGTTGTCGGAGCAGTCCGGAGACCCGGAAGAAACATCCCTAGGATACAACAGCCGACGTGGGTGCCGCAGTGGAAGGCTCCATCGTTCTTCTAGTAGAGCATTGGATTTGAGCTCTATGGAGGTGGAATTAAATGACGCCCGGGTCTTCACATCACCAGTCCACAACATTGTGGGAGTAAAGCAAATTCTCGAGACAATACCGGAGGAAGTCTTCAACGCGACGCTAGGGCTGCAACGCGCCTTGAATTTGGTAGATGCGGCTGCTCTACAAACAAATCAACTCGTTCATGACGAGCTGAATCTTCCAGCTCACTCGCGTTCTCGCTCGTAGTGGCCCGTAAGAGCCCGGTCCGAAGGAGCTTCTTCGGCGGAAGGCTTGGGCCTCCACACACTCCGATCGCAGACGAACATGAATGAGCTCCGGACCAAGATTTACGCGTACCACTCAACGACAATCGTGACGCTCGTAACGTGCTTATCGATCGCCATGTAGAGAGGATGGAAGAGCGCAGAAGACAAGAAGAAGATGAGAGGCGACGGACCGGTCATGTTGATGATCGTCCGCGTGATCTTGCCCCACCTCGCCCACATGTAACTAACTCGCCACGGCGTGGACCGGTCGCTTCAAGCACCGCCCCGGCGGAAATCCTCCGCGCAATGATCATCGAGGGCACGACAATCGACATGCTCATCGGGATGACCGGCCAAGAAGAGACGATCGTCGTGACACCGGAGATCAAAGAGGACGAGACAACGAGACCGGGACGGGGAACCCCGACGAGGTGACAATGATCGTCAAGCGGCGCCTCCGCCTCCGCCTCCGCCTCCGCCTCGTCCTTGACAGCCGCGGAGGAGGTGAACAACGACCGCCATAATGGTTTAGGAGATAGATATCAAGACGATTGCTACCATGACTACTCCGATGATGACAGGGATCGTAACTACCGGCATTACCCTCGTCGGCGATCTCCTTCACCGGTCCGGACCGGTCTAGAAGATGATGAGTACTCCGTGATCTCTCGCTTTCACGCGAGATTTACGTATTTGCAAATACCCCGGGGATTTAAGCTTGGGGCCATTGACAAGTATGACGGCAACGCGCCTCCTCGCCGAGTGGCTCCGCATGTATACTACCGCCATCCGATCAGCAGGAGAAGATACTTTTGTGCTAGCTAATTACCTCCCCATGTGCATGGAACAGTCGGACGCTTGTGGTTGCAATCCTTACCCGAGAGATCTATCTCTTCTTGGGGTGATCTCACCAAAAAGTTCGTGGAGAATTTTCGAGCGACTTGTGAGAAACCAGGGAACTACTTTGACCTCAACAGTCGAGCGTAAGCCCGACGAGACTCTCACAAACTTCATCAGGCGTTTCGCAACAAGAAGGCCTTAATCCCCAATGTTCCCGATCAGCAGGTAATTGCGGCGTTTCAAGTCGGCGTCCGGAGTGAAGCATTAGTTCACAAGATTGGAAGGCGTAATCGAACCTTACCATGACGGCGTCGAGTGCTTTAAGATAGCAGATGGCTATGCTGCTGGTGAATCAAACGTGGTCAATTTGCGCGGGAACAGAGGGAAGAAGCCGAAGCACGACCAAGGCAACCAGTCCGGATCCAAGAATAACAAGCGCAAGGCTGATCACCTTGTTGCAGCTGTCGACCGGCCTCATGGAGGAGATCGGCCGACACCTCCTAAGAGAGGTCCGAGAGAACGACTTTCGTTCGAAACACTTTTGGAGGGCCCTTGCATGATTCATAATGGGAATCATAAAGCTAAAGAGTGCTTCCTGTTAAGGTCGTTCGCTCAATTCGCTTTAAAGGTAGCACCCCGAGCCTGGACACAGGAACCGGAGAGACGACAAGGGCAAGGATAAAGAGCGCGATGATAATGAAGATGATGAAGGTTTTCAGGAATCGGCGAGGGAGGTGAACATGATCCATGGAGGCCCCGATGCGTACGAGTCGAAGCGAAAGCGAGTTGGCGCTCGGAGAGGTCAACGCCATTGCACCCACTACCCCCGAATATCTACGGTGGTCCGAGGTGCCGATCACGTTCGATAGGGCTGATCATCCCGAAGTACTACCAAAAGCCGGTAGATACCCACTCATTCCGGCTCCTATCGTTTAGAAGGTGCGATTGAAGAGAACTTTCATTGATGGGGGAAGTTGCTTGGATATCCTTTTTGCTAAAACTCTGCCAGAACTTGGCCTCTCTATAGCTGACCTGGATCGCAACGTTTCACCGTTTCATGGTACAATACCCGCTCGAAACAGCTATCCTTTGGGGCAGATTTCTCCGCCGATGACTTTCGGGACAAAGGAGAACTACAGGAAGGAGAATATCATCTTCCGGTGGCCGACATTGACTCAAGCATACCACGCGATACTTGGAAGATCGGCTCGGCGAAGTTCATGGCTATCCCAAATTACCGTATTTAATGTCGAAGATGCCAGGACCAAAGGGGGTCTTATCGTTCCGGTCTGATATCAAGACCGCTTATGCTTGTGAAGTACATAGCACCGAACCGACCTCTCGGATCAATTCGGAGGATGAACGGCGGGAAATCGGAGAAGCAGCCGAATCTCTAGAAATATAGGCAAGGTTAGAAAATGAAGTTCCGGCCAAGAAGATTGCAAAGGAAAAGCCGAAGACAGATGCGGTTGTTTCCAAGACTATTCAGCTTGATGAGTCGGACCCCTCCAAGGTCACCCATATAGGGCAGACTTGGGGGACAAATAGGAAAGCACGCTCATTCTTTTCCTCCAGGAAAATAGGGACATCTTCGCATGGCAGCCTTCCGACATGCCGGATGTTCCTAGGGAGAAGATTGAGCACGCACCGTTAGTGCGTCCCGATGCGAAGCCGCTAAGCGAAGCTCCGGAGGTTTGCTCAAGACCGCAAGGAGGCCATTAAGAAGGAGTTAACTAGGTTGTTAGCAGCTAAGTTCATTAGGGAGGTGTATCATCCAGATTGGCTTGCCAATCCAGTCCTTGTACCAAAAAAGAATACTAAAGAATTAAGAATGTGTGTCGATTATACCGATCTCAACAAAGCTTGCCCCAAAGACCCTTTCACGCTGCCTCGAATCGACCAAGTTGTTGATTCGACCGCCGGCTGCGAACGTCTTTATTTCCTCGACGCTTATTCGGGTACCATCAAATCCCTTTGAAAGTTGAAGATCAAATAAAGACCGTGTTTATCACCCCTTCGGAGCATACTCGCTACACAACCATGCCATTCGGGTTAAAAAATGCCGTAGCTACTTATCAGCGCGGCATACAACGTTATCCGGACTCGCAATTGGGAAGGAACGCGAAGCTTATGTCGATGATATAGTGGTGAAATCTCGAAAACCGAAGATCTTCTCTCCGACCTGGCAGAGACCTTCGCAATCTGCGAAATTTTTTCATGAAGCTTAATCCAGGAAAGTGCGTGTTTGGAGTCCGCTCTGGAAAATTGCTGGGATACCTGGTGTCAAGGTGAGGCATCAAAGCTAACCCGAAAAAATCCAGACAATTATCAACATGAAAGCCCCGAGTTGCTTGAAGGACGTTCGAAGTTGACGGGCAGTATGGCTGCGCTTAGCCGTTTCATCTCAAGGCTGGGAGTCCGTGGACTTCCGTTCTTCAAGTTGCTTAAGAAGCAAGATAAGTTTGAATGGACAGACGAGGCGCATGCCGTGTTTGATCAGCTCAAGGAATACCTTAGCAATCCTCCGGTATTGGTACCTCCGAACCGAGATGAGATCATTCAGCTTATATATTTCTGCAACAACTCATGTGGTAAGCATGGTATTGGCAATCGACCGGAAGGAAGAAGAACATCTGCAATTGGTGCAACATCCGGTATATTTTGTAAGTGAAGTTAATATATGCGGTAGTGATAACATCTCGAAAGCTGAAACACTATTTCCAAGCACATCCCATTGAAGTTAAGACTGGGTTCGCCATTGGGGATATTGTGCGAAACCGAGAGGCAGTGGGCCAAGTTGCCAAATGGGCTATAGAACTTGGGCAATATGAGATTACATTTTCTTCGCGGATAGCTATCAAGGGACAGAGCTTTAGCTGATTTCATAACAGAGTTCTTGGAGACACAAATCCCGCAGGTGATTCGAGACGTTGGAGTATTGGGAGATGTTCTTTGACGAGTCCCTCGCAGCTTTCAAGCGCGGGGCTGGGGTCGTACTTCTCATGCCACGGAAAGAACCACTCGGATATGTATTACAAATGCATTTCGAGCCTCAAATAATACTCGCGAGTATGAAGCTTTGCTTCATGGACTCGGATAGTCTGTTTCATTGGGAGTCGAGCGATTAGACGTATATGGTGATTCGATGCTGGTAATAAGCCAGGTTAACAAGGTATGGGACGCTCATGATGATCATATGATCGCTTATCGTCAAGAGGTCGGGAAGCTTGAAGATAAATTTGATGGTCTTCGATTTTCTCATATACTCGCGCAGAAACTGCGGCGGATGAGTTAGCCGGACCGGGGTCATCAAGACAGGTGGTTCCACCTGGTGTTTTCCTTCAAGTATTGGATAAGCCATCCATAAAGATGGAGCGCAAGACTATTATTACAGAGATAGTAGATGAAGCAGTCTTGAAGGACCAGGCGGAGAAAGCAGTCTCGAAAGACCGGTCCGAGGAAGCGATCTTACCGAACAAGACCGAGAATGTGGTCAACACCGAGGAAACAATCTCGCCGGAAGATATTCGGTCACTTGACGTTATGATCATTGATTCTGATTGGCGTACCCCATACCTTGAGTATTTACGATCTGCTAAAACTCCGGAAGATAAGGTGGAGAAGCAAAGATTGGAGGTCCGAGCACGCAGTTATCGATTCTTGAAGGAGAGCTGTACAGGCGTGGTGTTAATATTTTGATGAAGTGTGTATCGGTCTCCGATGGCGTTCAGTTGCTTGAAGACGTGCTGATGAGGACATCCCAAATAATATAGTTGGACCAATCACAAGAAGGAGAGCTAAAGAACTAGTAAAGGAAATGCATGATCAGGTGAACACTTACCTTGCTCTAGTCAATTATAATATTGGTAACAAAATTGTGCTATCCCATTCTTGTTTTTATGTTCTAAGGAATGATGGCATAAATGAGAGTGCTCCTTTCAAATATGTGAATGAAGCAGAATATAACAAGTTGGAATAATGATGAATAGGTGAAAGCTATCCCTTGCTAATTACTAAATAATTTTCTATAAATAAGAATTATATTTTGTTGCTTGTTATTTCCAGGTGTGCCTATTACTTATCACATGCGTGGTGGAAGGTCAACCATTTGTCTTGGCTGCGCGTGCAACTAGTAGAAGGTCAACCATCATCTCTCTCTTGGCTGCACGTACAAGTAATTGAAGGTCAACCAGCTCCCTAGCTGCGCATGCATATAAAAGAAGGCCAACCATTATCATTAGTTGCACAGGAAAGTGAAGTGCAAGAGTTTGCAAAGCTTTAGTTTTTAATTTGTATAATTCTGTAAGCTGAAGGGCCAAATAAGTACCACATATATCCATGTAATAGGGAGCTACGGGGAGCTTTTTGACTACTCATTTCAGAATACACAAAGTTGTGTTTGTTCATCTCCTTGAGTCTTGAGAGGCTTACAACACTTGTTCTTTCGATTCCTGAGGGAGTTGTAGAACGCCGAACTGCGGTTCACCCAGTTTGTGCCTTCACGTCTATACGGCGTGATTGCGTGGGTTGGCTTGTTGGTAAGTGGAAGGGCGATTGTCTCGGTAGTTCGTTGCGTGTGAGAAATCTCGCGGTGCACTGCCTCTTCGTCAGGTCACGTATCAATACTTATCAAGTTTTTGCTATCATTTGAGTAGATTGAACAGCAAATAGATTACTCTTACTATTTTTCGCACGCTTGCGCATATCATCTGGTAATCAGAGCATAGGTTTGCTTGGTAGAATTGTTCTTTATATCAGTTTATTGGATTTCCTAGAGTCCACAAAAAGCCTAAAAAAATCCTAGCCATTTGATTTGCACTGGATAGTAGTTTGCTTTATCGAGTTTTCAATCCTTTGGATCTAGTCTAGTTGCTGATTAGTTATTCCACCATCTCTACCAGTTTTTTTTTCTTTTTCTATTCATATATTGAGCAACGTCAAGTGTCAAAAAAAAAGAAAAGAAAAAGAAGCAGCCCAAGAGGCTCTCCAATTCGCAAGTCTGAAAAATTGAGTCTTTTTTTTTCCTTGTTACACGGTTTAGTGCCCCTTTTGCACTTAGTCATCTTGTCTTGCTGCAGCCCTTTGCTTTGAAAAACTGCACTAATTTGTGAGTTTGTTTCTTCAGAGTTAAAAAAAAAGAAGTGAAAGAGAAAGAAAGTTTCAGAAAAAAAAGAGGGATACACAAAAAAAAGAGAGAGAAAAGAGCAAGAAAGTTTTTGTTAAGAGCTTTACATGCAAAGGATGTTCTGCGGCATTTGACTTGGTGCAATCTAGTATCATCCATCCACTATATTTTTATTTTGTTGCCAATTTTCCCCTCAGTTCCACTTTCATCTAATCAGCAACCTGGGCTTGTCATTCACTGGGATTATTATTCGATTTTGCATCACTACTTTCAGATTGCACAAACCTTGCATACTTACTTACCCCACCCAGCCCCACCCAAAGCATTTGCGAGTTGATCACCGTCGTCTCTAACACAATCGTTCTTTCACTACTATTGCTGCCCCGGTTCTCTCTCTTTTAGGGAGACAAAGAGCTTGTGAAGTAAGTGGTGAGGTAGTGATTCCACAAATATATTCTTGCTACATTCATTTGCTATCAGTGCACTAATATGGCAGGCGCAGATGGGTCTCGTTCAAACAATGGTGCTACTGTTTCAGTGGAAGAATTTCAGAAGATGCGTACTCAAATGAATCAACTTATGCAACAGTTACAAGCTCTCCAACCATTTCTTCCACAACCAGACGATTCCCAGCCCAACAATGATCAACATGAAGATGATGATCGTGCAGCCTTGGAGGCTAATGCTGCACGTATTGCTACAGCTGTTGGCGCTGGTCGATGTGTTCTCCGTCGTGGCCAGCAAAATTTTGTTGGTCATGCTGAGCGAGTTCCAATTGGAATGACACAAAGAACCGATGTGGAGGGAGAGTTCGATGATGGTGCTGGTCATCTAGGTGGTCAAAATGTTCATTTTGGTGAGCATGATTATCACCATCACAGAAACAATGATGGTCGTCATGGAAGACATCATGGTGATCATTACCGCCGAAGAGATGACGACTTGGCAAAAGTCAAGGTGTCTATACCTTCATTCACTGGCAAGGAAGATGCTGATGGTTATTTTGAGTGAGAGACCAAAGTAGAGCAAATCTTTGATTTATATGATTATCCTATAGAAAAGAAGGCAAAGCTTGCTGCAATTGAGTTTAAAGGATATGCTATCACTTGGTGGAATCAAGTATGTACTGAATTTCGTCGTGTGGGACAAGATTATATTACTTGGTATGACATGAAGCGTGAGATGAGGCGTCGCTTCGTTCCTAGTTATTACACTCGTGAGCTGCACTTACGACTGAAGCGACTAGTGCAAGGAAATCGCAGCGTGGATGAGTATTATCAAGAAATGGAGATGTGCTTACTCCGTACAGGTATCCATGAAGATGAGGAGTCATTGATGGCTCGATTTTTAGTTGGCTTGAATAAAGCTATTGCTGAGAAAGTGGACATGACCAATTATACAAATATCACTGAACTGGTCCATTTTGCTAAAAGGGCAGAGCGTCATATTGTGGAATCTTCTCGAAACCGTGCTACATTTTCAGCTGGAAATAATTCTTCCCCATGGCGCCGCACAGACCAGCCAGCTCAGGGTTCACACACATCAGCATCACGTCCATCACCTTCTAAATCAGCAGTACCTCTAGGAAAAACGGTGCAACCTAAGGGAAAAGATATTGCTACAAATTGCTCTAGCTCTTCTAATGATAAAACCAGGCCAAAGACAAGTAACATTGAGTGTTTCAAATGTGGTGGGCATGGACATAAGAAGGCTGAGTGCCCGAACCGGCGTGTTATTATTGCTATGGCTGATGGTGCTTACGATTCACAAAGTGAAGAAGAAGATGCACAAGATGACACCAACTCAAAAGAAGGGCAATTCGAAACTTTTGAGTATGAGGCCGAGGATGGTGAGCTTGAGTTGGGTCTGAATTGTTTGGTGCGCCAAATTTTCAGTCATGCCGACGAGACAAGTTCTAAAGAGATAATCAGTTTTGAAAATTTAGAGGAGATAACTTGTGCTCATTTTGATGAATTGCTCATGGAGACAGAGTCGGATGGTATCAATGAAGTCATGTGTGCACCAGAAATAGGAGAAGAGTTGACAATGTTGTCTATGCCATGAGCACAAGACACAAATCAACCCAGCCATATCACATCAAGAACAGAGCAGTTATCTTCTAATCCAGTTGGACCTGATCGTGTTTTGGTTGTTCGTCGAGTTCTTTCTACTCAATTCGTTGCAGCTGAGCAAGGGCAGCACCATAACTTGTTTCAGTCAAGGTGTAAAGTTAAAGGACATGTTTGTCGCTTTATCATAGATGGTGGCAGTTGCAACAATGTTGTTTAGTGCAGCTCTTGTTGAGAAGCTTGGTCTGCAAACACATCGTCACCCGCATCCGTACCACATGCAGTGGTTGAATAACTCAGGGACAGTGAAGGTTACCTCCATGGTCAGATTAGCATTTTCTGTTGGTGACTATCGTGATGAGGTTGATTGTGACATCGTTCCCATGCAAGCATGCCACTTGCTCTTGGGACGTCCTTGGCAATTTGATGTCGACGCTACACATTTTGGTCGCTCCAACAAACACTCTTTTATACATAAAGAGAAGAAGGTGGTGTTGGTTCCATTATCTCCTAAAGACATACATGCTTCTGATGTTGGAAGAAAGAAAAGAGAGGAGAGTGAAAAAATAAAAGTGAGTGAGCCACAAATAAATGGTGAGAAAGATAATCCTACACCTTCCCACTACAAGAAAACCATTGAAAATAAAAGGGTGGCACAAAAGAAACAATGTTTGTTCATGAGCAAGAGTGATTTGAGAGAAGTGAGAAACACCACAGCCCCATTTGTTGTCGATGTAAAGAAGCTTGTTTCGACTACATTACCTTCCACATTGCCTCCTGCTGTTCTTGATTTATTGCAGGATTTTGAGGACGTCTTTCCTGATGAGGTGCCACGCGGTCTACCACCGATTCGTGGAATCGAGCACCAAATTGACTTGGTACCTGGTGCCACCCTTCCAAATCGATCACCTTACCGTACAAATCCCGAAGAAACAAAAGAGATTCAACGACAGGTAAAAGAGCTATTGGACAAAGGGTACGTTCGTGAATCACTTTCTCCTTGTGCAGTTCCTGTCCTTTTGGTTCCAAAGAAAGATGGATCATGGCGCATGTGTGTCGATTGTCGAGCTATCAATGCTATTAGTGTTCGTTATTGTCATCCAATTCCTAGACTTGATGATATGTTAGATGAGTTGTGTGGTGCAATAATTTTCTCCAAGATTGATTTGCGTAGCGGTTACCACCAAATTCGCATGAAAAATGGGGACGAATGGAAAACAGCCTTTAAAACAAAGTTTGGATTATATGAATGGCTTGTCATGCCTTTTGGCCTCACAAATGCCCCTTCAACATTTATGCGTTTAATGAATCATATCTTGAGAGCATTCATTGGAAAGTTTGTGGTTGTTTATTTTGATGATATATTGATTTATAGTAAATCTTTGGATGAACATATTGATCATATTCGCCAAGTACTTGCTGTTTTGCGAACTGAGAAGTTATATGGGAATATTGCTAAATGCACCTTTTGCACAGACCATGTTGTTTTTCTTGGTTTTGTTGTGAATGCGCAGGGTATTCGTGTGGATGAAGAGAAAATCAAAGCAATACAAGAGTGGCCTGCACCAGAAAATGTCAGCCAAGTGAGAAGTTTCCATGGCCTCGCTGGGTTCTATCGTCGATTTGTCAAAGATTTTAGCACAATTGCTGCTCCACTTAACAATTTGACAAAGAAAGATGTTCCGTTCAAGTGGGGAGATGAAGAGAACCAATCATTTCAAGAGTTGAAGAAAAGACTTTGTGAAGCGCCACTACTACAATTACCAGACTTTGGTAAGGCCTTTGAGATTGAATGCGATGCTAGCGGTGTTGGCATTGGAGGTGTGCTACTTCAAGAAGGTAAACCCATTGCCTATTTTTCAGAAAAATTAAATGGTGCAAATCTGAACTATTCTGTTTATGACAAAGAGCTTTATGCATTAGTTCGAGTTTTGGAAACATGGCAGCATTATCTATGACCCAAAGAATTTGTTATACATTCTGACCATGAAGCATTGAAATATCTCAAGAGTCAAGGTAAACTAAATCGCCGACATGCAAAATGGATAGAATTCATTGAGACATTTCCATATGTCGTGAAGCATAAGAAAGGCAAAGAGAACATTGTTGCTGATGCATTGTCACGAAGATGTGCTTTGGTTACTCAGTTAGATGCAAAAGTTTTGGGTTTGGAATCAATTAAAATACTTTACGCTAGTGATCATGATTTCAAAGATGCTTTCTCAAAGTGTATTGATGGAAAGGGATGGGATAAATTTTATGTGAATGATGGGTTTTTATTTCGAGCTAACAAATTGTGTATTCCAGCTTGTTCGATCCGGAATGTTCTTTTGCAGGAGTCACATGCTGGTGGACTAGCTGGTCATTTTGGTGTAAAGAAGACATTGGACATGCTTGCTGACCATTTTTTTGGCCACACATGAGACGTGATGTTCAACGCTTCGTGGAGAGATGCACAACATGCTTGAAAGCTAAGTCTCGTCTTAACCCTCATGGATTATATACTCCATTACCCATTCCAAATGTTCCTTGGGAAGACATATCAATGGATTTTATTTTGGGATTACCTCGAACACAGAGGGGAGGGACTCGATCTTTGTTGTCGTTGATAGATTTTCTAAAATGGCACATTTTATTCCATGTCATAAGAGCGATGATGCGTCACACGTTGCTGATTTATTTTTCAGGGAAATCATTCGCTTACATGGAGTGCCCAAGACAATCGTTTCAGATCGTGATACCAAATTTTTAAGCTACTTTTGGAAGACACTTTGGGCAAAGCTTGACACCAAGCTGTTATTTTCCACCACATGCCACCCGCAAACAGATGGACAAACCGAGGTTGTCAACCGTACTTTGTCAACAATGTTAAGAGCTGTTTTAAAAAAGAATCTGAAGATGTGGGAAGATTGTCTTCCACATGTGGAGTTCGCTTATAACAGGGCAGTACACACAACCACAAATTTCTCTCCATTTGAGATTGTTTATGGCTTTAAACCACATACTCCCATGGATCTTTTGCCACTACCATTGCAGGAGCAAGTCAACTTGGATGCTACTAAGAGAGCAGAGTTCATTAAGAAATTACATGAAGAAACAAGGAAGAATATTGAGAAAAAATCTGCACAGTATGCAAAACAAGCAAACAAGGGAAGAAAAAAGATTTTGTTTCAGCCAGGAGACTTTGTGTGGTTGCACCTACGCAAAGATCGGTTTCCAAATAAACGCAAGAGTAAATTGTCACCTCGTGGAGATGGTCCTTTTAGGGTACTCGAAAAGATAAATGACAATGCATACAAGATTGAATTACCATTGGAATATAAAGATGTCAGCTCCACATTTAACGTCAAGGATTTGCTCCCTTACATTGGCGAGATTGAGTCGAGGACGACTCCTTCTCAAGAGGGGGAGGCTGATGAGGACATCCCAAATAATATAGTTGGACCAATCACAAGAAGGAGAGCTAAAGAACTAGGAAAGGAAATGCATGATCAGGTGAACACTTACCTTGCTCTAGTCAATTATAATATTGGTAACAAAATTGTGCTATCCCATTCTTGTTTTAATGTTCTAAGGAATGATGGCATAAATGAGAGTGCTCCTTTCAAATATGTGAATGAAGCAGAATATAACAAGTTGGAATAATGATGAATAGGTGAAAGCTATCCCTTGCTAATTACTAAATAATTTTCTATAAATAAGAATTATATTTTGTTGCTTGTTATTTTCAGGTGCGCCTATTACTTATCACATGCGTGGTGGAAGGTCAACCATTTGTCTTGGCTGCACGTGCAACTAGTAGAAGGTCAACCATCATCTCTCTCTTGGCTGCACGTACAAGTAATTGAAGGTCAACCAGCTCCCTAGCTGCGCATGCATATAAAAGAAGGCCAACCATTATCATTAGTTGCGCAGGAAAGTGAAGTGCAAGAGTTTGCAAAGCTTTAGTTTTTAATTTTGTATAATTCCGTAAGCTGAAGGGCCAAATAAGTACTACATACATCCATGTAATAGGGAGCTACGGGGAAGCTTTTTGACTACTCATTTCAGAATACACAAAGTTGTGTTTGTTCATCTCCTTGAGTCTTGAGAGGCTTACAACACTTGTTCTTTCGATTCATGAGGGAGTTGTAGAACGCCGAACTGCGGTTCACCCAGTTTGTGCCTTCATGTCATATACGGCGTGATTGCGTGGGCTGGCTTGTTGGTAAGTGGAAGGGCGATTGTCTCGGTAGTTCATTGCGTGTGAGAAATCTCGCGGTGCACTGCCTCTTCGTCAGGTCACGTATCAATACTTATCAAGTTCTTGCTATCATTTGAGTAGATTGAACAACAAATAGATTACTCTTACTATTTTCCGCACGCTTGCGCATATCATGTGCATAAGGGAATTTGTGGCAATCATGCTTCTTCGAAGACACTAGTCGGGAAAGTGTTCGGACAAGGATGTTACTGGCCCACAGCTGTGGACGATGCACACAAGGTGGTTAAAAATTGCCAGGGATGTCAATTTTTCACCAGACAGACCACATACTCCAGCTCATGAGTTGCAGATAATTCCGATGACTTGGCCTTTTTCTACTTGGGGGCTGGATATTGTTGGACCTTTTAAAAGAGCGCCGGGAGGATTCACACGAGTAGATAAGTTCTCCAAGTGGATTGAAGCTGAAGCCGTTACCAGCACGACCACTCGCTCGAGCAATCAAGTTCTTACAGAATATTTTTATACGTTTTGGAGTCCAGCACAGTATCATCACCGACAATGGGCCTCAATTTACTTCGGAACTTTTCAAGGATTATGCTGATAGCTTGGGGATTAAGATACAATATGCATCGCTGTCACATCCTCATAGCAATGGGCAAGTGGAACGAGTCAATGGAATGATCCCGACCGGTCTTAAACCTAGAATTTTTTACCGCTTGAAACCGTACGTAGGAAAGTGGGTTAAGGAGTTGCCTTGGGTGCTTTGGGGACTACGCACTAATGTTAGTCGAGCTACGGGACAATCTCCTTTTTCTCCGGTATATGGGTCTGAAGCCATGTTACCTACGGAAGTGAATATGGTGTCAGCTCGGGTACGATATTACGATCAAGAGAAATATGAAGACCAGCGTCAGGTCGAGTTGATTGCGGCGAAAGAATTGCGGGACCAAGCTCTGATTCAAGCGGTCAAATATCACCAGGGGTTGTGTCGATATCATGATCGCAATGTGCGTATGCGGGAATTCCAAGTAGGAGACTTGGTTCTTTGGAAGATTCAGTCCGACAAGAACATGCATAAGTTGTCACCGGTCCGGGAGGGACCTTTTTTTGGTTAAATCGGTCTCTAGACCGGGGGCTTATAGGCTTATGATCTTGGAAGAAGAAGAAATTCCAAATTCTTGGAATATTGAACAGCTTCGTCGTTTTTATACTTAAAAGTACTTCTTGTAAACTTCATCATATTATAATAAAGTAATTTTAATATCTAATGTGAATGTGTTTGCTTTTTGTGTCTCAATATTTTAATTTTGAATTAACTGATCGAGTCGAGGGCTGTTGTGTTAAGAGCAATCTGTGATATAGTGCTATTCCTGAAAAATAAGACCAGTCATTTAGTCATTAGACTGCTGTGTTGAGAGCGGTCTGTTTTTCAGCTTAAGACTGGTATATTTAGGAAAGGAAATCTGTTGATATTTTCTTTATGATTGGTAGGCTGCTGTGTTAAGAGCAGATCAGTGATATTGCAAAATCTCAAACCTTACAAGCTAGTTCTTTTTCTATGTCGCATGATCCTGTTAAAGTAAGCTACAACTGTGAATTGTTATCTGTGTTGATTAGAACCAGAATTTGTTCATAGTTAGTTAGAGCTGAAATAACCATCATTGCTCGGATAAAGAAGTTAGTTAGTAAGGTATAAGATAGTGATATTTTGAAACCAGCATTCATAAAGAAAGGGAAAATATATTAAAACTTCACTACCATAAAAAAAGATAACAAGACAAAATATAATAGCATGATGATAAAATTGTTTGGTTACAAAAGAGAGCTGGCCCTATGACAAGTATCTACTGGGCAGGACAGCTGGAAGTGCTGGTATCCCCGGTCTTAGGATTTTCAGCTAATTTGTCATCAGTTGTTTCCTCAGAATCGAAGGAGTTGACAATAAATCAGCATCAAGATCTTCAAAATCATCTTCCACCGTCTGCCTAGGGCGGCTGCTGCATCTTGAGCGTCCTGGTCCAGAGCAAGGGCTGCCGCAGCTACATTCGGGGGAACACCCGTCGGATCAAGAGGAACATCCTCTACCGGTTCCGAAACGGTACCAATGAGCGAGTTCTTTAGCTCATTGAATTGATCTTCGATGAGTGTTCGGGTCGGCACCATCCTTGATGAAGTTGAAATCACAATCTTGGAATGCTCTCTCGATCCTTCTTGGGAAAGCCCGGATAGCAGTCTCGAGATCTACTTCATTCGGATCAATAGCTTGGCCGCCATTCGGATACTCGAGTGTTCGCACCGTGCCTGCAGCAAGTTCTGGAAAAGGACAAAGGAAAAATTGTCAGTATAGACCGGTGTCAAAAGGGAATTTACTCAATAAAGGAGAAAAAGAAGAAGTTTACGGCTGTGTCTAACTTCTGTGGCCCTGAATCTGCCTTTAATGTTGACATTTGATTCTCTCAGCTTGGTTTCAATTTTCTGAATTTCTTCTTCCTTAGCTTTGAGCGCGAGTTGGGCAGATTCATGGGCTGTCCTTACAGTGCTCTCTTTCTCTGTCTACGCTGTCTTTACGGCTTCCAGAGCCTCAGCCAATTCAGCCTTCAGACGAGCATTCAGCCTCCAGCATTTTATTGGAACGCAGAGTCTGCGCAAGGATATTATCCTTGGCAGTGAGCTCGCCTTCCAGCTCTCCGATCCGTTCTTCAATTTGCGAACCTTCCAGCATAGCTTGTTCTTGGGGAGCTATTTTCTCCGAAAGAATTTCTTCCGCCTTTTGATGGGCGGCAACAAGATTTTCAAGTGCTGAAACAAAAAACAAGAGCGGTCATAGAGAGAAGAAGGAAAATACAAAACGTGCAGATAAGATTAAAAGAATTACTTCGTACTTCATTGTGGAGCTTAATGATCTCTTGTCGGCGTTCCTCCATCAACCGGTGGGTGCTCATCAGGTTGGCCTCCCTCTTCAGCAAATCAGTTTCCTTGGATTTCAGATTGGCGGTCCGAGATTCAAGTTCAACCAACCGCTCTTGATTGTGGTACAGTTCTTCCTCCGGACGAGCGATTATTGCATTTTTGGCTTCGGAGTTTTTAGAAGGACCTAGAAGGAGGAAGAAGTAAAAGATCAGATTAAAAAAATATATATTATTCGAAGGAATTAGTAAAGTAACAGGATATACTGGGCCGGATTCGGAGAAGTTCTTCAAGGCTTTCTGATGAGGACATCACACCCTCGGATATAACCAACACTCCTCCAATAAACATACATAATTCAAGGACAAAAACTAGAGCACAACAATTGAATTTACGGGTGAGCATGTTCCTAATGATCTCTTTATTTATATTTGAGAATATGTTACTACCTAATGAGTTAATTATTGTTAGGAACCATGGAGATGATGATAATATGGTTAAGGAGGAGGTTAGAGGTGTGGAGGGCCAGCATGGACGTCCATGTCAAGTTGGAGGACCAAACAAAGTCGACTTCGATTCTGTTTTGGAGTCCAGAAACAGTCTGCACCAAAACGGACGCCCTGGTCGCATACGAAGTCCGTTTGGGCCGTTCTTTATGTGGATGGAAAGATACTTTGATAACCTTTCCATTGGCGCTGGTCTCATATCCAAATTATTCCCGAGTCATCGGGAATTGCAGAAATACTAAGACGTCCAGAAACTGTCCCGGTGTTGCACCACCGTCTTTTGGCCTTTGGACCGTGTATTTTATTGAGCCCACTTAGGGCTGTGTCCAGGGGGAGATGGACGACCCTAGGGACCTCATAAACAGCAGCCACCCCTTCCTTAGGGTTTGGGTTTTTTTAGATTATTCTGCTTAGACAGTTTCGCCGTTCATCGGTTTGTGAGACCCCAACTCGTGAGATTAATCATACATCTGCAAATTTGGTTGCATTCTTTCTTGTTCTTGCTTGTGTTCTTGATTCGCAGGCAGGGATTAGCCTTCTTGGCGAGGTCAACCGTGCAACACCGGTTGATAACCATAGAGAAAGTGGTGCTGCGATTGCGGGGTTCGAACGTGTTGTTCAGGAGCCGGATCGACGTGTGTCACATCTTCGCCAAATCAAGAGTTATCTGAACCTTTCGGAAGGTCGGGACCCTAGTCCACATCAAGATGTAATCAGAGGTTCAGGTGCACCGTCAGGTTCGCCCTACCTTTAGTTTAATATTATTTCTTTATTATCCTATCATCCACAAAAAAAGCCAATTTTTTTTTTTAGTTTTAGGGTTCATCCTTTCCAAGCCGTGTTTAGCCTTTGCATGTTTCAATTTCAGAGTCCGTAGTGTTGAGTTTGTGTCCTAGTGATTGTTTTGTTGCTGGTCGAGTCCGTGTTATTTATTTCTAGTATTGATCTAAGTCTTGGAGTCGCTCCTATTTTTCTACCTTGTTATTGCGCTAGGTTGAGTTTCAGTTTGGTTGTGTTCTGTCTTCCAATGCGCAAGAGCAATTCTGAACCTTCTATTTTGTGCGCAAGTTAAAAAAAGAGATGGATCCTACTCTCTTGTATGTGCCGCTAGTACTGTCGTATACTTGCCTTATGGGTATACAGATGATGAAGGAATGGATACGCAGAGACATGGTGGCAAATTAAGGAAGATACGAGATAATGGCGATAGGCAACAGATCGGTCTTCGACCAGTCCGGGATAATAGAAGATCCTGTATACGGTATGGAAACAAGGCGGATACTAAGACCGGTATACAATGACTTGAGGAGCAAGATATTGAACAATTTGTAGTCCGATTAGGACTCGGATCAATAAAGAAAGTCGGAGATAGAATTCCATATATGTAATTCATGTAATCGATCGGGACTCGATTGTAACCCTAGCTCCCCCGGACATATAAGGCGGAGCAGGGACCCCCCCCGAAAACTCTCTCGACATCTCGCAATTAGCAAATCGCTAAAGGCAATACATAACATACATGACGTAGGGTATTACTCTCGATTCGAGGGGCCCGAACCCGTCTAAAATCGCGTGTTCCCGTGTGTTCCGTGTGTTGCACCATCGAATTCCACGCTCGTGAGGGACCGGGTAGTACTATTGCCGAGTTTAAGACTCGACATTTGGCGCGCCGAGAAGGGGTCCCGGCGAGTTCCTAGCGAGTTCGATGGCCACTTCGTTTGTCGTCGACTTCGAGCCCGGCTTCAAGATTCGCTTCGGGTCCCTCGACTTTGAAGCCGACTCGGACGGAAAATTGTCTTTGATGAATCCGACTCATTGCCGGGCTGCTGCTTCTAAAGCGCGATCACCTGCCACGGTTGACACATCCGATTCAGGACTTAGCGGGTCCGACGCAGCTTTAGCGCGAAACATCGGACTCCCTACGCTTATGCTTCGAACGGTGCTCGGGCTGCGGCGATAAGCTGTTCTCCCGAGCTGGATATTGATTCCGAGGAAGACGCTCCGCTCTTCTTCCAGGTATTCATGACAGGACCGGTTATTCGACAACTCACTTCCGAGGAAGTTGCCGAAGAAGAAGCAAGGATGGCGAGAGTTGAAGCTGAACGCAATCGTCGTGAAGCGTAAGAAGCAAATAGAGATGAACAACCTCCGCCACCTTCGGCCGCGGATCCGCGCGCAAGTGCTGTTGCTCCGGCTGGAGGAAGCGCCCGCGACCGCTCCCCAGCCCACGGGCCCGCTACTGCACTCGGTCCGGAGACCCGACGAATCTCCAGGATACAACAACCGACGGGGATGTAGTGGCGGGAGACGCCATCGATCTTCCGACAGAGCTTTGGATTTAAGTTCCATGGAAGTAGAGATGAATGGCGCTCGGGTCTTCACATCGCCGGTCCACAATATTGTAGGAGTGAAGCAAATTCTTGAAACAATACCGAAGAAGTCCTCAATGCTACGCCAGGATTGCGGCGCGCGCTGAATTTGGTTGAGGCGGCGGCTCTACAAACAAACCAGCTCGTCCATGATCGAGCGGAATCTTCTCGGTCGCTCGCGTTCCCATTCGGAACGACCGACAAGAGCCCGGTCCGACGGAGCTTCTTCCGGAGGAAGGCTTGGACCCCGGCATACCCCGATTGCAGATGCGGATGAACGAGCTCCCAACCAAGATTTGCGTGTACCGCTCAATGGGAACCGGGATGCTCGGAACGTGCCGATTGATCGTCATGCGTAAAGAGCGGAGGAGCGAACAAGACATGAGGAAGATGAGAGACGACGGACCGGTCATGTCGATGATCGTCCTCGGGATCTTGCCCCACCCCGGTAGCGTTTGAACAATTCTCCGCGCCACGGGCCGGCAGCTTCAGCGCCGCCCGCCAACGTAAATTATCCGCGCAACGATCATCGAGGGCATGGTAGTAGGCATGCTCATCGAGATGAACGACCCGTAAGGGATGATCGCCGCGACATTAGAGACCGAAGAGGGCGAGACAACCGGGACAGAGATGTTGAACGCCGGCGCACGGACAATGATCGTCAAGCCGCACCTCCACCTCCGCCTCCATCGCAACGTGAAGAACCAGCAAACAATGATCGTCAAGCGGCGCCTCCACCTCCGCCTCCTTCACGGCACGTGGAGCCGGTGAATAACGATGGACAGTGGCGGCTTGGGAGATAGATACCATGATGACCGTTATTACGACTATTCCGACGATGACAAGGATCGTAATTATCGGCATCGCCCTAGTCGTCGATCTCCGTCACCGATCCGGACCGGTCCGGAAGATGATGAATACTCCGTAATCCT
This sequence comes from Chloris gayana, assembly GCA_031894775.1. Taxonomy (NCBI): domain Eukaryota; kingdom Viridiplantae; phylum Streptophyta; class Magnoliopsida; order Poales; family Poaceae; genus Chloris; species Chloris gayana. The sequence goes on from JAUNZO010000794.1 coordinate 568,978, forward strand.
CGCTTTCACGCAAGATTTACGCATCTGCAAATACCCCGGGGATTTAAGCCCGGGGCCATTGACAAGTATGATGGCAAAGCACCTCCGCCGAATGGCTCCGTATGTACACCACGGCTATTCGGTCAGCAGGAGGAGACACGTTCGTGCTAGCTAATTATCTACCGATGTGCATGGAGCAGGCTGGACGCTTATGGTTGCAATCCCTGCCCGAGAGATCCATCTCTTCGTGGGGAGACCTCACCAAAAAGTTCGTAGAAAACTTCCAGGCGACTTGTGAGAAGCCAGGGAATTACTTCGACCTCAATAGGCTGAAGCAGTAAGCCCGACGAGACCCTCACCGATTTCATCAGGCGATTCTGCAATAAGAAGGCCTTAATCCCCAATGTTCCCGATCAGCAAGTGATTGCTGCATTTCAAGCCGGCGTCCGAAGTGAAGCATTGGTTCACAAGATTGGGAGACGAAATCGAAACCTCACCATGACGGCGTCGGAGTGCTTCAAGATAGCAGATGATTACGCCGCCGGAGAATCGAATGTAGTCAATTTGCGCGGGAACAAAGGAAAGGAACCGAAGCATGACCAAGGCAACCGATCTGGATCCAGGAACGACAAGAAGCGCAAGGCTGATCACCTTGTTGCAGCTGCTCGACCGGCCTCATGGAGGTGATCGGCCAGCACCCCCTAAGAGAGGTCCAAGAGAACGATTGTCATTTGAAACACTTCTGGATGGCCCTTGTATGATTCATAATGGAAATCATAAAGCTAAGGAGTGCTTCCTGTTAAGGCCATTTGCTCAATTTGCCTTAAAGGTCGCACCCTAGTCTCGCCTACAAGAATCGAAGGATGACAAGGGCAAGGATAAAGATCGTGAAGACAATGAGGATGACGAAGGCTTTCAGGAACCAGCCCGAGAGGTGAACATGATCTATGGAGGCCCGGACGCATATGAGTCGAAGCGGAAGCAAAAATTGGCGTTCCGGAAGGTTAATGTCTGTTGCTCCCGCAACTCCCGAATATCTTCGGTGGTCCGAGGTCCCCATTACATTTAGCAGGGCAGATCATCCGGAGGTACTACCAAAAGCTGGAAAATATCCACTCATCCTTGCCCCCATTGTTCGAAGGTGCGACTCGAAGAGAACTTTCATTGACGGGGAAGCTGCTTGGATATCTTGTTTGCTAAGACTCGCCCGAGCTTGGCCTCGACCGTGGCTGATTTAGAGCGTAGTGTTTCTCCGTTCCATGGAATAATACCCGGGCGGAATAGTTACCCTTTGGGGCAGATCTGTCCGCCGCTGACTTTTAGGACGAAGGAAAACTATAGAAGGGAGAATAACATCTTTTAGGTGGCTGACATAGACTCAAGCATATCATGCTATCCTCGGAAGACCAGCTCGGCAAAATTTATGGTCATCCCAAATTATCAGTATTTGATGTTGAAGATGCCCGGGCCAAATGGGGTCCCGTCATTCCGGGTGATATCAAGACCGCCTATGCTTGTGAGGTGCACAGCACATGAATTGGCATCTCGAGCCAATTCGTAAGTTGAACGTCGAGAAATCAGGAAGCAGCTGAAGCTTTGGAAGTTCAGGCAAGGATAGAGGATGAAGTCCCGGTCAAAAATATTGCAAAGGAGAAATTGAAGGCTAATGCGGTGGTTTCCAAGACCGTCCCAGCTTGATGAGTCGGACTCCTCCAAGGTCACCCATATAGGGGCCGACTTGGGGGATAAATAGGAAAGCGCGCTCATTCTTTTCCTCCAGGAAAATAGGGATATCTTCGCATGGCAGCCTTCCGACATGCCGGGTGTTCCTAGGGAGAAGATTAAGCACGCACTATTGGTGCGTCCCGATGCGAAGCCAGTGAAACAGAAGCTCCGGAGGTTTGCTCAAGACCGCAAGGAAGCTATCAAGAAAGAGATAACTAGGTTGTTAGCAGCTAAGTTCATTAGGGAGGTGTATCATCCAGATTGGCTTGCCAATCCAAGTGCTTGTACCAAAAAAAATACTAAAGAATTAAGAATGTGCGTTGATTATACTGATCTCAACAAAGCTTGCCCCAAAGACCCTTTCGCGCTGCTTCGAATCGATCAAGTTGTTGATTCGATCGCTGGCTGCGAGCGTCTTAGTTTCCTTGATGCTTATTCAGGGTATCATCAAATACCGCTAAGAGTTGAGGATCAGATAAAGACCGCGTTTATCACCCCCTTTGGAGCATACTCGCTACACGACTATGCCGTTTGGATTGAAAAATGCTGGAGCTACGTATCAGCGCGGCATACAACGTTGTTTAGATTCGCAATTGGGAAGGAACGCAGAAGCTTATGTTGATGATATAGTGGTCAAGTCTCGTAAAACTCGAAGATCTCCTCTCCGACCTGGCAGAGACCTTTAGTAATCTGCGGAACTTTTCCGTGAAGTTAAACCCGGAAAGTGTGTATTCGGAGTTCGTTCTGGGAAATTACCGGGTTATTTGGTATCATGGAGAGGTATTGAAGCCAATCCAGAAAAAATTCAGACAATTGTTAACATGCAACCCCCGAGTTGTTTGAAGGATGTCCGAAGTTGACGGGTAGTATGGCGGCTCTTAGTCGTTTCATCTCAAGACTCGGGAGTACGAGGACTTCCGTTCTTTAAGTTACTCAAAAAACAAGATAAGTTTGAGTGGACTAGTGAAGCACAAGCCGCACTTGATCAACTTAAAGAGTATCTTAGTAACCCTCCGATGTTGGTCCCGCGGAGCCCGACGAGGTTATTCAGTTATATATCTCCGCAACAACCCATGTGGTGAGCACGGTTCGGCGGTTGATCGGAAGGAAGAAGGACACCTGCAATTGGTGCAACATCCGGTCTATTTTGTAAGTGAAGTTCTTACCGAATCTAAGATACGATATCTCCAATTGCAGAAGTTAATATATGCTGTAGTGATAACTTCTCGGAAGCTAAAGCATTATTTCCAAGCGCATCCTATTGAGGTTAAAACCGGGTTTGCCATTGGAGATATTGTTCGCAACCGGGAAGCGATTGGTCAAGTTGCTAAGTGGGCTATAGAACTTGGCCAGTATGAAATTACGTTCTCTTTACGGACGGCTATTAAGGGACAAGCATTAGCTGATTTCATAACAGAGTGGCTGGAAACACAAGTGCCGCGGGAGATTCAAGCATTGGAGTATTGGGAGATGTTCTTTGATGGGTCCCTGCAGCTTTCAGGCGCGGGGCTGGCGTGGTACTTCTCACTCCACTAAAGGAACCACTCGGATATGTGTTGCAAATGCACTTTCGAGCTTCAAACAATACAACGGAGTATGAAGCTTTGCTTCATGGGCTCGGAGTAGCCGTTTCGTTGGGCGTCCGACGATTGGATATCTATGGTGATTCGATGTTAGTGATAAGCCAAGTTAACAAGGTGTGGGATGCTCATGATGATCATATGATCGCTTATCGTCAAGAGGTTCGGAAACTTGAAGATAAATTTGATGGTTTGCGATTTTCTCATATACTGCGCGAAAATAATTCTGTCGCGGATGAGTTGGCTAGACCGGGATCTTCGCGACAGACGGTTCCTCCCGGCGTTTTTCTTCAGGTGTTGGATAAACCATCTATAAAGATGGAGCCCAAGGTTACTATTACAGAAATCGAAGATAAGGCGGTCTCGTAAAGTCGGGAGGAAAAAGCGGTCTTGAAGAACCAGTCCGGTAGTACGGGTTTGCCAAGAAAGACAGTAGGCGGATTCAATACTGGTGATATTCAGCCATTGGATGTTATGATTATTGATTCCGATTGGCGTACTCCGTATCTTGACTATTTACAATCTGGCAAAACATCAAAGGATAAGGTGGAGAAGCAAAGATTGGAAGTTCGAGCTCGCAATTATCTAATTCTCGAAGGAGAATTATATAAGCGTGGAGCTAATATCTTGATGAAGTGTGTGTCATTTTCCGATGGTATTCAATTGCTTGAAGACATACACAAGGGGATTTGTGGAAACCATGCCTCTTCGAAGACATTGGTTGCGAAGATATTCGGACAGGGGTTTTATTGGCCTACAACGACGGATGATGAGCATAGAGTGGTTAAGAATTGTCAAGGATGTCAGCTTTTTGCAAGACAACCTCATACTCCGGCTCAGGAGTTGCAATTAATTCCAATGACTTGGCCTTTCTCTACTTGGGGGCTGGATATAGTGGGACCTTTTAAGCGGGCACCGGGAGGATTCACGCATATTTTTGTGGCAGTAGACAAGTTTTCCAAGTGGATCGAGATCGAAGCAATTACTAGTACGACTACGGCCCGTGCAAACAAGTTTTTGCAGAACATTTTTGTACGTTTTGGGGTTCCATACAGTATTATTACTGATAATGGGCCTCAATTCACTTCGAGTTTTTCAAAGATTATGCTTGAGAGCTTAGGGATCAAGGTGCAATATGCGTCGGTGGCACACCCGCAGAGCAATGGACAAGTGGAATGAGCTAATGGAATGATTTTGACCGGTCTTAAACCGAGAATTTTTGATCGATTGAAGCCTTATGCGGGAAAATGGGTTAAGGAATTGCCCTGGGTGCTCCGGGGTTTGCGCACTAATGTTAGCAGAGCTACGGGACAATCTCCTTTTTCTTTGGTATATGGATCTGAAGCCATGTTACCTACTCGAAGTGAATATGGTGTCAGCTCGGGTTCAGTATTATGATGAAGAAAAATATGATGATCAACGTCAGAGTTGAACTGATTGCTGCGGAAGAATTGAGAGATCAAGCTCCGATTCAAGCCGCCAAATATCAACAAGGATTGCGTCGCTATCATGATCGTAATGTTCGCACGCGGGAATTCAAAATAGGAGATTTGGTTTTGCGGAAGATTCAGTCTAACAAGAACAGGCATAAGTTATCACCGGTCCGGGAAGGACCTTTTTTGGTTAAATCGGTATCCGGACTCGGGGCTTATAGGCTTATGACCTTGGAAGAGGAAGAAATTCCAAATTCTTGGAATATTGATCAACTTCGTCATTTTTATACTTAAAGAGTATTTATTGTAAAGTTTTTCTTATTATAATAAAGTAATTTTATCTAATAATGATGTGTTTGTTTTTTGTGTCTCCATACTTTAATTGTGAATTAAATTATTGAGCCAGGGGCTGCTATGATAAAGAGTAGTCTGTAATATTTTGTTATTCTGCTATGATAAGAGCGATCTGTGATATGCTGCTATTCCTGAATAATAAGACCAGTCATTTAGTTGATGGATTGTTGTGATAAGAGCAAGTATACTTGGAATTATAAGCTTGTGTTTAAGACTGGTATATTTAGGAAAAGATATTGTATAGCATTCTTTTTTATGAATACTGATTGGTAAACTGTTGTATTAAGGACAGTTTGGGAAATCTTACAAACTAACTTTTTTGCTCATGCTATATCATATCTTGTGTAAATAAGTTAGTAAGCATAATGGTGAAACCAGTATTCATATAACAAGAAAAAGTGACTGATATTTATAAGCAAACAATGTAATGGTCAAGATGTTCGATTACAAAATGGCCCTATTACAAAGATTTCTAAGCAGGACCGCTTGAAGTACCGGTGTCACCAGTCTTGGGATTTCCTTCGAGCCTATCATCCAGGTGTTTCTTCGAATCGGAAGAAGTTACAATTAAATCTCTGTCAAGATCTTCGAAGGCATCTTCTATTGTCCGTCCGGCGGCGGTTGCAGCATCCTAAGCATCTTGATCTAGGGCAAAAGCTGCTGGTGCTACATTCGAGAGGGATGCCCGATGGATCAACCGGAACATCTTCCACCAATTCGGAAACGGTACCAATGAGTGAGTTCCTCAGCTCATTGAACCGGTCTTCGATGGTATCGGGGTGGGCACCATCCCGGATGAAATTGAAGTCGCAATCTTCGACCGGAGTCCAAGATTGGATTATGGCGGCGATATGTCCCCCTCCCGAAGCAGCGACCAACCTTGAGTGCTCTCCGATCCTTCTCGGGATTGCCCGGATGGCAGACTCAAGGTCTATCTCATTGGGTTCAATAGTTTGACCGCCATTGAGATATTCCAAAGTACGAATGGAACCTGCAGTAAATTCTGAAAAAAATGAGCAAATGTTTAAGAGAAAAGACCGGTATTTTCAAAAGATGACATAAAGATGAACAAGAAAGACTGGTACTTACGCCTATGCCGGATCTCGGCGGCTCCGAACCTGCCCTTGATTTTAGTATTTGACGCCATCAGCTTGGCTTCAATTTTCTGCAGGCGTTGAATCTCACGATCTTTTGCCCGGAGAGCAAGTCGGGCGGATTCTTGAGCGATCTTCGGGGCAATTTCTTTGTCCGCTTGAGCTGATTTTGCCGCTTCCAAGGCTTCGAGCAAGTTCAGCCTTCAAGCCGGCATTCTCAATCTCTAGGATCTTGTTGGAGCGAAGGGTTTGGGCCGAATGCTATCTTTAGCGGTGAGTTCACCTTCAAGTTCTCCAATCCGGGCTGCTTGTTGTTCTTCGACACGAGAACCTTCTTCAAGCGCTTGTTCTTGAGCCGCTGCTTTTCAAGCAAGAATTTCTTCACCTTTTTGTGAGCGGTGACAAGGTTCTCAAGTGCTGAAATCAAAACTAGGATTGGTCGGGTAGGAAGCTAGTTGAACAATGTTTATGGAATATGGAGGGAAAAATTGAGAATATTACTCCGATTAACTTGACGAAGCCTCATGATTTCTTGACGGCGCTCCTCCATCATTCGATGGGTATTTTGCAAGTTGGCCTCTCTCTTCGAAGATCGTCCTCCTTAGCCTTCGGATCGGCGGTCCGAATTTCTAGCTCACCCAATCGTTCTTGATTGGTGTTGAGTTCTTCCCGCAAGCGGGTGATAATAGCAGTCTTGGCCTCGTAGCTTTTTAGAAGAACCTAAAAGAAAAAGAGAATAAGAAATTTGATGATTAAAGGGAAGTTGCTTGGAGAAATTATTAAAAGATAGAGATATACTTGGCCGATTCTCGAGAAATTCTTTAAGGCCTCTTCTTCTTGGAGGGCGTCCCATTGAGCCGTTGCGGTAAAAGTCCTAGCTCCGCTGGAACTGTCCACCTCTACATCCCCGACCACCATTTTGGCCAGCTTGGGTTCTCCGTAAGATTTGCGAGTTGTCCCGGCCCGGCGAGGGATTTCTTCCGTCCGGACTCGGTCCCGGTGAGAGCTCCGGAGGGATTTGAAATAAGGTGGCTTAGGGAAGAGGGTTGTCGAAGAGGAGCTTTCAACATTGGAGGCTTGCTTTTCAGCTTTTAAGCTTGAGGCGGCAGGGAATTCCTTTGTGGGAACCGCACTTTGAGCTCCTATGTTTCAAGTGGCAGGAGCGGCAGTGGAGGCGCCAGGAGTGGAACCGGTCCGTGGCACGTCCGGGGAAGAAGCGGGAACATCGCCGGGAGGAGCTTTTGAGGAAGATTTGTTTCTTAGAAAGCTAGCTATGCTAGCTTGGAAGTTAGAAGGAATCCTGTAAGAAAAAGCAACATTAATTAGATTAGAGCGAGGAGCTTCGATACTAAGGAGTTTTGACAGATGGAATAATTCGGAAAAAAGTGATAATCTAGAAAACTTACGTGGAAGCTTTTTGAAGCCGGTGGAGGTTTTGACCTTCTTGGGTGGGCCTTGGGTAACTCCACCACTCGCTATCTGCAGCTCTTTTCTCCGCTGGATTGGCTTGCGGAGTTGGAGCTGAATCTGCAAGCATCGGAAGGACCGGTCCGGTGACCATACCGGACCTTTTGGGGACCTTCGACAAAGGGTCAACCGAGGCGAAGTGCCTTGAGTTTTCCCCAATGAAGCTTCGAGGATGGCTAGGGCCGCCCGGCGATCCCTTTCAACGGCCTCTTCTTCTCGCCGACGGTCTTCGAGTCTCTCGTGCCTCCGAGCGAGTGTCGCCGAGGAGCAGCAGGAGGGACAAGCAGGAGGAGCAGCAGGTCCGCCGATGGTCAAGGAAGTAGTACGTTTTCTTGTACTAGGAGCTTGAACCACGGTCCCGGACTTTGTGATTTTAGGGGCTAAGCTAGGAGGAAGAGGGAAAGACCGGTCCGATGGTTTTTTAGTCGACCGGCTTGAACAAGCAAGCGGAGCAGCATTATTGGTGTAATCCTCTCCCTAAGTGTCATCGGGAGGAAGAGGAGGATGACTTCTGTAGTTGTCCATTTTCTGCAATTATAAAGATTGAGTCTTTATAAGTAAATGATGGCAATAAGCAGTAAAAATTTGAAGAAATAAGAAAAGGTACTTACAGACCTCGCGAGGGTTGCATGAGCTGAAAGCCAATCCCACTCTTGTGCATCCAGATAGGTTTGGGTTTGGCTGCAGCATTTGCTTGATACGAACTTCCAGCCGCTCCTTGTCGGGTAGGAGAGTTCCATCCAAGGGCATGGCGGTGTCTTCATTGAAGAGCCAAGCGAGGTGCTCTTGCTTCTTGAGTGGTTGGACGCCCCGCATTATGAAGCTCCAAAGGATCTGTCTCGGCGGTTACACCTTTGACATTCTTCGGATATCCGATGCAAAGCGAGAAGAGCAAGAACTTCATCGTCCTCCTTAAGTTTTTTCCTGGTTTCTGCGGTAGGAAAATTCTTGGCCACCTTCGCATTGAAGGCAGGAAGAGATGGCTCGAGGATTGTCGCAGAAGAACCAGCCTTTTTTCCAATGAGCTATGCTATTATTCAAGGATAAGGAGAAATATTCATCCACGCTCCAAAGATCGGATTCCCACACCGCCAAGTGCAGCTCGGCGGTCCGATGATGGAAGCGGGCGGATTTGAAACAGATATTGGAATAGCTTGAAGTGGGGAAGAACTCCAAGGAAAGCTTCACACAAATGAATAAAAAGGCGATCCGAAGGATGGAGTTAGGGTTAAGGTTCACTAACTCCCATCCATAGAAGAAAAGAAGACCCCTAAAGAAAGAACAACATGGAAGGTCAAGGCCGCGGAGGAAAAAGGCTTTGAAGACAAGTTGTTGAGATTGATCTATACCCCGGGAATTTGGTCGGGGAAGGAACACTCCAGTTTAAGATGGGTTTAGAAGGAAGATATCCATCTTTAACCGCTTCATTCAGGGAGGATTCTATGACCTTGCCTGGGACCAAGATCTTGGACCCCGAACGGAAGTTGATCGCGTGGAATGGAGGAAGAAGATGAGGGAACAGCGGTGGATTTCTTCTTGTCCATCTTGAGAGATGGAAAAGGAAAGCTTTGAATTGGTTAATGAGGAAGGAGAGCGCAACGGAACGAAAGCAAATGGCGGGCGCGTATGAGCTTCGGGAGCAGTGGTTGACCTAGGTCGACTTTTCGTTTTCTTTTATAGACACTGGGATGGGCCCGGGGCTTAAAAGTTATTGGGACTTTTTAAGAGGCCCGAGGGATGTCGTAATCGTGCAATTATGACCTAACGGCCATAAGGAAGTTAATGATCCGTTATCTGCGTTAATTATGACTTAACGGTCATAAGAATAAGCCGTCGTGCTTTTATGAAAGAAAAAGCGGTCCGAAAAATGGAAATTTTCAGATAAAAGTTAAAGTCATGCAGAATTTTGTAATTCAGCAGTATGAGAGAGTTAGATTTTACATCACTCGGTGATAAAGGATGCCTTAGGCTATGGGTGTTAATCATCCGACTGATTATAGGCTTTGGAGACTCGAGTCGCTGTGAGAATATAAGGAATAAACTGGTCCGATCAACCAGAATTGTGGTTTTTAGTGAAATTTCGATAAGCGAATTATAAGTCCAGTCTGATTTAGGCGGTCTGTTATGTGAAATTGGTAAGAATATACAGAGGATAAGAAATTCTAGCCGGTATGACCGGTCTCGGAAAATATGTTCTTGGCAAAAATTGCTGAGAGGAATGTGATTTGATGGAAAATAATCAAGCATAGTCTCTCAAGAAAGACTCTTGCATTATTTGCGATCCTCAAATGATACAAGAGTCGGGGGCTATAGCTAATTAGGTGCACTCGACCGGTGCACCGTGTTCAAGAGCGGTTTGCAGAGATCTCGGAAGTGAAAAATGATAGAAATTGAAAGGAGCGGTCCGTAGAAATTGGATATTGAAGGAAATAATGAAGAATCAACTAGTGGACCCTTGCATTATTTGAAAGGAGTTCAAATGATCTAAGAGTCGGGGCTATACCCAATTGGGTGCGCCTAGTCGGCGCACCGTGAGAAGAATAAGCTACGACTACCTAATTAGGTGATATAAAAAGTGAAAAACAACAATTTTTTCGGGCTTCTTTTAAAGCACTTGTGAAGAAAAAAGAATGAGTTTGCAGCAGATTGGAGTTCTTTTAATTTTACCATGAATAAAGACAACAAGGCGGAAGAATGGTTAGTCTTATTCAAGGTTAAATCAAAAATTACTCGGGGCTGCTGTCGTATACTTGCCTTATGGGTATACAGATGATGAAGGAATGGATACGCAGAGACATGGTGGCAAATTAAGGAAGATACAGATAATGGCGATAGGCAACAGATCGGTCTTCGACCGGTCTCGGATAACGAAGATCCTCGTATACCGGTATGGAAACAAGGCGGATACTAAGACCGATATACAATGACTTGAGGAGCAAGATATTGAACAATTTGTAGTCTGATTAGGACTCGGATCAATAAAAAAGTCAGAGATAGAATTCCATATATGTAATTCATGTAATCGACTCGAACTCGATTGTAACCCTAGCTCCCCCGGACATATAAGGCGGAGCAGGGGACCCCCCGAAAACTCTCCGACATCTCGCAATTAGCAAATCGCTAAAGGCAATACATAACATACATGACGTAGGGTATTACTCTCGATTCGAGGGGCCCGAACCTGTCTAAAATCGCGTGTTTCCGTGTGTTCCGTGTGTTGCATCATTGAATTCCACGCTCGTGAGTGACCGGGTAGTACTAGTGCCGAGTTTAAGACTCGACAAGTACAGAAAGAAAGAAAGGAAGAAAGTAGCGTCGTTGCCTGTGAAGAAATAAACAAATAGGACGAGTTCAGCTTCCAGTGATCCAATTTTTTTCCTACATCCGTATTGTTGTGCATTACTTGCGAGACGTGCAAACTTTACATTTTTTAGGTACTTGTGTAGAGTTGCTTTGTGTTGGAATTGTATCTTTCCTGTGCGGCACTTCTGAAAAAAATAAGAAAAAAAAAAGAGAAAAGGCAAGTGCATACATAAAAGCCGCACAAAAGAATTGAAAAAAAGCAAAAAAAAAAAAAGAATACAAAAAGAAGAAACCGAGTGCTTGCATCCTTTTTGTGTCCGAGGTACGATGGTATATTTCTATTTGCTAGTTTGGTCTAGGTCCAACCTCGGGTTTTAGGTCGGCAACATAGGCTCGTACTTTGGACTATTATTCAACTTTGCAATTTCTGATTTCGAATTTGCTAATCCTTGCTACTCTCATATTTGTCCAACCAAGATACACATATATCCTTCCGAATAGCACAAGTTTTGGTCCTCGCAATTGTCAGTCCACGCTCTTCGAGTAATCCTTTGCTTTGCTAATAATAAGAACCTTGTAAGAGCTTGGTAAGACGCTTCCATTTGCTTTTGTGAGAGTCATCACTGTTCTAGTAGTGTGATAGGGATAACGTTTACCAGATTGTTCCTGTTTTGTCTTTGTTGCTCATAATGCCAGCTGATGATATGAGTACTCTTGCATAACGAGTGCTTAGTTCTCAAATGGCAAAGGCGGAGCAAAATCAAGAAAACAATTTGTTTCGGACTTTCTTTGTTGTGATGAATCGACGTTATCGTGTTATCATTGATGGTGATACTAGCCGCAACATTGCAAGTTCAGAGTTGGTCGAGAAGCTTGGCTTGACCACACGACCACACCCATATCCATACTACATCCAAGGTGTCAATTTTTGTGAGAAGATAAAGGTAAATAAAATTGCACGTATCAATTTTTTTCTTGGTAACTACAAGGATAGTGCAGATTTTGACATAGTACCTATACAAGCATGTCATTTGTTACTAGGTACACCTTGGATTAATAGAAATAATATTGTGCACAATACCATCACTAATAGATACTCTTTCAAACAGAATGGCACTAAAATTATTCTCAAACCTTTGAGTGCTTGTTGAAATTGTAACGTCCCGCCACTTCGAGCCGTATTTGGCTTTGTCTCTAGAGTCCGACTAAAATGTCCGATTTACTCGGACATCGTCCGACTCCTGTGAAGTGAAAAATTGATTTTTGACTTTGAGAGGGAATTTTGAGCACTTGATTTCTCACGCTTCATTCTTCTATGTCCCTCTTGGTAATACGGTGTTTCCTATGCTCAAGACATAAAATAAAAACTTCAAATCTTGATCTTGAGCATGGATGGTCCTTTTTTCCAAAATTTGCAACTTTGATAGCCCTTGACCACTTCCTTTGTGTGTGTAACGTCCCGCCACTCCGGCCGGGCCCGCTTACCCCGGCAGCTTAATAGGCCCTCAAGATTTCTGCACGGACCAACACTAGTCTTTTCTGCGCACTTTATCCTCACTCATACACACCCGGAATCACTTCCCGGTCGGTCACCCATCCCTAAATTGCTCCAAGCCAAGCACGCTTAACCTTTGAGTTCTTTAGAGATGAGCTTTCGGAAAAGAAGTTGCAACTTGTTGACATGAGTATTCTATCAATCCTATTAAACCCTAGGCCAGGATGTTACACACTCACCCCTTAGAAGACCGACGTCCTCGTCTGGTCAACCCCAGAGCCAGGAACTTCCTCTCTTGGCCACGTCCATGTGTCCATCGCCAGCGCATGTGCCATGCTGTGTGACCACTCCGGGCCCACACCAGCCATGCACACCATGCCCGCACACGTGCAACACATGCGCCCGTGAAACCGCGAGAGTCGGCTCGATACCATCCGTAACGTCTCGCCACTTCGGGCCGGGCCCGCTTAGCCCTAGCAGCTTAATAGGCCCTCAAGATATTCCCACGGACCAACACTAGTCTTTTCTACGCACTTTGTCCTCACTCATGCACACCGGGAATCACTTCTCGGTCGGTCACCCATTCCTAAATTGCTCCAAGCCAAGCACGCTTAACCTTAGAGTTCTTTAGAGATGAGCTTCCGGAAAAGAAGTTGCAACTTGTTGACATGAGTATTCTATCAATCCTATTAAACCCCGGGCCAGGATGTTACAGAAATTTTAGAAGCTGATCTAGAAAGATTTGAGAGAAGAAAGAATGAACCTTTTAGAAAAGAATGGGCGATTTCACAAGTTGCAACACTTTCATCTAAATATGAGTTGTTAAATGAGGAACATACTTCTTTGCCTTTTGTTGGAGCTAATATCTTGCAGCATGTACAACAAGAAGATGAGGTGAATAATGTTGAGGTGCCAACGGCCTCATTTTATATTTCAAAACAATCGCTTCATCATGAATCTAATACTCATGCTGAAATTGAGAGCAAAGGTAATGCTACACTCATGGACTGTGAGATTTCTCATGATGTGCCGAATGTTTCCACCAATCATACTAATATAGAGCAACATCTAGTGGAACCTTCTCTTGAATTACCTTTGTCACAAGTTGACTTTCCTGTTGGTCCTTGTGATAAAGATGTGTTGTGTGCTAGTGCTTTATTTATACCTTTGCAACAACTAATGAATGAAAATACTTGTGCTAATAATATAATCTTGCTTCCGATTGCTTCGAAATTGATGACTTGAAATTGTTGTCTTCTTTAAGTACTTTAGTTTACATTGAATTCGATACTCTCTGTGATCTAATTAGTTTGGAGAAGAAATTTTTATATGCTGAATTGCCTTGGTTGCCTAGACATACATATCACTATATAGGAAACTATAATTGTCAAGTGCATCGAGTTTATATTTGTTCGAAACAAAAATCTTCTTTATTTGGGCAACAATATGATGCATTAGAGGGCTATAGTCACACTAATCATGTAAAATCCAGTTTCTCTAATTTTGTTTTCAAGAAACAGGCTATCTTCCAAGAAGGGAAGCATTGGTGGTTTTCACCTACGATATCTTCTACAACTATGGTCAAATCGAGGACAGATTCTTTTCAAGGAGAGGAGAACAATAAGGAAATGATATCCTTCAAAATAATCATTCAAGCACCAACGACGCCGAGGACGGCTTTTCATCAAGAAAGGGAGGATGATGAGGAAATCACACCCTCGGATATAACTAACACTCCTCCAATACACATACATAATTCAAGGACAAAAACTAGAGCACGACAATTGGATTTACGGGTGAGCATGTTCCTAATGATCTCTTTATTTATATTTGAGAATATGTTACTATCTAATGAGTTAATTATTGTTAGGAACCATGGAGATGATGATAATATGGTTAAGGAGGAGGTTAGAGGCGTGGAGGGCCAGCAAGGACGTCCATGTCAAGTTGGAGGCCCAAACAAAGTCGACTTCGATTCTGTTCCGGAGTCCAGAAATAGCCTGCACCAAAACGGACGCCCTAGTCGCATACAAAGTCTATTTAGGATGTTCTTTGTATGGATGGAAAGATACTTTGATAACCTTTCCATTGGCGCTGGTCTCATATCCAAATTCTTCTCGAGTCGTCGAAAATTGCCGAAATACTAAGACGTCCGTAAACTGTCCCGGTGTTGCACCACCGTCTTTTGGCCTTTGGGCCGTGTATTTTGTTGAGCCCACTTAGGGCTGCGTCCAGGGGTATATGGATGACCCTAGGGACCTCATAAGCGATCGCCGCCCCTTCCTTAGGGTTTGGGTTTTGCTTAGATTATTCTGCTTAGATAGTTTCGTCGTTCATCGGTTTGTGAGACTCCAACTCGTGAGATTAATCATACATCTGCAAATTTGGTTGCGTTCTTTCTTGTTTTTTCTTGTGTTCTTGATTCACAGGCAGGGATTAGCCTTCTTGGCGAGGTCAACCGTGCAACGCCCGTTGATAACCATAGAGGACGTGGTGCTGTGATTGCGGGGTTCGAACGTGTTGTTCAGGAGCCGGATCAACGTGTGTCACATCTTCGCCAAATCAAGAGTTATCCGAACCTTTCGGAAGATCGGGACCCTAGTCCACATCACTTCCTCTTCTCGAAGGGCATCCAACCGAGCTGTTGCAATGAACTTTCTTGCTCCACTTGAGCTGTCCACTTCAACATCTCCGACTACCATTTTGGCCGCTTTGGGCTCTCCCGGAGCTTTGCGCGTCGTCCTAGGCCGACGAGGAATTTCTTCAACCTAGACTGGTCCCAATGGGAGTTCCGGAGGAACTTGGAATAGAGTAGCCCGGGGAGGAAGGTTGCTGGTAGATGAGCTCTCGACGTTGATAACTTGTTCTTCGCTTACTTGGGATGAAGCTTCTACGCTAGAGGCGGCAGGGATCTCCTTTGTGGAAGCCGCACTTTGAGCCTCGAAGGCTTGGCGCCGGCTAGAGTTGCAGCAGAGGGTGTAGTGGAAGCACTACCGGTCGTGGCAGGAGTAGAAGCTTTATTTCTTAGAAAGCTAGCTATGCTAGCTTGGAAATTAGAAGGGATTATGTGAAAAAGCGGCGAGCACTATAAGACTGGGATGAAAATGATTCGAAGGGATTAGTGATGCAGAAAACTTAAGAAGTGGCTTTCTTGAAGCCGATAGAGGTCTTGATTTTCTTGGAGGGACCTTGAGTATCTTCACCGGAGCCCGCTGTAGCCCTTTTTGCCGCTGGTTGGACTTGCGGCGATGAGACTGGTTCCCCTATGCCACCCGATGATGGACCGGTCCGAATTCCATATCGGGATCTCTTGGGAACATTGGCCGGAGAATCTGTCGGTGAGGGGGTTCCTTGAGGTTTCCCGATAGCGGCTTCAAAAGCAGCTAGTACGGCTTAGCGATCCCTCTCGACCGCTTCCTCTTCCTTCCACCGATCTTCAAGTTTGCGCCTCCGTACGCGTGTCGCCTCGATACAAAAGTGGAAGGCGCAATTGGTCTACCGATGGTCAAGGAAGTAGTACGTTTCTTTGTACTAGGTGCTTGAATGTGACATCCCTTCCGGGACAACCAGGAGTCGGTACAGGGAGACACTCGACGAAGCGAGTTACAACAGTTCATCATCTCATACAAGCCAGGATATATACATCATGGTATAATACAACCAGGTTTTCGAAATACAAACATCCGACAGCGAAGCATAAAACGTTATCGAAGTTTAGAACACTACGAGTTCTGCAGCGAAAACTTATTCTTTTTACAACAAAAGACCACTAGTACGACCCATGTGATGTACTCGAGCCCGTCGTACACCACGGTTCTCCTCCTTTACGGCGTCGGGATCCGTTCCCACCGGAGGGAACCACCCTCGAGGCACTCGCTCTTCTTCCGGAAAACTACCGTACAAGTCGTGGATGTACGACTCAGGTCCTGAAAACATAACAAACAAACCCCGAGTATTCTAATACTCAGCAAGACCGACTCCGTTGTGACAGCCCTCCGGGACACCCAGGAATCGAGTACAGAGGGACACTCGACGAGCGAGTTACAACGAGTGCATCATTTCATACAAGTCAGAATATATACATCATGGTATAATACAACTACGTTTTCAAAATACAACCATCGTATCGCGAAAGCATTAACATTATTGAAGTTTAACAACCTACGAGTCTTGCAGTGGAAACTTGTACTTTATACAACAAAATACTCTTAAACGTTCATCGTGATGTA
Organism: Chloris gayana; assembly: GCA_031894775.1. Classification (NCBI taxonomy): domain Eukaryota; kingdom Viridiplantae; phylum Streptophyta; class Magnoliopsida; order Poales; family Poaceae; genus Chloris; species Chloris gayana. Next base: position 585,637 of record JAUNZO010000794.1, read on the forward strand.
CCGAGCCCGTCGTACACCACGGTCCTTCCTCTTCACGGCGTGGGGATACGTTCCCATTGGAGGGATAACGAACAAACCCCGAGTATTCTAATACTCAACAAGACCGACCCGTCAAAATGGCACGCTAAGGCCGACGCCTAGTATGCAAAGGCTTTCTGTCGTGGGGTTTACTCCTTTGCGAAAACAGCACTAAAGATGGATCCTTACTTTCAATGTTTTATCTCAACATTAAGTTCATTAACCTTGATGTTTGCAATCTATAACTATTGCAATCAAGTTTGCAAGACAAGATCAGAATATATCCCTGTTTCCTTCACCTCTCATCCTCATCTTCCATGTTGATTAACTATCATGTGACGAGCTAAACAAGCGGTACTCATTACTGCGACGGACAGTGATTCAAATCGATTTATACCAGCTGGCAAAACCCGACTACACGACGTATACGCACCACACTCGGTCATATACGACAACTTTTCCCGCTAGCACTCGACGTAAGACTAGCCATTTCCAAACTCCCCAGGAATATGGCGACTCCACGACTTCCTTTGTGGTCGACCCATTTCCCTCCCGTGAGACTCACCTCTCACTAACAGCTAGTAAAAGAGAGTTGGCTACGCTACATCTCCGGGGCGGTAGGATACATCAGCTTGTCGGGCCCATGATACCAAGCATGTAGTACGGTACGTTCAAACTTGTTCAACTAAGCCGACAACCTGTACGGTCCTTGACCGACACGGACGGGGCTACCACCTTGCAAACCATGCCCTCGCAACGCACATGTGCTTGCCCTTCTCCTACGGGGCCCGTCCGGTCTCAACTTCATTAACACTCTCCTACATCTTAGTGTCAACACACCAATATTTAAAGCCTCCATGCTTTAAGATCCCTAAACGTCTACCGTTGCGACTATGAATTAAGCCTAGCTTCTATTGAGCTACCCGTACGCAAATCCTTTCTCATGCATCTAGGGTATCAACCATCCCCTAATACCTAATGCACAAACATAACTTAACTATGTGATAAAATAAAATATTTAAAAACATAGGTAAGATGCACCGAGGCTTGCCTTGATTCGAGTCGGGTGTGGCACCCCGTGTCACAAACTCAGGTTGTTACTGTACTATATGCAAACTTGCATGTGCAAATAAAAAAAATCATTAGCAAGTCACATGAAATAATGGGTTAGAGTTCTATTAGGGTTTTTAATATTTCCAAACCCTAGCTATTGAGATCTCAAACATTCTCCAAGGTGGTAACCCCAAATTTTTGCACAATCTGGTAGAACACATCAAGACATGAATTTAGGACATTTTTCCTGAATTTTTGGGACAGCATAAATCCCTAGAAAAATTCAACTCTAAGCAGAAACAGCACCTGTTCAACAATTTTTATAAATTTTTACATTTCGAAATTGAATTTTGGCCTATAAGAAAAGTTGTTCCACATAATCCAAAGGAACCACAGAAAATTTGGTTTGCAAAAATTTAAAAAAGATCAAATTCTATGAGCAATTTACAGAGAAGGACAGCAGTGGCAAAGCTGTAAATTGTGAGAATCCCATTTGAACGAGAGGCCGGCACAGTGGCCGGGGCCACCGTCAGCGGCGTTCGCCGCCGGTGCCCATGCCGGTTAGGCGCCGCCCGTCCTCGCCGCGCTGTGCAGCTCCACGCGTCGTCCATCGTCCATGTGGCTTCGCCCGGAAGCGTGCGAGCTCGGCCGTCGATGGCGGGGAAGGATTTCGCCATGGCCGCCGCCCGGGACTTTTCCCCCTGCGTCGCCTCTCCCCGCATTGCAGCCCCCCATTTGCGCGCAAGTGTTTCGCCGAACTCCTGAGCAGCTCTAACCCCGATCCCCGACCTTCTCCTCTCCTCTCGTCGGCGCCAATCGCCAAAAATCCGCAAAGGGCTCCGCCTCCACCATGAACGCCGGCAAGCTCGATTGAGCGGTGCTCGGGTGAGCTCATGTCGTGCCTCTGCCGCTGGAAGGTGTGCAAGACCCTAACGGACCTCTCTCGCCCCTTCCCGGGTTCAACCGCGCCGTAACGGAGAAGAAAAAGCCCATTTTCTTCGCCGCCGGTCACCGCGTCCCCGCCACCCCTCCGACGAGCTGCTACCTCCCGGACCCCTCTCCCTCCTTCGACCCCGCGCCGAGCTTCCCTCGAGCAGGTGACGCTCTCAGCCTTGGCCGCCCCTCCTCTCCTCGCACCGGCGAGCACGAGCTCCCACGCCGGAGCCGCCGCATCCGCCATGGCTCGTCGCGAGACATGCTCCGTTCACCACACCGTCTCGCCACCCCCACCAAACGGTGCGCCGTCGAAAACCGTGCACAGGCGGCCAAGCCCGGCCCCTGCGGCGAGCCCTAGCGCGCCGCCGGTGAGCTCCGCCGCCGTTCCGGCGAGCCCCCCCGCGCGCGACACTTAGCCAAATTTTCGAATCGTGCTGCAACTTCGTAACGGTTAAGGATTTTAGAAAAATCATAACTCGAGTTTTACGCCGCTGATTTGAACGATTCAAAGTGCGTTGGAAAGTTTGTAACCTGTACTTCAATATGGAATACATGAACACCTATGGTTACATAGTAAAATTTAATTTTTGAGCAAGATGAAAATGCTAACACGACCACGCTGCTTAACCAGATTGCATTTTGAAAATGATGTAACTTCTGGACCCCGGATCCAAACTGCATGAGCAAGGGCTCTTTGGAAAGTAGATAACTTGTACTTTAACGTAGTGTCATAATCCCAGTACTTCATATGTAGAAAAATAAAGATATAAGCACTCTAAGATGCTAATCTGTTATGGTCTCGTGACAACTTGGCGTTTTTATAATTCAATAACTTTTTGAATACAGATCCAAATAAAACAACTATATGTTTGTTGTAAACCTTGAACTGCGTACTTTACATGACCCAACATGATTCACCTAAGTTCTATAGCAAAATATTAAGATTGGAACACCTTAAGATGGCTTCACAAGCAGCCTGTCAACCCTGACTTAGTTAAATAAAATGGCTGAGAATGGGCCAAGCTCAAATTGCCCTTTTACCTTCTGTTATGGCTAGATAATTTGTCACATTTACATGGTACAATTAAACATGTCATAATAATGTTTATATTTTGGGCAAGAACGGTCATATATGGTGTAGGTTAAATCATAGCAAAACCACATGAAATGATGGGTGCTTATGGTGCACGATGTATAACGTAGTGATAAAACTTCATCCTAAGAAATGAACATCAACCTCTTGCATACTAATTAATAAGGAAAAGATTGGTACTGATGTATACCAAGAAATGTACGTAAATAAGTTAGTCCAAGATTATGTCATATAAATATTAATGCATAACTACAATTGCTATACATCATCACATGGCAGCACTTAGTCATATAGTTATTTTCGTCGCACTCATATCAATAATGAATTATACCCTATCTTCTTGATCTCAAAATCAGCATGTACATTTATACTAAATGATGGAAAGTTTACCTAATTAGAAGGTTGTCCCCATGAAACAAACCACACTTACCACCATCATGACCACATCATCACGATTCGAGAACATGTTTAATTTATGCAAACGTTTCGTTACATTATATTATTGAGAAAGTTCCATGAACTATATAAATACGAATTCATCTATTGCTCATGCACTGCATATGCATTCATATAGGAACTCCGACCGGAGCTGAAGATCAAGGAGGGCACCAACTTGAAGTGAGCGAGTTCGAGTGTGTTAACTACGAACCGAATCAAGGCAAGCCCCGGAGCATGACCTATGTTTTAAAGTTCTCTTTATTTTCACATACGTCTATGATGTATTGTGCATTTACGTTTAGGAGTTGCTCGGAAACCTAGTTGCACTAGATTCCTGTATCCGGTGGTCTTGGTTAAGTATAATCCTAATCGCTAGTGCTATGCTTAATAATTTATCGGTAGCAACACCGAGTGATTTGGAGATCACCCGGTCTAGGGATTAAATTTTGGTTACCCCCACATGATTAATTGGAGACCGTACGGGGAAGAGCATGTGTAGGATGCGGTGACAAGGTTGGCCCTTGTTCGCCATAGCCCCGTATGTGTCGGTCAAGGACCGTTCGTTGTGACTCCGCGAGCAAGTATTGAGTTGTGTACCAAATGCATACCTTCGTATGGGAGTTGGTAAACCGACGTAACTTGAGAGTCGTAGTGTTGGACGGTAACTCCACCCTTTGTGCAAAGTGTTGGTCACGGTGGATGCACGGGTATGTGAGTAGACGGAGGGTGTGTGATTACCCTTGGACCCGACGCTACTGTGGTTGCATGTGGAATGCACACTCGGAGGGTGGACCCGGCTCATATCTATGATAATCTTGTGAAAGGTGGCCATACGTGTTCTTAAATGATGCGTATGTCGTGCATTTGGGTTTCCCCTGCAGGGTGTAAATCGATATATATCGCCGTCCCTCGCGGTGATGAGTACCACTTGTCTCGAGCAGATTGCATCGTAGTAATAAGAGAATATGATGATTAAAGCTTGCTGTTGTTGAATATTAAAGACATGTATTGCAACCATGCTTGTTAGTCGTGCTCACCAAAATTTATGATTTTGTTTCCACCCTCTTAACTTGGCTAAAATATGAGTTAGACAATTCCTTAGGTGCTGTTTTTTTTTTGCAAGTTCCCGCAAGCCAGGTCAAGCCCCTGCATGTTAGGGTCGGTTCTTAGAACCATTTTTGACGGGTAAGCCTTGCAGAGTATATTAGATACTCAGGGTTTGTGTTGAAACTATTTTCAGGATTCCCGCAGCCCGATTATTGTGATTGCTGCGGGAAGTATGTGTGTCAAGGCGAGGAACCTCGGGAGTGGACCGTGGAGTGGGTTCCCGCTTCACCGACTCAAGAGTGAGACCATGCCGTATGGGCTGGTGTGGTTCTCTTAGTAAGCTATATATATATACCGTCGAGATGTTTACGCTTCCGCACGGACTTTATCAAGTATTGTAAAACAACACTACACTTATGTATTGTAATTTGAAATTTGAACAATGGCTTGTAATAATTAAGAGGTTATGTATGAAACTTATTACTCAAGTAGTTTCACGATGTAATAAAATGATGAATGTATTCCCGATGTATGTGCAAGGTACGTTCGATTCGTCGAATGTCTCCCGATACGATCCTGTTCGACAATCCCTCTCGCTCCGCGAGGTAGGGGTGTCACAGCTGGTATCGAGCCGTGTCGGGATATGCCGTACACTACGGGTCATTCTAAAAACCACCAACACATTTATACGGTGAGGAACGACCTAGAAAGCCCAATTAAGGTCTATAGTAGAAATAGATGTGGCAAAACTAACCCTGGGTTATGCTTGTTTAAGTTTTCGCAACTACGGCCCGGCCCAGGTATGATTGCAATTTAAATTAGCGCTCCGTGCCCGCGGAAGTAATAATACGGGACAATGTTGGCTCGTGGCAATCCACGGGGCGGTTCTTTCTATAAACCGTTACTATGAGAAAGATGATGATGTGAGGAAGTTGAGAAGGTGTGGAATAATTGTTTTCGTAGTTTCTTTTGAATTTGATGTAATGTTGCTGAAATGGTCTCTTGCAGGTACGCTAACCACGAAATTTAGATCGTGTAGTTCCCGTGATGAGATCGTGTGTGTGTTGCCACAAAAACGAGTGGTCGGCTATATATAGACCGATCACGCATTTTGTTTTTGGAAAGGACGTAGGTTGACGGCATTCATGTCATCATTCATGCCATGCATCACCCTTGCATGGGATAATCGATCAAGAATGCAAAAACACGGTCTCGAACAACTCACCAAAATCTCAACACAATTCGTGCATGATATCCAAAAATCGGGCAGAGAACCCCGCCCGATTGAGAACTAAACCCTAACCGATTATCGATTCACGGAAACGGCCACAACCTTTAAATCGTTCACTCAAACGAAACGATTAAACACAATCCGGAAAGCTCATAACACGTACCATCACCCTGGCATGATGATCCAAGTAAAAGTAGAGTGGAACCATACTGAAAATGACTTACCCGAAAACCTGGCAAAAGGTTGCCAGATTTTCACCGAATCGCCGGGTTGGCAGATTCGGGTGTCTCACGAAAATCGCGATAACTCTTGAAGTACTTCTCCAAATAAAATGATCTACCCCATTCTGGAAAGCTCGTGTTATGCCCCACATTTCATCTAATATCAGGTCAGCAAGGAAAATTCGTTAAGCCGGTCAAATAAGCAAAAACAGAGAGCCAGTTTTGAGTTACCGGCATTTCCAGAAAACCTCGGCAAAAAATCCGTCGAGCCGGAAATCGCCATATCTTTTGATCCGCTTAAGATTTTTTCGTGTTCTAGGATGCGTTGGAAAGCTTAGGACATCCTCTAGCATCTGGTCATAAAATTTGGTAAATTTTACTGTACAAACAGGGACGAAATTGGGGAAAAACAGAGAGGGTTCAGAACCGGTCACGTTGTAAGGAATGTAGTTTCATTCTGTTTTCAGTACCCTACTTTGAGCTTTTATGTACTTAAATGTTGATAATAATGCTGTTCAAAATGTATCCCTAACCATGATCTATAGATGGATGCGAGGCAACTCATGACTGAAAGGAATCAGCTGAGATCTGAGGTGGAAGACCTCACCGATCGTCTCACCGACGTCACGGACGACTACTACTCAGCCAAAGAGGAGAACAAGCAGCTGACCGCCCGTATCACCGAGCTGGAGCAGGAAAATGCTGCTCTGACTGCACGTATCAAGGAAGTGCAGGAGGACCTTATCTTCAGCGATAACCTACGTGTCGTCGCGGATAGGGCAAAGGAAAGGGCTGAGCAGGAAAAGACGGAACATGAGCAGATGGCTACGTTCTGTGATGAGGAACGGATTGAGGCGCTGAATGAGCTAAATGCAGCTAAGACCTCTAATGCTCAGAAGGATGAGACCATCCACTCCCAGCAGGCCACCATGCAATTCCTGCATGGACAGCTTCAGACCGCACAGACTAACATGGACCAGCTGTTCGCGGAGATAGGGAATCTCCAGCACCAGTTGGCCGCGTTACAGCAGCACCACCAGGTGTTGCTGGCAGCTCACTGGAACCTGTTACAGCCACCACCACCGGAGAACAATGGGGACGACGCTGCTAGCGATGCTTCCGATGTGAACAACCCGGAAGACACCGACAGCGATGCTTAGACTGCTAACTAGTGTTAAGAAAGGAACTTGTAAAATTAATGGTAGTGTACTAAAGAACAAGAACTAGTGGCTTGTACGTACGTAAGAACGTAGTGGTCGCTGTGTTTTGGGTAGGTTGACAGCATAGGGAGTATGGATGACTAGCTAGGCCGGAATATCCTGGACGTATAACCCCGCGCTAAGAAGTGTTAATATCGCGCGCTTTTGTGTACAAATGGGTTGCACCTCGAAATATATATGAAACACTAAGCTTATGTTTAATGAATATATGTCTCGTTCCGTCAAAATTCAGAACCGTAAGGAAATTTTACTAAGTTTGAATGGTCTGAAATTGTGAGCAAAAATCTCTGGTTTTATCAATTTCAGATCATGGAAATTAATCTCCCAGGTTATGCAATCTGAAAATTTCATACCGAAACTTTTACTCCATCAATTTCAGCACCTGATGAAATTTTCCTCCTATGGATTGCATTCTGAAATTCATGTCCATATCATGTCCCTTAATTACTATCATTGTCTATGGCTCCGAAACGCTGAGACTAATGGTGTAATTAAATTGTGTGGCAGATGGTGAACACTCGTCGCACGGTGGATCATTCGGGGGAGGGTGCTTCGTCGCAGCCACCTCCTCCACCACCGTTGACTGCTGTGGAGCAACTCGTTCATAATCAGAACGAGATGTTTCGGCTGTTCCTGGCGAGCCAGAACAATAATGCCCAGGCAGCAGCTCCTCCACCACAGCCCCGCCCCACCTCTTATGGGGATTTCTGGGCGACTCAACCGCCGTCTTTCTCAGAAGCAAAGGACCCCCTGGAAGCAGATAATTTTCTGCGTATTGTGGAGTCCAAGTTTGCTCTTCTGAATTGCACCGAGCACCAGAAGACTCTGTTTGCAGCACAGCAGCTCCGTGGGTCGGCTAGTGCGTGGTGGGCAAACTACACCGCTGCGCTCCCCGCGGATCACCGGGTGCTCTGGCCGGAATTCTCGGCAGCCTTCCGTGCACACCACATTCCTGACGGTGTCATGAGAAGGAAGCTTCAGGAATTTGTTGACCTGAAGCAAGGCTCCAGCACCGTGCAAGAGTATGCTCGGAAATTCAACTATCTTGCCCAGTATGCTTCCTATCATGCTGACACGGATGCGAAGAAGCGTGAGTGCTTTCGGAAGGGTCTAAATCCGAAACTGCAAGACCGCCTTGCTCTCTTAAGTGGCACGTTCAATGAATTGGTTAGTGCCGCCATTGTGCAAGAGGACGCCATTCGCGTCAATCGGGATGATAAGAAGAGGAAGCGCGCCGCGGGGAGTTCATCCGGTGCGCCACCTCACAAGTTCAAGCTTGCAGTGACCAGCCCCACTGGTCAGAAATTCCGTGTCCCGGTGCCTCCAATGGGTGGGCAACGCACTACCTTCCAGCAGCCTTATCGTGCGCCCCACCACTCCTATCAGCACCGTGGTCACCAACACCTTCCGCAGCAGCATAACCAAGGTGCCGGACCATCCCCGCAGCAGCCATGCTTCAACTGCGGCGGCATTGGTCACTTCATCGAGAGAATGCCCACACCCTCGCCGCAACAATGGCAACAACGGTGGGAATAATCAGCATCAGCACCACCGCGGAAATAATGGCAACAATAATAACCGCGGCAACAACAGCAATAATCACAACAAAACCCCCACCAAGACCGGCCGTGTGAATTTTACTACGGTCGAAGATGTGCAAGCCGGAGAACCGGTCCTCTCGGGTATGTTTTCTATATCCGGACATTCCGCTTTCGTTCTTTTCGATTCCGGCGCCACACATGATTTCATCAGTCAAGCATGTGTGGACAAATTGCATCTACCATCCACCATTTTGCAAACTTCATACACTATCACGTCTCCCGGTGGCCTTATTCACACAAACCGTGAGGCAAGAAATGTCTCTCTTGATTTGGCTGGAAGAATATATCCCTCTAGACTAATCGTTTTAAATGGTCAAGGAATAGATGTGATACTAGGAATGAGGTGGATGAAATTGCATAGGGCGGTGCTACACATAGATAATCGGGAAGTACAATTAAATTCACCCATATGCGGCAAATCGGTCTTATCCCTACCGTGTCCAAAAATTTCTAGAAACCAAATTCAGCACCTAGCAATAAAGAAATTAGAGGACATACCGGTAGTATGTGAGTTTCCCGATGTGTTTCCGGATGATTTGCCGGGAATGCCACCTGATCGGGAAGTAGAATTTAAAATTGAACTTCAGCCCGGAACCGCACCAATATCTAGAAGACCGTATAAAATGGCTCCAAACGAATTAGCTGAACTTAAGGAGCAACTCAACGAACTTCTAGACAAGGGGTACATACGCCCAAGTGCTTCGCCTTGGGGCTGCCCCGCTCTTTTCGTGAAAAAGAAGGATAAATCACTAAGGTTATGTGTTGATTATCGACCTCTCAATGCGGTGACCATTAAAAATAAATACCCCCTCCCACGCATTGATATGCTATTTGATCAATTAGTCGGTGCAAAAGTATTCTCAAAAATTGATCTTCGCTCCGGCTACCACCAAATTAAAATTCGGCCGAGAGGACATTCCTAAAACCGCTTTCTCTACGAGATATGGACTTTTTGAATATCTCGTAATGTCTTTTGGATCGACAAATGCACCGGCCTATTTCATGTACCTCATGAACTCGGTATTTATGCCGGAGCTGGACAAGTTCGTGGTGGTATTCATTGATGATATCCTCATTTATTCCAAATCGGAGGAAGAACATGCTGAACACCTCCGCATTGTGCTTCAACGACTACGAGATCATCAACTTTATGCAAAATTCAGCAAGTGTGAATTTTGGTTGGATCGAGTTCCATTCTTGGGTCATATCATCTCAGCTGAGGGAATTTCAGTCGATCCAAGTAAAGTTGCTGACGTGCTGAATTGGAAGACTCCCAAGACCGTCAAGCACATCCGTAGTTTTCTCGGACTTGCGGGATATTATCGGAAGTTCATTCCAAACTTTTCTATCATCTCCAAGCCCATGACAAAATTGCTGGAGAAAGACTCTACCTTCAAGTGGAGTCCGGAGTGCGAAAATGCTTTCCGATCCTTGAAGAAGCATTTAACCACCGCTCCCGTTCTAGCTCAACCCGACATTAGCAAGCCGTTCGACGTATATTGTGATGCGTCCGGCATAGGATTGGGTTGCGTTCTCATGCAAGAAGGCCGAGTTATTGCCTATGCCTCCCGCCAACTCCGCAAACACGAGAAGCACTATCCTACTCATGATCTTGAATTGGCATCGGTAGTTCTTGCTCTCAAAACTTGGAGACATTATCTCTTAGGAAATCTGGTGCACCTCTATACCGATCATAAAAGCCTCAAATATATTTTCACGCAGCAAGAATTGAATATGAGACAACGAAGGTGGCTGGAATTGATAAAAGATTATGAATTGGAAATTCATTACCACCCCGGAAAGGCTAATGTGGTTGCCGATGCACTAAGCCGCAAGCACCAATGCAATCAAGTTGAAATCTGCTCTATGGAAAACTGCAGCAAATCTGAAAATAAAAGTAATCCTTGTCTTCACATCATTCCCTATGGTGCATTACATAATTTGGCTCTTGTTCCTACTCTCCGAGAAGAAATCATTGCTGCCCAGAAAACGGATGAAGGTATGGAACACATCCGACAGAAGTTGGGTACCGAAAAGGCTAAGTGTTTCCGTCAAGATGAGGAGGGAGTTCTGTGGTTTAATAACCGTCTCGTTGTTCCGAAGAATATGGAACTACGGAAGAAAATTCTTGACGAAGCCCATCTCTCTAAATACTCCATACACCCCGGTAGTAACAAAATGTACCGTGGGTTGAGGGAAAAATTTTGGTGGACTCGCATGAAGCGAGAAGTGGCTCGTTATGTTGCCGAGTGCGACACTTGCCAGCGAGTCAAGGCTGATCATCCGAAGAAAGCCGGATTATTGCACCCATTAAAAATTCCCGCGTGGAAATGGGAAGACATAGCCATGGATTTTGTTGTTGGATTACCTCTCACATCCAAGAAACATGATTCCATATGGGTAATCGTCGATAGATCGACGAAATCAGCACATTTTATTCCGGTACACACCACCTACGGTGCTAAGAAGTATGCTGAATTGTATATTGCCCGTGTGCTGTGTTTACATGGTGTGCCAAGGACCATCATTTCAGATCGCGGTCCGCAATTTGTTTCTCGTTTTTGGGAACAATTGCATGCTAGTCTTGGTACTACCCTAATCCGGAGCTCTGCATATCATCCTCAAACAGATGGACAATCGGAAAGGTTGATTCAATACTTGGAGGATATGTTGAGAGCTTGTGCTTTGACGCAAAAGGGAAGTTGGGATGATCAGTTACCATTCATTGAATTTTCCTATAACAACAGCTATCAAGAAAGCTCGGAGTCACTCCTTTTGAGGCGCTATACGGACATTCTTGCCGTACGCCGTTAAACTGGTCCGAGTCGGGCGAAAGAATAATATTTGGTCCAGATATTGTTGAGCAAGCCGAGGAAAAAGTGAGAGAAATACAAGCTAACATGAAAGCTGCTCAATCCCGCCAAATAAGTTATGCAAACAAAAGGAGACGCCCGCTAGAATTCGAGGTGAATGATCGGGTTTATCTTCGTGTCTCTCCAAATAAAGGTGTGTCACGTTTCGGTATAAAAGGAAAACTTGCTCCCCGTTACATTGGACCATTCCCAATTGTGGAGAAGTTTAGCCCCGTGGCATACCGGTTGCAATTGCCGACAAACTTGGAACGTGTGCACAACGTGTTCCATGTATCTCAACTCAAGAAGTGTCTGAAACCACCCATCGACGTGGTCATCTCCGACACCGAGCAATTGCAAGATGATCTATCTTATCCGAGAAACTCCCGTCCGGATCCTCGATAAAAAGGATCGTGTTACTCGCAACCGCACTATCACCTTCTATAAAGTGCAATGGAGTAATCACACGGAGGATGAAGCCACTTGGGAACAGGAGGAATTCCTGGATAACCATTTTCCCGAGTTCATAGCTTCGCAATCGAGGTAACGACGCACCTCCCTTCGACCCTTCCTTATCAACCGTAATCTCGGGACGAGATTTCTTTAAGGGGAGGGCTGTGACACCCCGTGTCACAAACTCAGGTTGTTACTGTACTAAATGCAAACTTGCATGTGCAAATAAAAAAATCATTAGCAAGTCACATGAAATAATGGGTTAGAGTTCTATTAGGGTTTTTAATATTTCCAAACCCTAGCTATTGAGATCTCAAACATTCTCCAAGGTGGTAACCCCAAATTTTTGCACAATCTGGTAGAACACATCAAGACATGAATTTAGGACATTTTTCCTGAATTTTTGGGACAGCACAAATCCCTAGAAAAATTCAACTCTAAGCAGAAACAGCACCTGTTCAACAATTTTTATAAATTTTTACATTTCGAAATTGAATTTTGGCCTATAAGAAAAGTTGTTCCACATAATCCAAAGGAACCACAGAAAATTTGGTTTGCAAAAATTTAAAAAAGATCAAATTCTATGAGCAATTTACGAGAGAAGGACAGCAGTGGCAAAACTGTAAATTGTGAGAATCCCATTTGAACGAGAGGCCGGCACGGTGGCCGGGGCCACCGTCAGCGGCGTTCGCCGCCGGTGCCCATGCCGGTTAGGCGCCGCCCGTCCTCGCCGCGCTGTGCAGCTCCACGCGTCGTCCATCGTCCATGTGGCTTCGCACTGGAAGCGTGCGAGCTCGGCCGTCGATGGCGGGGGAAGGATTTCGCCATGGCCGCCGCCGGGACTTTTCCCCTGCGTCGCCTCTCCCCGCATTGCAGCCCCCCATTTGCGCGCAAGTGTTTCGCCGAACTCCTGAGCAGCTCTAACCCCGGTCCCCGACCTTCTCCTCTCCTCTCGTCGGCGCCAATCGCCAAAAATCCGCAAAGGGCTCCGCCTCCACCATGAACGCCGGCAAGCTCGATTGAGCGGTGCTCGGGTGAGCTCATGTCGTGCCTCTGCCGCTGGAAGGTGTGCAAGACCCTAACGGACCTCTCTGCCCCTTCCCGGGTTCAACCGCGCCGGAACGGAGAAGAAAAAGCCCATTTTCTTCGCCGCCGGTCACCGCGTCCCCGCCACCCCTCCGACGAGCTGCTACCTCCCGGACCCCTCTCCCTCCTTTGACCTCGCGCCGAGCTTCCCCTCGAGCAGGTGACGCTCTCAGCCTTGGCCGCCCCTCCTCTCCTGCACCGGCGAGCACGAGCTCCCACGCCGGAGCCGCCGCATCCGCCATGGCTCGTCGCGAGACATGCTCCGTTCACCACACCGTCTCGCCACCCCCACCAAACGGTGCGCCGTCGAAAACCGTGCACAGGCGGCCAAGCCCGGCCCCTGCGGCGAGCCCTAGCGCGCCGCCGGTGAGCTCCGCCGCCGTTCCGGCGAGCCCCCCGCGCGCGACACTTAGCCAAATTTTCGAATCGTGCTGCAACTTCGTAACGGTTAAGGATTTTAGAAAAATCATAACTCGAGTTTTACGCCGCTGATTTGAACGATTCAAAGTGCGTTGGAAAGTTTGTAACCTGTACTTCAATATGGAATACATGAACACCTATGGTTACATAGTAAAATTTAATTTTTGAGCAAGATGAAAATGCTAACACGACCACGCTGCTTAACCAGATTGCATTTTGAAAATGATGTAACTTCTGGACCCCGGATCCAAACTGCATGAGCAAGGGCTCTTTGGAAAGTAGATAACTTGTACTTTAACGTAGTGTCATAATCCCAGTACTTCATATGTAGAAAAATAAAGATATAAGCACTCTAAGATGCTAATCTGTTATGGTCTCGTGACAACTTGGCGTTTTTATAATTCAATAACTTTTTGAATACAGATCCAAATAAAACAACTATATGTTTGTTGTAAACCTTGAACTGCGTACTTTACATGACCCAACATGATTCACCTAAGTTCTATAGCAAAATATTAAGATTGGAACACCTTAAGATGGCTTCACAAGCAGCCTGTCAACCCTGACTTAGTTAAATAAAATGGCTGAGAATGGGCCAAGCTCAAATTGCCCTTTTACCTTCTGTTATGGCTAGATAATTTGTCACATTTACATGGTACAATTAAACATGTCATAATAATGTTTATATTTTGGGCAAGAACGGTCATATATGGTGTAGGTTAAATCATAGCAAAACCACATGAAATGATGGGTGCTTATGGTGCACGATGTATAACGTAGTGATAAAACTTCATCCTAAGAAATGAACATCAACCTCTTGCATACTAATTAATAAGGAAAAGATTGGTACTGATGTATACCAAGAAATGTACGTAAATAAGTTAGTCCAAGATTATGTCATATAAATATTAATGCATAACTACAATTGCTATACATCATCACATGGCAGCACTTAGTCATATAGTTATTTTCGTCGCACTCATATCAATAATGAATTATACCCTATCTTCTTGATCTCAAAATCAGCATGTACATTTATACTAAATGATGGAAAGTTTACCTAATTAGAAGGTTGTCCCCATGAAACAAACCACACTTACCACCATCATGACCACATCATCACGATTCGAGAACATGTTTAATTTATGCAAACGTTTCGTTACATTATATTATTGAGAAAGTTCCATGAACTATATAAATACGAATTCATCTATTGCTCATGCACTGCATATGCATTCATATAGGAACTCCGACCGGAGCTGAAGATCAAGGAGGGCACCAACTTGAAGTGAGCGAGTTCGAGTGTGTTAACTACGAACCGAATCAAGGCAAGCCCGGAGCATGACCTATGTTTTAAAGTTCTCTTTATTTTCACATACGTCTATGATGTATTGTGCATTTACGTTTAGGAGTTGCTCGAAAACCTAGTTGCACTAGATTCCCGTATCCGGTGGTCTTGGTTAAGTATAATCCTAATCGCTAGTGCTATGCTTAATAATTTATCGGTAGCAACACCGAGTGATTTGGAGATCATCCGGTCTAGGGATTAAATTTTGGTTACCCCCACATGATTAATTGGAGACCGTATGGGGAAGAGCATGTGTAGGATGCGGTGACAAGGTTGGCCCTTGTTCGCCATAGCCCCGTATGTGTCGGTCAAGGACCGTTCGTTGTGACTCCGCGAGCAAGTATTGAGTTGTGTACCAAATGCATACCTTCGTATGGGAGTTGGTAAACCGACGTAACTTGAGAGTCGTAGTGTTGGACGGTAACTCCACCCTTTGTGCAAAGTGTTGGTCACGGTGGATGCACGGGTATGTGAGTAGACGGAGGGTGTGTGATTACCCTTGGACCCGACGCTACTGTGGTTGCATGTGGAATGCACACTCGGAGGGTGGACCCGGCTCATATCTATGATAATCTTGTGAAAGGTGGCCATACGTGTTCTTAAATGATGCGTATGTCGTGCATTTGGGTTTCCCTGCAGGGTGTAAATCGATATATATCGCCGTCCCTCGCGGTGATGAGTACCACTTGTCTCGAGCAGATTGCATCGTAGTAATAAGAGAATATGATGATTAAAGCTTGCTGTTGTTGAATATTAAAGACATGTATTGCAACCATGCTTGTTAGTCGTGCTCACCAAAAATTTATGATTTTGTTTCCACCCTCTTAACTTGGCTAAAATATGAGTTAGACAATTCCTTAGGTGCTGTTTTTTTTTTGCAAGTTCCCGCAAGCCAGGTCAAGCCCCTGCATGTTAGGGTCGGTTCTTAGAACCATTTTTGACGGGTAAGCCTTGCAGAGTATATTAGATACTCGGGGTTTGTGTTGAAACTATTTTCAGAATTCCCGCAGCCCGATTATTGTGATTGCTGCGGGAAGTATGTGTGTCAAGGCGAGGAACCTCGGGAGTGGACCGTGGAGTGGGTTCCCGCTTCACCGACTCAAGAGTGAGACCATGCCGTATGGGCTGGTGTGGTTCTCTTAGTAAGCTATATATATATACCGTCGAGATGTTTACGCTTCCGCACGAGACTTTATCAAGTATTGTAAAACAACACTACACTTATGTATTGTAATTTGAAATTTGAATAATGGCTTGTAATAATTAAGAGGTTATGTATGAAACTTATTACTCAAGTAGTTTCACGATGTAATAAAATGATGAATGTATTCCCGATGTATGTGCAAGGTACGTTCGATTCGTCGAATGTCTCCCGATACGATCCTGTTCGACAATCCCTCTCGCTCCGCGAGGTAGGGGTGTCACATCGGGGTTAGCTTCCTCGGGGTGTGGGTCGACTTCGAAGTTCCCGTCTCTGTCTCGGCCTCGGATGGAACCTCGATCACGTCGGGACCTAGGTCGACCAACAATACGTCGCGAATCACAACCATGTATGCATGAATGTACATGATATGATGTGCAAAGATCGTGTGAATTATGTTCATTACTTAACAATTAACAATTAATCATGTTCCTTAATTAACACTTAATCATGTTCATAAATCAAAATTAGTCATGTTTATTAATTAATAATTATTAATTAATCATGTTAATTAATTAATAATTAATCATTAATTAATGACATGCAATAACATATAAAGTAAATAACTAAGATTACATGAAATGAGGGTGTTCAAGTTTAATTTTGGGAAACAATTTTCATAAATACTTTCGTCTGCAGTATCTCCTTCATTTATTTAAATTCTTTCCTTAAATTAAACATTTATTTAGAATACAATAATAACCTTTATTAAGTAAATAAGGTAATTAATTAATACTTATGAAACAAAAATACTCAAAATAGATATTTTATTTCATAAACAGATAGATCTTATTTTTCCGAGTCTTATCAAATTAGTTTCACATTTTTCTGATTTTTATTGAATTTTCTACGAATTTTCGAAAATTATAAAGTGTTACGTGCCACACGCGGGGCCACAGGGGTTGGCTGCACGCGATCCGCCTCGTGCCCATACGCGATCACGCGCGTGTGGCCCGTGGTGTGGCGCCACCGCGGCGACCGGGGACGGCGGCGCGGTCACCGGAGTTGACCGGCGGTGCTCCAAAGCTCACCGCGAGACTACTAAGCTACCGTACGACTCAAGGCGAACTCAACGGTGGTGACAAAGTAACATGAGCTTGCCCCGAAGCATGCCGACGGCGAAGTCCGGATGCGGCGGTGCTCCCGCGACGGTGCGGAGGTCGCCTCGAACGCCCAAAAATTGGGGAAAATTAGACCGTGAGCTACTACGGAGCATGAGCAAGCTCGATATGAGGCCCTAGGAACTTGAGCATGGCCGGAGGGTGGTGCTCACCGTGAGTGGCGTGGACGGCGGCGACCGGCTCCGGGAAGAACGGCGATTGCACGGCTCTCCGTGGGATAAACTTGATGATGAGCGAACGGGACCATAAAGCAACAAGTTGCGCAACGAGCAAGGGGAAAAGAAGGATGAACGGCTCACCGGAGATGGCGAATTTGAGGCCGTGGTGGAGGACGACGGTGAGCTCCCGAGGAGGAAGATGACCTCGCCTCGACGGAGCGGAGGTGCTCAACCCGATTGGTGACTTGGAGAAGCTTCGGGGGTGTGGTGCGGAGCTTTTGGCGGCGTTGGTTCGGATGGGGAGAGGTTGAGACGGCCTGCCGGTGGTGACCCAGGGAGGCGGCTATGGCGGTGTCGGGAAGCAAATGAGAGAGGGAGAGAAGGATAGGGCCGCACGGGGGGTTCTTATCCGACGGGAAGGCGGTGAAGCGAGCAGCTGCGCAAGCAGCTGCGTGGCTGGCTGCGTGGCAGCGCGGCCGGAAGGCGGCACGGCGGGGCGGCGCCGAGGGCGCGGGAGAGAGGGAGGAAGAAGAGAGATGCTGGCTCGTGGGCCGATCGCGCATTTTGCAAAAACGTCCCTCGGCTTCTAACTAATTAAAAAGTAACCTTCTCGAGCTCGGAAAAATCTACAAAAATTCAGGGTGGTGAATAAAATTATTTCAAACACTTTTCCTATTAAGTCCAAGTCCAAATTCCAAACAGTTTTCAGATTAAAAAATTCATACTTAAATTCAAAAGAAAAGCTTTAATTATTTCTTGTAATTATTTTTACACAGCAACATAATTTCAGAACAACTCCATAATTCTTTTATTGATATGTTTTATCAGTAGAAAATGTTAAACCTAAAATATACTTTTATGTAAATTTGTTTTTAATAGTTTAATTTAGCTTAGGTTAAATTGGTATTTTATGTGCATTTCTTAACACAAAATTAATACTTTCATAAATGCAACATGATGACATGCTCATGAATGACATGAAATGTACTTTATTTCTTAGAGTTGTAACACCCGTCAACGAGCACGCTAAGGCCGACGCCTAGTATGCAAAGGCTTTATGGTCGTGGAGTTGACTCACTTGCAAAAACAACACTAATAGTTGATCCTTACTTTCAAGTTTTAGCTTCATATTGAGTTTGTTAACTCACCACTGTTTGCAGCCTATAACTACTCCAATCCAGTTTGCAAGAAAAGATTATTCCCGACCAACAGTTCTTTCGTCTCTCTTCTTCATCTTTCATTTGATTAACTACGATTAGACAAGCTAAACAAGCGGTACTCATTACTGCGAGGGACAGCGATTCGAATCGATTTTATACCAGATGCCAAAACTCGATTACATGATGTATACGCACCCCACCGGTCGTATACGACAACTTTTCCCGCTAACAGCTGCGGAAGACTAGCCGTTTCCAAACTCTCCCGGGAATATGGCGACTCCACGACTTCCTCCGTGGCCGACCCATTTCCCTCCCGTGAGACTCCGATCTCACTAACAGCCGACAAAAGAGAGTTGGCTACGCTACATCCTTGGGGCGGTAGGCTACATCAGCTTGCTCGGGCCCATTACACCGAGCATGTAGCACGGTACGTTCAAACTTGTTCAACTAAGCCGACAACGGTACGAGTCCTTGACCGACATAGACGGGGCTACCACCTTGCAAGACCTCGACCACGTCTTGCCCTTTCTCCTACGGGGCCCGTCCGATCTCAATTTCATTAACACTTACTTTAAATTAACGACAACCACATCAAGCACTTAAAGCCTCCATGCTTTAAGATCACCTAAAACATCTATCGTTTTGACTATGAATTAAGCCCAGCTTTTATTGAGCTACCTGTACTAGTATAGCATGAATAAAAGGAAACCTATCTCTTGCATCTAGGGTGTCAATCATTCCCTATCACCTAATGCACAAACATCACTTAAGTCATTGTGATAAAATAAAATATTTTAAAATATAGGTAGGATGCACCGGGGCTTGCCTCGATTCACGTCGGTGTTAGCTTCCTCGGTGGTTGGGTCGACGTCGATGTTCACGTCTCCTGCCTCGGCCTCGGACGAAACTTCGATCACGTCGGGACCTAGGTCGACCAACAATACGTCGCGAATCATAATCATGCGTGCATGAATTTATATGACATGATATGCAATGCTTTCATCGCCATGTTCATTAATTAACGAGTTAATAACTAATTAATGATTTGCAATAACACATGAAATAATAAATTATGATCACATGAAATGACGATGTTTATGTTTAATTTTGGGAAACATTTTTAATAAAAACTTTCATCTCGTAGTATCTCCTTCTTTTAAACAAATTCTTTTCTTAAAAATAAATAATAATTAACATAAAATAATAACTTCTATTAATCAAGGAATGCAATTAATTAATACTTATGAAATTAAAATGCTCAAAATAGATATTTTATTTCATAAACAGATAGAGAATATTTTTATGAATCTAACAAAATTGGTTTCACATTTTTCAAATTTTGATTTGATTTTTTACGAATTTTTGAAAATTGTAAATGGTTTTGTGCCACACGCTGGGCCATAGGGTTTGGCCACACACGATCCCACGTAGCCACATGCGATCCCGCGCGTGCGGCCGTGAGTGTGGCACCGCCGCGGCAGCCATGGCACGGCGGCGCGGCCACCGGAGATGGCCGGCGTTGAGCCAAAGCTCGCCACGAGACCTTCTACACGCTCTACGCGATAAGGCGAACAACGTGGTGATGATGAGCTCGCATGAGCTTGACCGGAAGCACGCCGACGGCGAGGTGCGGGCGCGGCGATGCTCCGGCACGGGCGAAGCTCGCCGTGGTTGCCCAAAAATTGGGGAAAAACGTGCGGAAAGCTTCTACATGACACGAGCAACACCGCTAGGGGGTTGTGGGGACCGGGAGACGACCAAATTCCGTCGGACCTGGGGATTAAGCTCGATGGTGAGTTGCCAAAGAGGAAGAGCATCAAGTTGCGCACCCGCCGAGGCAAAAACGAGTTGAAGAAGCTCACCAAGCAACGCGAATTTCTCGAGCGCGGTGGTGGCTAACGGCTTGGTCGGTTCGGGAGAGATGACCTCGAGCCGGCGCGGTGAAGGGTGCGGCCTTGATTGAGCAGGGAGTGGAAGGTGCAGTGGGGGCTGGCGGAGGGTGGGGTGGTGATGGTTCGGGCGGAGAGCCACCGGAGTGAGCTACCGGCGTGGAACTAGGGAGCTTGGGAGGTGGCGATGGTGGAGAAAAACTGAGAGAGAGAGGGAGCTGCGGACGGGGGCTTCTTATCCCGTGGGGGTGTGCGGGAGTGATGCGAGCGAGCGGCCGAGTGCGTGGCGCCCTCCGGGCGTGGCGCGCGGCCGGGAGATCGGCGGCGAGCGGTGCTGAGAGGGAGAGAGCGCGCGAGAGAGAAGAGAGACGGCCGGTGGGCCGATCCGGAATTTTTGCAAAAAGGCCCTCCGGTTTTTAATTAATTGAAAAACACATTTCCAGTGCTCGGAAAATTTTACAAAAAATCAACGGTGTTAATAAAAACATTTCCAGCACTTTTTTTTAGGTCCAGGTTCAAATTCCAAATATTTTCCGGATTAAAAATTCAAGTTTAAATTAAAAAGGAAAGCTTTAATTAATTCTGGTAGGCATTTTTACAAAAGAAAATAATTTTAGAGCAACTCCATAAATCTTTTATTCTTATGTCCGACCAACAGAAAATGTCAAACACAATAATTTATTTATATTTGCATTCTTTTTAAGAACTTAGTTCAACTTAGTTTAAATTGATATTTTATGTGCATTCTTGCCACAAAATTAAATGGTTTCACAAATGCAACATGATGACATGATGAATAATGACATGAGATGCAATTTTATTTAATAGGGTTGTTACAGACCCTCCCACCTTACAGGAATCTCGTCCGAGATTCACGATCGAAACGACTAGATGATGGTACTAAAGAATTCTAGGTAATTGGATCGAAGAAACTCTTCTTGTTCCCAAGTAGCTTCAGCTTCGAGTGATTGCTCCACTGAATCTTGTAGAACTTGATGGTTCGATGTCGAGTCACTCGATCCTTGGTGTCGAGAACTTTGATCGGGTGTTCATCATACGTCAAGTCTGGTCTGTAATCGTTCCACATCTGCTGTCGGTATGTCTACCGGTGGTTTTAGACACTTCTTCGGTTGAGACACGTGGAATACATTATGAATTCCCGATAGATGTGCTTGGCAACTCCAAACGGTATGCCACGGCTCCACATCTTTCTTGGATTGGAAAAGGTCCGATGTATCGTGGAGCTAACTTGCCTTTGATTCCAAACCGTTGAACACCTTTGGTAGGAGATACTCGAAGATAAACTTGATCTCCAACCTTGAACACTAACTCTCGACGTCTTTTATCGACATAGCTGATCCGTCGAGATTTAGCTCTTTTGAGGGTCTCGTTGAATGAGACGTACTTGCTCCTCTCGCATCTTTTACCAGATCAGATCCGAAAATTACTCTTTCTCCACTTTCGAGACCAATTCAAAGGTGTGCGACAGCTACGTCCATATAGAGCTTGAACGGGGACATTCCTGCACTCTCTTGGTAGCTGTTATTGTAGGAGAACTCTGCCGGTGGTAAACATTTCTCCCAATCTTTGCCATATGTCGGGACACATGCTCGAAGCATATGCTCGAGATATCGATTGATCCTTTCTTTTCTGTCCATCCGTTTGAGGATGATAAGCTGAGCTCCGAATCAACCTTGTTCCCAATGACTCATGTAACCGCTCCCAAAATCTAGAGACAAACTGTGTCCCTCGATCCGAGATAATGGTCTTTAGCACTCCATGCGGACGAGAGAATGCGAGCGATGTATAGCTCTACATATTTTTTGGCGGTGTACCGAGTATGTACCGGTATGAAGTGAGCTGACTTAGTCAATCTGTCCACAATAACCCGGATGGAATCGTGTTTTCGTGGGCTTAACGGTAACCCAATAACGAAATCCATGCTGATGTCTTCCCAGTTCCATTCAGGAATACTCAAGGGTTGCAATGGACCTGCTTGCTTCAAGTGCTCTGCTTTAACACGTCGACAGATATCACACTCATTAACATACTTGGCTATTTCCCGTTTCATTCGTGTCCACCAAAATCTTTCCTTTAGATCTTGATACATCTTGTTGGTTCCAGGATGAATAGAATACTTGGACGTATGAGCTTCCTCCATTATCTTCGGCGAAGTGCTAGGTTTTTCGGCACCACTAGTCGATTCTTGAACCAAATAACTCCTTCATCATCTTCTCTAAAGCATTTAACTTCACCCTTCTTGAGTCGTCTTCTAATGTGTTCCATGCCAACATTTTTCCATTGAGCTGCTACCACTTCTTCACGAATGGTAGGAATAAGATTGGGCTCGCCACTTTCCCGTGGAGGTGCTTGAATCAAGAGTTGAGCCGTGAGATTATTGCAATGAACCTTGCGACTCAAAGCATCGCCTACTACATTTGCTTTACCCGGGTGATAGTGAATCTCAAGTTCATAATCCTTTATTAACTCTAGCTATCTTCGTTGACGCATATTCAAATCTGCTTGGGTGAAGATGTACTTGAGACACTTGTGGTCGGTGTATAAATGTACCAAATTTCCCAAGAGATAGTGTCTCCGGCTCTTCAATGCGAGAACCGTTGCTGCTAATTCCAGGTCATGTGTGGGATAGTGTTCCTCATGACGCCTAAGTTGTCGAGAGGCATAGGCAATCACTCGACCTTCCTGCATTAGAACACATCCGAGTCCCATTCCTAATGCATCACAAGTACACATCAAAAGGCTTCGTCGGATCCGGTCGAGCGAGCACCGGTGCTCGTTGTCGGCAACTTACGGAGCGTCCGGAAAGCTTCCTCGCAATCCTTGCTCCATTCGTATTTCTTATCTTTCTCCAACAATTTGGTCATTGGCTTGGCAATCTTCGAGAATTTTGGAATAATCTTCTATAGTAACCGGCCAGTCCCAAGAAACTGCCGATATGCGAGACCGACTTCGGTGGTTTCCAATCCAACACTTCTTGAACCTTACTCGGGTCAACGGCCACTCCTTCTATCGATATCACGTGCCCTAGGAACGGCACTTCTTTTAACCAGAATTCACACTTGCTAAACTTGGCATATAGCTGATGATCCCTTAGACGTTGCAACACGGTCCTTACGTGATTGTGACATCCCTTCCGGGACCACCCAGGAGTCGAGTACAGGGGGACACTTGACGAAGCGAGTTACAACAGTTCATCATTCATTACAAGCCGGAATATATATATCATGGTATAATACAACCAGGTTTTTGAAATACAAACATCGTACAATGGAAGCATAATACATTATTGAAGTTTAAAACACTACGAGTCTTGCAATGGAAACTTGTTCTTTATACAACAAAATACCACTAGAACGTCTATTGTGATGTACTCGAGCCCGACGTACACCACGGTCCTTCTCCTTTACGGTGTCGGGATCCGTTCCCACCGGAGGGAACCACCCTCCGGACACTCGCTCCTCTTCCGGAAAGCTACCGTATAAGTCGTGGAGGTACGACTCATGTCCTGAACCATAACGAACAAACCCCGAGTACTCTAATACTCAGCAAAGACCGACCCGTCAACGAGCACGCTAAGGCCGACGCCTAGTATGCAAGGCTTTATGGCCGTGGAGTTGACTCTGTTGCAAAAACAACACTAATGGTTGATCCTTACTTTCAAGTTTTAGCTCACAATTAAGTTGATTAGAAACCAATGTTTGCAGTCTACAACTACTACAATCAAGTTTTCAAGAAAAGATTATTCCCGACCAACCGTTCTTTCATCTCCCCTCTTCATCTTTCAGTTGATTAACTACGATGTGACGAGCTAAACAAGCGGTATTCATTATCTGCGAGGGACAGCGATTCGAATCGATTTTATACCAGCTGGCAAAACCCGACTACACGACGTATACGCACCTCACCGGTCGTATACGACAACTTTTCCCGCTAACACCTGGCAGAAGACTAGCCATTTCCAAACTCCCCGGGAATATGGCGACCCCACGAGCTCATCCGTGGGCGACCCATTTCCCTCCCGTGAGACTCCGATCTCACTAACAACCAGCAAAAGAGAGTTGGCTACGCTACATCTCTAGGGCGGTAGGGTACATCAGCTTGCTGGGCCCATTACACCAGCATGTAGTACGGTACGTTCAAAGTTGTTCAACTAAGCCGACAAGGATACGGTCCTTGACCAACACGGACAAGGCTACCACCTTGCAAGACCTCATCTCCGTCTTGCCCTTTCTCCTACGGGGCCCGTCCGGTCTCCACTTCATTAACACTCTCTTTTAAGTTAACGAAAAACACATCACACACTTAAAGCCTCCATGCTTTAAGATTCCTAAAACATCTAGCATTGCGACTAAGAATTAAGCCTAGCTTCTATTGAGCTACCTATACCAAGTATAGCATAAACAAAAAGGAACCTATCTCATGCATCTAGGGTGTCAATCATTCCCTATCACCTAACGCACAAACATAACTTAACTATTGTGATAAAATAAAATATTTAAAAAAACATAGGTAGGATGCACCGAGGCTTGCCTCGATTCACGTCGGTGTTAGCTTCCTCGGTGGTTGGGTTAACTTCGATGTTCCCGTCTCTGTCTCGACCTCGGACGGAACCTCGATCACGTCAGGACCTAGGTCGACCAACAATTCGTTGCGAATCAATGATCATGCGTGCATGAATGTATATGATATGATGTGCAATGATTATATTGACATGTTCATTAATTAACAGTTAATAATTAATTAATGATATGCAATAACACCTAAAGTAATAAACTAGGATCACATCAAATGATGGTGTTTATGTTTAATTTTGGGAAACATTTTTCATAAACATTTTCGTCTGCAGTATCTCCTTCATTTAAATAAATTCTTTTCTTAAATTAAATATTTAATTAGCATAAAATAATAACTTCTATTAATCAAAGAATGTAATTAATTTATACCTATGAAATTAAAATACTCAAAATAGATATTTTATTTCATAAACGGATAGAGAATATTTTTCCGTGTCTAACAAAATTGGTTTCACATTTTTCTGATTTTTATTTAATTTTCTATGAATTTTCAAAAAATCGAAAAGTGTTCCGTGCCACACGCGGGGCCATAGGATTGGTCACACGTGATCCCCACGTAGCCACACGCGATCCCGCGCGTGTGGCCCGCGGTGTGGCGCCACCGCGGCAGCCATGGCACGGCGGCGCGACCACCGGACTTGGCCGGCGCCGAGCCAAACCTCGCCGCGAGACCTCCTACGTGCTCTACTCGACGTGACGAACACAACGAGTGGTGATGAAGTAGCATGAGCTTGGCCGGATACGTGCCGGTGGCGAGGTGCGGCCGAGGCGAGCTCCGGCATGGTGCGGAGCTCGCCGTGGTTGCCCAAATTTAGGGAAAATGGTGCGGGGAGCTTCTACGGAACATGCGCAACACCGCTAGAGGGTTGGGTGAGCTCGGCAATGGCCGGAGGTGGGGGCTCACCGTGGGTGGTGCGGACGGCGGCGGCCCGAGCTCCAGGAAACGGCGAAATCCCGTCGGACTCGGGGAACAAGCTCGCGGGTGAGTTGCCAAAGATGACGAGCATCGAGTCGCGCATCACGGGAAAGAAGAAAAGGAAGAAGTGGCTCACCACAGCTTGAGAATTTTGCGACGCGGCGGAAGAACGACGGTGAGGGCTCGATGAGGAAGATGGCCTCGCCTCGACGGAGCGGAGCTGCTCGGCTCGATTGGAGGGCCCGGGGAGCTTCGCTAGGTTGTTGCGGAACTCGTGGTGATGATGGGGTGGTTGGGGAGGGGTCGGAGCGGCCTCGGCGGCGTGGAGCCGGAGAGCTTCGGCAATGGCGGTGGGGTGGGGAAGAAATGAGAGAGAGAGAGGGAAGGGATAGGGCCGGCAGGGGTTCTTATACCGTGGAGTGGGTGCGGGTTGATGCGAGCAGGCGGCCAGGTGCGTGGCATCCTCCGGACGGGGCGCACGACCGGAGCTCGGCGGCGAGCGGTGCTGAGAGAGAAGAGAGAGGAGAGGTTGGCGACTGGGCCTGGTTTGGCATTTTTGCAAAAACACCCTCCAGCTTTCACTTAATTGAAAAACAACTTTCCCGAGCTCGAGAAAAATTTATAAAAATTCAGGGTTGCTAATGAAAATATTTCAAACACTTTTCTTTTTAGGTCCAGGTTCAAATTCCAAATATTTTTCAGATTTAAAATTCATGTTTAAATTAAAAAGGAAAGCTTTAATTATTTCTTGTAGACATTTTTACAAAAGAAAATAATTTCGGAGAAACTTCATAAATCTTTTATGATTATGTTTGACCAACAGAAAATGTTAAACACAATAATTTACTTTTATTTAATCTTTTTAAGAACTCACTTTACTTAGGTCAAAATGATATTTTAGGTGCATTTTTAACACAAGATTAAATAGTTTCACAAATGCAACATGATGACATGATAAATAATGACATGAGATGCACTTTTATTTATTAGGGTTGTTACAGCCCTCCCCCTTACAGGAATCTCGCCCGAGATTCACGATCGGAACGACTAGACGAGGGTACTAAAGAACTCTAGGTAATTGGAGTGAAGAAACTCTTCTTGTTCCCAAGTAGCTTCAGACTTCCGAGTGATTGCTCCACCGAATCTTGTAGAACTTGATGTTTCGATGCCTAGTCACTCGACCCTTGGTGTCGAGAACTTTGATCGCATGTTCATCATACGTCAAGTCTGGCTGTAACTCGTTCCACATCGAGTTGTCGGTATGTCTACCGGTGGTTTCGGACACTTCTTCGGTTGAGACACGTGGAACACATTCTGGATTCCCGATAAATGTGTTGGCAACTCCGGACGATATGCCACGGCTCCACTTCTTTCTTGGATTGGAAAAGGTCCAATATATCGTGGTGCTAACTTGCCCTTAATTCCGAACCGTTGAACACCTTTGGTAGGAGATACTCGGAGATAAACTTGATCTCCAACCTTGAATACCAACTCTCGACGTCTTTTATCGGCATAGCCGATCCGTCGAGATTTAGCTCTCTTGAGGTTTTGTTGAATGATACTTACTTGCTCCTCTGCATCCTTTACCGGGTCAGGTCCGAAGATTACTCTTTCTCCACTTTCGGACCAATTCAAAGGTGTGCGACAGCTACGTCCATATAGAGCTTGGAACGGTGACATTCCGGCACTCTCTTGGTAGCTGTTATTATATGAGAACTCTGCCATTGGTAAACATTTCTCCCAATCCTTTCATATGTCCGGACACATGTTCGAAGGATATCCTCGAAATACTGATTGATCCTTTCCGTCCGTCCATCCGTTTGAGGATGATAAGCCGAGCTCCGAATCAATCTCGTTCCCAATGATTCATGTAATCGCTCCCAAAATACTGGAGACAAACTGCATCCCTCGATCCGAGATAATGGTCTTCGGCACTCCATGCGGACAGAGAATGCGAGCGGTGTATAGCTCGCATATTTCTTGGCGATGTACCGAGTATGTACCGGTATGAAGTGAGCTGACTTAGTCGATCTATCCACAATAACCCGGATGGAACCATGTTTTCGTGGGCTTAACGGTAACCCAACAATGAAATCCATGTTGATGTCTTCCCACTTCCATTCAGGAATACTCAATGGTTGCAATGGACCTGCTTGCTTTAAGTGCTCTGCTTTGACACGTCGACAAACGTCACACTCATTAACATACTTGGCTATTTCCTGCTTCATGCGTGTCCACCAAAATCTTTGCTTCGGATCTTGATACATCTTGTTGGTTCCAGGATGGATTGAATACTTGGACGTATGGGCTTCATGCATTATCTTCTTGCGAAGTGCTTGGTCCTTTGGCACCACTAGTTAATTCTTGAACCAAATAACTCCTTCATCATCTTCTCCGAAACATTTAACTTCACCTTTCTTGAGTCGTCTTCTAATATGTTCCGTGCCAACACTTTTCCGTTGAGCTGCTACCACTTCTTCACGAATGGTAGGAATAAGAACCAAATTGGTCAAAGCTCCATACGAAAGAATCCGAAGATTAGGCTCATCACATTCCTGTGGAGGTGCTTGAATCAAGAGTTGAGCCGTGAGTTTGTTGCAATGAACCTTGCGACTCAAAGCATCAACTACTACATTTGCTTTGCCTAGGTGATAGTGAATCTCAAGCTCATAATCCTTTATTAACTCTAGCCATCGTTGTTGACGCATATTCGGATCTACTTGGGTGAAGATGTACTTGAGACTCTTGTGGTCGGTGTATAAATGTACCAAATTTGCCTAAGTTGTCTAGAGGCATAGGCAATCACTCGACCTTCCTGCATTAGAACACATCCGAGTCCTATTCCTGAAGCATCACAATACACATCAAAAGGCTTTGTCGGATCCGGTTGAGCGAGCACCGGTGCTCGTCGTCGATAACTTCTTTAGCGTCCGGAAGGCTTCTTCACAATCCTTGCTCCATTCATACTTCTTATCCTTTTCCAACAATTTGGTCATTGGCTTGGCAATCTTTGAAAAGTTTGGATTGAATCTTCTATAGTAACTAGCCAGTCCTAAGAAACTCCCGATTTGTGAGATTGACTTCGGTGGCTTCCAATCCAACACTTCTTGGACTTTGCTTGGGTCGACGGCCACTCCTTCGGCTAATATCACGTGCCCTAGGAACGGCACCTCTTTTAACCAAAACTCACACTTGCTAAACTTGGCATATAGTTGATGATCCCTTAGACGTTGCAACACAATCCTTAAATGATTTGCATGTTCCTCTTCCGACTTGGAATAGATCAATATGTCGTCTATGAATACCACGACAAACTTGTCCAGCTCGGCATGAATACTGAGTTCATGAGGTACATGAAGTGTGCTGGTGCATTGTTCAATCCAAAAGACATCATCAAGTATTCATAAAGTCCATATCACGGTGGAAAATGCGGTCTTTGGTATATCTTCGACTCCGATCTTAATCGATGATATCCTGAGCGAAGATCTATCTTAGAGAAGACCTTTGCTCCCATCAATTGATCAAACAAGATGTCAATCCTCGGAAGAGGGTACTTGTTCTTGATGGTAACGGCATTCAAAGGCATATAATCCACACATAGCCTTAATGTCTTGTCCTTTTTCTTCACGAACAAGGCTAAGGCATCCCCACGGTGACGAACTTGGGCGAATATACCCTTTATCCAATAGTTCCTTTAATTGCACCTTCAACTCTGCTAGCTCATTTGGTGGCATCCGATATGGTCTCCTTGATATTGGTGTTGTTCCAGGTTGTAACTCTATCTTAAAATCTACCGCTCGATCCAGCGGTAGTCCCGATAAGTCGTCTAGAAAGACATCCGGATACTCACGGACTCATCTGGTATATCCTCCGAGACTTTTACTTATAATCTTATTAACCATTGGTAAAATAGTCCGGGGAAGAGTTAAAAGTAAGCAATCTCGACCATGAACGGGAGAGTTCAAATAGACGGCTCGAGATGCTATATCCGATATTGCCTTATGGAAATCCATCCATTGCATGCCAATAATTGCATCTAACCCTTGCCCATCCAATATGATTAATGAGGTGGAATAAACCTTGCTACCCAATTTTAATGGCATATTGGCAGCGGCTTCATTGGTAAGGATTTTACCCCAGGTGTTGAAATGAGATGTGCACATAGCAACTTGGATGGCATGATGCGATGCTTTGCAACATATGCTTTGCTTGATGAAATTATGTGTGGCTCCCGAATCAAATAAAACCATAGCAGGATGATCAGCGATAGATAACATACCCGCTAGGATTTGTCCTCCCTCCGGTAATTCTTCGGCCGTGGTAAAGTTTGCACGGCCGGTTTTCACTTGAGTATTCTTGGCCTGATTCCTCGGCTGATTTTGCGTCTGTCCTTGTGGTCGTGGTGCATAAGAAGCCTTACGTGAGTATGGACAGCTGCGATAGAAATGACCCGGAGGCCACAATTGAAACATGACGGTCCATTCTGCTGAGGTGCTTGATTCACTGGTCGAGGATTCGGAGCATTCTATCGCTGATAGGGCGGACGATATTGGTTCGACCGCTGCTGCTGAGGTTGCTTGTGGTTGCTTGAGGCTGCCGATAATAATTTGGACGAGAAGGCATATGCTGATAGTGCTGACTGATGGTGCGGTGGATACCAGCCTATATTTTGATGGTCCGCCACTTCCCTGTCCAGCTGCTGGCCTCTTCTTGCTCTTTTCCGCTTGATGGAGGCGGATAGAGTCTTCCAAGGATATAGCATCACCGACGAAGTCATTGAAGCTATCGGTCTTGTTCAGCACAAGCCGAGACTGCAGCTTGGTGCTCGGCCCTTCCTTGAATAGATTCTTCTTCTTGGCATCTGTGTCCACATGCTCGGGGGCATACTCGAGCAAGACGGTTGAATACCTTGGAGTAGGCATGTACGGTCATGTCGCCCTGCTTCGATGTGATGAAATTCCTTCCTTTTTTGATTCATCAATCCTTCAGGAATATGATGCTCCCTGAATCCTTTAGTGAATTCGGCCCAAGAAACCCGATGTCCTAGAGGAAACATCGCCTTGTAGTTGGCCCACCATGCTCCGAGCAAACCCTTGTAGTTGCTTGGGAAGCGAATAGAGTCTTCTAATGATCAGTACATGGGAACAACTCCAGCTTAGACTCGATGGTGCGGAGCCAATGATCAACATCCGAGTGGCTCACCCGCATCCGAGAAGACCGGTGGGCGAATCGATAAGAAATCCGAGAAAGTCACCCGTTCTTCCGGGGCATTCCGACCTTGGGGACCTCCCCGTGGAGCGGTGTTCCGGACCAACTGCTCCAATAATTCTTGCTGCTCGCGCGAGAATCCAAGCACAGCTGCAATAGCCTTGTGCCAAGGTTGGGGGTGGTGGTGATGTTTCCGCCCCTCGCTAAGAACTTTCCGGCTCATCGCGTCTCCTTGTTCCAACCATTCTGTCCAAGAAAAATTTACGTTAGACATCTCAATTCCAACATAATTATGGAAGGAACAGGAATACATGGATGAGAAATTTCCAAGATAACTTTTATGCAACAACGAGTCTTATAATAACAACCACCAAAACCATATGCACATATCCAGTCATCCACTTTACAACGATCCTTGTTGCGACACTCGTGCATGGTTACACCACGCTCGTTATTATACCGATACCTATATTACATACTAACTTCCTCAATCGCTACTTGCTACCACTCTATTCTTCTTCGCGAATTACGGACGTCACTTCCTAGCTCTTGGAACTACCTGTATCGGACTCTGCATCCTCCGAGTCGTGGAATCTCCGTGAAATCTATGACCGAGTCCACGTCCATTATCTCTTCAGGATCCTCCTCTTCTTCCTCATTCATCTACTACGGGGTTCTCATGAACTTCCGGTTCATTCTCGGGAGGTTGCTGACCAAGCTCTCCATTTAGTAGCGCATTGTGTGCTTGGAGTAAGTCTTGCTCTAACTGATGAATCATGGCGTTTGCTTGTCGCCGATTGTTGATCTTTGACTTGAATCTTCTCTTCCTTATTCGACAAGCTGCGCCTCTCTAATTGCTAACAACTCCTCCTTTTCTTTCGAGTTGCCTCTCCAACTCCGATAGACGAGCATCCTCCACCCGCCCTCTCGCGCCATTGATGATGTTACTTGTGCTTGTCCATCTCCGTGGAGAAATAAGCATATCAAGCATAGGCAGAAATTGCACATATATTATACACTACCATATTTTCTTGATACATTATTTGTTGTACACATATGATCCAGCTTTCCCTTACACTCGCCACACTACCATCATCTATTACTACCCTATGCGACACTCGACCCACGTCGGCAAAATATGGCTACCATCCTACTCCTGCCCTAGCTATCCTACATCGGTACTACTCCAACACTAGCTAAGCTCGCGGCGCGTGGCTATCGGCGTCTCACTCGGCGTCCTCCTCCGGCGGGATCGGCGGTGGCTCATAGTCCACACCGAGAGACCTCCTCGGCGTCGTCGGGCGGACCCTGGTGCTGCTGCTGCAACTGCTGGAACTGCTCGAACAGCTCGTCGTGGTCGTGCAACAACTCGTGGTGCGCCTCGGCCGATCGGTCGTGCATCGCCTCGAGCTCCTGCATCCGGTTCTCGATCTCGATCGGGGTCCCCACGGCGTGGTTACGTTGTGCGGTCACTCCTGCTAGCTCGCCATGTGGGCTGTGTCCGTGTCGCGAGCGGCGTCACGCCGGGCTGTAACCTTTGACCAGCTACTCATCCAAGGCGATAGACGTCCCGTGAAACCCGTCACGGTCCTGGGTGACCTCCACCAACTGCTCCTCGAGCTCGGCGATCCGTGCGTCGGACCTCGCGGATCTTCTGACGAGTCCACACCGAAGCGGTTCTTCCAAGCAGCTATCCGACGGTCCCGACTCTGCACCTGTGCCTCCGGGTGGTGGATCCTCTGCTCTAGCTCGGTGACACGTGCAGCCCGAGTGTCCTCAAACTCCCGAACACGCTTCCTAACCCGCGACATCGGCATCTGCAGGGAACATGTTTAAACTGGTTAAACACTACTTCCCACGAAAGGAAAACGAGAAGACAACCTATCAAAGTACTACGAGACTAGCTAAGTCTATCCCTAGCTTTTAATTATAGCACTCAATGTGACATGATGCATGCTTGGCATACTAACTATACGAACTATAGTACACGAAACTACAACGAATAGTTAGTAACTACCCAAATCCCGAACGTCGAACGGTTAGGAAAAATCTAACTATTCTACATCCTTATAGGGCTCCGTACTCTCGCGTACTCGAAACATGTTAATTTTTGAAAACGGGCTTGTGACAATGTCATTGTTACCCCTGAACTACTTTGATACCAGTTGTGACATCCCTTCCGGGACAACTAGGAGTCGGTACGGGGGGACACTCGACGAAGCGAGTTACAACAGTTCATCATCTCATACAAGCCAGGATATATACATCATGGTATAATACAACCAGGTTTTTGAAATACAAACATCTAACGACGGAAGCATAAAACGTTATTGAAGTTTAGAACACTACGAGTTCTGCAGCGGACACTTATTCTTTTTACAACAAAAGACCACTAGTACGACCCACGTGATGTACCGAGCCCGTCGTACACCACGGTTCTCCTCCTTTACGGTGTCGGGATCCGTTCCCACCGGAGGGAACCACCCTCGGGGCACGGCTCCTCTTCCGGAAAACTACCGTACAAGTCGTGGAAGTACGACTCAGGTCCTGAAAACATAACAAACAAACCCTGAATATTCTAATACTCAGCAAGACCGACCCGTCAACGGGCATGCTAAGGCCGACGCCTTGTATGCAAAGGCTTTATGGATGTGGAGTTGACTCACTTGCGAAAACAGCACTAATGGTTGATCCTTACTTTCATGTTTTAGCTTCATATTGAGTTTGTTAACTCACCACGGTTTGTAGCCTATAACTACTGCAATCAAGTTTGCAAGAAAAGATTATTCCCGACCAACGTGTTCTTTCATCTCTCTTCTTCATCTTTCATTTGATTAACTATGATGCGACGAGCTAAACAAGCGGTACTCATTACTGCGAGGGACAGCGATTCGAATCGATTTTATACCAGCTGGCAAAACCTGACTACACGACGTATACGCACCCCACTCGGTCGTATACGACAACGTTTCCAGCTAACACCGGCAGAAGACTAGTCGTTTCCAAACTCCCCGGGAATATGGCAACTCTACGACTTCCTCCGTGGCCGACCCATTTCCCTCCCGGAGACTCCGATCTCACTAACGACCAGACAAAGAGAGTTGGCTACGCTACATCCCTGGGGTGGTAGGGTACATTAGCTTGCTGGGTCCATTACACCAAGCATGTAGTACGGTACATTCAAACTTGTTCAACTAAGCCGACAACGGTACAGGTCCTTTACCGACACGGACGGGGCTACCACCTTGCAAGACCTCGATCACGTCTTGCCCTTTCTCCTACGGGGCCCATCCGGTCTCAATTTCATTAACACTTTCTTTAAATTAACGACAACCACGTCAAGCACTTAAAGCCTCCATGCTTTAAGATCACCTAAAACATCTACCGTTGCGACTATGAATTAAGCCCAGCTTTTGTTGAGCTACCAAGTACCGAGTATAGCATGAATAAAAGGAAACCTATCTCATGCATCTAGGGTGTCAATCATTCCCTATCACCTAATGCACAAACATCACTTAACTACTGTTATAAAATAAAATATTTTAAAACATAGGTAGGATGCACCGGGGCTTGCCTCGATTCACGTCGGTGTTAGCTTCCTCGGTGGTTGGGTCGACGTCGATGTTCACGTCTCCTGCCTCGGCCTCGGATGGAACTTCGATCACGTCAGGACTTAGGTCAACCAACAATACGTCGCGAATCATAATCATGCGTGCATGAATGTATATGACATTATATGCAATGCTTTCATCGCCATGTTCATTAATTAACGAGTTAATAACTAATTAAGGATTTGCAATAACACATGAAATAATAAATTATGATCACATGAAATGACAATGTTTATATTTAATTTTGGGAAATATTTTTAATAAAAACTTTCATCTACAGTATCTCCTTCTTTTAAACAAATTCTTTTCTTAAAAATAAATAATAATTAACATAAAATAATAACTTCTATTAATCAAAGAATGCAATTAATTAATACTTATGAAATTAAAATGCTCAAAATAGATATTTTATTTCATAAACGGATAGAGAATATTTTTATGAATCTAACAAAATTGGTTTCACATTTTTCCGTTTTTTATTTGATTTTCTACGAATTCTTGAAAATTGTAAATGGTTTTGTGCCACACGTCGGGCCACGGGGTTTGGCCACACACGATCCCACGTAGCCACATGCGATCCCACGCGTGCGGCCCGCGGTGTGACACCGCCGCGGCAGCCATGGAACGGCGGCGCGACCATCGGAGATGGCCGGCGTTGAGCCAAAGCTCGCCGCGAGACCTTCTACACGCTCTACGTGGATGATGAGCTCGCATGAGCTTGACCGGAAGCACGCCGACGGAGAGGTGCGCGCGCGGCGGTGCTCCGAGCACGGGCGAAGCTCGCCGTGGTTGCCCAAAAATTGGGGAAAAACGTGCGGAAAGCTTCTACATGACACGAGGAACAACGCTAGGGGTTGTGGGGACCGGGAGACGGCCGGAGATGGATGCTCACCGGCTAGGTGCGGACGGCGGCGGACCGAGCTCCGGGAAGACGACCAAATTCCGTCGGACCCGGGGATTAAGCTCGATGGTGAGTTGCCAAAGAGGAAGAGCATCAAGTTGCGCACCCGCCGAGGCAAAAACGAGTTGAAGAAGCTGACCAAGCAACGCGAATTTCTCCGGCGCGGTGGTGGCGGACGGCTTGGTCGGTTCGGGAGAGATGACCTCGAGCCCGCGCGGTGAAGGTGTAGTTGGGGCTGGCGGAGGGTGGGGTGGTGATGGTTCGGGCGGAGAGCCACCGGAGTGAGCTGCCGGCGTGGAACTAGGGAGCTCGGGAGGTGGCGATGGTGGAGAAAAACGCGAGAGAGAGAGAGGGAGCTGCGGACGGGGGGTTCTTATCCCGTGGGGGTGTGCGGGGTGATGCGAGCGAGCGGCCAGGTGCGTGGCACCCTCCAAGCGGGCGCGCGGCCGGGAGATCGGCGGCGAGCGGCGCCGAGAGGGAGAGAGCGCGGGAGAGAGAAGAGAGACTAGCCGGTGGGCCGATCCGGAATGTTTTTGCAAAAAGGCCCTCCGGTTTTTAATTAATTGAAAAACAGATTTCCAATGCTCGAGAAAATTTTACAAAAAATCAGGGGTGTTAATAAAAACATTTCCAACACTTTTCTTTTTAGGTCAAGGTTCAAATTCCAAATATTTTTGGAATTAAAAATTCATGTTTAAATTAAAAAGGAAAGGTTTAATTTATTCTTGTAGGCATTTTTACAAAAGAAAATAATTTCAGAGCAACTCCATAAATCTTTTATTCTTATGTCCGACCAACAGAAAATGTCACACACAATAATTTATTTATATTTGCATTCTTTTTAAGAACTTAGTTCAACTTAGTTTAAACTGATATTTTATGTGCATTCTTGCCACAAAATTAAATGGTTTCACAAATGCAACACGACGACATGATGAATAATGACATGAGATGCACTTTTATTTAATAGGATTGTTACACTGAACCACTTTTCCGGATTTAGATATCTTCGGAGCTATGCTCGAGCGGCGAGGGATACGACTGGTCTAAAGTCTTTTGAGTAAGACCGGCTTGAACAGCGAGAGGAGCGGTATTGCCTTCATAATCTTCCCCCAAGTATCATTAGGAGAAAGAGGGGGCGACTTCTAAAATTTTCCATTTTTTGCATTTCACAATTAAAATTGAATAAGAGGATGAAGATTAAATGTAACAAAATTCGAAAATAAGGACTTACAGGATCTTGAGGGTTTGACATATCGAAGGCCGGACCCACTCTTTGACATCCTGATAGGTCCGGCTTTGATTGGAGCGTTTGCTTGAGGCAGATTTCTAACCGCTCTACATCGGGGAGAAGAGTTCCGTCCAGTGGAATGGCCACATCTTCATTGAAGCACCATGCTCGGATGTTCTTGCTTTTTTAGTAGCTGGACCCCTCGCACTATGAAGCTCCAAAGAAGCTGTCTCGGCGGTGACACCTTTGACTTCTGTTAGATACTTGATACAAGCCAACAGAGTGAGGATTTCTTCATCTTCCTTGAGTTTCTCCCTACTATCCGGGGTAAGGAAATTTTTTGCTACTTTGGCGCAGAAAGGAGGGAGTGCGAGCGGGGATTATCACGGAAGAACCACCCATTTTTCCAATGGGCTATGCTTTTATTCAGGGAGATAGATAAGTATTCATCTCGCACTCCAGCATTGAATTCCTACCCCACCTACTGCAGCCCGGCAATCTGATGAGGGAAGTGGGCGGATTTGGAAAAGATATTGAAACAACTTGAGGTGGAGGAGGACTCCAAGGAAAGCTTCGCAGAGGTGGATGAAGAAAGCGATCTGCAGGATGGAGTTAGGGTTGAGATTTACTAACTCCCATCCGTAAAAGAAAAGAAGACCCCTAAAGAAGGAGCAGCAAGGGAGATCATGG
Source organism: Chloris gayana (assembly GCA_031894775.1). Taxonomy (NCBI): domain Eukaryota; kingdom Viridiplantae; phylum Streptophyta; class Magnoliopsida; order Poales; family Poaceae; genus Chloris; species Chloris gayana. Next base: position 623,335 of record JAUNZO010000794.1, read on the forward strand.
CCACAAAGGAAAAAAGATTTGAAAACTAATTGCTGAGAGTCGTCTATTCCCCATGAGACTTGGCCGGGGGTAGGGACACTCCGGCTCAGGAAGATATCATTGAGTGATGTTTCGGTGACTTTGCTGCTACCTAGATCTTGAACACCGAATGGGAGCTGGTCGCGAGGAACGAGAGGAGGAAGACGCGTTGACGGCAGATTTCTTTTTGCCCATCTTGAGAGATGAAAAAAGAAAATCTAAGATTGGTTTGTGCGAAAGGGAAGAACAATGATCGTGATGTCCGAAGAACAAGGGCGTATGGCGGGCGCGTATGGAGTTTCGGGAATGGGTTTGACCTAGGTCGACCCTTCGATTTCTTTTATAAGCACCCGAGCCGGGCTCGGGGCTGAAAAGTTATTGGGCTATTTTTTACGGCCCAATGAATTTGGCATTAAATGACTTATGTCGTGATCGTACAATTATGACCTAGAGGCCATAAGGATATTAAAGATTTGTTATTAATTTGTGCTAATTATAACCTAACGGCCATAAGGATAAGTCATCGTGATTATCACGGTCATGAGAAATTTTCTCGTAAACAGAAAAGCGGTCTGAAATATGCATTTTTTGGATCTGAATTAAGGTAATGCTAAATTTCATAATTTAGCAGCATGAAAGAGTTAGACCTTACCTAACTCAATTTTAATGGATGCCTTAGGCTATGGGTGTTAATCATCCGATCGATTATAGGCCTTGGAGACTTGAGTCGATGTGAGAATCTGGGAATAAAACTGGTCCGATCAACCAGAATTTTTGCTTCTTAGTTAAAATTAACTAAAAATGATAAAGTTAAGACTGACTTAAGCGGTCTTAAAAGAATATGCGGTATGACTAGTTCGACCGGTCTTAAAAGTGTGCTCTTGGTAGAAATTGCTAAGAAGGATATGGTTTAATGGAAAATAATAAAGCATAGTCTATCTAGAAAGACTCTTGCATTATTTGCGAGCCTCAAATGATACAAGAGTCGGGGGCTATACCTAATTAGGTGCACCTGATGGTGCACCATATTCAAGAGCGGTCTGTGGAGATCACGGAAAGTGAAAAGTGAAAGGAGCGGTCATGTAGAGATTGCATATTAAAGGAAATAATGAAGAATCAACTAATGGACTCTTGCATTATTTGAAAGGAGTTCAAATGATCCAAGAGTCGAGGGCTATACCCAATTGGGTGCACCTAATCGGTGCACCGGAAGAAGAATATGCAATGATTTTTGTGATACCGAATTAGGTGATATGGAGGATAAAAACACTAATTTTTTGGGCTTTTTGAAGCGCCTCGAAGAAAGAAGAAACATTACAGCAGATTAGAGTTCTTTTTAATTTTACCATGGAATGAAGACCAACATGCGTAAGACTGGTCGGTCTTATTCAAGGTCAAATCAAAAATTACTCGGGGGCTGCTTGTCGTATACTTGCCTTGTGGGTATACGGATGATAAAGGAATGGATACGCAGAGACACGGTAACAAATTAATGAAGATAAAGCTGACGAGAGATAGCCAACAGACTTGTTCCTAACCGATCTGGAATAATAGAGGATTCCATATACCGATATGGAGATAAAGCGGGTATCAAGACCGACGTATGATAACTTGAGAAACAAGTAAAGGAGCAATTTATAGTCTAATAGGACTACGAATCAATAAGGAAAGCTAGAGATAGAGTTCCCATATATGTAATTCGTGTAATCAACTAGGACTCTGCATGTAACCCCGGCTCCCCGGATATATAAGGCGGAGCGGGGACCCCCGAAAACTCTCCGAGATCTTGCAATTAGCAATCTGCTAAAGGTAATACATAACACACAGGACGTAGGGTATTACTCTCTATCGAGAGGCCCGAACCTGTCTAAAATCGTGAGTTCTTGTGTGTTCCGTGTGTTGCACCATCGAATTCTATGCTCGTAAGGGATCGGGTAGTTCTAGTGCCGAGTTTAAGACTCGACATGTCACCGCGGCGACGACGACGACAAGTGTTGTTGCATGGCGAGGAACACCGCCGCGACGACGACGATGACGAGCGGTGTCACACGACGACGAGCGGTGTCATAGGACGACAATCACGGCCACGACGACGACGAGCGATGTCACGAGACGACGACCGTTGTCGCTGCCTAACGACGACTAGTGTCGCGGAGCAACGACCGCCGCCGCCACGACAACGATGGCGGACGGTGCAATGATCGCTGTCATGTGACGGCGAAGATCGATGCCGTGGAGCGATGACCGTTTCAACAGCTTTTATCGGTCGTCAACTTCAACTTGGAGCGCCGCTGCTGCTAGGACACTTGTCTTGAGCATTAGCGGGGCTGCTAATCTTCGATTTCGACCGATCGCGTCGTCTTCAACAACTTTCATCGGTTGTCGGCTTCAACTTCAAGCGTCGCTGCTGCTTAGACGCGGTCTTTAGCATTAGCGCGGCTGCTAATCTTCAATTTAGACCGATCATGTCGTCTTCAATAGCTTTCACCGGTCGTTAGCTTTAACTTCGAGCGCCGCTGCTGCTTGGACACGGTCTTGAGCACAGCGCGGCTGCTAATCTTCAATTTCGATCGATCGCGCCATCTTCAACACTTTCATCGATCGTCAACTTCAACTTGGAGCGCCGCTGCTGCTCGGACGCGGTTTTGAGCATTAGCGCGGCTGCTAATCTTCAATTTCGACCGATCGTGCCGTTTTCAACAGCTTTTATCGCTCGTTAGCTTCAACTTCAAGCGCCGCTGCTGCTTGGACGCGGTCTTCAGACATTAGTGCGGTTGCTAATCTTCATTTTCGACCGATCGCGCTGTGTTCAACAGCTTTCATCGGCCGTCAACTTCAACTTGGAGCGCCGCTGCTGCTTGGACATGGTCTTGAGCATTAGCGCGGCGCTAGTCTTCAATTTCGACCAATCATGTCGTTTTCAATAGCTTTCATTGGTCGTCGACTTCAACTTCGAGCGCCGCTGCTCCTTGGACGCGGTTGTTAATCTTCGAGTTCGAGTTTCTACCGATCGCTGCTGTCTTCAACAGCTTTCATCGGTTGTCAACTTCAACTTGGAGCGCCGCTGCTGCATGGACGCGGTCTTCAACGTTAGCGTGGCTGCTAATCTTCAATTTTGACTTATTGCGTCACCTTCAACCATCTTCATCGGTGTTGTATTTTGATTTAGATCGCCGCTGCTACTCGGAAGCGCTCTTGAGCATTAAGCGTTGGTGCTGCATGGAGATGTTGTCTTGAGCTGAGCGCGATCGTCAAACTACTAATCGATCGGCTACATCATCTTCGGCCTAGGCTCGGGAGCTACACCCAATAAACCAGCCTAAGTCGCCTTTACACTTAATTTTTTGTGTTTAAACTTATATAATGCTATGCTCATGATAGCTTTTTAATAATATGAAATATGTCAATCTTTGCCTATCTCGTATGGTTTTTTTATCTTGGAATCTTAATTTTAAATTAATATACCAAGCCACGGGGCTGCTATTTGAGAGCGGTCGGTTAATAATTTGTGATCCTGAGTTCTAAGACCGGTCATTTTTTCTATACGGCACGATTTTGTTGAGTAGACTGTTGCTATGAGCTATACCCAATGCTCATTAGAGCCGGTGGTCATGTCATAGATGATTTGTGTTGAATTAACCATCGTTCCTTGGTTATAGACTTGATTGGTTGAAACAGGATGGTAAAACTTAAGTTTTTTGAAGTTGGAGTGACCGGTTATTAAAATTGAAATTAGATTAGGCATATAATGATTAATATGGACCACTGCAGTTTGCGCGAAAGGAGAAAATCTTATATGTTGAAGTCAGGAAAACATATAAATACTGGTCAAGAATCTGGAAATAATTTGAAATTTGCAGTAAATAAAACATTAGAATATTTATTTACATATGAGCACATTTATGTACTTCTTAAATTGTTTTTACGGATACAATGGACTAGGAACTAGGTCTTGGCTCCGCTTCATGTACCGGTGCTACCGGTCATGGGTGCGGTGACAGAGGAGAAGTCCACGTGATTTGGATAATCACGAGGGGCACTTTTGCCAATTGTGATGACCGGTCCGAGTGTTCGACGCTCGGTCCGTTAAGTATTTTTAGCCTAGAATATATGATTTCCGGAGTGATTTATACAACAACCGATCGGGTTGAAGACTACTGTCTCGATCGATTGGTTAACGTTAGGCCCTGGGTGTTAATCATTTGGCTGATAATAGGTGTGAAAAATTCGAGTTTAATGTGTGAATTTTTGCGATCGATTTGATCGGTCGAGAATTTGGATTTGAGCGATATTCGATAAGCAGAATATCGGTTATGACCGATTTTAGCGGTGCAGTATCGGTCTCGATACGAATCACCAGGAGTATGAGATTTGAGACCGATCTGGACCGGCAAAAAGTATGTTCTTGGCGAAAGATGTTAAGAGTTACGAGAGGAATGGTCTACGTGATTTGAATAACCACGGCGGCTCTTTTGCAAATGTTTGAGCGGTCCGAGGTATGGATTTCCCGAGCGCGATGACATTGGAATATCAAATTGGATTGTTTGCGGAAATTGAATATGAGACTCGGTTAGATCAAAGATAATTTGATCTTGTCTAACTAAGTATTGTGAAATTGGATGTCTTAGGTCCTGGGTGTTAATCATTCGGCTGATTATAGGCCTTGGAGACTCGAGTCAATGTAAGAAATTGGGAAATTGGTCTAATCAACCAGAATTTTGGTTCTTAGTGAAATTTCACTAAGCGGATTATGAGTTCGAGGCTGATTCGAGTCTGTCTGTTATGTCAAACTGGTGTAAATCCCCAGGAGATAAGAAATTCTGACTGGTATGACCGGTCCGGAAATATGTTCGAGCGGAAATTGCTTGAGAGGAATGTGATTTGATGGAATGTAATAAAGCAAAGTCTCAAGAAAGACTCTTGCATTATTTGAGATGCTCAAATGATACAAGAGTCGGGGTAATACCTAATTAGGTGCATCTAACCGGTGCACCACGTTCAAGAGCGGTGCAGTAGAGACCACGGGAAGTGGAAAATCAAGGAAATTGAAAGAAGCGAGTCTATAGAGGATGAAGAAAATAATGAAGAATAAACTAGTGGACTCTTGCATTATTTGAAAGGAGTTCAAACGATCTAAGAGTCGGGGATATACCTAATTGGGTGCACTCGACCGGCGCACTAGAAGGAAAATACTTTTGTTGTTGCACACCTAATTAGGTGGTATGGAGGATAAAATACCAATTTTTTGGCTTTTTGAAGCCGTCTTGAAGAAAGAAGAAGTATGGCGAGAAGATTGGAGTTCTTTTTAATTTAACATTAGAATCGACCAACATGAAGAAGACTGGTTGGTCGGTCTTATTCAAGGTCAAATCAAAAATTAGTCGAGGGCTGCTGTTGTAGACTTACCTTACGGGTATACATTGATCGGAAGAATGATTTATCAAGGATATGATGACGTATTGAAGACATATGACTGGTCGAGAGGGCCCACGGGGTGGTGTCCGACCGGTATGGAATTACGTGAAGGTTCCATACACCGGTATGGAAACAGAGGCAGACAACAAGACCGACTTAATCTCCAAGGAAAATACAAGACTGACCGAGTAGGACTCTTAATTGATAAGGAAGCTTAGAGACAGAGTTTCTAAGTATGTAAATCTTGTAACCAATTAGGATTCCGCATATAACCTTGCCTCCCAGGACATATAAGGCGGGAGCGAGGGACCCCTAGAAAGACAAGTTCTTACAAGTTCTCACAAGTTAGGACAAGTTCCTACACTATGACAACTCGTAATTAGCAATCTGCTAAAGGCAATACATAACATACGGGACTTAGGGTATTACTCTTGATCCGAGGGTCCTGAACCTGTCTAAAATCACCATGACCCTTATATGTCCGGGAGGCAAGGTTCCTGTGTGTTTCGTGTGTTGCACCATCGAATTTCACGCTCATGAGGCACCGGGTAGTTCTAGTGCCGAGTTTAAGACTCGACAATCACCATGACCCTTCATTGGCATGGTTTTTAAGAATTTCTTCCTGGTAATCGTGTGATGACACTCTCTACCGAGACTGGCCTTATTCTTATCTAATCAATTCCATACCAAATTGGAGATTGCAACTTTTCCTAACTTATGAAGGTGAATGTGCGTGCCGTTGATATAACTTATGAAGGTCAAAACCGCCACTATTTTGAGCCCAAGCAACGATGTCCGCTTCTACGCACGTAACACCACTAGCCTGCAACTGTGACAGCCCTATCAGCAACTACGAGTAAAAAAATAGTGGCGGACACAACTGGCCCGCTACTCTATTGTAGCCCAGCTGTGACATCTCCTCCGGGACACCCAGGAATCGGTACGGAGGGACACTCGACGAAGCGAGTTACAACGAAACATCGTCTCATACAAGCCAGAATATATACATCATGGTATAATACAACCAGGTTTTCAAAATACAAACATTCGTGCAGCGGAAAATATAACATTATTGAAGTTTAACAACTTACGAGTATTCAGCGGAAGCTTGTACTATTATACAACCCAAAAGACTTTAAACGATCAACGTGATGCACCGAGCCCTTCGTACATCACGGTCCTCCCTCTTCACGGTGTGGGGATACATTCCCACCGAAGGGAACCTCCCTCCGGACATTGCTCCTCTTCGGGAAGCTGCCATACAAGTCGTGGTAAAACGACTCGTTCCCTGAAAGGTAACGAACAAACCCCGAGTATTCTAATACTCGAGCAAGACTGACCCGTCAACATGGCACGCTAAGGCCGACGCCTAGTATGCAAAGGCTTTTTTTGGCTGTGGGGTTTACTCCTTTGCGAAAAACAGCATTAAAGGGTGGGTCCTTACTTTCGATATTTTAGCTCACGTTAAGTTCATTAACCTTGGTGTTTGCAACCTATCACTATTGCAATCAAGTTTGCAAAACAAGATAATATAGATCATTAAACCTTTCAACTCTCATCTTCATCTTCCATATAACTTACTACGATGTGACGAGCTAAACAAGCGGTACTCATTACGGCGAGGGACAGCGATTCGAATCGATTTTATACCAGCTGGCAAAACCCGACTACACGACGTATACACATCACACCGATCGTATACGATAACCTTTTCCGCTAGCACCTGACAGAAGACTAGCCATTTCCAACTCTCCGGGAGTATGACGACTCCACGACTTCCCTCGTGGCCGACCCATCTCCCTCCCGTGAGACTATCCTCTCACTAACAGACCAGTAAAAGAGAGCCGGCTACGCTACATCTCCGGGGCGATAGGGTACATCAGCTTGCTGGGCCCATGATACCAGCATGTAGTACGGTACGTTCAAACTTGTTCAACTAAGCCGACAATGGTACGGTCCTTGGCCGACACGAGACGGGGCTACCACCTTGCAAGACCTCATCTCTGTCTTGCCCTTTCTCCTACGGGGCCCGTCCGGTCTCAACTTCATTAGCACTCTCATCATCTTAGTGTCACACAAAACCCTTAAAGCCTCCATGCTTAAAGATTCCCTAAAACATCTACCGTTGCGACTATGAATTAAGCTTAGCCTCTATTAAGCTACCTGTACCAGTATAGAATAAACAAACGGTAACCTATCATAATGCAACTAGGTATCAATCATTCCCTAACACCTAATGCACAAACATAACTGTACTATGTGATAAAGTAAAATATTTAAAAACATAGGTAGGATGCACCGAGGCTTGCCTTGATACGGTTCGGAGTTAGCTTCCTCGGCGCGTGGGTCGACCTCGAGATTCCCGTCTCCGACTCGACCTCCGGTGGAACCTCGATCACCTCGGAACCTAGGTCGACCAACAATGCGTTGCGAATCACAATCATGTATGCATGAATGATCATGATAAAATTATGCAAGGGTTTCATTAATTAAGCACAATAATTATCAATTTATAATTAAGGCTTCATCACCTTGGTTAATTAATAAATCATGATTAAGCATGTTCATTAAGCAATAATTAATAATGGGTTATGCTGATTAATAAATGTTTAATCAAGGTTATTAATTATTAATTAGTCATGTTCCTTAATTAATTAATTAAGTTCACTAATTACTTAGGTTTAATAATTAATAATTATTCTTGTTTATTAAGCAATAGATAAATCATTACTTTAAAGGACATGTGATAATAGGGTAATAGATTGGAATCACATAAAATAATAAAGTTTAAGTTTAATTTTGGAAAATAATTTTCATGATTAATTTCATCTGCAGTATCTCCTTCATCTAATTAAATTATTTTTCTTCATTAAACATTTTATTAACATAAAATAATAACTTTTCTTTAAGCAAAGAAAGTGATTAAATACTATTTGTAAAATAAATTTACTCAAAATAAATATTTTATTTCACAAATAAATAGATCTTATTTTTCCGAGTCTAACAAACTTGGTTTGGCATTTTTCTGATTTTGACTGAATTTTCTATGAATTTTTGAAATTTGAAATGGGCTCGTGCCACATACTTGGGCTACGGGGTGGCCACACCGAGATCCGCACGTGGCCACACGCGATCCCGCGCGTGTGTGGCCCGCGGTGTGGCACCACCGTGGCGGCGGGCCCGCGGCGGCGCGGTCACCGGACTTGGCCGCCGGTGCCCCAAAGCTCGTCGCGGTAGCTCCTACCTACTCTACACAACGCGACGAACTCAACCGTGGTACCCACACGACGCATGAGCTCCCTCCGAAGCACGCCGGCGGCGAGGTCCAGTGCGGCGGAGACTCCGGCATGGTGCGGAGATCGCCGGGGAGCCTAAAAATTAGGGAAAAGCTGGACTACAAGCTCCTACGGAGCATGCGCAAGCTCGTCGAGGTGTCCTAGCAACATGAGCATGGCCGGAGATGGAAGCTCACCGTGAGAGTGGCGGACAACGGCGGCCGGAGCTGCGGAAGAACGTCGATTGCTTGTCCCTCCGTGGAATAGATGCGATAATAAGCGACTAGGAACATGGAGCAATGAGTTGCACATCATCAAGAACAAAAAGATGGACGGACGGCTCACCGGAGTTGGCAAATTTGAAGTCGCGGTGACGGACGACGGTGACCACCTGCCGGAGGTGAAGCTTCCAATCCGGCGAGACAGAGGGGAGCTCAACCTACTTGGAGACTCGGGTGAGCTCTAGGGGCTTGGTGCGGAGTCCGTGGGGGTGACGGTTTGCTTGGGGACTCGCCGGGGAGAGCTGCCGGCGTTGTGACCCGTGAGCTCGGAGGTGGCGTGGAGGAAATGAGGGAGAGGGAGAGATAAGCACGGCGGGGGGTATTTCCCGGTCGGGGAGGCGGTAACGGGCCGGGCAGGTAGGCTGCGCAAGCAGCTGCGTGGCTGCTGCGTGGCGGCCTGGCCGGAGGCGGCACGGCGGGGCGGTGGCGAGAGCGCGGGAGAGAGAGGAAGAAGAGAGTGACGGCTGGGCCTGGCCCGGCAATTTTACAAAAAACCCCTCGCCTTTCGGATAATTAAAAAGCAACCTTCCGGTGCTCCAAAAATTCCCAAATTTTTCAGGGGCGTTAATGAAAGTATTTAGGCATTTTTCCTATTAAGTCCAGGTTAAAGTTTCAAATCATTTTCAGATTAAAAATTCATAGTTAAATTAATAAAAGAGGCTTTGTTTATTTCTTGCAAATATTTTCACAAAGCAAAATAATTTTAGGGTATTTTTATAAATCTTTATTTATGAAATTTGAGCCAAAGAAAATGTTCAACATATATTTTATTCTTATTTCATTTGTTTTTTTAAGCATTTCCTTTATTCTTTAGCTATTTTGATATTTTATGTGTATGTTCTTAACATAAAAATTGATATCTTCAAAAATGCAACAACATGATGCAATGCTCATGATGACATGAAATGTATTATTTTTCCGAGAGTTGTTACACCAGCCCACTTAGGCCACTAAGACTATAAAAACAACTCCAAACTCTAACCCTAAAAACACTTCACTTTTTCTCCCCACCTCTCTCTCTCTCTCTCTCTCTCTCTCTCTCTCTCTCTCTCTCTCTCTCTCTCGGATGCATGCAGCCCCCACCCTCCCAGGCACACGGTGGCGGCCGTCCCGTCCGTCCCTCCCCGGTGCACGACGGCGGCCCGGCCGGCCCCGCCATCCCCGGCATACGGCGGCGGCGCGGCCGTCCCCGTCCCCTCGACGCGGCGGTGACCCGGTCAATCCCTGCCCTCCCCGACGCATGGGGGCGTCACTCCTCCCCACCGTGGCACGCGACGGTGCTCGTGGCCCCCTCCCCACACCGGCCCTCCTCCGACGGCCTCCTCACCGCCGGATCTGGTGTGTAGGCGGCCGGATCCGGCCGGTGGCGCTTGGATCCGGCCACCGACACACGGATCCGGCGATGATTCTTTTTTTATTATTTTCTTACTCGAAAAATAGTAGCGAGGCATTTGCTCCATAGTGGCATACGTCCGTCCGTTGCTAGAACCGTAGTTGGTCGCGGTTTTATGTCCGCCACTATATTTTCTTCCTCTTAATGGCAGGGGACCCGAGTGGCGGAAATGCATTCGTTACTACGTCCGTTTTTTGCCCATCATCTGTAGAGCTATCTTCTAGTAGTGTGAGTTAGTAGCACCTCAACCAGATGGTTATTCTATTGACGATTTGTGGGAAAGGATAAGTGCCACAACAAGTGGATTGGCGAAGGAAGGGACCAATACACTCATCATACTCGGCGCTTGGATCATTTGGAACCATCAAAACAGATGTGTTTGATGGTGTCTCTCCAAGTTTGGCTACAACTCTTACTTTAGCTTGAGAGGAGTATTGGTTATGGTCTTTGGCAGGAGCTCGAGTGTTATCCATCTTGACTGCTCCCTCGGGAGATTAGTGTGTGTGTGTGTGTTTAAGTCGCTTATTTGCTTTCTCACGCGTGAATGTAATCCTTTACTTTGACGAGTGCGGTGTGTTATGTGTTGTAATAGGTTCTCGTCCCTCTATCTTATATAATGAAGCGCAAGCTGTTCCGAGTTTTCGAAAATAAGGATGCGTTAGAGAAAAACATGCGTGCACCGGTTCATCATTCCACCAATTAGAATACCTGTCAATAAGAGAGCTCACTTTAGGTTATCCGGCACAAAAACAGCGGGGACAAGGGTGATAGCGAGCCCTAGGGACCCACCTATCCTTCATAATCCTAGTTTCCTCTCCATTCCCAACCCTAAAAAATATACCACGCTCCAAGAGGCTTTTACCAAACATTAGACTCCTCGAGTGAAAGAACAAGTCCCGGTAATTCTAGAGTCAATGAACGAACTCTTAGAAAAATATCTCCCCTTCATAACTTTTGCACACCGAGTTAAGTTGCACCATTAGGGCATGTACAAAGGAGAGCCCACTCTAGTCTCTTGGACACATGTATCCAATTAAAAGACATGAAACAACTCTAGTCATACAAAGGAGAGACTCTACATGATGTTTTTTTTTAATAAATGCATATTATTAATGATTGCATGACATAAGTCGTCTCTTCACATATACAACGGTGCTTAGAGTTGTCTCTTACATCGGAACACATGATAGAGACCGTCTCTTCATCAAGAGTCCACCCAGTCGTCTCTTTAAGGGTTGGAGGGGTTATTTACAAAAATACATTACCACATCAGCTTAAGAGCCCATTCATTTATTAGCGTTGTACATGCCCTTAGTTTCCAGCATTGTCTACCCAACATTTCTTGATTGAATAATTTCATATCTCTAAGTCCCATACCACCTATAAATTTTGATGCCGTAAGCCCTCCTAGGACTTTCAATGCATCTTCTTCTTAGCTCATTAAACTCCTCACCAATGGTTTGAAATTGCTGGTGTCGTGAGCCACTCCTAGGACTTTCAATGCATCTTCTTCTTAGCTCCTTAAACTCACAAATGGTTTGAAATTGTTGATCTCATTTTCTTCACAAGAGAGAGACTTGTGAACATAGGGGCATGAGCCCCATCCTAGTTTAATTATTTATTATTGTTCAATATAAATATCAAATATCTAATTATATTATTAAACATGTAAAATTAGTTTTAGGTATATCTTATTAATGTGTCAAATACAATTGGAAGTACGGAAATGTCAAATTTATCCATCATGTGTCGAACCATATTAATTTGAAGGGTAAATACTTCAATTTGACAGAATTTGAAATTTTTGTACTTCAAATTATGATTTGACACATTAATAAGATAGATATACAACTAATTTGTCATGTTTAATAGTATAATCAAAGATTCAATGTTTATATTGGACCATAATTAATAATTAAATTAGGGTGGACACATGCCCCTATGCTCGTTGAAGTATTTCCCTTTTCACAAATGGCATCCGAAATATGAAAACTACACATAACATAGGTAGGAATAGCTTGAACAATAGACTTAGCATAGTTTCCTTACCAGTGCTAGACATGGGTCTATCACTCGAGCCTTGAACCCGTTTCCACATGTTTTTTGAAATAAAGTTGAAGTGCATTAAATTCTCGGTTTTGAAGATAGCAATACATATCCAACAAAGTAAACTTGCATGCTAAGAACATGTAATTTCCTGTTAGCACGCTTGTACTGCACGTGCTAATACCAAACAACCATTGTGTGCACAATATGACTGGAATTAGTTATCATAATCTGGATTCAAATTATGTCAAGCAAAAGTATCATTCTCAAATAGGAACTCTAGTATGGCATTACAGAGGAGAGCACATGCCTAATAACTTGTCTAATTGTTGGTGAATGGTGATGTGGATCCAATCTAAATGCTATATGTTGGCTTGATTGATTTGAGCCAAATATGGAGTTCTTAGTTGTCAATCTAAAATACCTTTTGCCAATTTGAATTCAAAATTATGAAGTTTTATGTAAAGTTTTGCCTGACAAAGTAGTTGTGACCGGGACTGACATGCCAACTCAACAGGGCATTAAAAATAATTATATCAACGGTGTAAAATATGTAAACAGAATGTAATGATTTTTTTATTGTATTTATGTTTAACGCATATCAAAACATGCCCTGTGGGTGATTGTAACTAGATTTCAAACTGAAGGCAAAACTATGTGAAATATAATAGAAAAAGGCCCTTCTTGATTGAACCTTGTTCCCAGTTTATGCATTGTATGTGCTCCTTCTATTCTTTGATTACGTATTTTATGAAAAGTTATTACGATCAAGTGACTATCTTTAAATAACACTGCAATTAGCTTTCTGTTTCTGAAATAAAATGAGCTTATGAATAGGTCACAACTACGACTACTGCAGCAATGGCAACGGTTATGATAACTTTGATTTCTAGTACCGATATTCTGAGAGAAGCAAGCTGAGCACCATGAAATGATAGAAATTATCCTCTAATTAAAAAAAATTATTATATATGTTCAGAGTTTATTACTAATGGACTTTTTGGAAAGAAAGAGGCGTTACTTACACCTCAAAGTGTGTTCCATATCTACTACGTTCACCATGTAATTACTCTGTTAAGCACTGGGATCATGCAATCATTCTTAGATGCCGCGGCAAATTCCTTTCAGCTTGAAGTGGCCTAAAGTTTTTCTAGATAATGAAAACAGTTTTGGCCTTTGTTAATGTTTGTTGCATACGGCTCATAGTGCAATGTTATTAAAACTTTTGAAAGTCTGGACCCAACGTTGTTGAAGAACCTCAATGTTTGTAGACTGAACAATGTTAGAGTATAAGTAAATTGTCCACATTTCCTCATCAGCTTAGGCTTTTGGATGAATGGTTGGTGCACGCAACTCAATCTGGTATCGAGTCGGAGATCTCGAATTCGAATCATGACTGGCGCGATTTATTAAATAAATTGTTGCCCACTCCAATATTCCACGTTTGTGACCTAAAGGAGCCTGCACGTGAGGAGAGTGTTACGAGTATAAGTGAATTGTCCATCTTTTCTCATCAGTTTAGGTTTATAGGTGAACTGGTTGGTACATGCAACTCAATGAACAAGTATTTAGAAAACAACGAGTTGGTTGCAGGCTGTAGTGTCACACCCCTATCCCGAAAGATAGTTAAGTGTGGTACGGATCGCCTTGGGAGATGATTGACGAAGCAACCATACATAGCATCACATTAACAAACATCCACGGATTACAAGTTTACATAATTAAGTCTTGATTACAACATAGGGTTCGAATAAAAGATACATTAGGTTCGAAATTAAGTCTTACATAACCATGATCTTTGTTCAAATTTAAAGTGCGGAAGCGAAATACATAACTCGACGATACATAGATAACTTAAATGAACCATGCCGGCCTAGGCCATGGCTCACTCATCATGGGTCGGAGAGCTAGGGACCCATTCAATGGTCCACTCTTTGGGCTCTTCTCCATCCCAAACCACCTTACCACAACAATCACAAAACCCGGCTTGCGGGAAACCCGTAAATCAACATGTAGTGGCAAAGCACTGAGTATCTAACATACTCCGCAAGTCTTACCCGTCAAATTGGCCATCTAAGACCGACTCCTAGATGCATGGGGCTTGACCGGTTTACTTGGCCTTTTGCATAAATAGCACCTATGCTAATTAGGTTGGCAAATTTATTACTTAGCCAAATTAATAGGGTTGTTGCATAAAAGAAACTTTAGTGAGCATACTAGCAAGACAAGAGTTTGCAATACAATTTAATATCAATATAAAACAGCAAGCTATTCAATCTCTTTCCATTACTACACATTGCGAACTGCTCGAAACAAGTGGTACTCATTAACCGAGAGGAAACGGCGATAATTATCGAATTATTAATCCTGCAGGAAAGAACCCAAATGCACGACATACGCATCATTTAAGAACACGTATGGCCACCGTTCGCGAGTTCATCATAAAGTAAAACACGGGGCCACCGACCCCGAGTACACGTCCCCTTGCGACCGTTTAACAACGCGCCCAAGGCTTAACCCATGTACTCTCCAACGGTCCTCAACCCGTGCAACCACCGTGCCAAACACATCACCTGCGGGTCGGTGAGATATCCGGCTCACTTTACAACTTACAAGCTACATAGGTTTACCAATCCCCATAAGAAAGGTATGCAAGTGGTACACAACTCAAACTTGTTCGCGGAGCCACAATTGGGTGTTCTCAATTTTAACCAAATTCATCATGTTCACATTCAGTCATAAGCCATGAGTGAGATCCCCAAATCTATCGTTGACTCCAAAAACATAGCTTAGCACTTCTAACGAGGATATGACACATAAGCGACATAGGACGTATAGGAATTTATGCATGTGGATTTCCAATCAACGCCTAAAACTTAAATGCACATTCATCATCCTTAATATAGTGATAAAAGAAAGACATTTCAAATAATAGGAATGCACCGGGGCTTGCCTTGAGAGTGATCGAAGTTAGCACTAGCCTCACAAGCGTTGAGCGTGGCAATAGCTTCTTCCGGCGGGATCAATTCGGCGTCGTCACCTAAGGAATGAAACGCAATGCATGAGTCACATGAATACAAGGTCGATGATGCTGGTGATGCATGTGTGCTGTTTTTGTAAAGATTCATATGAATATGTAATTCAAAAGTTTGGTTTCCTCAAATCCTAGCAATCATGAGCATGCCTCTTGTTTTCTTTTACGGAAGTCAAAATACATGAACAAGCATAGTCATACCAATACATGGGTAATGACTTGATTTCATAGACATGAGTGCTGTGGTTATTGTAGGTCCAGCACTAACATTTTAACAAGCTTCTAATAATACAAACGAAGGAACATAGGTTTATGTGTGTTAACATCACATGCGATGACGGTTTCCTTTTAAGATAGGAATTTGATCTCAAAATTCATACATACACAAAATATATGAAACCTTTTGACTAAACCTGCCATGAGGTGCTAGGGGACATGGTGAACAGTGAAAAGTACAGAACCATGCATGAACATAATTTTTAGTGACATAAAACTATTTACACATGTGCTGAAAACAACCTTTTAGGAATTTAGATCTAGGGTTTGCAAAATTAATACCTTAACATGCTCAAAAATTAACATGGACTTTCCTACACATGCACAGTGCTAAGAGGAAATTAATTACCAAGTTTCATGCAAAAATAATTTACAGGGATTTAATTAAGAATTAAATACAGAGAATGCGAGAAATGCAATAACTTGAAAAATATGAAATGAAATGCAGATCTTCCAGTGCCAAAAATTCATGTGTGCCTGGGTGAAGATTTTGGCCAAGTGGCATTTAATTTGGATTTATAGTTTTAAAGTTATGGCTTAGTTAAGTTTTCAGGGGTTGACTTTTGTCATTTTTGTAAAAATATGAAAACATGTAGATCTGATGAGTTCATGTTGTTTTTATGAAAGTACAGGTGTTCTAGTTTCCAAAACATTTTAGTTTGAAATTTTTGGACGATTCAAACGCTAGATATGAATTTTTCAAACTTGAATGTAGTTCGGGTGTATTTACGAAAGTGCCACGGGTTCATTTTTAAAATGGGGCTGGGCCCGCGCGGCGGGGCCTCGCCGGATGCGGCCCGAGCTCGCCGGCGTTGGTGCCGTAGGGCGCTGCAGTGGGCCAGGGAGGATGGGAGAGGGCCTAGACCACGTGGCGCGACGCGGGGAACACGCGCGTGGGCTGCGAGGGGCCCGCGCGACGGCCGGAGCGCCGGCGACCACGGTGCGGCGGCGGGGCAGTACTTCGGCGGCGTCGCGCGCCGCGCACAGGGAACGAGAGGAGGTGCGACCTTGGGCAAAAGCTCCGCCTCACCTTGGGAACGACGGTGTCGGCGTGGGTGGCGATGAAAGGGACCGGAGGTGGGGGCTCGACGGAGACCCGCGGTGGCGACGGCGGCGGCGGCTCGATTCTCTCCCAAATTCACGGTCGCGGCTGCACGAGAGAGAGCCAGAGAGGGAGGGGTTTAGTAGGGGTGCCTGCGCACGCGTTTGGGGGAGGGTGGAGCCTTGCACGGACCGGGGAGCTTGCGGCGGCGACAATGGCGGCGGCGGCTCCCACTTTTCTTGCTGCGCTCGGGAGTGTGGAGAAAATTGGTGGGGCGACGGGGTGGGAAGCTGGACAGGGAGGTGAGGGAGTTGTCCGTGAGGCCGGGGAAGCGTTTAACCATTGTTTAGAGGGGCGGCGGGGGGTGGCGCGGGTGGCGGGCGGCGCCATTACTCCGGCGCTCGCTCGATTGGGCGCCGGGTACAGGTGGTTGGGGGGGCACGTTGGGGTGTGGAGAGTCATGGGACGGGCGGGAGCAGGCGCGCGCGTGCCGGGCGCAGGCGCGGGAGGCGGCGGACCGGCGGGCATGGCGCCATTGCCCGGTGGTTACTGTTGCTCGAGGTCCAGTTTGAATTTTGAATCTACAGTTTGGTATTTTGACTAAAATTCATACTTCTGTTGCTCCAAAATTAAAAGTAAAAATATGTAGAGCTTCCGCACGAAATGCTTTAATTTTCATCTTAAAGTTTGAAGTTCCAAAAGTGTTTCCAAAAATTCATACAAAATTCACAAACAGGGATGTTTCAGATTTGAATTTGAATTTTTGGGCATTCAAAACCTTGTTCAAAAATTTGGTAAAAATATTGTAAATTCATCTTTTTACATGAGCAATCCAGTGGTGCAAAAATCTAGGGGTGGTGTTTTTATAATTTTTGCACTTTGGTTAGTGCTAGGGTTTAGGGTTAGGTTTAACTAGATTTCCCCTTTTTCTTTTTATTTTTCTTTTCTTGCTTGGGTGATTAACATTAGTACCTCCTTAGTGCTGTGATTAGGGTGTTAATTACGTGATTAGCCTTAATCGTGACATGGGATGTCACATGTAGATTCTGTTTGGACAACTAGACCATATTGAATGAATTCTAAGGGCAAGAACAATGCTTATTACCGACTTGAGAAAAACGTATGGGTCGTTGTTGGAAATTTGTAATGCTTAAGATTTTTTTTATAATATGTGGGACCTAGCAAATAAAAAGAAAAAAAAATCCACTACAGCAACTACCCTAGGTAAAATCGCTCTCATCATGATTTTCTTTTTATAGAGAAGCTCAACATTTTGCGAAAAAACCGACAAACTCCAACATGGCACTATTAGACCTGTTGGCATTGTTAACCATGCTAGTGACTACTGAAACTACTCTAGGTAGAAGAGTCCAAACACATGGGGAAAAGGCAACCAAAATCGACTTCATTATTTTTTCTTATTTTCACAAAATTTTGTACATTAAAATTAAAATGTTGGTAGAACATCTCGGAACTTGAGACACTAACTAAGAAGCATATAAAAAGCAAAGCCATCAATTCCACTATTCTCTTCAGCGAGTACTAGAAAGAGAGATGGGATAGACGACGATAGATAGAAATGATATTGAATTTCTTAGTTTGCGGATAAATATTAAAGCGTAGACATTACTTCATACATAGAATAAAAAAATTTATTTGAGAAAGATATTACGTTAGTTTCAATGTATAGTTTTATCTCACACTTACGAAGAGTGCCATATCAGATTTAAATATTTAGTTTAGTGGATGAAATAGTCTCTTTCAATGCACAATTTCATCTCACACTTACCAAGATTGTCACATCAGATTTGAAGATTTAATTTGGTGGGTGAAATAGTCTCTCTCAATGCATGGTTTCATCTCACGGTTTTATAGACAAGTTGTAGCATTAAATTAACATCTAGTTGTTACAATAAGATTAGAAGATTAGTCAAAATATGTTGGACTGAAACTTTATATTCTCAATAGGAGTTTTCTTGAAGTTTCATACATATGAAATAATGTAAAATGAGTTTCATTGCTCTATTTC
Source organism: Chloris gayana (assembly GCA_031894775.1). Classification (NCBI taxonomy): domain Eukaryota; kingdom Viridiplantae; phylum Streptophyta; class Magnoliopsida; order Poales; family Poaceae; genus Chloris; species Chloris gayana. Next base: position 642,144 of record JAUNZO010000794.1, read on the forward strand.
ATATTAATTACACTACCGCCAACCTTTTTGACGATGTGTCACCTTACTCACAAATAAAACACCCATCGAAACTTCTTACTTCATATATGATAATTATTAATACAATTGACAACTCTCTTTGTATTATATCTCTTTGATCGTTTTCTCTTAATTGCACCAACTATAAAGAGAAAACCTATCCTCAATGATCCTTTGTGGGAAAATCCATTATAACCTTATCAGATTCGTCTCGTGAATTAGTCTAGAGGTCTCTAATTTATTTTATAATTAACCTTTATTTAATACTTCTAAATAGTAAGAATCTTTTTGATGTGACAACAATAAAGTTTAGACCCTAGAAAATGAGCAAACACTTTTATTTATTTTAATCAATTTAATGACAAGTCCTTTTGACATATTGGTGCTAATTTTCGAGATGAATCTAATGAGCTTAATTAATCTATATTTTGATAAAGTGATGATATAGTAGCCGTCTTCTAATCATGACTTAATTACATTATTAGATTCATCTCGTAAATTAGTCTAGAGATCTGTAATTTATTTTATAATTAAACTTTATTTAATACTTTTAAATAGTAAGATTCTTTTTGATGCAACAGGTATAAAGTTTAGACCCTATAAAGTCTGAAGAAATTTTATCTATAAAAAGAAAACCTATCCTTAATGATCCTTTGTGGGAACACACATTATATAATTACACAAAGTCTGAAGAAATTTTATTCACACCTGTGTTGATGCCGCTAGGAAATAAATAAAACATTATAATAAAATGTTTTAAAACTTATCAACGAAGCCATGAGACTATCGTAAAATAGAGTGGAGAGGGAGGTTGCAGCAAGAGGAAATTTTAATTTTATTTGTTGGAACTTTTGGTATAATGATGAAATGGGTGGAACAATCGATTTTAGTTGGTACAATATTATATTCATATACTTTTTTTAACAGAATCTCTTTATCAAGGGCAGACCATTTTTTCGTGGGCTGAAGCGGGCTGACCTTCCTGGACCGTCGACGGGCCCCCAGTTCAGCAGAAGCTCTATCTCAAGTCCCAACTCCAAGGAGACCCAGTCCAGGAGTCCAGGGTGATCACGGCGGCGAGGCGGAGCATTGCGCGGCGCCGCGGACGAGGCAACTAGGGCACAGGGGAGCACGAGCCAGCGGAGAGGGGACGCACTGCTGTCCCCCCAGTCAGTGCAGACCGCAGCCTGTGCCGCGAGGTATTGTTTCGACTCCTGATTTCGCTCTTAATAGCTCTCACCTAAGCTTTCCTTCTTTTTTTTTTTTGGGTATGGAGTCTAACTAGAGCTCTTCTAAGCCTATTTACGATTGAATTTTAGGACTGGTGTTGTTTGAATTTTTGAACTGCCTGTTTGAAATTTGAATTCCTAGCTAATCCCAAAATTACCGCATGGCCGTGAATAATACGCTTACGCTCTCGATTTCAGAGATATTAATTGTGCATCATATTACGAGTGGTGTCCGTGTTGCTAGCCTGTTGCCACATTAAGTGCTCATTTCGTAGATCGGGCAGTGGAGGAGGAACAGCCGTGTCAGATTATTTTTTAGGTCAGTCTGGAGATGTTTTGTGTAGGCATGGAATTCACTTATAGAGGAAATATATATTATTAACAATATGACAGGTTCATCTGAGCTGATCGTCGTCTGAGCTGTTAGTTCGGCAAGATGAAGTGGTGTACTAGCTGTCTTGATTACATGAACTGCATTGAGGACCAGGATATCCACATGACGTGAGTCTGCCCCCTCCCTATTTTTAATTCATCTATCTATGTAAAATTGCCCATAAGAATTGTTGTCAACTGGATCATATTGATCACTGTAACATTTTTTTCCAGTAGATAAGATGGATTTCCACAGGAAAGTTTTTGAGCTATTAGCCCATGTTTTCTGATATGCCATTTTCCCATGTTTTGTTATCAGAATCTGTGCTTTGTGTGGGAAGGTTATTGATGATACCTATTATGATCAGGAGCCTAACTTTATCAAGGGTCCAGATGGCCATGTTAGTTTCACCCCTGTGCATAGTTACATAGCTTTTTCTCATTTCGGTCGTTACCAAATTCTTAGGATGATTTTTTTTTTTGAGATTTGCAGGCCCGCATAGATGGACAAACAGTGAAAAGCGTGGATAGTGGGTATTCGTTGTCCCATGAGAGGACCATTGAAAAAGGTATAGATTTTAGGGAACTTATCATGCCCGTCTTACCATTCTGTGAACTTATACTTTTCTTTATTTGTCAGGAAAACATGAGATTGAAGAGCTCGTCAGAAACTTATGCGTTAGTGGGGGTGATACTATCATTAACATTGCTCATCATTATTATAAAGTACATATTTGTAATATCAGTACATATTCATATTTTTGAAGAATATTGCTACACCATTATATTACTATATGTCTGCTTTCTGGAATGTAGTTAGCAGTTGACTGTAATTTTACAAGGGGTCGTCGAACGACATATGTTGCTGCTGCTTGTCTTTACATTGCCTGCCGGTATGCTTCTTTCGAATCACTCTCTGTCATGCTTTATTGGAAGTTTTATTATCCATTATTATCACTTCTGTTAAAAAAATCAGATAAGCTGTCCATCTGTGCTGCCGATAGCTTCTTTCCAATCACTCTCTTTGTCATGGCTTATTGAAAGCTTTATTATCCATTATTATTACTTCTGTTAAAAATTAGATAAGTTATCTGTGTGAAACTGTATACTCGTGATGCAATTTTTCCTTTATTTTTTATGCACTTTCTAATTAGATAAGTTCATGCCCACAGAAATACATATGACTTGCATAGCCATCAATTTCATCTGAATGCTCTGTTTCATAAGTTTTTGCTTCGCCTGGTCAACCAACAAGTTCCAGATTCACTTGCTCCTCACTTAAAGGCTGTATGGATCGTTTTACACTAATTCAAATTTTACCTACCTTCTTTTCTAGGCAAAGTGAAAAACCCTATCTTCTCATAGACTTCTCTGAATATCTGCAGATAAGTGTGTGAGTATCCCTATCTTCAGAACAATATCTCCTTGGCCCTCTATCTAGTTGCCTCTGTGAAGAATTTCATTTGGATTTTGTTTCAGCTATGCCATAGGTGCTGTTTTCCTCCAGCTTTGCCAAGTTTTGCTACTTGCAGAGCATCCAGTTTTCCAGAAACTCATAGATCCCACCCTTTTCATCCTGCGTTTTACCGAATGTAAGTGAAAAGCATAACATGTTGTAGTCAAATACATTGCATATGGTATTATAGTATGACTCCTCTGTACTTTGATCCTATTTGAATGTCGCTTGTTCAAAGGCGGAATGGACAGAGATGAACTGAGGTTAGGACGTTAATTAGATTGTATCTTTTTTGTCGGTCTCATTTTTTCCTTATTTTTTCTCGAAAACACAGGAGAGCTGCGTATCTTTGTATTTAAAGAGAGGAGAAAACGGTCCCGTACGATAGTGCCACCTCACTCTGGACCGAGCTATGAGGGGCAACTTACATAGAAAAGGTTTATCCTTATAAGACACACACTGGGCAAGGCCTGACCAACTCCTAAACAACCGACTAACATGGCTCTAAAACACTACCTAACTCAAGTGCTCGTAGGCCCCGAGCTCCAGCGAGGCACCACAGGTGATGTTCGTCCTTGAAAGCCCGTAGAGTGTTGTTCATGCTTGGACTAGCTCCCTTAAAAACGCACAAGTTGCGATGCTTCCAAAGCAACCGTGCGCCCAAGATGATAAGGGAGTTCAATCCTTTTCTCTGCTCGTTCTGAACTCTCTTGACTGCCCTCCTCCACCAAGAACAAAGGAGAGTTCATCTCGATCCGGAATACATCATTGCAGCCCCCATTGTTGGAAAATTTTGAACCAGAATTCCCGGGCAAAGACACAAGATGTTAACAAATGTTGGACATCTTCATCACACTGATCACACAACGGACATTGACGCGGATGTGACAGGCCACGCCTGGCGAGCCGATCAGCCGTCCAACATCGGTTCCGGATTGCTAGCTAGAGAGAGACTTTACATTTGGCCGGGGCCCAGGATTTCCATAGCCTTCTCCATGGCTCGAACACCACCTTTCCATCCAAGAAGGCATTGTAGGCAGATTTGGACGACTATTTGCCGGAGGCATAAAAACCCAAACATGGTTGTCATCATGCGCGTGGAGAGCCACCTCATGAATTACATCCCATAGCTGAAAGTATTCAAATAATCGGATCATCGACAAGCCTCCCTCAATATCTCGCGGCCAGCTATGATCAAGAAGAGCCTCGGCTACGGTGCGTGTACCCCTGGTCTTTGCGGGTATGGAGGCCATGACCACTGGTGCAAGCTCTGAAATGGTACAGCCAAAAAGCCACTTATCATTCCAAAATAAAGTGTTGGTACCGCTGCCCACCTGACTGTCAATGGCAATTGAGAAGAGAGCTTTCACATTATTATGTGTAGGAATATCCAGCCCCCTCCAAGGCTTATTAAAATCTGTTTTCATTGCCCATAACCATTGAATTTGCAAGGACCAAGCCATAATTTCCAGATTGAGAATCCCCAGACCTCCATACTCTAGTGGTAAACATACCTTCTCCCATGAAACTAAACATGAGAAACCATTTGCCTGTTTCCTGCCTTGCCAAATAAAATCCCTCCACATCTTATCGATTGCCTTGACAAACTGCACCCAAGTGGCACGCCCAGCCAAATTCATTAGAGAGGCCTTCCAACTTGGGAGCTTCTCTCCTATTTTTTCAATCCAAGGTAGAGATCCAATTTTCTGTCCGAAATAGGAAGACCCAAGTAGGTACAAGGAAAATCCGCCGTTGTGCAAGGCATGGTTGTACGTACCTCATCAATTTGTTCCATTTTTTCCATATTATCAAGCATAACTTTGCCTCCGGACCATGTTGATTTTAGAAACCTGTTCGATATGCACCTAAGCATGTTTTTTCAGTTCCCACTATACTGTAGTGCACCTTTCTTTTTAACAGCACATATATTGGGTAGCCTTAGTTGCCTGAGGGAACTTTACTTCCATAATCTGGTCTCCAATAAAGCCTAGAACTCTAGAATTTATCAATTGATTAAGAGGGGAAGGTCACAGCAAAAACGTTACTTAGTGCCTGGACCTATGCTAGTAGGACCTAAGAGGGGAAGGTCTAGAATTCTAGAATTTATCAATTGATTAGTAACTTTGTTTGCTGTATTACTCATCAATCTCAGATATCGGTTCTTCTAGTCTTTAGTCGGTAATGCCTACTTTAACGGAATGGTACAAGTACCTCCAACTCCAAGTATGTTAAACTCGCAAATAACCCTCTACAAGCCCTTTTGCTACATTTTCTACCCACAACTCTGCATCTAGTGAAAAGAACCAATCAGGAAATTTATCTGATGTCTGGTTTGCATACTTTTCATGATTTAACCGCTTAGGTTCTCGAGGTAAGATGATAGTGTCTTAAACTGGGTTGGGGGAAGAGTTTAACCGTCCATTGGAGCCTAGCACTAGAACATTACACGAGTCCCAGAAGACAGACCGTCCCATCAATCTTAACCAACTGTCAAAAGAGCTCGCTACCCGCTGGTGAAGGTACGGATCTTCCGGAAGCCATGGGTGCCGTAATAACTCTCAATCATGAAAATTTTCATCACCTGCCCATCCACGAGCACAAAACCTTCGTAGATAATGAACCCCACCTACCTCGAACTCGGTGTTGGTGGTGTCTACCTGTCATGGCGCAGCCCACGGTAGTGCCCACCTATTCTCGAGCCGTGGCCATGCTGATGCTACCCTGCTGAATGCTGCATAGGCATTGTGCTGCCCTTGATCCGTGGTATAACGCCCATAATACAAGCATTGACTATCAATCTTTTATCCATAGAAAGTTGCTTGTAGGCCTTGCAAGTAGTATTGAGTCAAGCTAGCTTTCTCTTTTGACATTCATTACCAGTTTCTCTTACAAGATACTGTATCCGATTGTAGGTTTGGGGGTAAAAAGGGATAAAGTTAAAGCTGTCTCAAACACAGCTATACAGATTGTAGCTTCCATGAAGAGAGACTGGATGCAGGCAAGCACATCGTTCATGTACATGTTTTTCTTTTGATGTTGTAATAGGCTGTTAGATTATCAATACTGTGTTAGCAATCCAGACTGCAATCTGTATCATTTTTTAGGTATTCATCAATAATTATAGGTACCAAGAAAACATGACTACAAATTGACTTGGGTACAAAAATGAGAAAATAGGTGTGATATTTCAGTTTTTTTTTAAATACGGAGAGCTACGTATCAGCTACGTATCTTTAGTAATATGGAAGAAATAACTAATGAACACATTAAAAGGATGACCTTAATAAAACTCGTGCTTAGGTTTGCAAGAGGGGTCAGATTAGGATTAGCAAGTAGTTGTTTCATCTGATTAAAGATATAGAGCTGATGAGGCTGCCCTCCCCCTCTCATTCTTTTTGTATGTAATAGTCAAAGTGTTAAGTTTGTTCACGATATATTCACATGATTTTATTACATTGGCATTGTGGAAGATATGCATCAGAACATATTCCTTTTGACAATAGATTAGTATTAAATATTTTGACCTCTGTTGCAGACTGGGAGAAAGCCTAGTGGAATATGTGGTGCGGCATTGTATATTTCTGCACTCTCGCATGGGCTTGATTACAGCAAAGGGGATATTGTAAGGATGGATCCATTAGACATATTCATTCAACAGTTATCATGCCTATATACATAATGCACACACATAATTTTATGTGTACGATTCATTGTCCGTAGAATGGCATCACTCATGTGCAATTTGTTTCAGGTTGCTGTTGTACATGTTTGTGAGGCTACTCTAACTAAGAGATTGATAGAGTTTGAAAATACAGATTCTGGTGGACTAACGGTATGCATCTGCATTCCTGAAATACCGAAATTGAAGATTGCTATGATTTACATATCAAAGGGAAATTCCATGCAACCAGCACACAATTAGCCAATTACTACTGGCATACTGCACATATGAAGCATATATGAGTTTATACAATAACTGGATATCTTAACAAGGGACCTGATTCCAATTTTGGAAAACTACTACATCCTTACCGGTATTACCATTGACCAGTTTTGGTGGATGTAGTTTTGGTTTGTTCACTTTTTAGCTTCATCAGTTCCAGACTGGCTCGGAGATGAAACTACTATTGCTTAGTTAAATGCAAGTAACATCCCGTCTGAATGAAAACAATTTAATTTATGCCCAAAAATGCCTCTTCTTATCTGTATATGCATGAGTTATGAATACAAGATTAGCATATCTCCCTAAACACCTTGTGCTTTCTTACACCACATTTGTGATCTCTTAGCATGAGATGTAAGCTACTCTCAGTTTAGATGGTCTATGCTTATGGAGTGTACATGATGTTTCATGGTGGTTGGTGTATGAATAGTAGTCATATTCATTATGGGGGAATTAGGTCCAAATAAATACATGTATATGTGTGGACAAATATGCACAAAACCCCTTATATAATGGGGGAGATACAAGAATACACATACATTTAACAGTTGGGAGGATCAGTAATAAAAGTGTTCGGCTGCATTTCCCTGTTAATAACAATTGTTTAACATGTTTTTAAAATAATTTCTACTGAGATATGGCGTCACTGATATATTCAACTCTGGGTGCTAGATTGAAGAATTTGAAAGGCTTGATGATTTTAGTAAAGGGCCTGTTTTGAAACATTCATCCAAGTCCAGAGGAATCCTTTGCAAGCACAAGGGTGAAGGTGCTGATTATTTTGCTCATGGACTATGTAAAGAGTGTTACGACGAAGTAAAGCACATATTCTATGCACAGAATTTATGTTTTAAATATGATTCTTTGTTCAGTATTGACATTTATCTGTGGTTTAATAGTTTACTAAATTGTCGGGTGGATTAGAGGGTGGTGCTGACCCTCCTGCTTTCCAACGAGCTGAAAGAAAGAGGCTTGAAACTGCTAAAAGGGCTGAAGATGCTGGTGTAATCAAGGATGCAGGGAAATCATTTTGTGACACATCTGACTCTGATGTTGAAAATAGCATCAGGACTCCTAGGAAGGTAATCTCTAGAATAATCCTTGCTATAGTCACAATGGAATCCTCTATAGAAGCATGGTGATAAGCTTTACCTCTAGAAATATGTTATAGTTCTTCGCATGGATCATTTTATCTGTAGAAAAATATAGTTTTTACACAAAAGTGAGATTGAATATCGTGAGCCATGTAAACATATTTGAGTTCCCCTGTTGGTGCTGTAATCTACATACTGTGCATTTAACATGCAAAAGCTATTTCTGTTGATGAACATTTAAGTTTGCAACAAACCCATCTATATCTGTTTCTCATTTTTTAGCTCGCTTTTTTTTTTCTTCTCTTGAACCTCTAATTGTCCATGATTACTTTCCAGGAAGATGTAAATGACTCTGTACAGTCCAAGGATCCTGATGCAGGTCCGTTACTCCCTAGGTTATCACATAAAAAATAACTTCTAGTTCTATTTTGATCCTCATTAAACTGATTGTTCTTTCTCTATTGCACCCCTTAGGCAAATCTTTTGGGGGTGATCTTCATCCTGAAAGTCTTTCTGATATTGATGATGTGGAGGTATTTTGCCGATGAGATATTTTGATAAGATTCTCAAGATTAGGTTTCGCACTCCAGTGTTCAACTGACGACCAGATGGGCCTTTGCGATTTACAGAAATGCTATTTCTTACTTTTGTAGGTTCAGGGATACCTTCACAATGAGGAAGAGACACAATATAAAAAGGTTATTTGGGAGGAAATTAACAAAGAATACCTTGAGGTAATTATGATTTATAAACTTATGTTAGCTCAATCTTTGTTCTGTGGTTTCTCGTCCTGACCAGTGGGTTTAACTTTTTGCTTGTGGCTTCTACAGGAGCAAGCAGCAAAGGAAGCTTTGGCAGCTGAATTGGAAGCTAGAGGTGTGGTTGTGGAGGAAGTAAAGAAAAAGGTAAGAAATGTTCATTGCACAATCAGTGGATCTAACTTTTGGCTTACGAGTTAGCAATGGGTATTGAATGTAGAAGCGAAGACGTAATGAAGACACTAATGACTTAACACCTGCTGAAACACCAGCAGATGCAACACATGACTTATTGAAACGGAAGGTAATGACCTTATCCCAGAACACCAGCATTCTAAGGGTGTGTTTGGTTGGGCTGTGGCTGTGGCAAAAGCTGCTGTGGGCTTTGGGCTGTGGAAAAAGCAGCTGTGGGTTATGAGCTGTGAAAAAGCTGAAAGCCGTTTGGTAAAACAGCTGTGGCTTTTCAAAATTTACTAGCAGACCCTACTTATCATCATATATACCATCATATACACGTACATATATACATACAAATATATGTATAATACATTTTATATTGACATATTTATTTATATCATATATATAATATAACATATATACATGTATATAAATAAATAGATAAATATATATATACACATATATATATGAATAAAAAAATATTTATACATATAAACATATATATATAAGATATATATAAATAAATAAGTAAACACACAATATTTATATAAGATATATGTATATAAATAAATAAAAGTCATATATGTATATATACATACATATACATATGTAGGTAATTTTTTCAAACTTGTGAAAGCCAAAGCCTGAAAAAGCACCTCCACATCTGCTTTCAAAAATGAACTAGCAAAAAGCTGCTTTTGGCTTTGGCTTTTGTTGGCAGCCAACCCCTTTGGTTGGGCTACTGGCTTTTGAAAAAGCCAAAGCCAGAAAAAGCCCAACCAAACACACCCTAATTGTGTTCGGTATGTGAGCATTGTAGTGACATTTTGACTTTATTGTTTACACTAAGAAAATATATACTATGTTGTGTATCTTCTTGCAGAATCCTGGGTCAAAGATTAACGTGGAGGCTCTTCACAAATTATACAGTGTATGCTTTCTTTGTTTACAGTTTATATCTTTGTATTATTTTGGCAAAGAAAATAAAGTTGTGATGTGGTCATTTGGATGAATTGTTTTTTCCTAGCAATCTGAGCTGTTTCCTTCAACAGCTCATTAATGCTTCCACCAGATTATAAAAAATCCATCCCATTGGGGATTCAACCCAGGACTTGGGACGTGCTACTTAGCCACCTTACCACTGAAGTAAAGGCCCTTTGGCCTTCCACCAGATTACAAAGCTTTGTATTGTCTTTTGAGATTTTATATTTTGTTCCTAAGTGGAGCTTAATGTTTCTACTTATCATCTAGTTTTGAGCATTCATTTGGTAAATGTTCGGGGAGTTAAAACTGATAAAATCAGTTTACAGTTTCTTGGTACTCCATAAGAGTTATAGCTTGATCTCCTGAAATCATTTCATTTGACTCTTGTCAACGATGGTTGGTTCTGCTAACAGACAGAAGATGGTAATGGTTATGCAAACAACAAACATGAGATGGACTCTGGTGGGGAATTTGCAGAGGACAATGATGATGGTGAAGCATTTGATCATGGTTACGACTATGCTGGCTATGGTGATGATGGTGGTGGAGGCGACAATGACTTTGATCCTTTTGATTTCTTGTAACTGACGATGACAATTCTTCTTGTATTAAGCTTGTGTTAGTGGATAATTTCATTTCATTTATAACTGATATAAGTTTTGATACAAAATATTAGTTGCCACATGCACACTAGTTTGGAAAATTTGACTAAGTCAAAATGATGTGGTTTTAAAATATTGGACAAGTTTCTACATCTATGCAGGTAATATAGAGGGACTACCTGATTTGCTTTTGGTCTGTGCTGTAAAAGGAGGAACTTAATTAAAGTAGGGACGATGTGGTAACAATTGCAACGATTTTTGTCAACGGTGAATGGAACTTACTCCGCGTGCACACATTACCTTGCTCATGGCAGGTGACCGCACGCACAGCCAACTTATGACCGCTGAACCTCCTCTTTTCAAGTCAACAGCAGTTATATGCACTTCCAGTAGGTACGAAACAGGTTGCCCCTTTCCTTCCTCTTAAGCTCCGCGATTTCAGCCGGTTAACAGCCGTGCATAGCCGTACGGCCGTGGACGCGTTTATATACGAGTTGTATACTTAGTACTCCTCCATCTGTCTCAAAATACAAGAATTTGAAGCATTCATTTTTTTTACAATGTAACTATTTCTAGAGATAACATAAAATCTAATGAGTTGGTAGATGGGTGCAGGAATTTATAAGGTAATATACAAATGAGGGATATAAATAATTTATATAAAACTAGTCTCTGCATTACGTACATTCATGAGCAACTGAGTACCTGTTTAAATAACTAAATTAAAGTTTGCACGTTAAGCTTGTCCGTTCTTCAATTCTTGAACTCGGACAACGGAGGGAGTAATGTACAATCATGCATTGTCACATGCCACACATAGGCTGACTCCAACGAGTGACTCGTATGGAGACTCAAACTCAAAATGGATCTTAAGAGGTGAAAAATGCCTCCACCGGAATACCCAATGACCATATCCATTATCGAGATAGTGTGATTCGTGACCCACAAATGAAACACGTCCCTGTGATCAAGCGCTCCATCCGTACGTGCGGCGCGGCCGGCAGGGCGGCCGTCAGAGCTCCCACGGCCTCCAACTCGAGCTTGTGGGCCGCCGCATCCCCTCCCAGATGCGCGCACCCAGCAGTGCAGCCATCTGAGCTCCGACTGCTCGAGCTCGAGGGCCGCCGCATCCCAGAGCACGCGAGCGCATCCGGCGGCCGGGTGCAGCCGCCTGAGGTCCAACCAGAGCTCTCGATGCGCCGGAGATTCAGCCGGCTGAGCTCCCCGCCTGAGCTCGAAGCACTGGGCCAACGACCACGTACCTCATTTTCAGGCTTCTTTGATCCCGTCCCTTTGATACTGTGATCACCCATTTATTCATTTGTGTCTTTAATTTGAGGCTCCACCGTTGGAGATAGCCTAAAGTTCGTACTATTTCTTATTATGAACTTCTGAGTTCGTAACTTGCTCTCAAAACTTTAATTAGGCTAACTGAAATACGCTTGCCTCTATTATAGTTTTTTGGTCTTGATCCGATAGGAAGTAACATACGAATAGGATAGAAACGAATAAGGAAAATAGAAGATTAGAAAACATAGGATCTGTTACACTGTCAGTTGAGAACCATATAAGATATAGGACCGTGCTAGGAGTACGAGATACGAAGTGCGTACGAAGTTAATCGGGTCATACGTTTTAATCCCCTCGGTTGGGCCCACATCATCGTTATCTGCTGCTGCTTCCCCTAAATTTCCTCCTTCCTCGTTTCCTCAACTGCAAAATCCCCAACACATAGGAAGTAGGCTCCTGATGATGAATTGCATCACGATAGGAAATATGCTAAAAAGAGTGGTAGCAGAGTAGGCGGCAGGAGAGTAGCAATCAGGACGTCAACGGACACGACTGCCACGTCTAATAGACAGCTCAGGCGAAGACTCCTCGGAGGAGGAAGTCTCAACAGAAGAAGGCAAATGAGAATCCTTGGAGCAGGAAGTCTCGGCGGAAGAAGGCAAATGAGTCACATCGGTTGGTGGTGTTGAGCAGAAGAGACACGATGAGTATAGACATGTATCATCGAAGGCTTGACCGAGTAGTCACGCTCCGAGGAAGGCGAGAGAAGACAAGGAATCACAAAGTGGAGCCAAAGAAGATGGTGGTGGATGAGGCACAATGTAGGTGCTGACCGGAGAGGCATCGAGCAAAGTCAAGAAAGCAAGAGGATCGACCAAGGACTCGTAGAGGTATCCAAGGAGGGACGAGGATAGTAAGGGCTCGTCGAAAACGACATCACAAGACACTCTCGTACCACGAGCAATAGGATCCCAACAACGATAACCCTTATGCTTAGCATTATAGCATAAGAAACCGCATCGAACAGATCGAGCACTTAACGACTTTGTGCGCTCCCGGGACGGAAGAAGCACATACCACACACAACCAAAGAGGCAAAGAGCGGAGTAATCCACTTGTCTTGTCAAGAAGATGCTCAAAGGGGATCCCATCCCGAAGGGTAGATGAGGGCTGAATGTTCACCAAATCATTGGCTGTAGAGATAGCACCATTCCGAGTATGAGCACCGGGCAAGAAAGTTGAGCAAGAGTACCGTTGGCTATGGGGAGGCTACACTAACACAAATAGAAACAAAAAGCCCAAAGAACAAGAACTACTTTGGTTATATATCACGAGATTACCTCTAGACGGACTCGAAACGAGATGTCGACGGCGCGTGAGTGTAGTCGTTCAAGGCCTTCTCCCCATGTGATCATGGCTAGTCCTTGTACAATAGGTGTGGCACCTCCAAGGTATCCACACATATAGTGGTGAAAGTGTCGCTAACCGTACTACTAGGGTTGTGGCGGGCGTCGAATCGATCAAGGTTTCATGTGCCCCTGCCCCTCCTTTTGTAGACCCCTGTATGCACTCACTAATGGGCTTCCAAACCTAGGCCCATTAGTGTACTAATTCGGATCAGATCCTCATTAGGCTTTCAGCCCCTTAAGTGTGCGACCCTGTGGGCTCACGTGTGCGTGGACATGACCCGAGTACTCCTACTCAGCCAATAGTTGACATCGCCCTTTAGCAAGACGTGATAACTCCCAAACACACGCAAGTATCATATAGACGAGCCACCACAATTCCATATACATGCTATTTCGTTTGCCTTATGATATTTGGTCGAGCTCTCAACTCACCACTCTTTCTCGATATTGTGATCCGGAATCCTTGGTTCACTCTTAACCCTAGCACGACCATGCATTTCTTGACCTGGCCACTCGATGGGCCAAAGATATCTCTCTCAAGTAGAGAGGAGCAAATCCCGTCTTGACCGATCACGCCTCACAACATGCTGCATGACAAACCCGACAACAACCTTTATAACTACCCAATTATGGTGTAGTGTTTGATAGCTCCTAAGTAGGTCGATTCACATATTGAGTACATGCAACGAGTCTCGGGTCTAAGGACAAAGCATATACATTGTGTAATAAATTGGGTCTATCCCGCAACATGTCATACAAGCGCCCACACCATTAGTTCGACATCTCCATGTCCATGACTTGTGAAACATAGCCATCAACTAATGCATGTACTAGTCTAATATTCATATGTGTCCAAACATGAACTCCTACTAGGGACAATTTTTAGAATAACTATACAAGTAAAGAGTTTCACAAACCAATTCACATAATTGTCAATCAGTACAAGTTGCCTTTAAAGTGGATATTCAAGGAACACTCAATCATTCATATTGAGTACAATGAAATATGATCATCTCTATGATTACCTCCAGGGCATATTTTCAACAGCCTTTCACTTGCACAAGAGTTTAATTCATAAGATATCTAACACCCATAGCTCTTGTGTGCGCCTAATGGATTGGCAACATTCGGATCCATGTGTATCTTGCATATCTTGATATCACCCTGTCTCACAAATTCTCGTAAGAGATGATATTTCCGCAGTTCATGTTTGTTCATCTGGTGATCCCTTGGCTCCTTGGCCTGCACAATAATCCCATTGTTGTCACAATAGAGGTTCAATGGGCTAGACGCATTTGGAACCACGCCAAGCTCGATGAGGAACTTCCTCATCCAAACACCTTCCTTTGCAGCTTCCGAAGCCGCAATGTACTCGACTTCCATTGTAGAGTTGGACACTATGTCTTGTTTGGAACTCTTCCAACTCACAACACCACCATTCAATTCAAAAATAAAACCCGATTGTGACTTTGAATGATCTTGTTGGTTTGGAAGCTAGCATCGGTGTAACCTGTTCCACGTAGCTCCTCCTCACCTCCATAGACTAGGAACACGTCTTTAGTTTTATAAAGTACTTAAGAATGGTTTTCATAGCTATCCAATGATCTTCACCTGGATCAGATTGATATCAGCTCGTTGCACTTGGAGCATATGACACATCCGGGCGTGTACTTATCATTGCATACATGATAGAACCAATTGCTGAAGCATATTGAAAGTGCATCTAGCTCCCCTAGTGGGTTTTGGTGAATTAATGACGAACCACTTAAGGTACTAATGATATTTATGAGCATGTGAATAGTTGAAAGCATACAAAAAGTGAAAAAGAACGGCGAAGGACCCCTCCCCCCCCCCAAAATCACGTGACGCCTTTCGGAAGCCTTTTCTCATATGTAAAATAGTTTTTGATCTAATCTTGAGTATAGGCATGCTGTACTATCAAGGGGAATGTGAAATACTACATTGGAAGTGCCAAAAAGTCTACAAAAAAGTGCCAAAAACCTCGCAAACCGAGACCGCATCTAGGAAGTTCCTAGAGCTTACAGGAAGATCCTAGCTGAAGTTAGTTCCAAAAATCACGTCCCAAACCGAGACTGCTCGTAGGAAGCTCCCATATCATGTAGGAAGTTCTTAGCTCCATTTAGTCCCCAAACCGAGACTGCCTATAGGAAGCTCCTCGTATCCGTAGGAGGTTCCTACCTTGTCTTAGCTTCAAAAAATCGCTCCGCGCACGAAGTTCCTACGGACACTAGGAAGTTTCAAGAAGGCTATTTCAACACTATAACGACTAGTTTTTGGAGAATGGCTATTTACACCCCCAAGACCCAACGACCATATCCTCTCCTCCACCACGAAAAAAATACATTCTTTAGAGCCAAAACTCATCGCCCTCACTCCATCCAAGGATTCCACTCCAATATTTGAGCTAGGGTTAGTGAGTGAGCAAGATTGAAAGACTAAGAGCACCAATTTCATTCCCAAGAGCATTTGAGACACTTCCAAGGCTTGGTATTGCACTTGTTACTCCTTGGAGCTTGCTCCTAGACGGCTAGTGGCGCTTGGGAGCTCCCAACTTGTGTGGTGACGCCTTGAGAAGTTTTCTATTACCCATCCCGTAAGGAATTTGCTAGGGTAGAACTTGAGTTGGATCTTGGTGATCACTTGAGTGAAAAAAATGGTTGAAAGAGACCCGATCCTTGGTGGACCTCTCAACGGAGACGTAGAGTCCTTTATGGACTTGAACTTCAAGAACAAATCCTTGTCTCTGTGTGCTTTTACTTCTTGTTCTTGCTCTGTTCATGTTCTAGGGTTCATACTAGTGTTTTTGCTTAAATTGATTCGATCTAATCGTGTGCTCATTTCTAGTGTAAAGTAATCCGTAGATTTGCTTGTTGGTGCCCTTTGTAGTATTTTGATTCAAGTAGATTTTGCTAGAACTTGTTTAGATTTAAATTGTTGTAAATTTCGTGATTCGTAGGAACATCCTACTTTGTATAGGAAGTTCTTGTATTTAACTACGCATACCTTGAGTCTTAATTTGCAGAAATTTTTAGGATTGCCTAGTCACCAACCTCTAGGCAACTTTCAATTGGTATCGAGTGGCTCTTCTCATCAAGAGTCTAACCACTTGAGAAAAGATGTCGGGAGAATCGCCACAAGGGGTGGAGAATGATCCATCCAAGAAGGATGTGACCAACGTGGTCAATGAGGATGAAAACCCTTTTGGAGCTGATGGCAAGAAGAATCGAGCACTCAATACAACTTCAACTACGGTGACATGGCCAACATCAATGGAAGTAGTAGTGGAAGATTGCCTTGGTTTGATGGAAAAGATTTTAGTTGGTACAAGCATAGGATGAAGATGTACTTGATATTGGTCCACCAATTTAGGAAATTGTGGAAAAGGGAGAGTTGGAGGACAAGGCTAAGCCCACCATTATGGACAATGCCTACCTACACCGCAATGCTCAAGCGGTGTTAGCAATATTCTCTTTCTTGAGCCCCAAGGAGTACTCTAGAGTGTCCCAATTAGAGAACACTCAAGCTATATGAGAAAAGCTTGTTGTTGTGCATGAAGGAGTTGATGTAGTCAAGAAGTCAAGACTACAAGTGTTGAAGAATCAATTCAATTTCTTTGTGATGAAGAAAGGAGAGGAGCCTCAACATACACATGATAAACTCATGGATATAGTAAATGAGAGGAGGTCACTTGGTGATAAGGTGACCGATGAAGAAGTGAACTACAAGCTCATCATGTCACTTAGAGTGTGGAACTCCACACTTTGTACAATCATTGAGGAAAAGGAAGGATTTGAGAGGTTCTCTACGGATGAGGTGATTGGAAGGATTCTTGCTCACAAGAATCTTGATGATGACGGAAAGAGGGTGAATGTGCTCATAGGTGATGAGAGCACAAGCAAAAATGATGTGGCACTCAAGGCCAAGAAGAAGGAGGTTGTGAATGTTGATCAAATTGAGATTGAGGAAGACCTGAATAGCTTGCTCTATTTGTGAAGAAATTTGGAAAATTCATGATCAACAATGGATTCACCAAGAAAAGCTTTGACAAGGCCAAAACTAGAAGATCATAAAGGAAGTTCTACCATTGTCATGACCTGGGGCACCTCATAGCGGAGTGTCCCCGGCTCAATGGGAAGGAAGAAAAGAAGGAGAAGTTCATCAAGAAGAAGAACTTCAAGAAGCCATTCAAGGGGCAAGCACATATTGGTCAACAATGTGTCTCCGATGCTGATGATGAAAGAGGCATTGCCAACCTTGCCTATGGCCTCACCCCCACCAAGTCATCACTCTTCAACAACATCACCGATGATGAAGACAATGCACCAAGGTGCTTCATGGATAAAGAAAGCAAGGTACAATCTAAACCTCTTGTCAATTCTTCTAGCATTGATGATAATGAGGAGTTGGTGCAAATGTTAGGAAAAATGTAGGAGAACATCGAAGAAAGTGAGGAGATGGTGGATAAGCAAGAGAACATGCTTATCAAGAAGCTTGATGAGATCAAGGAGCTCAAAGCGCTCCTCGAACTAGAAAGGGAGAAGAATGGGGAGTTGACCAAGTGTCTTACAAAGGTCAACAAGTCAAGTACTAAACTTGAGAACACCAATGAAAGTGCATCTAGGCCCCTAATTATGGTTTTGAGTGATTGACGTCAATACAATTAAAAAGGACTAATATTCTAAATGAGCTTGTGCGCGAGTGCATAACTAAAATTCAATTGAGAGCAAAGAAACACAAAAAGGAAGTGGTCATACTCGCTCATACGTGCAAGATTTGAAAAATGGATCACTCATGCTCAAGATCAAGCTATGAAGCCTTTTATTTATGTCTTGAGTATAGGAAACACCGTACTATCAAGAGGGACACACAAGTATGAAGTGTGAAAAATGAAAGTGCTCAAAACTCATTCCAAACACAAAATATCATTTGGAGTCGGACATATCCGACTCACTCGGATATTGGACTCGGACTCCGGAGAGCTAGCCAAAGAAATTCCACATAGACTCGGACATATCCGACTCGGTCGGACAGAGAGTCGGACTCCGTAACCGTGACACACTTTTGAAACCCTAGGAGTCGGACAATCCGACTCGGTCGGATATATCCGACCCCACGAGGGTACTCGGACTTATCCGAGTTATGTCGGATTTAAGACTCGGACTCCGGAGCGAAATCCAATCTTTCGAAACCCTAGCGATCGGATGTATCCGACTCACTCGGACATATCCGAGTCGGATCCGAGCCAACGGCTCTTTTGAGTGCCCCGGCTATAAAAGTGGACCTCGTCCACTTTTGGCCGGTTGGCACTTCCCACACTCTCAAAAATACTCCCCAACTCACTCAAGCTCTCCTCTTCTTCAAGTTTGATTCCCCACTCCAATCCTTGGTGGATTTGTGAGAAGATTGAGGAGAAGATCGTTGAGCTTCATCTCCAACTCAAGAGCACTTGATTCTTTGCATCACCGGTACTTGTTGTGTTTGTTACTCTTGGGGATTCATCCCCTAGACGGTTAGGTGTTACCCGGCGAGCTCCCAAGCTTGTGGTTGAGACTCGGGTCGTTTGTATTGCCCCTCCCTTCGTGGAGCTTTGATTTAGTGGATTTTAAGCCGGCCTTTGTGGCGGCTTGACGAGGTTTAGGGTTGAGAGCAACCCGGTCCTTGGTGGACTCCTCAACGGAGACGTAGGCTTCTTGGTGGAGCTGAACTTCGGTGGAAAATCGTGTGTCTTTGTGTCTCTCTTTATTTCTTGCAAATAGATGTGCTATAGCTCTAAGGTGTTCTTGCTTAAATTCCTAGATTTACTTGCATAGGTGGCTTGCTTGCTTGTCCCCTTGTAGCCTTAGCTTTCTAGTGTCACTAGCTGGTTGCTTGTTGCTTTAATTCCGCGGATTTGTCCATCTTGACTCCCATTCCCCTTTCCGCACGAGGGAGTCGGATTTGTCCTACTCTAGTCGGATATTAGTCCATAGTCGGACTTATCCTACTATAGTCGGACATTTGAGTCGGACAAATCTTTCCTGCGTATTTAATTTGTTAAATTAAGTGATTTTCAGGATTATCGCCTATTCACCCCCCTCTAGGCGACTTTCAATTGGTATCGGAGCAGGTATCTTCGTTGAAGCCTCACCGCTTGAAGATTAAAGATGGCAAATGAGAAAGATGCAACGGTTAGTGGTAGTGGTGAAGCACCACCTAAGGTAACCGATGAAGGAAGGCATGAAAACTCACCGGGTGATGCTCGGAGAAGGAAGTGGAAAAGGAATTGCCAAGGATGGAAATGTGCCAAGTGCTTTGCCATTAAGCTACAACAAAACACCATACTCCTACAATGACGGAAGAGATGAGCATATTGGACAAGGGTCCGGTAGACTACCATATTTTGATGGTCAATACTTTGATCATTGGAAAACAAAGATGCTGCTACATTTGGACTCAATGCATCAAAATGTGAGAAGTGTAACTCAAAATGGATTCTTGTGGGAATGTAGAAGCAAGCCAACCGCACAAGACTTGTTCAATGTAAGATGCAATGTGGCGGCAGCTAGTGCTCTAGTATCCGCACTTAGTCCCGCCGAGTATGAGAAGGTAACCGGATTGGAGGATGCCCATCAAATTTGGTTGAAGCTTGAATTGGTTCATGAGGGCATTGATAGTGTGAAGGAGTCTAAGCTAGAAGGGCTTAGAGAAGAGTTTAACTACTTTGTTATGAGGTCGGATGAAGGGCCAAGGGAAGCCCATGATAGGATGATGAGGATAGTTAACATGAGAAGAGCACTTGGAGAGAAGGTGTTGGACTTGGATGTGAATAGAAGGTTACTACAAGCATTGCAAGCATGGGATGCAAACATAGTATCCAACATAAGGGACAAAGATGGCTTTAGATACTTTACCACCGATGAAGTGATTGGAAAGGTGCTTTCCCAAAAACAGCAAATTGATCAAGGGAATAGAATCAACGCTTTGCTTAGAGACAAGGAAAAGGCTAGTGGGAGCAAGAATGATTTGGCTCTCAACGCCGAACAAGAAAAGAAAAAGAAGGTGGTTGAGGAGAGTGATGATAATAGTGATGATGAGATGGCTCTCTTCGTGAAAAGATTCAACAAGCTCATGTCAAAGAGAAGCTTCAAGAAGGATGATCAAGACAAGAGCAAGTCAAGAAAGGCCAAAAACAAGTGCTACATTTGTGGAGACAAAGGTCACTTCATGGCGGAGTGTCCGGAAAACTACAAGAACAAGCAAAACAAGAAGGGTGACAAGAAGTACAAGAAGCATAGAAAGTACCGTCGGGGTGAAGCACACATTGGGCAAGAGTGGAACTCCGATGGATCATCTTCCTCCTCCGAGTCGGAATCCGATGAAGAAAAGGGAGGGATTGCTTCACTTGCAATAGGGCTAACACCGACCAACTCCTCCTTGTTTGGAAGCTTAACCGATGATGAAGATGACACCGGGCACAAGTGCATGATGGCCAAAGGCTCCAAGGAATACTCCTCCGGTGGCTCATCATGGGTGGTGGATAGTGGATGCACCAATCATATGACCGGAGACAAGAAAATGTTCGAGTCATTCGAGCCAAGCAAAGAAAGAAATGAATATATCACCTTTGGAGACAACGGAAAAGGCTATGTGTTGGGATATGGTAACATTCCTTTAACTTTTCCGCATTCACTTTCGAAGGTTATGCTTGTGGATAACGTTGACTTCAATTTGTTGTCTATCTCACAACTTTGTGGAATGGGCTACAATTGTTTGTTCAACGACAAGGGTGTGATTGTCTCAAGGAGAAGTGATGGCTCGATTGCTTTTGAGGGTGTGCTCAAAGGGAAGCTTTATGTCGTGGATTTTACCGCGGATAAAGCAAAACTTGACACATGCTTAGTTGCAAAGTCCGACATGGGATGGTTGTGGCATAGACGACTAGCCCATGTCGGTATGAGAAATCTTCACAAACTCCAAAAGGGCGGTCATATCCTTGGACTAACGGATGTTTGCTTTGAGAAAAATAAAATTTGTAGTGCATGCCAAGCCGGAAAACAAGTTGGAGCACCACACCCATCCAAGAACATAGTGACAACTACAAGACCATTGGAGATGCTTCACATGAATCTTTTTGGTCCCATCGCCTACATAAGCATTGGCGGTAACAAATATGGACTTGTTATTATTGATGATTATTCTCGCTTCACGTGGGTATTCTTTTTATGTGATAAAGGTGAAGTGAAAGATGTACTCAAGACATTCTTGAAAAGAGCACAAAATGAATTTGAAGTGAAGATCAAGGCCATAAGAAGCGACAACGGTACCGAGTTCAAGAACACTCAAGTTGAAGAGTACCTTGATGAAGAGGGCATCAAGCATGAGTTTTCGGCACCCTACACACCGCAACAAAATGGGGTGGCCGAAAGAAAGAACCGCACTCTCATAGAGATGGCAAGAACCATGCTTGATGAATACAAGACCTCCGATCGCTTTTGGGCCGAAGCAATCAACACCGCATGCCATGCCTCAAATCGGTTGTATCTCCATCGACTCTTGAGGAAAATGCCATACGAGCTACTAACCGGTAAAAAGCCTAACATCTCGTACTTTCGAGTTTTTGGGAGTAAATGTTTCATGCTCAACAAGAAACCCAAGACTTCAAAGTTCTCCCCTAAAGTTGATGAAGGTTTCTTGCTTGGGTATGGGTCAAATTGTCACGCCTATCGTGTCTTTAACAAAACCACCGGTTGCGTTGAAGTTTCACGGGACGTGACGTTTGACGAATCTAACGGCTCTCAAGGGGAGCAAGTTGTTATTAACAATGCAGATGTTGAGGCTCCTAGGGAAGCAATCAAAAGGATGGCACTTGGTGATGTGAGACCGCAAGAACCGCAAAATGATCAAGATCAACCTCCCCCTCAAGTCAAGACCAACCATGCACAAATCATGATCAAGTTGATCAAGATCAAGAGGTTGGCAATGAAGATCATGCTCAAGGACAAGATGATGAACCCATGTCGCATGATCAAGAGGTTGAACAAGACGGCGGTCAAACAAGCTCACATCCACCACACCCAAGAGTGCATCAAAGTGTGCAACGTGATCACCCCGTGGAACAAATTCTTGGTGACATAGAAAAGGGGTAATCACTCGTTCTCGTGTTTGCAATTTTTGTGAACATTACTCTTTTGTCTCTTCTTTGGAGCCATTTAGAGTAGAAGAAGCACTCGAGGACTCGGATTGGGTGATGGCCATGCAAGAGGAATTGAACAACTTCACAAGAAATGAAGTTTGGACATTAGAAGAAAGACCAAGAGGCAAGAATGTTGTGGGCACCAAGTGGGTGTTTCGCAATAAGCAAAATGAAGACGGTGTTGTGACAAGAAACAAAGCAAGATTGGTGGCAAAAGGATATTCACAAGTAGAAGGATTGGATTTTGATGAAACCTATGCCCCCGTGGCTAGGCTTGAGTCAATAAGAATACTACTTGCCTTTGCCACTCACCACAACTTCAAGTTGTATCAAATGGACGTGAAGAGTGCTTTCCTCAACGGACCAATCAAGGAAGAAGTGTACGTGGAGCAACCACCGGGCTTTGAAGACCCCAAGTATCCTAACCACGTGTACAAACTCCATAAGGCGCTCTATGGGCTTAAACAAGCACCAAGAGCATGGTATGAATGCCTTAGGGATTTCCTTTTGAAAAAGGGTTTTGAAATGGGCAAGGCCGATGCAACCCTCTTCACTAAGCGTTTTGATTATGATATATTTGTGTGCCAAATTTATGTCGATGACATAATATTTGGTTCTACTAATCAAACGTTTTGTGATGATTTTAGCAAGATAATGACAAAGAGGTTCGAGATGTCTATGATGGGAGAGTTGACATTCTTTCTAGGATTTCAAGTCAAGCAACTCAAGGAGGGCACCTTCCTATGTCAAGCCAAGTACACTCAAGACATATTGAAGAAGTTTGACATGGACAAGGCAAAGCCCGCCAAGACACCCATGGCTACAAACGGCCATCTCGACCTCACCAAGAAAGACAAGCCGGTTGATCAAAAGGTTTTTCGCTCTATGATCGGCTCTTTGCTTTATCTTTGTGCATCTAGGCCCGATATCATGCTTAGTGTGTGTATGTGTGCACGTTTTCAAGCCGCTCCTATGGAGTGCCACATGGTGGCCGTTAAAAGAATCTTGAGATATCTAGTGCATACACCCAACCTAGGGCTTTGGTACCCCAAGGGTTCAAAGTTCAACCTAATAGGCTATTCCGATGCGGATTATGCCGGGGACAAAGTGGATAGGAAGAGTACCTCCGGACGTGCCAATTCTTGGGTAGGTCCCTAGTGTCGTGGTCGTCCAAGAAACAAAATTCCGTTGCCCTTTCCACAGCCGAAGCGGAGTATGTGGCAGCCGGTAGTTGTTGTGCACAACTACTATGGATGCGACAAACTCTAAGGGACTATGGTTACAAGTTGAACCGTATTCCACTCCTATGTGACAACGAGAGTGCCATAAAGCTAGCTTACAACCCCGTTGAGCATTCGCGCACAAAGCACATAGACATTAGACATCACTTCTTGAGAGATCATTCTATCAAAGGGGATATTGAAGTGAGTCATGTGAGAACCGATGAACAATTAGCCGATATTTTCACCAAGCCACTAGACGAAACCCGTTTTTGTTACTTAAGGAGTGAGCTAAATATCCTTGACTCTAGTAATGTGGCTTGAAAGCTTGCATATCTGCTGTGACTTAGAGTAATTGTTTTTGAAAAATAAAATTCTTGAAAACTCTTGTATGTTTTGTTCTTCGAAAACATTTGGTTCTTGATCCTTGGATCATACGGATTTGGATGTAATCATTGTTGGAATGATTGATTGTAGCTGGCTACATCCAATGAAGTTTTAGCACATGTCCTTAAGTTTAATTGAGATCAAGAGAGAGAAGAGTGAAGGATCTTTCTGCTCTTGGAGCAAGGCAGTTTAAAAACCGCAGAGTCGGATTTATCCGACCCAGTCGGATTTATCCGATCGTCCCCGAGGAGTCGGACTATGTCCGACGGAGTCGGATATATCCGACTCCACGGGATTTTTACCTATAAGCCCGAATCCAACTTACCCCTTCACCCTATCTCCTCATTCAAACTCCAACCTTTCTCTCTCCTCTCCAACCGGCGGCGCAAGTTCATCTCCGGCGATCTCCCTTCTCCACCGGCGTTTTGGAGAGATTTGTGTGGGAAAGGCTCCTCCTACTCGGACTCTATCCGACTCCATTGTTGGCCTCAAGGTTTTTCCCCTATTCCCATCTTTTCACCTAGGGTTTAAAGTCAACTTCCATGGATTAGGTGTTCTAGTGTTTCCCCTGCCTAGATGTTGCATAGATGTTGTTCCTAGGATGCTATAGATGCTCTAAACGCAATATGGCTAGGAATGTGCGGTAGATCTATGCGGAATAGCGATTTTAGTAAAAATCCTGTTGTAGTCGGACATGTCCGAGTGAGTCGGATATACTAGTCGGATTCTGTCCGACTCAGTCGGACATATCCGACTCCAACAGAATTTTCACTAAAGTTCGAAATTGTGCATTACTTCTATCCAAACTCAAATATCTATGCTATCCATCTCATACCATTCCTTGTTTATCTTTTGTCGCATGGGTCGTTCATCTACCAACCCCCATCCGGAAAAGAGAGCAAAAGTTGCCGGAAAGAAAAGGAGTAGAACCATCCATCTTCCCATTGTTGAACCAAGGGAAGAAGAGGAACCCACCGAGATCCGCAGGGAGATGAGGGATGTGGTGGTCCATCCCGGAGTTGACCGTGTGATGATTGACTATATCAAAGGGGCCGAGGCAGCGGCAACCGAAGCAAGAGAGGTGAACTGGTTTGACATGGAACGGGAGTCTCTAGACAACCGTTTCTGGTCTCACTTTCACACGGACCGGTACATGTGTGCCTACAGGAGCAAGGTGAAGCCCACAGAGTGCCAATGCAAGTACATAGATTGGGACTACATGTCAAGCGGGCACACAGCTTTGTTTGATGAGGTCATTGCTATGTGTGAGTTTCATGGACTCAAGGAGATCATGTGTTTCAAGTATGATTGGAACCAGGAGATAGTGTGTCGGCTTCTACTCCACCGTGTTTTTTGACAAGAACTTGGGCAGGTTTTGGTGGATGACCGATGGAGAGAAGCTTTCTTGTACCTTCAGTAGATTTGCAAACATTCTTGGATTGAGGGACACAATGAACAGGGATCTTCGCTTGCATGATTCAGATTCTCTC
This sequence comes from Chloris gayana, assembly GCA_031894775.1. NCBI lineage: Eukaryota > Viridiplantae > Streptophyta > Magnoliopsida > Poales > Poaceae > Chloris > Chloris gayana. The sequence continues at coordinate 667,766 of JAUNZO010000794.1, forward strand.
AACCCGGAGCTCATGAGGTACATGTATGAGGATGAGGACACGTGCAAGCCACCCTTTGCTCACGGTCTCAAGCCTCTTTATGTGGTCTTGCACAGGATGCTTCGCCTCACTCTCTCACCTAGGGGTGGCAATGCAGATCATGTTGCATCATATGCCAAGGATTTATTTCATATCTTGCCCACTCAAAGGAAATTGAATGTGTGGGACTTTATCTTCAGTGAGATGTGGCACTCGCTCCGTGGACGCTAGACGTGCTTGTGTGTATGCACCTTTTGTGATGTGCATGATTGAGAAGATCTCCAAGAAGACCTTCAACAAGGACTCGCACGCACAAACCCCTTTAGCCTAGGATGCCGGCCAATGCTCCTAAGACTTCATCTCGGGCTATACCTCCGGCTTGCTCCAGCTGCTCTCGCTCCAGCTCGGACCCGTTCTTCGGCTCCTAGCTCTAGCACGGCTCCTCGTCCGGATAGAGCTCGTGGTCGTGGTGCTAGCACGAAGAGCAAGAGCGCTCTCTTCAAGATGCTTAAGGGTAGAGTTTTGGCAAAAAGTATATCCAGGGAGGTTCCCCCATCAATGAAAGTTCTGTTCAAGCGTACCTTATGGACGATTGGCGCCAAGATAAGTGGGTATCTGCTAGCTTTAGGCAAGACCTCCGGATGATCGGCTCTGCTGAACGTGATCGGCACCTCCGACCATTGTAGATACTCGGGAGTTGCGGGAGCAATGGCATTAACTTCCCTGAATGCTAATTTTTGCTTGCGCCTCGACTCATACGCATCGGGTCCTTCATGGATGAAGTTCACCTCTCTAGACGGTTCCTCGAAGCCTCCTTCATCATCTTCATCATCATCGCGCTTCTTGTCTTTGCCCTTGTCATCCCGTTGGTTACGCTGTCCGGACCGGGGTGCTACCTTCAACACAAACGAAGCGAACGAGTCTCGAGCAAGAAACATTCTTTATTCTTATGATTCCCATTATGAATCATGCAAGGCCCTTCCAGTAGGTGATGTGGACTAGGGTCCCGATCTTCCGAAAGGTTCGGATAATTCTTGATTTGGCAAAAATGTGACACACATCAATCCAACTCCCGAACAACACGTTCGAACCCCGCAATCGCAACACCACATCCTCTATGGTTATCAACCGACGTTGCACGGTTGACCTCGCCAAGAAGGCTAATCCCCGCTCGCGAATCAAGAACACAAGCAAGAACAAGAAAGAACGTAACCAAATTTGCAGATGTACGATTAATCTCACGAGTTGGGGTCTCACAAACCGATGAACGGCGAAACTGTCTAAACAGAATAATCTAAGCAAAACCCAACCCTAACATGGGTGGCGGCTGCTGCTAATAAAGACTTCGGGATGTGCAAGAACCCCCTAGACGCTCCCCTTGTGACACCCCTACCTCGCGAAGCGAGAGGGATTGTCGAACAGGATCGTATCGGGAGACATTCGACGAAGCGAACGTACATTGCACATACATCGGGGATACATCCGTCATTTTATTACATAGAGAACATTACTTGAATAACACGTTCTTACAGAATCTCTTAGTTATTACAAGCCATTGTTCGAATTTCAGATTTTACAACACATAAGTGAAGTGTGTTCTTACAATACTTAATAATGTTTTTGCGGAAGCGTAACATCTCGACGATACATATATATAGAGTTAACTTAGGAGAACCACACCGGCCCATACGGCATGGCCTCACTCTTGGGTCGGTGAAGCGGGAACCCACTCCACGGTCCATTCCTGAGGTTCCTCGCTTTGACACACATACTTCCCGCAGCAATCACAAGCGTCGGGCTGCGGGAATCCTGAAAACAGTTGCAACACAAACCCCGAGTATCTAATATACTCCGCAAGGCTTACCCGTCAAAAATGGTTCTAATAACCGACTCTAGCATGCAGGGGCTTGACCTGGTTTGCGGAAGCTTGCCAAAATCAGCACTTAAAGTATTTGTCTAACTCATGTTTTAGCCAAGTTAAGAGGGTTGAAAGATGAAGATAAATTTAGTGAGCACTTCTAACAAAACATGGTTGCAATACATGAAGTAATTCTTCAAAATCAGCAAGTTTAATCATCATATTCACTTGTTACTACGATGCGATCTGCTCGAGACAAGTGGTACTCATCATCGCGAGGGACGGCGATATATATCGATTTACACCCTGCGGGGAAACCCAAATGCACGACATACGCATCATTTAAGAACACGTATGGCCACCTTTCACAAGATTATCATAGATATGAGCCGGGTCCACCCTCCGAGTGTGCATTCCACATGCGACCGCGAGTAGCGTCGGGTCCAAGGGTAATAACACACCCTCCGACTACTCACAACCCCGTGCATCCACCGTGACCAACACTTTGCACAAAGGGTGGAGCGACCAGTCCAACACTACGACTCTCAAGTTACATCGGTTTACCAACTCCCATACGAAGGTATGCATTTGGTACACAACTCAATACTTGCTCGCGGAGTCACACGGTCCTCAACCGATACGCACGGGGCTATGGCGAACATAGGCAAACCTTGCCACCGCATCCTACACATGCATTTCCCCGTACGGTCTCAATTTCATCAATATCATGTGAGAGGTAACAAAGTTACATCCCTAGACCGGGTGATCTCCAAATCACTCGGTGTTGCTACCGATGACTTCTTTTTAAGCATAGCATTTCTAACGAAAAGGATTTTACCTATCCAATGAGACCATAGGCATAAAAAGATAATAATGCAACTACGGTTACGATCAACTCCTGAACTTAAGTGCACAATACATGACATCATCACATGTGAGGTAAAGCAAAACTTTTAAAAGCGTGGGTTATGCACCGGGGCTTGCCTTGGTTGGTTTCGTAGTCGGTGCACTCGTACTCGCTCACTTCAATTTGGTGCCCTCCTTGATCTTCGATCCTGGTCGGGGTTCCTATATGAATGCATATGAAGTGCATGAGCAATGTATGAATTCATATTGTTATAGTTCATGGAACTTTCTCAATAAGATAATGCAACGAAACGTTTGCATGAATTAAACACATTCTTGAGTGGTGATGCTATGGTCATGATGGTGGTGAGTAAAGTTCGTTTCATGGGGACAACCTTCTAATTAGGTAAACTTTCCATCGTTTAGTATAAATGTATATGCTAGTTTTTGAGATCAAGAAAATAGGGTATAATTCCTTATTACTTAGCATGCAAGAGGTTGGTGCTCACTTCTTAGGATGAAGTTTGATCATGTCGTTATACACCGTGCACCAGGAGTACTCTTCATTTCATGTGGTTTTGCTACGATTAAACCTACTTCATACGACCGTTCTTGCCCAAAAGATAAACATTATTATAACATGTTTAAATATACCATGCAATGTGAGAAATGTTTAATTTGACCTTAGCAAATTCTCAGCTATTTGCTTAGTTAAGTCTGTGCTGCCAGGCTGACTGCGAAGCCTTCTTAAGGTGTCCAATTCTTATTATTCTGCTATAAAACTTAGGTGGTTCATGTTGGTTAATGTAAAGTACATAACTCAAGGTTTACAATGAGTCAAGAATCGCTTCATTTGGATCTGTATTCAAAAAGTTATCGAATTTCAAAAACAGCAAGTTGTCACGCGGGCATAACGGTTTAGCATCTTAGAGCGCTTAAATCTTCATTTTTTCTACACATGAAGTACTGGGATTATGTTACCACGTTAAAGTACAAGTTATCTACTTTCTAAAGTGCCCTTGCTCATGCATTTTGGATCTGAGATCCAGAAGTTACGTCATTTTTAAAATGCAATCTTGTTTAGGCGTTTGGTCATGATAGCATTTTCATCTCACTCAAAAATTAATTTTTGCTATACAACTATAGGTGTTCATGTTCACCATGCTAAAGTACATGTCACAAACTTTTCAACGCGCTTTGAATCGTTCAAATCCGTGGTGTAAATCTCGAGATATGATTTTTCTAAAATACTTAACCGTTTCGAAGTTTCAGCACGTTTCGAAAAATTGCCTAAGTGTTGCGCGCGGAAGAGGCTCGCCGGAGCGGCGGCGACGCTCACCGGCGGCGTGTTAGAGCTCGCCGCAGGGGCCGGGCTTGGCCGCCTGCGCACGGATTTTAACGGCGCACCGTTTGGTGGGGTTGGTGAGGCGAGTGGGTGGACGGAGCTTCGCTCGCGTCGGCGGATGGCGGGAGGACCAACTCCGGCGTGGGAGCTCGTGTTCGCCGAGCAAGAGGAAGGGAGCGGTTGGGTCGTGGAGCTGCACCTTCGCACGTAGATGGATGGCGCGGGGTCGATGCAGGCTGAGGTGGCCTGGAGGTTGCTGGCGTCGGCGAGGTGGCGGGGCGCGGTGGCCGGAGACGAAGAAGAAGCGGGTTTTCTTCTCGGCCGCGGCTCGGTTCGACCTGGGGAGGGGCGAGAGAGGTCCGTTAGGTTTCCGCGCACCCTTCCGGGGCCAAGGGGGAGCATGAGCTCACCCGAGCGGGGTGGAATCGAGCTCGCCGGCGCGGGAGTGGACGGGCGGGACTCGTCGGCTTTTCGGGGAATTTGTGGCACTCCGGGGGCGAAGGGAGGCCGGGAGCTAGTGGAGAGATGCGCTAGGAGCTGGCGAGGAGCTAGAGCGCAAATGCAGGCGTTGCGGTGCAGAGGAGGAGCGGTGCGGGGGAATAGGCTCGGGCGGCGGCCATGGCAATTCTCCTCCTCCGCCATCGACGGCCGAGAGGGCAAGCTTCCGGGCGAAGCATGGACGGTGATGCGCGACGCGTGGAGCTGCACAGCGGAGGAAGGACGGGGCGGCGCCTAACCGGCATGGGCGCCGGCGGCGAACGCCGCTGGCGGGTGGCCCCGGCCACTGTGCCCAACTCTGTTCAAACGTTATTCTCACATATTTACAGTTTTGCCACTGCCGTTCTCTTCTCTGTAATTTGCTCATAGAATTCGATCCTTTTGACATTTTTGCAAACCAAATTTTCTGGGGGTCCTCTGGATTATGTGGAACAACTTTCCTTATAGGCAAAAGTTCAGATTCGAAATGTAAAAATTTATAAAAAAATATTGAACAGATGCTGTTTTTGATTAGGTTTGGATTTTTCTAGGGATTTGTGCTGCTCCAAAAATTCAGGAAAAATGCTCTAAATTCATGTCTTGATATGTTCTACCAGATTGTGCAAAAATATGGGGTTACTACTTTGGAGAAAATACGAGATCTCAAGAGCTAGGGTTTTGGAGTATTAAAAACCCTAATAGGACTTTAGCTTATTATTTCATGTGATCGGGCAATTGATTTTTGCTTTGCACATGCAACTCTCCTGTTGGCACAGTAACATGGTGAATTTGTGACACGGGGTGTCACAGCCCTCCCCCTTAAAGAAATCTCGTCCCGAGATTAAGATTGATAAAAGAGTGGTCGAAGGGAGGTGCGTCGTTACCTCGATTGTGAAGCCATGAACTCGGGAAATGATTATCCAGGAATTCCTCCTGTTCCCAAGTGGCTTCATCCTCAGTGTGATTACTCCATTGCACCTTATAGATTGTGATAGTGCGGTTGCGAGTAACACGATCCTTTTTATCGAGGATCCGGACGGGAGTTTCCGGATAAGATAGATCATCTTGCAATTGCTCGGTGTCGGAGATGACCACATCGATGGGTGGTTTTAGGCACTTCTTGAGTTGCGACACATGAAACACGTTGTGCACACGTTCCAAGTTAGTCGGCAATTGCAACCGGTATGCCACGGGGCTAAACTTCTCCACAATTGGAAAGGGTCCAATATAGCGGGGAGCAAGCTTTCCTTTTATACCAAAACGTGACACACCTTTATTTGGAGAGACACGAAGATAAACATGATCGTTTACCTCGAATTCCAGCGGGCGTCTCCTTTTGTTTGCATAACTTATTTGGCGGGATTGAGCAGCCTTCATGTTAGCTTGGATTTCTCTCACCTTTTCCTCGGCCTGCTCAACAATATCCGGACCAAATATTATCCTTTCGCCCGACTCGGACCAGTTTAACGGCGTACGGCAAGAATGTCCGTATAACGCCTCAAAAGGAGTGACTCCGAGCTTTCTTGATAGCTGTTGTTATAGGAAAATTCAATGAATGGTAACTGATCATCCCAACTTCCCTTTTGAGTCAAAGCACACGCTCTCAACATATCCTCCAAATATTGAATTAACCTTTCCGATTGTCCATCGGTTTGAGGATGATATGCGAGCTCCGGATCAGGGTAGTACCAAGACTAGCATGCAATTGTTCCCAAAATCGAGAAACAAACTGCGGACCACGGTCTGAAATGATGGTCTTTGGCACACCATGTAAACATAGCACACGGGCAAGATACAATTCAGCATACTTCTTAGCACCGTAGGTGGTGTGTACCGGAATAAAGTGTGCTGATTTCGTCGATCTATCGATGATTACCCATATGGAATCATGTTTCTTGGAGGTGGGAGGTAATCCAACAACAAAATCCATGGCTATGTCTTCCCATTTCCAAGCGGGAATTTTTAATGGGTGCAATAGTCCGGCTTTCTTTAGATGATCAGCCTTGACTCGTTGGCAAGTGTCGCACTCGGCAACGTAACGAGCCACTTCTCGCTTCATGCGAGTCCACCAAAATTTCTCTCTCAACCCACGGTACATTTTGTTACTACCGGGGTGTATGGAGTATTTAGAGAGATGGGCTTCATCAAGGATTTTCTTCCGTAGTTCCAGGTTCTTAGGAACAACGAGACGGTTATTGAACCATAGTACTCCCTCCTCATCTTGACGGAAGCACTTAGCTTTTTCGGTACCCAACTTCTGTCGGATGTGTTCCATACCTTCATCCGTTTTCTGGGCAGCAATGATTTCTTCTCGAAGAGTAGGAACAAGAGCCAAATTATGCAATGCACCATAAGGAATGATATGAAGGCAAGGATTACTCTCATTTTCAGATTTGCTGCAGTTTTCCATAGAGCAGATTTCAACTTGGTTGCATTGGTGCTTGCGGCTTAATGCATCGGCAACCACATTAGCCTTTCCGGGGTGGTAATGAATTTCCAATTCATAATCTTTTATCAGTTCCAGCCATCTTCGTTGTCTCATATTTAATTCTTGCTGCGTGAAAATATATTTGAGGCTTTTATGATCGGTATAGAGATGCACCAGATTTCCTAAGAGGTAATGTCTCCGAGGTTTTGAGAGCAAGAACTACCGATGCCAATTCAAGATCATGAGTGGGATAGTGCTTCTCATGTTTGCGGAGTTGACGGGAGGCGTAGGCAATGACTCGGCCTTCTTGCATGAGAACACAACCCAATCCAATGCCGGACGCATCACAATATACGTCAAACGGCTTGTCGATGTCGGGTTGAGCTAGAACGGGAGCGAGTGGTTAAATGCTTCTTCAAGGTTTGGAAGGCATTTTCGCACTCGGGCTCCACTTGAAGGTAGAGTCCTTCTCCAACAATTTGGTCATTGGCTTGGAGATGATAGAAAAATTTGGAATGAATTTCCGATAATATCCCGCAAGTCCGAGAAAACTACGGATGTGCTTGACGGTTTTGGGAGTCTTCCATTTTAGCACGTCAACAACTTTACTTGGATCGACGGAAATTCCTTCAGCTGAAATGATGTGACCCAAGAATGGAACTCGATCCAACCAAAATTCACACTTGCTGAATTTGGCATAAAGTTGATGATCTCGTAGTCGTTGAAGCACAATGCGGAGGTGTTCAACATGTTCTTCCTCCGTCTTGGAATAAATGAGGATATCATCAATGAATACCACCACGAACTTGTCCAGCTCCGGCATAAATACCGAGTTCATGAGGTACATGAAATGAGCCGGTGCATTAGTCGATCCAAAAGACATTACGAGATATTCAAAAAGTCCATATCTCGTAGAGAAAGCGGTTTTAGGAATGTCTTCCGGCCGAATTTTTATTTGGTGATAGCCGGAGCGAAGATCGACTTTTGAGAATACTTTTGCACCGACTAATTGATCGAATAGTATATCAATGCGCGGGAGGGGGTATTTATTTTTGATGGTCACCGCATTGAGGGGTCGATAATCAACACACAACCTTAATGATTTATCTTTCTTTTTCACAAAAAGAGCGGGGCAGCCCCAAGGCGAAGCACTTGGGCGTATGTACCCCTTGTCTAGAAGTTCGTTGAGTTGCTCCTTAAGTTCAGCTAATTCATTTGGAGCCATTTTATATGGTCTTCTAGATATCGGTGCGGTTCCGGGTTGAAGTTCAATTTTAAATTCTACGTCCCGATCAGGTGGCATTCCGGGCAAATCATCCGGGAACACATCGGGAAACTCGCATACTACCGGTATGTCTTCTAGTTTCTTTCCTTCTAGGTGCTGAATTTGATTTCTAGAAGATTTTGGGTGTGGCAAGGATAGGATAGCCGGGCCGTACGGAGGTGAATTTAAATATACTTCCCGGGTGTCTATGTGTAAGACAGCTCTATGTCGTTTCATCCATTTCATTCCTAATATTACATCTATGCCTTGCCCATCTAGAATGATTAGTGTTGAGAGATATGTATTTCCGGCAAGTTCCAGGGGAACGTTTCTTGTTTCACGATTTGTGTGAATGAGGCCACCGGGGATGTGATGGTGTATGGAGTTTGCAAAATGGTGGAGGATAGATGCAACTTATCCACACACGCTTGACTAATAAAATCATGCGTGGCGCCGGAATCGAAAAGAATGAAGGCGGGATGTTCTGAAATGGAAAACATACCCGAGAGGACTGGTTCTCCGGCTTGCACATCTTCGACCGTAGTAAAATTCACACGGCCGGTCTTGGTGGGGGTTTTGTTGTGATTGTTGTTGCTGTTGTTGCCGCGGTTATTATTGTTGCCATTATTGCCGCGGTGGTGCTGGTGCTGATTATTCCCACCGTTGTTGCCATTGTTGCGGCGAGGGTGTGGGCAGTCTCGGATGAAATGACCAATACCGCCGCAGTTAAAGCATGGCTGCTGCGGGGATGGTCCGGCACCTTGGTTATGCTGCGACGGAGTGTGTTGGTGACCACGGTGCTGATAGGAGTGATGGGGCGCACGATAGGGCTGCTGGAAGATAGTGCGTTGTCCACCCATTGGAGGCACTGGGACACGGAATTTCTGACCCGTGGGGCTGGTCACTGCAAGCTTGAACTTGTGAGGTGGCGCACCGGATGAACTTCCCGCGGCGCGCTTCCTCTTCTTGTCATCCTGATTGACGCGAATGGCGTCCTCTTGCACAATGGCGGCACTCACTAATTCATTGAATGTGCCATTCAAGAGAGCAAGGCGGTCTTGTAGTTTCGGATTTAAACCTTTCCGAAAGCACTCACGCTTCTTAGCATCCGTGTCAGCGTGGTAGGAAGCATACTGAGCAAGATAGTTGAATTTCCGAGCATACTCTTGCACGATGCTGGAGCCTTGCTTCAGGTCAACAAATTCCTGAAGCTTCCTTCTCATGACACCGTCAGGAATGTGGTGTGCACGGAAGGCTGCCGAGAATTCCGGCCATAGCACCTGGTGATCCGCGGGGAGTGCAGCGGTGTAGTTTGCCCACCACGCACTAGCCGACCCACGGAGCTGCTGTGCTGCAAACAGAGTCTTCTGATGCTCGGTGCAATTCGGAAGAGCAAACTTGGACTCCACGATACGCAGAAAATTATCTGCTTCCAGGGGGTCCTTTGCTTCGGAAAAGATGGCGGCTGAGTCGCCCAGAAATCCCCATAAGAGGTGGGACGGGGCTGCGGTGGAGGAGCCGCTGCCTGGGCATTGTTGTTCTGACTTGCCAGGAACAGCCGAAACATCTCGTTCTGATTATGAACAAGTTGCTCCACAGCAGTCAGCGGTGGTGGAGGAGGTGGCTGCGACGAAGCACCCTCCCCGAATTATCCACCGTGCGACGAGTGTTCACCATCTGCCACACAATTTAATTACACCATTAGTCTCAGCGTTTCGGAGCCATAGACAATGATAGTAGTTAAGGGACATGATATGAACATGAATTTCAGAATGTACTCCACAGGAGGAAAATTTCATTAGTGCTGCCATTGACGGATTTAAAGTCTCGATATGAAATTTTTAGATTGCATAACCCGTGAGAGTAATTTCCATGAGCTGAACTTAGTACAACCAGAAAATTTTTACTCATAATTTCAGACCATTTGGCTTAGTAAAATGTGCTTATGGTGCTGAAATTTTTAAGAACGAGACTTATATTTATCAACATAAGCTTAGTGGTTCATATATATATTTTGAGGCGAAACCCATTTGTACACAAAAGCACGCGTTACTAACACTTCTTAGCGCGGGGTTAAACGTCCAGGATTTTCCTTCCTAGCTAGTCATCCATACCTCCTATGCTGCCAGCCTACCCAAAACACAGCGACCACTACGTCCTTACGTACGTACAAGCCACTAGTTCTTGTTCTTTAGTACACTACCATTAATTTTACAAGTTTCTTCCTTAACATCTAGCTAGTAGTCTAAGCATCGCTGTCGGTGTCTTCCGGGTTGTTCACATCGGAAGCATCGCTAGCGGCGTCATCACCATCGTCCTCCGGCGGTGGTGGCTGTAACAGGTTCCAATGAGCTGCCAGCAACACCTGGTGGTGCTGCTGTAACGCGGCCAACTGGGTCTGGAGATTCCCTATCTCCGTGAACAGCTGGTCCATGTTGGTTTGTGCGGTCTGAAGCTGTCCATGCAGGAATTGCATGGTGGCCTGCTGGGAGTAAATGGTCTCATCCTTCTGAGTGATAGATGTCTTAGCTGCATTCAGCTCATTTAATGCCTCAATCCGTTCCTCATCACAGAACGTGGCCATCTGCTCATGTTCTTTCCTTTCCTGCTCAGCTCTTTCTTTCGCCCTATCTGCGACGACGCGTAGGTTGTCGCTGAAGATCAGATCATCCTGCACTTCCTTGATACGTGCAGTCAGAGCAGCATTTTCCTGTTCCAGCTCAGTGATACGGGCGGTCAACTGCTTGTTCTCCTCTTTCGCCGAGTAGTAGTCGTCCGTGACATCGGTGAGGCGATCAGTGAGGTCTTCCACCTCAGATCTCAGCTGATTCCTTTCAGTCATGAGTTGCCTTGCATCCATCTATAGACCATGGTTAGGAACATATTTTAAGCAGCATTATTATCAATAATTTTAGGAAAGAAAAGCTCAAGTGGCATGCTGAAAGATAACAGAAAGAAACGGACATCCTTTACACGTAACCGGTTCTGAACCCTCTCTGTTTTTCCCCATTTTTGTCTCTGTTTGTACAGTAAAATTTACCAAAATTTATAACTAGAGGCTAGAGTATTTCCTAAGCTTTCCAACGCATCCTAGAACACGGAAAAATCTTAAGCGGATCAACAGATATGGTGATTTCCGGCTCGACGGATTTTTCTGCCAGATTTCTGGAATACCGGGGACTAAAAATTTGTCCTCTGTTTTTGCTTATTTGACCGACTTAACGAATTTTCCTTGCTGACCTGATATTAGATGAAAGGTGGGGCATAACACAAGCTTTCCAGATTGGGGTAGACCATTTTATTTGGATAAGTACTTCAAAAGTTATAGCGATTTTCGTGAGGCACCCGAATCTGCCAATCCGGCGATTCGGCGAAATCTGGCAACCTTTTGCCAGATTTTCGGGTAAGTTATTTTTAGTAGGATTCCATTCCCCTTTTACTTGGATCATCATGCCAGGGTGATGGTACGTGTTACGAGCTTTCCGGATTGTGTTTAACCGTTTCGTTTGAGTGAACGATTCAAAAGTTGTGACCGTTTTTTTTGAAAACGATAATCGATTAGGTTTAGTTCTCGATCGGGTGGGATTTTCTGCCCGATTTTTGGATAGCATGTACGACTTGTTGAGATTTTTGTAAGTTGTTCGAGACCGTTTCTTCGCATTCTTGATCGATTACCTTGTGCAATTTGTGATGCATGACATGAATGATGACATGCAAGGCCGTTAATCCTACGTCCTTTCCAAAACAAAATACGTGATCGGTCCATATATAGCCGACCACTCGCTTTTTGTGGCAACGCACACACGATCTCATCACGGAAACTACACGATCTAAGGTTCGTGGTTAGCGTACCTGCAAGAGACCATTTCAGAAACATTACATCAAATTCAAAAGAAACTATGAAAACAATTGTTCCACAATCTCATCATCTCCCTCATCACCATCTTCTCGTAGTAACGGTTCATAGAAAGAACCGCCTCGTGGATTGCCACGAGCCAACATTGTCCCGTATTATTACTTCCGCGGGCACGGAGCGCTAATTTAAATTGCAAACATACCTGGGCCGGGCCGTAGTTACAAAAAATTTTTAAACAAGCATAACCCAGGGTTAGTTTGCCACATCTATTTCTACTGTAGACCTTACTTGGGCTTTCTATGTCGTCCCTCACCGTATAAAGGTGTTGGTGATTTTTAGTATGACCCGTAGTGTACGGCATATCCCGACACGGCTCGATACCAGCTGTGACACCCCTACCTCGCGAAGCGAGAGGGATTGTCGAACAGGATCGTATCGGGAGACATTCGACGAAGCGAACGTACATTGCACATACATCGGGGATACATCCGTCATTTTATTACATAGAGAACATTACTTGAATAACACGTTCTTACAGAATCTCTTAGTTATTACAAGCCATTGTTCGAATTTCAGATTTTACAACACATAAGTGAAGTGTGTTCTTACAATACTTAATAATGTTTTTGCGGAAGCGTAACATCTCGACGATACATATATATAGAGTTAACTTAGGAGAACCACACCGGCCCATACGGCATGGCCTCACTCTTGGGTCGGTGAAGCGGGAACCCACTCCACGGTCCATTCCCGAGGTTCCTCGCTTTGACACACATACTTCCCGCAGCAATCACAAGCGTCGGGCTGCGGGAATCCTGAAAACAGTTGCAACACAAACCCTGAGTATCTAATATACTCCGCAAGGCTTACCCGTCAAAAATGGTTCTAATAACCGACTCTAGCATGCAGGGGCTTGACCTGGTTTGCGGAAGCTTGCCAAAATCAGCACTTAAAGTATTTGTCTAACTCATGTTTTAGCCAAGTTAAGAGGGTTGAAAGATGAAGATAAATTTAGTGAGCACTTCTAACAAAACATGGTTGCAATACATGAAGTAATTCTTCAAAATCAGCAAGTTTAATCATCATATTCACTTGTTACTACGATGCGATCTGCTCGAGACAAGTGGTACTCATCACCGCGAGGGACGGCGATATATATCGATTTACACCCTGCAGGGGAAACCCAAATGCACGACATACGCATCATTTAAGAACACGTATGGCCACCTTTCACAAGATTATCATAGATATGAGCCGGGTCCACCCTCCGAGTGTGCATTCCACATGCGACCGCGAGTAGCGTCGGGTCCAAGGGTAATAACACACCCTCCGACTACTCACAACCCCGTGCATCCACCGTGACCAACACTTTGCACAAAGGGTGGAGCGACCGTCCAACACTACGACTCTCAAGTTACATCGGTTTACCAACTCCCATACGAAGGTATGCATTTGGTACACAACTCAATACTTGCTCGCGGAGTCACACGGTCCTCAACCGATACGCACGGGGCTATGGCGAACATAGGCAAACCTTGCCACCGCATCCTACACATGCATTTCCCCGTACGGTCTCAATTTCATCAATATCATGTGAGAGGTAACAAAGTTACATCCCTAGACCGGGTGATCTCCAAATCACTCGGTGTTGCTACCGATGACTTCTTTTTAAGCATAGCATTTCTAACGAAAAGGATTTTACCTATCCAATGAGACCATAGGCATAAAAAGATAATAATGCAACTACGGTTACGATCAACTCCTGAACTTAAGTGCACAATACATGACATCATCACATGTGAGGTAAAGCAAAACTTTTAAAAGCGTGGGTTATGCACCGGGGCTTGCCTTGGTTGGTTTCGTAGTCGGTGCACTCGTACTCGCTCACTTCAATTTGGTGCCCTCCTTGATCTTCGATCCTGGTCGGGGTTCCTATATGAATGCATATGAAGTGCATGAGCAATGTATGAATTCATATTGTTATAGTTCATGGAACTTTCTCAATAAGATAATGCAACGAAACGTTTGCATGAATTAAACACATTCTTGAGTGGTGATGCTATGGTCATGATGGTGGTGAGTAAAGTTCGTTTCATGGGGACAACCTTCTAATTAGGTAAACTTTCCATCGTTTAGTATAAATGTATATGCTAGTTTTTGAGATCAAGAAAATAGGGTATAATTCCTTATTACTTAGCATGCAAGAGGTTGGTGCTCACTTCTTAGGATGAAGTTTGATCATGTCGTTATACACCGTGCACCAGGAGTACTCTTCATTTCATGTGGTTTTGCTACGATTAAACCTACTTCATACGACCGTTCTTGCCCAAAAGATAAACATTATTATAACATGTTTAAATATACCATGCAATGTGAGAAATGTTTAATTTGACCTTAGCAAATTCTCAGCTATTTGCTTAGTTAAGTCTGTGCTGCCAGGCTGACTGCGAAGCCTTCTTAAGGTGTCCAATTCTTATTATTCTGCTATAAAACTTAGGTGGTTCATGTTGGTTAATGTAAAGTACATAACTCAAGGTTTACAATGAGTCAAGAATCGCTTCATTTGGATCTGTATTCAAAAAGTTATCGAATTTCAAAAACAGCAAGTTGTCACGCGGGCATAACGGTTTAGCATCTTAGAGCGCTTAAATCTTCATTTTTTCTACACATGAAGTACTGGGATTATGTTACCACGTTAAAGTACAAGTTATCTACTTTCTAAAGTGCCCTTGCTCATGCATTTTGGATCTGAGATCCAGAAGTTACGTCATTTTTAAAATGCAATCTTGTTTAGGCGTTTGGTCATGATAGCATTTTCATCTCACTCAAAAATTAATTTTTGCTATACAACTATAGGTGTTCATGTTCACCATGCTAAAGTACATGTCACAAACTTTTCAACGCGCTTTGAATCGTTCAAATCCGTGGTGTAAATCTCGAGATATGATTTTTCTAAAATACTTAACCGTTTCGAAGTTTCAGCACGTTTCGAAAAATTGCCTAAGTGTTGCGCGCGGAAGAGGCTCGCCGGAGCGGCGGCGACGCTCACCGGCGGCGTGTTAGAGCTCGCCGCAGGGGCCGGGCTTGGCCGCCTGCGCACGGATTTTAACGGCGCACCGTTTGGTGGGGTTGGTGAGGCGAGTGGGTGGACGGAGCTTCGCTCGCGTCGGCGGATGGCGGGAGGACCAACTCCGGCGTGGGAGCTCGTGTTCGCCGAGCAAGAGGAAGGGAGCGGTTGGGTCGTGGAGCTGCACCTTCGCACGTAGATGGATGGCGCGGGGTCGATGCAGGCTGAGGTGGCCTGGAGGTTGCTGGCGTCGGCGAGGTGGCGGGGCGCGGTGGCCGGAGACGAAGAAGAAGCGGGTTTTCTTCTCGGCCGCGGCTCGGTTCGACCTGGGGAGGGGCGAGAGAGGTCCGTTAGGTTTCCGCGCACCCTTCCGGGGCCAAGGGGGAGCATGAGCTCACCCGAGCGGGGTGGAATCGAGCTCGCCGGCGCGGGAGTGGACGGGCGGGACTCGTCGGCTTTTCGGGGAATTTGTGGCACTCCGGGGCGAAGGGAGGCCAGGAGCTAGTGGAGAGATGCGCTAGGAGCTGGCGAGGAGCTAGAGCGCAAATGCAGGCGTTGCGGTGCAGAGGAGGAGCGGTGCGGGGAATAGGCTCGGGCGGCGGCCATGGCAATTCTCCTCCTCCGCCATCGACGGCCGAGAGGGCAAGCTTCCGGGCGAAGCATGGACGGTGATGCGCGACGCGTGGAGCTGCACAGCGGAGGAAGGACGGGGCGGCGCCTAACCGGCATGGGCGCCGGCGGCGAACGCCGCTGGCGGGTGGCCCTGGCCACTGTGCCCAACTCTGTTCAAACGTTATTCTCACATATTTACAGTTTTGCCACTGCCGTTCTCTTCTCTGTAATTTGCTCATAGAATTCGATCCTTTTGACATTTTTGCAAACCAAATTTTCTGGGGGTCCTCTGGATTATGTGGAACAACTTTCCTTATAGGCAAAAGTTCAGATTCGAAATGTAAAAATTTATAAAAAAATATTGAACAGATGCTGTTTTTGATTAGGTTTGGATTTTTCTAGGGATTTGTGCTGCTCCAAAAATTCAGGAAAAATGCTCTAAATTCATGTCTTGATATGTTCTACCAGATTGTGCAAAAATATGGGGTTACTACTTTGGAGAAAATACGAGATCTCAAGAGCTAGGGTTTTGGAGTATTAAAAACCCTAATAGGACTTTAGCTTATTATTTCATGTGACTGGGCAATTGATTTTTGCTTTGCACATGCAACTCTCCTGTTAGCACAGTAACATGGTGAATTTGTGACACGGGGTGTCACACCCCTAATGGGCTCACACGAGATACACGTCCCAAAGGCCAAAAACGGTGACGGAGCACCAAAACAGATTCTGGACGTTCCACGATTTCGATGCTTCCCGGCGACTCCGGACGAATTGTGACATGAGACCGGATCCACTGGAAAGTTTATCAAATTATCTTTCCATCCATATGTAGAACGTCCAAATCCGACATTGTATGCGATCTATGCGTTTATTTTAATTCAGACTGTTTCGGACTCCAAAACAGACTCGAAGTCGACTTGATTTGGGCCTCCACGAGTGCCTTGTACCCTCTTGCTGGACCTCCACGCCTCCAAGCCCTCTTCCATTCATGTTATGGTCCACTCATTGATTCCTAATCATAATAAAATCATTAGGTAGTAAATTATTATAAAAATTATGAAAGGAAAGAACGAGCCACCTCTAAATTCAATTGTCGGGCACGAGCTCTAGTGATTAGTTCTTGAATATTCAGCGGAGTGTCATTTGTATCCAAAGGAGTGATGTCCTCATCATCCTCCCCCTCTTGAATCGGAGTCGTCCTCGACTCGAGCTCATGCTCCTCACCCAAATAAGGCTTCAAATCTGCAATGTTAAAAGTAGAACTAACCCCGAACTCGGGAAGCAACTCAAGTTTATATGCATTATCATTAATCTTCTCAATTATCTTGAAAGGACTAGCAGCTCTAAGCATTAACTTAGACTTTCTCAACTCAGAAACCGATCCTTTCTCAAGTGCAACCATACTAAATCACTCGGTTCTAATTTAACTTCCCTTTTACCTTAGTAGTTTCATGCATTTTTAAAATAAACTCAACACGTTCCTTAGCATCAAAGTGAACTCTCTCACTAGTAGGCAAAGGCAAAATATCAATAGGAGCATGGGGATTAAAACCATACACTACCTCAAAAGGACTTAGCTTGGTGTCGAATGTGTTGCACGATTATATGCAAACTACACATGAGGCAAACATTCCTCCCACAGCTTCGGATTTGTCTTTAAAATAGCTCTCAACATGGTGCCCAATGTGCGGTTCACTACCTCGGTTTGGCCATCAGTTTGTGCGTGACATGTTGTAGAGAACAACAACTTCGTTCCCAACTTATTCCATAGGGTGCGCGAAAAATAACTCAAGAATTTGGCGTCACGATCCGAAACAATAGTAGAAGGCATACCATGCAAGCGAACAATCTCTTTGAAAAATAGATCAGCAATATGAATAGCATCATCACTCTTATGACAAGGTATAAAGTGAGCCATCTTAGAAAATCTATCCATCACAACAAAAATACTATCCCTCCCCCTCTTAGTCCTAGGCAGCCCTAAAACAAAATCCATAGAAATATCCGCCCAAGGTATTGAAGGAACGAGAAGAGGCATATATAAACCATGTGGATTCAAGCGAGCCACAAAACGCTCAACATCTCTTCTCAATCGTGGCCAAAAGAAGTGTGTGGCCAACACATCCGCCGTCTTCTTTGCACCAAAATGTCCCATCAATCCGCCTCCATACGCTTCCTGTAACAACAAAAGACGAACGGAACCAACTAGAATGCAAAGGCAGTTAGCTCTAAACAAATATCCATCATTTATCACAAACTTGTTCCATGTACGACCCTCTCTACAATGCAGCAAAACATCTTTAAAATCAGCATCAAGAGCATATTGTTCTTTAATTGATTCAAGACCAAAAATGCGACAATCAACAATCACATTGTCCTTCCCTTTTTATGCTTGATAATATAAGGAAAAGACTCAATAAACTCAACCCACTTAGTATGTCTACGGTTCAAATTACTTTGAGAGCGAATATACTTAAGCGATTCATGATCAGAATGAATAACGAATTCCTTAGGCCATAAATAATGACGCCATGTTTGCAAAGAACGTACAAGAGCATACAATTCTTTATCATACGTAGAATAATTTAAAACAGGACCAGTTATCTTTTCACTAAGATAAGCAATAGGTTTGCCATTTTGCATCAAAACACCACCAATGCCAATACCACTAGCATCATACTCAAGTTCAAAAGTCTTAACAAAATCTGAAAGTTGCAGCAGCGGTGCATGTGTAAGCTTGTCCTTCAAAGAGCTAAATGACTCTTCTTGTACTTTGCCCCATTGAAACACAACACCCTTCTTTGTCAACTCATGCAATGGTGCAGCGATGGTGCTGAAATCTTTGACAAAGCGGCGATAGAAACCTGCAAGACCAAGAAAACTTCAAACTTGTGTGATGGTTTGGGGCTAAGGCCAGCTAGCAATAGCATCAATTTTCTTATCATCCACCTCTATACCCTGTGGAGTAACAATATAGCCAAGAAAAGAAACTCGATCGGTGCAAAAGGTGCACTTCTCAAGGTTACCAAATAAACGTGCATTTCTTAAACAAGTAAAAACAGCACGTAAATGATCCATATGTTCATCTAAAGACTTGTTGTAAATCAAGATATCATCAAAGTAAACCACCACAAATCACCCAATAAAAGTCCTCAAAACCGCATTCATTAAGCGCATGAAAGTACTAGGTCCATTAGTTAACCCAAACGGCATTACTAACCACTCATACAATCCGAATTTAGTTTTAAATGTTGTTTTCCATTCATCTCCAAGTTTCATTCTAATTTGGTGGTAACCACTACGCAAGTCAATTTTAGTGAAAATTAGAGAACTGCATAACTCATCAAGCATGTTGTCTATCCTAGGAATAGGATGACGATACCGAATAGTAATATTGTTAATGGCTCTACAATCAACACACATGCACCAACTACCATCTTTCTTAGCAACCAAAAGTACAGGAACAACACAAGGACTAAGGCTTTCTCGTACATACCCGCGGCCCAAAAGGTCTTGGACTTGTCGCTGAATTTCTTTTGTCTCCTCGGGGTTAGTCTATAAGCAGCACGGTTTGACAAGGTAGCTCCCGGAATCAAATCAATTTGATGTTCTATTCCTCTCAAAGGTGGCAATCCGGGAGGAATCTCAGCTGGAAAAATATCCTCAAACTCCTGCAAAAGGTTAGGGATAGCAGAAGGCAAAGAGCTAGCAATATCATCAAAGAAATACAAGGCTTGTTTGCATATCAAAGCATAAAAAATACCAACATTAGAAATTTCAGCAAGGTTTGATTTTGTAGCAAGCATAACACGACCTTTCAAATTAATCCCATCTCCCTTAGAAATAGGTGCAGACTTATCCTTTATAGGTGGGAAAACAGAATTAGCAACTTGTTGATTTTCAGATTTAGAATTATTCAAAGAAGCACCTCGTTCTCTATCAGCTTGTACAATTTCATCAGGGGTCAAAGGTACTAAAGTAATTTTCTGTCCTTTATGCATAAAAGTGTATCTATTACTTCTACCATGGTGTGTAGCATCATTATCATGTTCCCAAGGACGACCCAATAAAAGTGAACAAGCTTGCTATTGCTGAACAAATCGCTGATACGGCAAAATAGTACTAATCGCGCTTTCGTGAGGACGCTCGGCTAGTTTTCACGGCAAACTAGCAAAGCTTTTCCCTACTTTCGCAAGGGTGCGAGTACTTTACACGGTAAAGTACCAAAGGAAGGTTAAAAGAAATAACAGATGCAAATGAAAAGGAAATATTGTCGATTGATTGGTCTGGGCCTTTTTCCTACGATACAAGCTTTGCTTATATAATGCCTAACACAAATCCTAATAAATTACTATACCTCTCCGACTCTGATTCTATCTCTAAACCAAATTTTTCGTTACCTTTCCAATCACGAAAGAAATCTCTAACAACTTCGTATTCCCAGATATACGGCTGCCATATGGTCACGTCTTGTATAATTCTCTCATGCCCTGCTCCGCACGCCAACCTGCAGTATAGCTCCCATCCTCTTGTCATGCCTTACGCCACACCACATTCTCCATCCAGCGTTCGTTAAACTCCATCCTTTCACCTGCCAAAATATATAGCAAACATATGCCCCCCTGTTTTTCAGGCAATCATGTATATGTGCCGAAAAACAGCTCTTTCTTAGCAACGATTTAGAATCAAATCGGCTTTACAATATTCATTAATCATAACAACCTTCTCTGCCATTTAGCACGATAATTCAAGTTTATCGGCTACCTTCACACAAATACACTATGATCCTTGCCACACGCTAGGAAAATATTTCTTTAAGTACTTCCCATTAAGAGCCTTAGCTAATGCATGTCCCCCTAAAGTTTCTACAAAATAAGAATTCCCAGGAACAATTCTAACAACTCTATATGGACCTTCCCAACTCGGCGACCATTTACCAAACCTATTATCTCGAGATCCCAAAGGTAAAATCGTTTTCCACACTAAATCACCAATCTGAAACGATTTCTCCTTAACCTTCTTATTGTATGCCCTAGCTACTTTCAACTTCTCCTTTTCAATCTCTCTCAATGCTCTAAATCGGCTTTCAGGAAGTTCATCTATTCTATCCATCATCAAATCAGTATATTCTATAGCCGATAAAGCATCTTGATACATTACTCTACAGGTTTGTAAATTAATTTCAACAGGAAGCACAGCTTCTTGTCCATATACAAGTTCGAACGGAGTTACCTTAGTAGCACCATGCCTTGATATCCTGTGTGCCCACAAGGCTTCAGAGAGTACCTCGTGCCATCTCTTTGGCTTCTCCTCAATCTTCTTTTTTATGAGACGAATCAGAATTTTGTTGCTAGCCTCAGCCTGCCCATTTGCTTGTGCATAATATGGCGATGAATTCAGCAGCTTAATCTTGAGAGAAGCAGCAAACTCTCTAAACTGATGAGACATGAAAGATGCTCCCTGGTCCGTAGTCAATGTCTGTGGTATACCAAACCTATAAATGATATGTTCCAACACAAAATCAATCACTTCCTTGTGAGTCATATTCTTCAAAGGCACTGCTTCTGTCCATTTTGTAAAATAATCAGTTGCAACTAGTACAAACTGATGCCCTTTTGTAGATGACGGATGAATTTCTCCAACAAAATCCAAACCCCATCCTCTGAATGGCCATGGTTTTATAATAGGATGCAGCATGCTTGCAGGTACCAATTGCTCGTTACCGAACCTCTGACATGCCTCACAACCCCTATAGTACTTGAAACACTCCTCAAGCATAGTCGGCCAATACATACCAGCTCGCTTCAACATCCATTTCATTTTGTGGGCCGACTGATGCGTACCACACATCCCCTCATGCACCTCACCCATTGCCACTTTAGCTTGTTCTTTGTCCAAACACTTCAATAAAAGACCATCCACAGTTCGGCGGTACAATTCATCATTTATAACAGTGTATTTCAAAGCCTGTCGCCGAACCTTCCTATCCCTGATATTGCCCGGATTATTAATACATTCAATCAGAACCTGCCTCCAATCATCATACATTAAGCTACCATCTTTGGCTGACTCATGATTCTCCATTTGAACAACTATCACAGCGCATAATATCGGCCTATAACTGACTTTAAAACCTCCCCGTTTAATCTGATATCCTGAAGCTTGTTGAGCTAAAGCATTAGCCTTTGAGTTAGCCTCCCTAGGTACATGACTGATACTGAAACTATCCAATTTCTTAATGAGATCCATACACCTCTCACGATAACCATTTAAAATACCATCCAAACAATGACTTTCTCCAGTTATTTGCTGAACCACTAAATTTGAATCTCCGAAAGCTTCTACAGATTCCACACCCATATCGACCAGATGCTCCAAACCATTTAATAGTGCTTCATATTCAACCTGATTATTAGTGCAAATAAACTCTAGCTGAACAGACAATTCATATACCACACCATGTGGTGAAATAATGACACACCCC
Organism: Chloris gayana; assembly: GCA_031894775.1. Lineage (NCBI taxonomy): Eukaryota > Viridiplantae > Streptophyta > Magnoliopsida > Poales > Poaceae > Chloris > Chloris gayana. Next base: position 690,024 of record JAUNZO010000794.1, read on the forward strand.
ACACCCTGGCCTTTACTACATACAGACCCATCAAAAAATAGCTTCCAAGGGCAATATTCAACCAAACACATGTCGTCGTCGTCATCAACGACACTATGGTCTACAATGAAATCTGCAACTACCTGCCCTTTCATTGCCTTTATATGTTCAAATCTAAGATCATATTCAACCAAAGAATATGCCCACTTTCCAAGTCTGCCACTAAGAATGGGTTTTTGCAACATGTATTTCACTACATCATGCTGACATATTACTACACATGTGCTAGGAAGCAGGTAGTGTCGAAATTTAGCACATGCATAATATAAAGACAGACAAAGTTTTTCAATAAATGTGTACCTCGTCTCGGCGTCTAGTAAACTTTCGACTCAGGTATGCCACCACAAACTCCTTGCCTCCATCTTCTTGTGTTAACACGGCTCCCACCACATGCCTCTGTGCAGCGACGTACAATTTGAATTCTTTGTCAACCCTGGGTGCTCTTAATACAGGAGGAGACACTAGGTACTCTTTGATGTTCTGGAAAGCATACTTCTGATCTTCACCCCACACGAACTCGTTCTCATGTTTCAACCGGATCAGCGGCATGAACGAGTCGATTTTCCCAGCTAAATTTGATATAAACCGCCGTAAATAGTTTATCTTTCCTAACAACGTTTGTACATCTCTCTTGCATGTCGGCTCTTGTAGCTCATTTATTGATTCTACCTTTTTAGGATCAATTTCTATCCCTCTCTCATGCACAATAAAACCCAAAAATCTGCCAGCCGACACGACCAAATGCACATTTTAAAGGATTCATCTTTATCCCATATTTTCTCATTCTCTCAAAAGCTAATCTCAAATCAGCTAAATGACTATCAAAGCAAGCCAATTTAACAACAACATCATCAATATATATCTCTAATATAATACCTAAAAGATCATGAAAAATAAGATTCATGGCTCGCTGATATGTGGCACTGGCATTCTTTAACCCAAATGTCATAACAATCCATTCAAACAAACCCACGAAACCAGGACAACGAAAAGCAGTTTTATGTATGTCTTCCTCAGCCATAAAAATCTGATTATACCCTGCATTGCCATCTATAAAACTAATAATTTTATTACCAGAAGCATTATTAATCAAAGTATCAGCTATGGGCATGTGATATTCATCTTTAGGTGTTGCTCTATTCAAATTTCGAAAGTCCACACATACTCTAATTTTTCCTGTATTCTTTTTCTCCACCGGTACTACATTAGATACCCAATCTGCATATAGACATGGCCTAATAAAATTTGCTTTTAAAAGTCTATCAACCTCTTCTTTAATCCTGTCCAATAACTTGTGATTGTAATTCCTAGCCGGCTGCTTATAAGGTCTAAATCCATGTTTAATAGGTAATGTGTGCTCCACCAAATCTCTACTTAAACCAGGCATTTCGGTGTACTCCCAAGCAAAGCAATCAACAAATTCTCTTAATAAACCACATACCTTTGTCTTTAGCTCACCAGATAAATTTGCATTCACATATGTTGGCCTGGCCTGGCCCCCACTCCCAATGTTAACCTCTTCGAGTTCATCAATTGCCGAGAATCCCTATCCTAACTTTCCCAAATCATCAAAATCTTCAATTACATCACTCATATCGTTCTTGCCCGAACGATATTCTGCAGTTCGCTTCTGCAGCCATACTATACTATCCTCTTTTTCTAACATTTATAAACTCATATTTTCTAACCGACAAACATTAGTCAGCTTTACATTTACAGGTACAGAACCACTACCGCCTACACTAATATAATCATATTCAGACAAATCCCTTCCCGTCAAGCATTTTACTTCACAATCATGTAACCCTTCTTGAGACTCAGCCAAAGCTACACAAGCTGACTCATCTGCTTCTACAACTTCCACCACCTGATCACCAACCCATTGTATAATGCCCTGATGAAGGGTTGATGGTACACAACCATTAGCATGGATCCAGTCACGACCGAGCAAAATATCGTATTTCCCTTTCACGTCCACTACAAAAAATGCTGTAGGCACGGTTTTGCTCGCCACCGTGAGCTCCAGAGATATGATGGCTTTAGCCTCACTTGGCTCTCCTGAAAAAGCACTCAACATCATGTTCGTCCTCTTCAACTCTTCTTCTTTGTAACCAAGCTTTTCAAACACAGAATGTGGCATAATGTTGACACATGCACCCCCATCTACTAACATGCGACCAATGGGCCTGCCATCCAAATGTCCTTTGATATATAATGGCTTCATGTGCTGGCCGAGCTTCTTTGGCTTTTCAAAGACTGCTCGTTCTGCTCCTAAAGCCAACTGCGCATCCTCCGACTCGGGCAAACAAAATTCAGCAGGCAATTGAAACACCATGTTAATCTCCATGCTAGGACAAGCCTCATTGCCAATCTTACTCTCCTCTCTTTCCAGGCGTTTTTCCCTCCATGTTTTTTTCGGTGTCAACATTGGCCGTGCTTGATTGAACCACCTGCCACGTTCCTCCTCTCTCTTCTTCTCTGCAATCTCCTTCATACGCAATTTCTGCACCCGCCTTCGTTGCGTCTTGCTGAGACCTGCTGGGCACCAACGGGGTGCTGGCTCGGTCTTAATTTTTTCATTGTCCTTAGACTCAACACCCAATACTGATTCTGTTGTCTTTAATACAGCTTGTCCAGCAACAGACTCCTTTGCTGCATCAACGGCCGGCCCAACCGCCTTGACCATAGGCCTTACCGAACAACCAGGCCCATCACTCTGCCGGCTCATGGCTGATGTCAATCGAATGCGTTTCTGAGTTGAGCCATCAATCATGTTACTCCTGCACTTCATATCCTCATTGCCGGCACTAACTGACCCAACAACAAGCCTTTGGTTTGTATGGACCTCACACTGCACCTTGCATGCTATTGTTCCCACGATGACTATGGAATCATTAGCCCGTGCATCCGTATCACCACTATACCACTTGTTAGCAGGTGCACACCATCGCTCATCCGGATGCCCCCAGGCACTACCCCTGCATTATGCAAAACAATGGCGTCACTGCTCCTGTGTGCCTCTTTCCATGTCGTCCTTATAGCCTGAAACCCTTGTCGCCCTGATCTCTGATTGTACATATCTGAATGCCTACTATATGGCTTTGCTGTCGAAAACCAACAACTACCCCCTGAACTGTATGCATTTGGAACCGGCGACCATCTCAGCCGATCATGCAACGAAACAAGAGCGGGAGATCTCTCACGCTTGGCTCCTCCTAGCCTCTGAAAAACATTACCTTGACGACGCCGTGTGTACTTCTCCATCAACATATCCGACGTAGGCTTGAATTTTGGGCTTGACTTTCGGGCATGGTTGACTTTCCACACTCCTGGCTCAGGGTTCCTTGGCTTTACCATCCTGTTCCTCAGTTCATCTGACACCACCACATTCTTTCCATGGGTAGTGTCTGCTTGGCTAGTGCGCACCAAGATTCTTTTCCCCTCAAAATTTATCATATTCACTGGGAATGGATCAACATCTAGCCTCATCTTACGCCCATCTCCTAAAGTCAAACGGCCATCATTAAGGGCCGATTGTATCTGTCGACGGAAAAAATTACATTCATTAGTGGTGTGAGAAAATGATCCGTGCCATTTACAATACTTGGCTCTAGCTAACTGTTCAGGCGGAGGTATGACATGTCCCTTGCTTAATCTAATTACATTATTGTGCAGCAATACATCAAATAACTCATCACACTTGGACACGTCAAACGTAAACTTCATCTCGTCCCTTTTCCCTGGGCTTGGTTTTAGGAACGAACAAGCCAAAGGTTTATCTTTTTTCATATCGACCCATTCAGCTACACAAACATCGACATCGTCGTCACCGGATGAGTCCTCCACATAATTTACTCCTGACTTATCTTTACCATTTGCATCCTTAAATCGGCCATAAGATTTGTAATCTTTAGCACGATTCTCATTTACAATGGCGCGCTGTAAAACCTGGCTAACATCAGCAAACACATGTCCTTCCATCTTCTCCTTCAAATGCGATGACAACCCTGCAAAAGCTAAATAGGCAAGATCCTTTTCCCCAATAGTTAAACTATAGCATTTGTTCCTAGTCTCCCTAAACCTTTTGATATACTCAGAAACTGTTTCATTGAACTTTTGCTTAACAGCAGTAAGATCAGCCAAATTAAGCTCAGTTTCACCATTATAAAAATATTCATGAAATCCTTCTTCAAGATGAACCCATGTATTAATAGAATTTGGGGGCAAGGATGTGAACCAATTAAAAGCAGTACTAGACAAAGATAAAGGAAAAAGCCTAACCCTATGTTCATCAGTTATACCAATATCACTAACATGGGCTAGAAACTGTCCAACATGCTCATATGTCGTTTTACTATCCTCACCTGTGAACTTAGAAAATTCAGGAACCCGAAAACCCCTGGGATATGGGACGGTGTCAAAGTATTCGGGGTAAGGTTTTTGATAAGTTTTTGCCCGCCCCTTACCTCGAAACCGAGCTCCCTAAGTGTCCTAGTGATCTGGTTCCTAACATTTTCAGAGATTTCCCCACTAGCTGCTCTGTCAGTACGTAACGCATATGGTGCTGCAGATGAATTTCCCAGGTTCAAAGGATCTGGTACAGAACCACCTATCGGACCAATCGCAGGCCCATACATGACGGTTTGAAAATAGGGCTGCTGCAAATTGGGATTTGCTACACGATTACCATAATGCGGAGTATTGTTTACTTGCGGTGCACTCTGATTAGCTGGAATAGACCTATTAGGAACCGCACTTGCATCAGCAGTGCGGTTGCCCTGAAGTTCACCGTTAAGTTCCTGCACAACCGACCTAACTTGTCTAGGCAAACTGTTGTCTAGGTCCTGCTTAAACCCATCTATCATTGTACGCACTTCTTCTCCTAAAACCCTTGTTAATTGCTCTAAATCTGCCCCATATTTGCAGGATACAGAAACATCAATGATTTGAGCAAGCTCTTCAGGTGTTAGAGGTACTGAACTCACCTTCGTTGACGAGATGCTAGCTGTATCAATCTTCTTGACAGCGCCGTTCCGAGTCTTCTTGTAGCATACCAACCTCCTCTTCCTCGCCTCTTCAGCCTCCTATTGTACCTCGAGCTCAATTGCCTCCTGCTCTTCTGGCGACAAGTCATCCATCTTCACATCGATCACGTGGTTAGCGTCAATATCAGCGCTGACGGTTGTCTTCGGTTTATCACTGGCAGCCATTGCTTCCTCAAATCGGCGACAAGATACGCTGATTTACTAGCACTGATCTGCTTGATGTCAAAATAACTTGCAATCTTGCTTGCAACGATTGCAACACAATCGTCGTCCCCAGCGGAGTCGCCAAAATATGTTGCTGAACAAATCACTGATACGGCAAGATAGTACTAATCGCGCTTTCGTGACGACGGCCGGCTAGTTTTCACGGCAAACTAGCAAAGCTTTTCCCTACTTTCGCAAGGAGTGCGAGTACTTTACACGGCAAAGTACCAAAGGAAGGTTAAAAGAAATAACAGATGCAAATGAAAAGGAAATATTGTCGATTGATTGGTCTGGGCCTTTTTCCTACGATACAAGCTTTGCTTATATAATGCCTAACACAAATCCTAACAAATTACTATACCTCTCCGACTCTGATTCTATCTCTAAACCAAATTTTTCGTGACCTTTCTAATCACGAAATAAATCTCTAACAACTTCGTATTTCCAGATATACGGCTGCCATATGGTCACGTCTTGTATAATTCTCTCATGCCCTGCTCCACACGCCAACCTGCAGTATAGCTCCCATCCTCTTGTCATGCCTTATGCCACACCACATTCTCCATCCAGCCTTCGTTAAACTCCATCTTTTCACCTGCCAAAATATATAGCAAACACTTGCATAGGAACCACATCACAATCAGCATAATCCGAATAAACACCAATGGAAAAAGGAACTCTACACGTTTGTGTTACCTTAGCTTTTCCCGAGTCATTTAACCATTGAATGTGGTATGGATGAGGATGTGGTCGTGTGGCCAAACCAAGCTTCTCAACCAGATCTGAACTCACCAAGTTGTTACAGCTTCCTCCATCAATGATCACACGTGCTCGTCGATTCTTGATGACGAAGAAAATCTGGAACAAGTTGTGGCGTTGTATCTTTTCAGAAGTCTGAATTTGCGTGCTAAGTACACGCTGTACAATGATGTTCATGAAACCCGAAGTGTCTTCTCCACCAAGTACATGGCCCTCGTTGGTGTTGTCGGCGACTTCATCTTCATCATCATCTTCCATGTCGGAGGTGCTGATGTATCCTCCAACTTCAGTGGCTACATATGCCCGCTGACTTGGGCAATCCTTCTGCACATGGCCGAGTCCATGGCAGTGGTGGCACTGAATGTTGAAAGTGCGTCCCGTCGAGGCGACCGATGAAGCACTTTGAGCAGGACCCAGCACAGAATTTTTACCTGAATTTGCAGGGCGTGTAGGAGGTGCGTGTGGGGTTGCCGTAACACCACTCGCGGTTGCGGACGACCGTTTTCTTGCTGGTGGAGATGGTCGGGAAGAAAACCCCGAAGACGGCGTCGACCGTGGGGTGTAAGACGACCTGCTTGTAGTGCTGCTCCTATGTTGCTTCTCCCGTCCCTGCAATTCTTTCTCTGCAAGCATAGCAAACTGGAATAACTGGTTGATGGTGTTAAACTCCTTATAATCAACAATTTCTTGTATATCACGTCTCAAACCAGAATAAAAACGAACAATAGAGCTCTCATTATCCTCTACTATCATGCAACGTTGCAAACCCTTTTGAAGCTCACCATAATAGTCCTGCACAGATTTATCCCCCTATTCTAAGCACTGAAGTTTTTTGCGTAAATCTCTATGATAAGGAGGGACAAAACGATCACGTATAGCTTCCTTAAGTTGAGTCCAAGTTACAGGAATGTTATCACCAGTTAGAGAATTCCACCAAATGATAGCAAAATCTTTAAATTCACTAGTGGCTTGTCTAACTCTATGCTGCTCGGGAACTAGGTACCCACTAAATTTTTGCTCTACTTGTCATCTCCCAATCAAGGTAACCCTCCGCATCATATTGCCCCGAAAAAGGTAGGATGGTAAACTTAATCTTAGCATAAGGATCATCGGGGGCTCAATTGTTGTTACCTTGTTGTCGATCGTGGCCTCCCATACCTTGGGTGTTCTGCTGTAGACGACGGTGAAGCCTTTGTGCTCGTGTAGCTGCGTCATCAACGCCTAAATTGGCATCATTCACCGTGTCATCGTGTCTATTTCCACCGACGTTGCTACCGGCCTCATCTTCGTGGATCTTCACACGGTTCTCCACCTCGGTCAGCTTGCCGATCCAACGTTGTCGCCACTTCTACTAGAGTGTTGACCGTGTCTGTCATCATGGACAACCGCTTATCGATCCTCTCAATCTGGTTGCCGAGATTGAGTTTGTTGATGCCGTCGGTAACGGCCTTGTTAACAGCTTCTGTCATCTCCTCACGTGCCCTGTCAAGAACAAGCCGAAGCTGCCCTTGACTAACACACTCGTGGAAATCTTTAGGGGTGCCAACGTCTGCATCATCTCCTGCCATAGCAAATTCCAAAACAGGAACAAACGGTGAAGGTTATCCCTAATAAACACTACTACTATGGTGGACGGTGGTGACTCTCGGAAAAGCAAATGGAACGTCTTACCAAGTTCTTACAAGGATCTTATAAAGCAAGGCAAAGGATACCTAGAAGGTGTGTACCATGATTGCAAGGGTCAAAAACCTGTGCCGTCTAGAAGTAGTATGTGGAGCTAGGAGGGCCAAATATGTGAGTGGAACAGAATTCAAAAACGAGATAGTAGTGTTGAATAAATGTTCAAAGCTACTTGTCCTTAGTTGCTGGTCCACACGTGTCCTAGAACAGTAGTGCGGGCAAAGCAAGGATGACAGGCACAAAGGAAACAAAGGCAAAAGGTAAGTAGCAAGGAAGAAACAGACAACTAGACACAAAAAACAGACCAAAACCCTGTTTTGTCTTTTTGCACTAGTAGAAATCACAAATTTTTCTTTTTTGATATTATTTTTTTGATATTTTCTTCCACTCGGAGGCAACAAAATAGGAACCACGCAAAGTTTCAGGTCAAACGAGAGAAGGAATGTGACCTACAGATTTTCACGTAAGATGCAGCGACGACGGGTTCCAAACTTTTTTCCTCGGATCGGTGGCCTTAACTATTTTTTCTGATTTTCTTAAGATTTTTCCTGCCGAGCAAAGCGGGGATGAGCAAATGCAAAAAACGTGTCTACCCAAGTTCAAAAAAATTTTGCCTAATTTTGAGTCCATATGCGAAAGTTATGGCTGTTTGAAGGAAGGGACTCCGAATTAGGGTTTCGGTGGATGGAATTGCAATCGGGTAGGATTTTTTTTTTTGTTTTTGCGACCATTAATGTATGCAACGGAAACAGCAGGAGGTCTCGGTCGTGGGGTGTTGAGTTCTAGATGGAAAGGGTGGGAGTGTAGGGTGGGACTATGGTGGATGCAGCGGAGGTGACAAAACTCCCGAGACAAAGCAAACTTGAGGGAATTCGGCTAGGGTTTCAAGGGGGCACAAAGCCGACGACAAGAACATGAACTAAACCAGCAACAAAACAATCACTAGGACACAAAATCAACATTACGGACTCTGAAATTGAACATGCAAAGGCTAAACACGGCTTGGACAGGATGAACCCTAGAACTAAATTTTTGTTGGTTTTTTCGTGGATGATAGGATAATAAAGAGACAAAATAAACTAAAGGTAGGGCGGACTTGACGAGTGCACCCGAAGCTCCGATTACCACTTGATGTGGACTAGGGTCCCGATCTTCCGAAAGGTTCGGATAACTCTTGATTTGGCGAAGATGTGACACACGTCGATCCGGCTCTTGAACAACACGTTCGAAGCCCGCAATCGCAGCACCACGTCCTCTATGGTTATCAACCGGCGTTGCACGGTTGACCTCGCCAAGAAGGCTAATCCCTGCCTACGAATCAAGAATACAAGCAAGAACAAGAAAGAACGCAACCAAATTTGTAGATGTATGATTAATCTCACGAGTTGGGGTCTCACAAACCGATGAACGGCGAAACTGTCTAAGCAGAATAATCTAAGCAAAACCCAACCCTAACATAGGTGGCGGCTGCTGCTAATAAAGACTTGGGGACGTGCAAGAACCCCCTGGACGCTCCCCTAATGGGATCACACGAGATACACGGCCCAAAGGCCAAAAACGATGACGCAGCACCAAAACAGATTCCGGACGTTCCACGATTTCGATGATTCCCGGCGACTCCGGACGAATTTTGACATGAGACCAGATCCACTGGAAAGGTTATGAAACTATCTTTCCTTCCGTATGTAGAACGTCCAAATCCGACATCGTATGCACTCGACGCCGTCATGGTCAGATTTTGGTTACTCCTACCGATCTTATGCACCAATGCTTCACTTTGGACGCCGACTTGGAACGCTGCAATTATCTCCGATCGGGAACATTGGGGATTAAGGCCTTCTTGTTGCAAAAAATGACCGATGAAGTGTGTAAGCGTCTCATCGGACTTACGCTTCGACTGTTGAGATCGAAGTAGTTTCCTGGCTTCTCACAAGTCGCCTGAAAAGTCTCAACGATGTTTTTAGTAAGATCGCCCCAAGAGGAAATAGATTTCTCGGGAAGAGATTGTAACCACAAGCGTCCAACCTCGTCCAAGCACATGGGGAGATAGTTTGCTAATACAAAAGTATCTCCTCTTGCTGATCGGATGGCGATAGTGTACATACGGAGCCACTCAGCGGGAGGGGCTTTACCATCATATTTGTCTATGGCCCCGGGCTTAAATCCTGTAGGGTACTTTCAAATGCGCAGATCTCGCGTAAACGCCGAGATTACGGAATATTCGTCATCTTCCGGACCGGTCTAGACCGGTGATGGCGAACGCCGGCTGGGGTAGTGTCGGTAGTTGCGATCCCTATCGTCATCTAAGTAGTCATAGTAACGATCATCTTGGTTTCTCGCCTCGGAACCGTGTTGGCGATCATTGTTGCTTTGTTCCGGAGGAGGCGGAGGCGCCGCTTGACGATTATTGTCGTCTTGTCGCGGCTCCCCGTCTCTGTTCCTATTATCGCGTCCCCGTTGGTCTCCGTGGTCGCGATGACCATCTCTTACGGGCCGATCATCACGATGGGTAGAGCGATTGCCATGCCCTCGATGATCATTGCGCGAACAATTGTCGGCCGGAGGCGGCGCCGAAGCAGCCGGCCCATGCCTAGTCGAACCTCGTTGCCAACGGGTGAGGTGGAACGGGATTCTCCGGACGATCATCTACATGACCGGTCCGCCGTTGCTCATCTTCTTTTCTCCGCCATTCTTCCGCTCTCTCCGCATGACGATCAATAAGCACATTACGAGCGTCACGATTTCCATTGATTGGTACGCGTAAATCTTGATTGGGAGCGCGCTCATGCTCCTCCGTGTTCGGGGTGTGTCGACGTCCGATTGTTCCTCCGGAAGAACCTCCTTCGAGACCGGGCCCTCGCATATCGCTCCGAATGCGAATGCGAACGACGGGAAGATTCAGCTCGTCCTGGACAAGCTGGTTGGTTTGCAAAGCAGCTACATCCACGAGGCTCAAAGCACGTTGTAATCCCGGTGTCGAATTGAACACCTCCTGCGGAATAGTCTCTAGAATCTATTTCACCCCCACAATGTTTGTGGACTGGCGACGTGAAGATTCTAGTGCCGTTTAATTCAACCTCCATGGAGTCGATATCCAATGCCCTGCTGGAAGAGCGATGATTTCTGCCACTACGGCATCCACGTCGGTTATTATAACCTGGTGAATGTTCTATCGCGTCCCTAGATTGCTGTGGTAATGGTTCGGTAGCGGGCGGAGCCGTGGCAGGAACACCCTCTCCATCTTGACCGGTGCCGACGATGTTTGCGCGAGGGTTCGCGGTCGAAGCTCGTGGAGGTGGATCTTTCTCGTACGTTCCGTCGGCTTCACGTTGGCGACGGTTTGCTTCTTCTCTCGCCATCCTAGCCTCTTCGGCAGCAGCTTCCTCGGGGGTAAGTTCTTCAAGAATTGGGCCAATCACAAATACTTGGAAAAAGGCTGGAGATCCTTCTTCAAAGTTGTTATCAAGCTCGAGAGAGCTGCCCATTGTCCCGGACCGGATGCCGTCTGAAGCGTGAACGGTCCGATGATTCGCGCTAAAGCTGCGTCGATCCCGCTGGATTCCATGCATATGGTTTCGATCGTGTCCGGTGACCGCGCTTCGAAGCTGCGGCCGGATCGCGAGTCGGATTCATCAAGCATAGCTTTTCGGCGGAATCAGCTTCAAAGTCGAGGGACCCGAAGCGGATCTTTAAGCCGGACGCGAAGTCAACGTCGGACAAAGAAGCCATCGAACTCGCTGGAAACGCACCGGGACCCCTACCCGACGCGCCAAATGTCGAGTCTTAAACTCGGCACTAGTACTACACGGTCCCTCACGAGCATGGAATTCGATGGTGCGACACACGAAACACACAGGAACACAAGATTTTAGACGAGGTTCGGGCCTCTCGATGGAGAGTAATACCCTACGTCCTATGTGTTATGTCTTTCTTTTAGCGGATTGCTAATTGCGAGTTGTCGAGAGAGTTTTTGGGGGTCCCTGCTCCGCCTTATATATCCGGGGGAGCTAGGGTTACATACATAGTCCTAGTTGATTACATGGATTACATATTCGGAAGCTCTATCTCTAAGCTTTCCTTATTAATTCAGAGTCCTAATAGATTACAAATTGCTCCTTTACTTGTTGCTCAAGTCATCAAACGTCGGTCTTGACGCCCGCCTTATTTCCATACCGGTATATGGAATCTTCTGTTATTCCATACTGATCGGGGACCACTCTGTGGGTCCTCTCCGCCGATCTTATGTTTATTGATTTGTCATCGTATCTCTAATTATCCATTCCTTTATCATCTATATACCCGTAAGGTAAGTATATGACAAAGTCGGTGCCCAAAACACCGTATGAGTTATGGACTGGTAGAGTGCCTTCGCTTGCTCACCTCCGCGTGTGGGGGAGTCCGGCGAGAGGCCAAGCTATTTAACCCGAGTTCTTGGGAAGTTGGACCCCAAGACGGTTAGCTGCCATTTTATTGGCTACCCAATAAAGTCCAAGGGATATCGTTTCTCTCGCCCGACGGATATACGAAGTTTGTAGAAACCGGACATGCCGTCTTCTTGGAGGATGACATGATCGGGGGGAGCATGGTAGCTCGAGAAATTGATCTTGAGGAGAAGCGGGTATACGTACTCGACTTTATGAGTCAAGATCCTTTCTTCTCACTACCTGTTGATGTTGTGCCCGTGATGCGTGACGTTGTAGTGCTAGCACCTGTTGTTACTTCACCCATCATAAATGACGAACCTGTCCCTCGGGATCCCGCGAGGCTGTCACCATAGATGAGGGGAGTTGCAGCAGCCTCCAACAGATGATGATGTACCGGATGAGGAAGCTTCTCATGAGCCCCAACTAGAAATTGTGCCAGCTGATGAAGGCCCTAGCAGACCTAAGAGAATTAGAAAGCCTGCTATAAGCGAGTGATTATGTATTAATACGAGAAGAATTTCATATGGAGGATGATCCCACCTCATATGAAGAAGTCATGAGGAGTGCTCACTCATCTGAATGGTTTGGAGGTCATGAAAGATGAAATGAGATCTATGAGTCTCAATGATGTTTGGGACCTAGTACAAATTCAAAACACTAGGTCTGTAGATGGGTCTACAAGACGAAATATGACTCTAGAGGGAATATTGAGAAGTTTAAGGCACTCATTGTGGCGAAGGGCTTCACACGAGAGGGAAGGAATTGACTACAATGAGACCTTTTCTCCGAGTCTCCGTAAAGATTCTTTCGAGAATCATAATGACTCTTGTAGCGCATTTTGATTTAGAGTTGCATCAAATGGATGTCAAAATGGCTTTCCTGAACGAGGATCTAGAAGAAAGAGTTTACATGGCTCAACCGAAAGGTTTTGTCGTGGAAGGAAAGGAGAAAACGGGATGCTTGTTTAAAGAGATCCATTTATGGATTAGAGCAAGCTTCAAGACAGTGGTACTTGAAGTTTGATGGAACAATAATGAAACACGGCTTTCAAGAAAATGTTGAGGACAATTGCATTTATACAAAGTTTAAGAATGGAAAATTTATTTTCCTAGTCTTGTATGTAGATGATATACTATCGGCGAGTAGTGATGTCGAGTCTACTACATGAGACAAAGAAATTCATGTACTCACATTTTGACATGAAAGATCTTGGTGAAGCCTAGTATGTTTTGGGCATAGAGATTCACCGATATAGGAAGAAATACGTATTGGGACTATCCCGGAAGACATATATAAAGAAGGTGTTGAAGAAATTCAACATGCACAAGTGCATAGCCACACCTGTCCCTATAGCCAAGGGAGAGAAATTTGGGAATTGGCAAAAACCCAAAAATAAATAGGAGATTGATGAGATGAAGACAAAACCATATGCTTTGGTCTGTGGGAAGCTTGCACTATGCGCAAGTGTGCACACGACCAGACTTGGCTTTTGCCACCGGGTTGCTCGGTAGATTTCGGAGTAATCCAGGCCCGAGCACTGGAAATTGATAAACAAAGTCTTGCGGTATTTGCAAGGCACAAAAGGCCTCATGTTGGTATACCAAAGAACAAATATACTCCGGGCTATGGGGTATTCAGATTCACACTTTGCAAAAGATAACACAAAGTCGACTTCAGGATACGTGTTCACCATGGCGGGAGGAGCTATTTCATGGAAAAGCTCCAAACAGACTATTACAGCAGGGTCAACAATGTATGCAGAATTCAAAGCTTGTTATGAGGCCACAGGACAGGTCAACTAGCTAAAGAAATTCATACCCGGTTTGAGAGTGGTTGACGGTATTGAGAAACCACCGAAGTTGTACTTGCGACAATGAGCCCGCAGATCATGTATGCTCACAATAACCAGTCAAGTGGTGCTACCAAACACATTGACATAAAGTTTTATGAGACAGACCGACCCACGGATCGAAGATCCCGAGGTGTTGTTTAAGCGAGACACAAGATAATACAACAACCGACGGAGTTCAAATATGACATAGAGAAATTAACATCATTTTACATCCGAGTTTAATGCAGCGGAAAATAAACCAGTTCAAGTTTGAAAATGCGGAAGCGGAAGCGATAATTAACATGTAACAAATATACATCTTGACGATACATGCGGTGGTGATTAATCCGAGCCCATACGGATAACCACGTAGCCAAACACAAGCGGTGGCAAGGCTAGGCTTCCCAGTGAGAAGACCAGCCCTCCGGGATCTACAAGTCCCGAGGCAGTACACCAACGAGTAAATCATATGCTTCATCTATATTACCTGAAAAACAACATAGGCAAAGCCTGAACAACTAAAGCTCAACAAGGCTGACCCGTCAAATGGTTCACAAAACCGACTCCTAGACATGCAAGGCTCGGACGAGTGTACTGATTTTCAGGGTATAAAACAGCGACTAAGCAGTGAATCCTTACTTTCAGTATTATTGCCAAGTTTAATATTACATAAATAAATACAGTGACCATGCAAGAGAAACACAAATACAAGTGTACAATAAATATATCAAAGTAACCTCATCAATAACAATAACCGAGCGAGTACCATTAACATTTAGCATTTAAATTCAAGTTAGTTCTACACTATGACTCGGTGAACAAGCGGGTACTCATTACTGCGAGGGACAGTGATACGTATCAATTTTACACCAGCTTGGAAAAACCCGAAACACACGACATACGCATCATTTAAGAACACGTATCTCAACCTTTCACAAAGGTGTCATTCAAGCGGGAAGGGTATCGGATCTCCAAGGTGGCCAGCAGCTCATCGGTAACGTCGTGAGCCTACTACCCACTCCATGCGCGGGCACAACGATCGAAGACCAGGGTTATCATCCATAGTACAACATCTAGTGCTACATAAGCTTACTAGTCCCCAATAAAACTAGCATGTACTCGGTACAGTTCAAAACTTGTCCGAAGGGGCCAACAACGATACGGTCCTCAAGCCGACACGAGACGGGGCTACAACCTTGCAAACCATGCCCTCGCAAGGCACATGTGCTTGCCCTTTCCTCTACTGGCTCGTCCACGTCTCAACTTTTAGTTGTTTACATGAACGGTCTGCCACCTTGCGAGACAAGCCCTATCCAGGCCCTTGCCTTCGCTCTTTCCAAAACAGACTCGTTCGGTTCCATATACTTAAACATGTGATTAACAACTTGTTCTACTAACATTTGAGTAATTTACCTTGTGTACCGTTGATCCTAGAATTAAGCATAGCAACAACTTGTTCTACTAACATTTGAGTAATTTACCTTGTGTACCATTGATCCTAGAATCTAGTAGGCTAACTGTACCAGTATAACATCTACATAGGATTCATCTGGGGACAATGCAAGTGGATTTTCAGCCAAATACCTAGAGTTAATTCACAATACATTCTAGACAGTCTAGCAATTGTGATACTGAAAATAAAACTTTTAAAACTGGGAGGATGCACCGGGGCTTGCACTGGAGCTACTACAACAGAGTTAGGGTCTTCGAGATGCCGGGTCTTGATTGAGAGAGATATCCTTCGAAGATCCTCAACCGGCACCTCAACGTTTCCTAAATTAACGAGATGTCAATATCGATGAATGCAAAGACATGCAAACAATATGGATGATGTCGATGTATGAATGATGCATTCAAAAACAGAATTGATATGTTACGTAAGATGGTTCTTGAAGACATATGTTTAAATATAAATTTATTTTAAAGTATCCTTTCATTACCACATGTAATAATGAAGTACTTAACATGATAATTAAAAACATTTAAATGGCATGATCACATTTGCAAGGTTTCTATACCAGTGCATTATGTAGGTGATACATGCATGAAATAACAAAACTATAAGCAAGTTTCATCATTTTATGTGGAGAGGATTTAATTTAAACATAAAAGAAAGGGTGTTTACTAACAAAAATTCTCTAGGAATTTATTGGTTACAGATATGAGCATGAGGGAAAATAGAGTGATACTACATGATTTTAGTGACATTAGGTTCCGGTATTACATTTATTTGATGCATAAATTAATTATTGGAATTTAAATACGATAAACCAAGAATTAAGAATACCATGATATACATGCTGGAACATTATGAATATGATGCACCATACTAAAGAACTTGTCTAGAGGATTCCAAAACATTTTAGTTTGCATCATTTGCATTTCTAGATAAAAAGATATTAATTAATTAGGGTTTACAAACTTATAATTATTCTGGAACAATTATACAGCAAACATGGAGTTCATCGTAACCATTAAATAGTTCTCTTTATAAGGAATCCAACAAAATTGGATTTGCTCAATTTGGAGCTCTAAATCTTAAGTTATGATTTTTCTAATTTAATTCAATTTCTTGGACATTTTACAAAAATGCCATTACGAGATTTAAATTGAACCAATCACGCTGCAGACACACGGAGGGCCACAAGGATGGGATCGGGTGTGGCTATGGGCCATTTTGGATCCAGGGCGTTTGGCCCGTGGTGTGGCTCACCGGAGTTGGGCGGCGCACGGCGGAGGGAGCTGTCGGAGATGGGCCAAGCTCGAGGGAATCTCACCAACGTGTTGCGCACGGCGAGGTGAGGTGCTTGGGGGTGGTGCGCAGGGTGGAGCTTCACCGGAGGTACCTCAACGGCGGTTCATGCCGAAGGCGGAGGTCCGACGGTGTCGGGAGCTCGCTACGGTGGAGGAAACTCCTTGCTTCTTGGCCGCGAGTCTCGGTGGGAGCAGGGGAAGCACGGTATGGGATTCATCGTCCTTGAAGATGACCGAAAGAGGAGGATTCAAGGGAAGAGACTCACTATGATGGGCGAATTTGTGCTCGAGGACGGGCACTGCCGGCAATGGCGGCCGGGCGGGATTTCTTCAAATACCCGCGACTCGGTGCGAGGGACGGGGACGGCGCGGCCGTGGGAGCTAGAGGGGGTCACGGCGCATCCTTTGGGGCGCTCGGCTCGGGCGGGGAGGCAGCAAGGCGACCGGGCATGGGAGCTTCGAGAGGGTGGCCATGGCGGGCGGGGCTCTCTCTCTGCTGTCTATTGCTCGCGCGAGATAGAGGGTGTTACGGAGAGTGAGAGTGAGAGAGGGACGAGCAAGAGGAGCGGCTTGAGGGGCGCCACGGTGGGGGGGCGAGCAGAGTACGCGCGCTACGCGGGAGGGCAGGTGGCGCTTGCCTTCTGTGCTGGTCGGGCGTGAGGGGGAAGACCGAGGATGGAGGAGGCACCGACATGTGGGCCCGAGAGAATATTCCAAAGTATCTTTTCTATTTTCTGTTTGTGGGTTTTTGGCAAAAGTAAAGGCTTAAATTAACTACTTCCCATGCTAAAAAATCCCAAACAAAAATACTAGCCTGTAGTACTTCACTTGGATAGACATGCACGAAAAGTTTGAGTCGAAACTACCTCTGGTTTAATTTTGATAATTCATCAAAAAGGGGTAAAAGTTAATCTTCTCGAATTTTTATAGGGAGTTCTACTGATCCAAAAGACATGGGACTTGTTCCCAGATTCTTCATTTGACTACCTCTACAACATGTATGTTTGCCAGGGACAATTGTTATAGGAAAATGTTGACTTGTAGTTCAACCCAATACTAATTTATTTGAATTTGCAATTCAAATCACTATGCATGTGACCAAAATTTTTATATTGGGGTTCTATAGAGTCATTAGGTAATTGTGGAATTTTGAGTTGAGACGTTCGTGACACCGGGGTGTCACAGCCCTCCCTCCTTAAGAAAATCTCGTCCCGAGATTAAAGTCGGACTAGAGGAAGGTTAACGTGTCATACCCGGGAGTTGATGCAAAAATCCAGGGTAATGAGTATGCAAGAATTCTGCTGATTCCCAGGTTGCTTCATCTTCGGAATGATTATTCCATTGAACTTTATAAAACTTGATTGCTCGCTTCCGAGTGACCCGTTCTTTTTCATCCAATACTTTCACCGGATGCTCATAATAGGTTAGGTCAGGTTGCAAGCGTGAATAATCTTCCAAGACAAGATCCACTGGTGGCTTGAGACATTTCGTTAGTTGAGACACGTGAAAGATGTCATGTACACCCGATAGATTGATCGGCAGTTCCAACTTGTATGCTACCGGTCTACATTTCTCAATTATCTTGAATGGGCCGATATAGCGGGGAGCTAACTTTCCTTTGACCCCAAACCGCTGAATACCTTTCATAGGTGATACCCGAAGGTAGACATGGTCACCCTTTTCAAAAGCTAGGGGCCGTCGTCTTTTATTCGCATACATTTCTTGCCGTTCTTTTGTAGCTCTCAAATTTGCTCGAATAATCCGAACCTTTTCTTCAGCTTGTTGCATAAGAGCAGGTCCAAAGGTAACTCTTTCTCCAGGTTCGGACCAATTGAGTGGAGTTCTACAGCTACGTCCATATAATGCCTCAAACGGAGACATTCCTGCGCTCTCTTGATAACTGTTGTTATATGAAAATTCAGCGAGAGACAAGTGGTCATCCCAATTAACACCATGTGTCAAAACACAGGCCCTAAGCATGTCTTCCAATATTTGGTTCACACGCTCAGTTTGTCCATCGGTGGCAGGGTGATAAGCTGAACTACGAATTAACTTGGTGTCCAAGGATGCATGTAGCTGTTCCCAAAATCGTGCCACAAATTGAGAACCACGATCTGAAATTATCGTCTTCGGTACACCGTGCAAGCACAATAATTCTGGAGATATAAAGCTCAGCATATTGGCGAACGGAATAGCAAGTGCTGACCGGTATAAAGTGGTCTGATTTTGGAAGCCGATCAACAATAACCCAAATGGAGTCATACTTCCGAGAGGTGCGAGGGAGACCAACAATAAAATCCATACTGATGTCGTCCCATTTCCACTTAGGAATGCTTAATGGTTGTAGCAATCCGGCTTTCTTCAAATGATCAGCCTTAATGCGTTGACACGTGTCACATTCCGCGACATAACGTGCGACTTCCCGCTTCATCCTAGTCCACCAAAAATTTTCTTTCAACCCTTGGTACATCTTGTTGCTACCTGGGTGAACTGAATATTTGGATTGATGAGCTTCGTCCAAAATTTTGCGACGTAGCTCAAAATTTTTGGGGACTACCAAACGGTTATTGAACCATAGAACACCGTTGGTATCTTGCTGAAAACAAGCAGCTTTGCCATCCTTAATTTTCTGCCGAATGTGTGCCATGCCCGGATCATCTTTCCGGGCGGCGATCACTTCATCTCGGATGGTAGAATGAATAGCCAAATTGTGTATGGCTGCAACCGGTGGAATATGAACGCTTGATTCATCGGAGGGGACATCCTTGCTGCTGTTCTCAAATTCCAAATTCAGATTATTGCAATGCACTTTTCGGCTCAATGCATCGGCTACAACGTTGGCTTTACCGGGGTGATAATGAATTTCCAACTCATAATCCTTAATTAGCTCAAGCCATCTACGTTGTCGCATATTCAAATCAGATTGTGTGAAGATATACTTGAGGCTCTTATGGTCTGTGTAAATGTGCACAAGATTTCCCAACAAATAGTGCCGCCATATTTTCAGTGCAAGAACCACTGCGGCTAACTCCAAATCATGAGTTGGGTAGTGCTCTTCATGCTTGCGCAATTGCCGAGATGCATAAGCAATGACACGGCCTTCTTGCATTAGCACACAACCAAGTCCCGTTCCAGAAGCATCACAATACACATCAAAAGATTTTGTGATATCGGGTTGAGCCAAAACGGGAGCGGTGGTTAGCAACTTCTTCAAATTCTGAAAAGCCTCTTCACACTGTTGGTTCCAATCAAACTTCACATTATTTTGCAGAAGCTTGGTGATAGGTTTTGCCAACTGAGAAAAATTAGGAATAAATCGCCGATAATATCCAGCTAGTCCAAGAAAACTGCGGACTTGAGAGACGGTTTTAGGTGGCTTCCAATTCAGCACATCTTGAACTTTTCCAGGGTCAGCTGAGATACCCTCGGCTGAAACCACATGACCAAGGAATGGTACTTGTTCCAACCAAAATTCACACTTGCTGAATTTAGCATAAAGCTTGTGATCACGCAATCGTTGCAACACGATACGGAGATGTTCAGCGTGCTCTTCTTTGGACTTGGAATAAACAAGAATGTCATCGATGAAAACAACAACAAACTTGTCTAACTCCGGCATGAATACTGAATTCATCAAGTACATGAAATATGCCGGGGCATTGGTCAATCCAAAGGACATCACCAAATATTCATAAAGTCCATATCTTGTGCAAAATGCGGTCTTTGGAATATCTTCTTCTCTAATTTTTATCTGATGGTAGCCTGAGCGGAGATCAATTTTTGAAAAGACCTTGGCACCAATCAGCTGATCAAAGAGAATATCAATGCGTGGCAATGGATACTTATTTTTGATGGTGACTTCATTCAGCGGTCGATAATCGACAACAAGGCGCAAACTTTTGTCCTTTTTCTTCACAAACATGGCAGGACAACCCCAAGGTGATGAACTTGGGCGTATGTATCCTTTGTCCAATAATTCTTTCAGTTGGATTTTCAGTTCTGCCAATTCATTTGGTGCCATCTTGTACGGTTGACGAGAGACTGGAGATGTTCTCGGTTGTAACTCAATTTTGAATTCAACATCCCGGTTAGGAGGTAAACCAGGTAGGTCATCGGGAAAAACATCTTGGAACTCACAGACAATTGAGATATCATCCATAGATTTTTCCTCCAAATGATGGACAACAATGGTAGTTTTTGGAGATAGGTGCAAAAGAATGGAATCAGGTCCATAAAGTGGAGAATTTAAATGGACGATACGAGGTGCAATATCTAGCATAGCCTTATGAATTGTCATCCATTGCATGCCCAAAATAAAATCTATCCCTTGCTGTTCTAGCATGATAAAGGTGGTAGGATAAATTTTTCGGTTCAATTCCAAGGGTGCTCTACTCAAAACTTGATTAGCAATAATTTTCCCACCAGGAGATTGGATAACATATGGTGTGCTAATAGTGTGGGTGAGCAACTTATGAGTTTGTATGCAAGACTTGCTAACAAAATTATGAGATGCTCCAGAATCGAATAAAATGACAATTGGGCATTGATTTAACAAGAACGTACCCGCAAGAACTGGTTCACCCTGTGGAATGTCTTCAAGGTTGGTGAAGTTAACACGTCCAGTCCTATTAGCTTGCCCACGCTGCTGATTTGCAGCTCTCTCACGTGCTTGCCTTCCAGCTTCACTTCGGGGATAAGTACAATCCTTAGCAAAATGACCATTTCGGCCACAGTTGAAGCATGGATGTGGGTTGTACTGTCCAGAAGGCTGTGCAGAGCGTGCATTCTGATTTTGCTGCTGCTGAGGTGCACGTGGTGCATACTGCTGCTGCTGAGGAGGTGGAGCATTGCCTTGCTGAGGTGGACGGCCATAAGGTTGCTGCAGCGGACGATAGAATTGCTGCTGTGGTGCAGCCCGGAAACGTTGCCCATTAGGTGAAGTGTACACAAGCCGGTATTTTGGTGAAGGACCAGCCTGTGCACCACCTGTGGGAGCCTTAAGAGCCTTTCTCTTGCGCTCATCTGCTTCAACTTCTCGCTGAGCATCTTCCTGAATGATGGCAGCATTTATCAGATCATTCAGTGTGCCATGTACTCTGCCAGGTTAGCTTCTCTTTGAGCACAGGATTCATGCCCCTTCTAAAAGCGGCACGTTTCTTCTCTTCTGTATCAGTGTGATGAGGAGCATACCGTGCTAAGTGATTGAATCTCTGGGAGTACTCAAGAATAGTCCTCCCTCCTTGTTTCAAATCTTCAAACTCACGCAACTTGCGTTCCATAAGTCCAGCGGGGATAAAGTGAGAGCGGAAAGCAGTCTTGAACTCATCCCACTGAACAACATGACCTTCGGGCAGCGAGGCCAAGTAATTTGCCCACCAAGCACTGGCGGATCCTTGCAACTGCTGTGCGGCAAACAATGGCTTCCGAGCATTGGTGCAATTGAGCAAACCAAACTTCGACTCCAAGATACGGAGGAAATGGTCGGCATCCAGAGGTTCCTTAGCATACTCGAACTCTGGTGGCTTGGTGGAGTTGAAATCCTGATAAGTGCTTTGTCGTGGCTGATCATCACGGCGTCCACCAGCACGATTAGCATTTCATGCTATCTGTCGGAGGAGCTCGGTGTCCTCCTGTCGGGATTCTAGCAATGATGCAAGCACTTGCGCCAATGAAGGTGGCGGTGGTGGTGGAGGTTCATTGCGACGTCCTCCTTTGCTGGGAACTTTCAGCTTCACCTCGACGGGTGTTCACCATGCTGAAAAGAATGAACGTTGTACATTAGTTTCCCTTATCCCATAGACAAAGATAAAAATTCTTGAAGGAATTAATGTACAAGAACATTAAAATTCAGAATCGCTCCAAAGAAAATAAGCCAACATGTGTTTCCATTGCACTTGGAAAGTGGACACAAGGTTAGTTGACATAGGGTACTTTCTGTCATTCGCGGTAATTGGTATCAAAATGCAACTCTTTCCCGCACAAATGGAGATGCATTTGCCTCAGGTTTAGAGTTCACGTCATGATAAGGTGCAATGAATACCTTGGAAAATTTTGAGCCAAAAAGGATCCAAGCTATTTGCTACATGACAATCTGGACAGACCACGTCTTCACTAGACAGCAGTCGAAAAAGTGCACTTTCTGGAAATTTCAGAGTCTACTCATATATTATGGTTAGCACCACATTACAGAGGACTTCATAATCTTTCCAGAATGTACTCAAACACATCAATCACATGAATAAATTGTGAGATATGAATTATCCATGGTGACGCATGATCTCAGGAAAACTGTCGGGACCATCCTTAATGTTTTACTTCCTGAGAGCAGTACAGGATGAATCAGGCTTGCAATTGAGTTGTAAAAGAAAGTAGACTTTCTAACCTTTCCAACAAGTACTTATTTGCCTCAAGATGATGTGTAAAACTAAAGTTATGAATTTTATACGGTGAGGCACCAAATCTGTGAGGATTCTGTCCGGATAGAAAACTGGTCATGATCCATTGACAGATTTGGCCAACTTCCATGCAAAATCATGGGAACCTCATCATACGAAAGTTGAAGATGGATAAAATATCTTTCCAACGGTTACTCATGTGAAAATTTTCACCATCTAGAACGAAAGATATGAATTATTTACTAACAGGAGTAAGAATCTGGGTTTCAGGGAACAGACTTCAAAGGTTTCGAATTTGAGGCACTTCTCAACATGGTTGAGCTTTGTCAAGAGTTGTGAAATCAGTGGGACTTCCAACACTTTCCAGAAAGTATTTGTATGCCTCAAAATTCAAAAGGGTCAAATAGATATGAATTTTTCATTCAGCCTCAATGTCGCACATGCTCGCAAAAGGACAGCATGAACTGTCTAGCTCGTTTGACATATTCGGAGACTTTCGAAGGCTCAAATGGAGAAAGTTTGAATATGAAACTTGTAGATAATTTCGAAACCTTTTCAGAGAGTATGATACTATGGTTTGAAAACATTTAGGACATGAGCTATGAATTTTTAAAGGATCAGGACAGATTCGTAACCGATTCCAAGATTGAGCTCTAGATTTTTCCTTAAGTTAATATTTTAGCATCTTGGTTATTTAAAACATACACAAAACAATCAGAAGATTGAAAAGGGGACAAGGAAAATTTTAATTCAGCTATTTGTATGCCATGCCATGATGCAAGTTAATTATTTAACCTAACCGTTCCTCACCAAACGAAAAGAAATAGTTTCACCGTCTCAACGATTGTACGAACTTTGGGTGGCGACCCGCACTCAATCACGTAAGTCAGTCTAAATTATCGACACACACTTAACTAACGTAGTTATGTACCTGCAGAAGATTCATTTCAGAAACAGTACATCAAATTCAAAAGAAACTACGAAAAGAAGCACAGTTCTATTAGTAACGACCCATCGAAAAGGATTGTCTCGTGGTAAGCCACGAGTCAACGAGTGTCCCGTATTCTCCGTCCGCGGGCACGGACCGCTAATTTAAATTACAAACATACCTAAGCCACAGCCGTAGATGCAAGTATTTAAACAAACATAACCCAGGGTTAGCATTGTCACCAACTCTAACATCCTTATATATACAAACGTATTCCTCACCGTATTTACGCCGTAGTTTTCAAAAATATGTCATAATTGTTGTATTATCCCGGACCAGGCTCGGTACCAGCTGATACGAGACCGACCCACGGATCGAAGATCCCGATGTGCTGTTTAAGCAGACACAAGATAATACAACAACTGACGGAGTTCAAATATGACATAGAGAAATTAATATCATTTTACATCAGAGTTTAATGCAGCGGAAAATAAACCAGTTCAAGTTTGAAAATGCGGAAGCGGAAGCGATAATTAACGTCTAACAAATATACATCTCGACGATACATGCGGTGATGATTAATCCGAGCCCATATGGATAACCATGTAGCCAAACACAAGCAGCGGCAAGGCTAGGCTTCCCGGTGAGAAGACCAGCCCTATGGGATCTGCAAGTCCCGGGCAGTACACCAACGAGGCAAATCATATGCTTCATCTGTATTACCTAAAAAACAACATAGGCACAAAGCCCGAGTAACTAAAGCTCAACAAGGCTGACCCGCCAAATGGTTCACAAAACCAACTCCGAGACATGCAAGGCTCGGAGGAGTGTACTGATTTTCAGGGTATAAAACAGCGACTAAGCGAGTGGATCCTTACTTTCAGTATTATTGCCAAGTTTAATATTACATAAATAAATACAGTGACCATGCAAGAGAAACACAAATACAAGTGTAGAATAAATATATCAAAGTAACCTCATCAATAACAATAACCGAGTGAGTACCATTAACATTTAGAATTTAAATTCAAGTTATTTCTATGATGTTACTTAGTGAACAAGCGGGTACTCATTACTGCAAGGGACGGTGATACGTATCAATTTTACACCAGCTAGGAAAAACCCGAAGCACACGACATACGCATCATTTAAGAACACGTATCTCAACCTTTCACAAAGGTATCATTCAAGCGGGAAGGGTACCGGATCTCCGAAGTGGCCAGCAGCTCATCGGTAACGTCGTGAGCCTACTACCAACTCCTTGCACGGGCACAACGACCGAAGACCAGGGTTATCTTCTATAGTACAACATCCGAGTGCTACATAAGCTTACTAGTCCCCAATAAAACTAGCATGTGCTCGGTACAGTTCAAAACTTGTCCGAAGGGGCCAACAACGATACGGTCCTCAACCGACACGAGACGGGGCTACAACCTTGCAAACCATGCCCTCGCAAGGCACATGTGCTTGCCCTTTCCTCTACTGGCCCGTCCACGTCTCAACTTTTAGTTGTTTACACGAAAGTTCTGCCACCTTGCGACACAAGCCCTATCCAGGCCCTTGCCTTCGCTGTTTCCAAAACAGACTCGTTCGGTTCCATTTACTTAAACATGTGATTAACAACTTGTTCTACTAACATTTGAGTAATTTACCTTGTGTACCATTGATCCTAGAATCTAGTAGGCTAAGCTGTACCAGTATAACATCTACATAGGATTCATCCGGGGACAATGCAAGTGGATTTTCAGCCAAATACCTAGACTTAATGCACAATACATTCTAGACAGTCTAGCAATTGTGATACTGAAAATAAAACTTTTAAAACTGGGAGGATGCACCGGGGCTTGCCTGGAGCTACTACAACAGAGTTAGGGTCTTCGGATGCCGGCTCTTGATTGAGAGAGATATCCTTCGAAGATCCTCAACCGGCACCTCAACGTTTCCTAAATTAACGAGATGTCAATATCGATGAATGCAAAGAAATGTAAACAATATGGATGATGTCGATGTATGAATGATACATTCAAAAACAGAATTGATATGTTACGTAAGATGGTTCTTGAAGACATATGTTTAAATATAAATTTATTTTAAAGTATCCTTTCATTACCACATGTAATAATGAAGTACTTAACATGATAATTAAAAACATTTAAATGGCATGATCACATTTGCAAGGTTTCTGTACCAGTGCATTATGTAGGTGATACATGCATGAAATAACAAAACTATAAGCAAGTTTCATCATTTTATGTGGAGAGGATTTAATTTAAACATAAAAGAAAGGGTGTTTACTAACAAAAGTTCTCTAGGAATTTATTGGTTGCAGATATGAGCATGAGGGAAAATAGAGTGATACTACATGATTTTAGTGACATTAGGTTCGGTATTACATTTATTTGATGCATAAATTAATTATTGGAATTTAAATACGATAAACCAAGAATTAAGAATACCATGATATACATGCTGGAACATTATGAATATATGCACCATACTAAAGAACTTGTCTAGAGGATTCCAAAACATTTTAGTTTGCATCATTTGCATTTCTAGATAAAAAGATATTAATTAATTAGGGTTTACAAACTTATAATTATTCTGGAACAATTATACAGCAAACATGGAGTTCATCGTAACCATTAAATAGTTCTCTTTATAAGGAATCCAACAAAATTGGATTTGCTCAATTTGGAGCTCTAAATCTTAAGTTATGATTTTTCTAATTTAATTCAATTTCTGGACATTTTACAAAAATGCCATTACGAGATTTAAATTGAACCAATCAAGGCTGCAGACACACGGAGGGCCACAAGGATGGGATCTGGTGTGGCTAGGGCCATTTTGGATCCAGGGCGTGTGACCCGTGGTGTGGCTCACCGGAGTTGGGCGGCGCACGGCGGAGGAGGCTGCCGGAGATGGGCCAAGCTCGAGGGAAGCTCACCAACGTGTTGCGCACGGCGAGGCGAGGTGCTTGGGGGTGGTGCGCGAGGGTGGAGCTTCACCGGAGGTACCTCAACGGCGGTTCATGGCGGAGGCGGAGGTCCAACGGCGTCGGGAGCTCGCTACGGTGGAGGAAAGTCCTTCCTTCTTGGCCGCGAGTCTCGGTGGGAGTAGGGGAAGCACGGCATGGGATTCATCGTCCTTGAAGATGACCGAAAGGTGGCGCTCATCGACGGGCGGAGACGCCGGTGGGTGGTGGCTGGGGAAACACTCCATGGCGGCCTGCTCGGTTTGGGAAACAAAGGGGAAAGGTGTCGGGGGTGCGGCGGGTGAACGCGCACGCACGGGAGGAGGATTCAAGGGAAGAGGCTCACTGTGATGGGAGAATTTGTGCTCGAGGACGGGCATTGCCGGCAACGGCGGCCGGGCGGGATTTCTCCAAATACCCGCGACTCGGTGCGGGGACGGGGACGACGCCGCTGTGGGAGCTAGAGGGTGTCACGGCGCATCCTTTGGGGCGCTCGACTCGGGCGAGGAGGCGACAAGGCGACCGGGCATGGGAGTTTCGAGAGGGTGGCCATGGCGGGCGGGGCTCTCTCTCTGCTCGTCTATTGCTCGCGCGAGAGAGAGGGAGTTACGAGAGATTGAGAGTGAGAGAGGAACGAGCAGCGACGAGTGGGCCGAGAGAATATTCCAAAGTATCTTTTCTATTTTCTGTTTGTGGGTTTTTGGCAAAAGTAAAGGCTTAAATTAATTACTTCCCGTGCTCAAAAATCCCAAACAAAAATACTAGCTTGTAGTACTTCACTTGGATTAGACATGCATGAAAAGTTTGAGTCCAAACTCCCTCTGGTTTAATTTTGATAATTCATCAAAAATGGGTAAAAGTTAATCTTCTCGAATTTTTATAGGGAGTTCTACTGATCCAAAAGACATGGGACTTGTTCCCAAATTCTTCATGTGACTACCTCTACAACATATATGTTTGCCAGGGGCAATTGCTATAGGAAAATGTTGACTTGTAGTTCAACCCAATACTAATTTATTTGAATTTGCAATTCAAATCACAATGCATGTGACCAAAATTTTTATATTGGGGTTCTACAGAGTCATTAGGTAATTGTAGAATTTTGAGTTGAGACGTTCGTGACACCGGGGGTGTCACATTTTATATTGTGAAAGATAAAGTCCAATATCAAATGTAAGTCTCGAGCATATCGGAACGGAAAGAATGCTCCCGGATCCCCTTACGAAAGGCCTTCCACCCAACGTGCTCATGGAGCACGTAGTCGGCATGGGTTTGAGGGAAGCTCGATGATCTTGGACTCGGGGCCCGCGACTAGATGTTCTTCCTCATTGTTCTAGTTCGATGCCTAGATCCGCAATATCTAACATCTCCGATAACGCACTCGCCCCCTCTCGTCTCTCAAATCTATCCGCGACTAGATGTTCTTCCTACTGTTCTAGTTCGATGGCTAGATCCGCTTTCTCGCCGGTAAGACATTTTTCTTTGTTCTCCTATTCCCTCCTTCCGATCTCCGTGGTAGATGTCGTTAGATCCGTGAACTCTTGGGTTCTTTTCTTTGTCATCTTGGTGATTGTAGGGTTCTTGCTCTAGTTGCTCTAGGGTCCAAGTGGGCGACGTTACTTCGCTCCTTGTGCGTTGCTTTTGTTCCTTGTGCTTGGTTTGATCCGCATCGGTGTTGATCCATTTGATGTGAATTGAGCAACGTCCTATTAATCTCTGCCTCGTCGGCCGTTGGCTGAACCGGTTGCTAGTATATATCCGTACGAGTCATTCTCCATTGGGACCCAAAACCGTTCGCTAGGTTTCGGGGCTCGATGCCTCTCTACGATGAGATTCCCCTTAGTCGAGGTCGGCGGGACTCGAACGTGTTCGTCGATGCCCATTGCTTGTAACGTCCCGCCACTCCGGGCCGGGCCCGCTTACACCGGCAGCTTAATAGGCCCTCAAGATTTCCTCACGGACCAACACTAGTCTTTTCTACGCATTTTGTCCTCACTCATGCATACCGGGAATCACTTCCCGGTCGGTCACCCATCCCTAAATTGCTCCAAGCCAAGCACGCTTAACCTTAGAGTTCTTTAGAGATAAGCTTCGGAAAAGAAGTTGCAACTTGTTGACATGAGTATTCTATCAATCCTATTAAGCCCTGGGCCGGGATGTTACACACTCACCCCTTAGAAGACCGACGTCCTCGTCGGTCAACCCTGAGCCGGGAACTTCCTCTCTTGGCCACGTCCGTGTGTCCACTTGCCGGCGCATGTGCCATGCTGTGTGACCACTCCGGGCCCACACCGACCATGCACACCATGCCTGCACACGTGCGACACACGCGCCCGTGAAACCGCGAGAGTCGGCTACGATACCATCCGTAACGTCCCGCCACTCCGGGCCGGGCCCGCTTACACTGGCGGCTTAATAGGCCCTCAAGATTTCCTCACGGACCAACACTAGTCTTTTCTACGCATTTTGTCCTCACTCATGCATACCGGGAATCACTTCCCGGTCGGTCACCCATCCCTAAATTGCTCCAAGCCAAGCACGCTTAACCTTAGAGTTCTTTAGAGATAAGCTTCGGAAAAGAAGTTGCAACTTGTTGACATGAGTATTCTATCAATCCTATTAAGCCCTGGGCCGAGGATGTTACAATTGCGCTCGTGCGCGTGGGTTGCGGCCGCTAGGTGGGCCCATCGGCATCACTCCCCGGCTCGGTATGTGTTGCTCGAGGCGGTCGTCGAACCCCTTCGATGGGGCCAGCCTTGGAACCTCGGCTGGGTGGGGCCGTCGAGACAGGTTTTGAGTCTCTTATCCCCGCTTACCTTCGAAGTCGAGCCTCGGTCGGTCGAGTCCCGAGGTCGAGCGCTTGACCTTGAAGGGAGTTGGTAGGAGGTCGAGCTGCTCCCTCGGAGTGAGTGCCCTTTCCCGTCTCTGCTGCAGGTGAGAGAATACGAAAGGACAAAAAGTACGGAAGGGAGCGTGGGTTTTCACCGTCTCGGCTTCCATGGTTCGGAGATCGAGGCGCGTCCTTATCTTTTGATGGTGTGTAGTGGCGGGCCCGCACAATGTGGATTCGACTTCCGGAGTAGTGGGGGTCGTGGGGCTCGCCGCGGAGCCGAAGGGTCGTAGCCGTCCGATGCAGCCCCCTATTTAAGCCGCCGTCCGCCGGTCCCTTGGTTCCCACACGCCGTTGCCTTCTCCGCCTTCATTTTTCTTGCCCTAGCCTTCGCCTTCCAAGCTCCAGCTTTCGCCTTTCTTGCGCCGTTCCCTAGCCTTCCCCTCTCTCCTCCGGACATGTCGACCTGGACCCGCTCCACAACGACAAGGGCCGAGCTTGACCGCCTGGTGGCGCAAGGCCTGGCTGCGGGACCGCGGCCCGACCGGTGGTGGAGGCTTCCCGGCAACGAGTCGCACCCGGAGCCGCCCCCATGCTACATGGTTTCCTTCCTGCATTTTCACGAGCGCGGCCCGGGAACGCCGGGGAACGACTTCTGCGGGCGATGATGTTCCCGAATGGGCTGGAGCATCGGCACCTGAGCACTTTCGTTGCTCTCTGCGAGGGTTTCCTGGGGATGGCGCCCGATCTCGACCTTTGGAGATACTATTTCCGCATCAACCTCCATCGGAGGCGGAACTCCGAGGGCGAGGATGTTCCCGCGCACGTCGGCTGCGCGGGGATTGTGATGAAGAGAGACCGGGGAGGGACTATATCACGGTGACCACCCCCACGTCCAACTAAGGGTGGCACCCGAAGTGGTTCTACCTCCGGCAGGACCCGGAGCACCCGTTTCCGGCTTTTGAGGACCGGGTTTTCGAGGAGGCTCCGGGAGAATGGAAGTGGGGCTGCCCCCGCGCCGGCACCCGGAAGATCGACCCGGTGGTCGAGGCAATCCGGCATCTAGCCCGGTTCGAGGTCGACGCGATGGTGGTGGTGGGCTCCTACCACAAGCGCAGGTTTGCGCCTCGATGCGGCGCTCGATGCTGATGCACCGGGTGTCGAGCAACGATCGCGTTGTTTCGGACACCGTGATGGCGGTGCGGGAGCTCGACGACGGCACCTGTCGCGCTGCGCATCCGGAGCGCGGCCGGGAACCGCAGCGCGCGCGTGGCCTGTCCCGGGGCACCTAAAATGAAGCCGCACCGGAGGCCCTCGACGTGGTAAGTCGATTCGTCCTTCGTCGTCTTGTTGCGCGTTTGAATTTCCGTCCGAGTCCGTATGCTAACTCACCTTTTTTCTTGCGATCTGCTCGGGTCTCGCTTAGTCGACGCACCGGGCTGCATCTTCCCGAGGGGCCGCTCAACGGGAGGCCAATCGCCTCCAAGCCGCGGAAGAGCAAGCCGAGAGGAAGGCGGCTAAGGACATGGCCGTGCGGCTCCGGCTCGAGAAGACGACGCGGGATGTCGAGCGCCAAAGGAAAAGGGAGGCATACCGGGTCGCGGGGTTGAACCCGACACGGCCTCGACGGCCTCGACTCCCGTGACGACGGACTCCGATGACGACGGCGGAGCCGGCGAGTTCGAGAGTGATGGGGAGATCCCATTCGTATGCTCCCGCCGAGCCGTCACTTCGGGCCTCGAGTCCTCCGCTCCCTCGACCTCGACCTTCGCGACCGGCCACTCGATTCAACCCGCTCCCCATGGGGGTGAGTCGGGCTCCGGGGCTGGCGAGGCTCCTCGCGCGGAGGGGACTGGGACCAGCCTGGACCCATTCTTCGGGTCGGAGGTGGTCGATCTTACGGTAGATCCTGCCGTCGATGCAAGGGAGGCGGCGGAGATGATCACCGAGCTAGTCGGAGGCGGTACGGACCTCAATCGCGCGCCCGCGATGCCCGGAGACGACGTGGCGGATGGCGTAGATCCGGGAGGTCTTCCCTCCGCCGCGCCCGCAAGCGTGGTGCCCATGCAAGGTTCCGGCGCTCGGGCGCTACGAGACCAAGAAGTCGGGGGGACCGTCCGCGAGCCGGCGAAGGGCGACGCGGAAGACGGGCATGCGGACGCGCACGTCGATGTCCTTAAACCTGCTGTGGCCGGTGAGCCGGCTCCACGGCACGCGAACGCGCGTGTCAATGTCCTTGAACTTGCTGCAGCCGGCGGCGGAGCCGGCACGAGACCCTCGCCGGCGTCGAGGCCCCTGCGGACCCCGTCGAGGAAGCGATGCGGGCGAGGATCGATCCGGCGGTGGTGGCCGGGAAGCGCGTTCGCGAGGGCGAACCCGGAGACGGCGCGCCCGCACCCAGCGGACCGTGCCGCCGCGGAGAAGGGCTCCGCCTACGACCCTCCGCAAGTCGCCGACCACCTCGGCGGCGCAGGCTGCGAAGTCGAGGATGGCGGCGGTCGAGGAGGTGGCTGCGGTGGCCGCGGCGGCGGGTGGAGCTCCGGCGGAGGCTGGCCACGCTCCGGGGCAGCCTCCGGATGAGAGGCCGTCGAACTTCCGGCCGGGCTTCGCCGCGGTGCGAGTGTTTGCGGCTAAGCTCGAGTTGGAGGCCGGCGAGCTGCCGCAGGCGGCGGGCCGGGCTCGCGTCGGAGCATAAGGTGCTCTCGCCCGGGAGGAGGCTCTCCGGGTGGTGAAGGAGGCGGCGGAGCTCGGTGCGGCGGAGGCGCGCCGCGCGAGGGAGCAGGCCCTCGCAGCTTTGGCGAAGGCCGAAGAGGCCGCCTCGATGGCGGAGAAGGTCAAGGAGGCGCTCCAAGTGGAGCGGGAGGCGAGACGGAAGGCCGAAGCCGCGGCGGAGGTCTCCCATCGGACCGCGTCCGGCTATCTTCGGGAGCTCCGGGAGCAGCGGGCCGAGAAGGAGGGTAAGTGTTCAAAGCCCTTCCTCCTTGATCTCAATCGAATCCCTTAGTCGTTTCCAAGATTACTCGAGCTCGAGTTTCGAAGTTGGGTTTTCTTTGCGGGGTTGGAGCAAAGGCTTGGCGCGGCGGAGGCATCACGGAGGGAGCTCGACGCTGCCTTGAGCCGCGTGTTCGTCGACCTCGAGGTCGAGCGGAACGTCGGGGCCGCTCTGCTCGGAACGGATCGACGCGGTGAGCGAGAACCCTCACGCGTGCTCGGCGTCCCATTACGAAGATCTTGACTTCGGGGCCGTCGGCACGGGACTTGTCCCCGGCTTCGCCGGCGCCGAGCTAGAGTCGCCGAAGGCCGAGACCCGCGCGCCCGCCGATTCTCTGGCTGCAAAGCTCGAGGAGGAGCCCCTCCCCAAGACGTAGAAGAGTTAGGGGATTAGTTTTTGTTTTTTGTTTTGTTAAGAACAAAGGGGCGTAGCTCCCCGTATGTAAATAACTTTTAAGTTTCTTGAATCGTTCTGCGCTCGACCTTTCGGGGTCTTGCTCTTTATCAAGTAATTTTAAGTTCGACTTGATTATATTCGGCCTTTTTATCTTATCTCGTTGATTCGCAAAGTTCGAGCCGCCGAGCCTCGTTGAACTTAGCCATTTTTGGTGAGCGTTTGCTAGGACCGCTGGGGTACTCGAGCTTCGACCTTCCGACCAACTTAGATCGTAAGTTCGTTTGCTCACGCTTACTTTGTTTGTCAACGAGATTTGAATCCGAGACCAAGTGAAACTTAGCAAATTTATTCACGAAAAAAGAGCTAAGTGTGGCGATTTTTTGTTTTTGAAAAATCGTGGTTTCGCCCGCCTTCCAACCCCCGAGTGAGGCTCGACCTCGCTGCGGAGGTCGAGGGTCACTCGTATTTAGCGGGCGATCATTGAGGAACAAAGGAACGAAAGCGAGTTTAGGGATAGAATTTATGTAAGCTGCGCGATGTTCCACGCGTTGGTTAATTCTCGACCTTCCACCGTCTTGAGCTTGTAGGAGCCGGGCCTAATGACTCGTGCGACGATGTAGGGTCCTTCTCAAGGAGGAGATAGCTTGTGGCGATCCTTGTTGCTCGCACTCTGCATAGCACCATGTCTCCGACGTTGAAGCCTCGACTCTTGACGTTGCGATCGTGGTATCGTCGAAGCGCTTGTTGATACATAGCAGAATGCAAGAGCGCGGCGTCGCGACCTTCGTCGAGCTGGTCCGCTGCATCCTTTAGCGTCGTTCGGTTCCCTTGCTCGTTGAAGGCGCGGACCCTAGGAGCACCATAGTCGAGGTCGGTCGGAAGGATCGCCTCCGAACCGTAGACCATGAAGAACGACGTATAGCCGGTTGCTTGACTTGGAGTCGTTCGAAGGCTCCAGAGGACGGCCGGTAGCTCGGCTGCCCATCGACCACCGAAACGTTTCGGACGGTCGTAAATGCGCGGCTTGAGTCCTTGTAGGATCATACCGTTCGCCCGCTCGACCTGCCCATTGGTCTCGGGGTCGAGCCATCGCCGCCCAATCCACCCGAATGTGGTAGTCGTCACGAGAATGTGAGGAACTTCTTCCCCGTGAACTGTGTGCCATTGTCCGTGATTATCGAGTTGGGAACACCAAAACGATGAACAATATCGAGGAAGAACTCGATCGCCTCTTCGGAGCGGATCTTGCAAATGGCTCGTGCTTCGATCCACTTCGTGAACTTGTCGACCGCGACGAGTAAGTGGGTGAAGCCCCCGGCGCCTTTTTCAAAGGCCCGACTAAGTCGAGACCCCGGACCGCGAAGGGCCAAGTGACGGGTATGGTTTGGAGGGCTTGACCGGGTTGATGCGTCCGTCGGGCATAGTACCGACAACCTTTGCATGTGTGCACGATGCGGGTCGCATACGCTACGGCGGTTGGCCGGTAGAAGCCTTGTCGAAAGGCGTTGCCCATGAGGGTCCGTGGTGCGGCGTGGTGCCCGCAGACGCCCGCGTGGATATCGTCGATGAGTTGCGCGCCTTCCTCGATCGGGATGCGGCGCTGCGAGAATTCTCGACGCGCTGCGTTTATAAAGCTCGCCCTCGACCAAGACGAAGGACTTAGAGCGCACGTGCGGACGCCTTGCCTCTATCCGGTCAGCCGGAAGCTTGCCGTGGAGGAGGTATTCGATGTACGGCGCCCTCCAATCGGACGGTTGTGCTTGCGCCACTCGCCGGCGTGTCGATTTCCATGATTTCTCCGCCTGCCGGCGAAGGATTAGCCCCGAGTCCTCGTGCGGGCTCGGGTGTTCCTCGAGTCGAGGTTGACGCCGGGGCAGCACCCGAGTTAGTTCCGACGGGTCCCCTATCGTCTTTGGGAGGAAAGGGGGGGGGGTCGAACCGATGGCTGGAGCTGGTCGTGGGCAAAGATGCCCGCCGGAACCGGTTCCCGGCGGGACGCTATCTTGGCAAGCGAGTCCGCTGCCTCGTTGAGGCGTCGGGGGATGTGACCGAGCTCGAGCCCATCGAACCTCTCCTCGAGCTTCCGCACCTCTTGGTGGTAGAGCACTAGCGTGTCATTTCGGCAGCTCGACTCTTTCATTACTTGGTCAACGACGAGTTGAGAGTCCCCACGGACCTCAAGTCGTCGGATCCGAGCTCAATGGCGATCTTGAGACCGTTGACCAAGGCTTCGTACTCGGCTACATTATGTGAAGCGGAAAAATGCAACCGAATAGCGTACCTCTTGCGCACTCCTTGGGGGAGACGAAGACGAGTCCGGCGCCGCCGCTTGGCGCATCAATGACCCGTCGAAGTACATGACCCGAGTACTCTTGGTCCACCGGCGCGGGTGGTAGCCGGGTCTCCGTCCACTCCGCGATGAAGTCGACGAGCACCGGGATTTTATGGCCGTTTGGGGCGCGTAGGTGATGTCATGTCCCATCGGCTCGAGGGCCCACTTGGCGACCTTGCTCGCAGAGTCCCTATTTTCGATAATATCGCGCGAGAGGGAAGGAACTCACCACGGTTATCGAGTGTGCGTCGAAGTAGTGGCGTAGCTTACGTCCGGCGACCATCACGGCGTAGAGGATCTTGAGGAGTTGTAGGTACCTACTCTTCGAGTCGGAGAGCACCTCGCCGACGTAGTAGACGGGGTGTTCCACCTTGAGAACGTGCCCCTCTTTCTCCCGCTCGACGACGATGGCGGCGCCGACGACCTGAGTGGTTGCCGCGACGTAGAGCAGAGTCGCTTCCCGGGTACGGCGGCGTCAAAACCGGTGGGTTGGCTAAGATGCGCTTCACTTCATCGAGTGCGGCCTGCGCATCCTGCGTCCACTCGAAGCGCTCGGACTTTTGAGGAGCTTGTAGAGCGGGAGCGCTCTTTCCCCGAGTCGCGAGATGAAGCGACTCAACGCCGCCGAGACATCCCGTGAGCCGCTGCACCCCTTGATGTTCGGATTGGACCCATGCGCTCGATGGCAGCAATCTTCTCCGGGTTTGCCTCGATGCCACGCTCCGAGACGACAAAGCCCAATAACATCCCTCGTGGGACCCCAAAGACGCATTTCTCACGGTTGAGCTTCACGCCGTTCTCGCGCAGCTTGGCGAACACACGCTCGAGGTCGACCACGAGTTGGTCGGCCTTTTGGATCTGACGACAATGTCGTCTACATGGGCTTCGACGATATCTTCGATGAGATAGTCCAAGCACTTCCGGATAAACCTCCGGTACGTGGCTCCAACATTCTTGAGCCCGAACGGCATCGTCGTATAGCGAGTACGAGCCAAAGGGCGTGATGAAGGAGGTTGCGAGTTGGTCGGACTCGTCGAGCGCTATATGATGGTACCCGGAGTACGCGTCTAGAAAGCGAGAGGGTTTCGCACCCCGAGGTCGAGTCGACTATTTGGTCGATGCGTGGTAAAGGAAAGGGATCCTTGGGACGAGCCTTATTCGGGCTAATATAATCAACACACATTTTCCATTTCCCATTCTTTTTCGTACAAGAACGGGATTAGCCAACCACTCAGGGTGATACACCTCCTTGATGAACCCGGTCGCCAAAAGCTTCGCGATTTCCTCCCCGATGGCCTTACGCTTCTCCTCGTCGAAGCGCCACGGGCGTTGTTTCACCGGCTTGGAACCCGGCCCGACATGCAAGGAGTGCTCGGCCACTTCCCTCGATATTCCCGGCATGTCCGAGGGCTTCCACGCGAAGACGTCGGCGTTCGCGCTCGAGGAAGTCGACGAGCGCGCTTTCCTATTTGGGGGAGAGGGAGGTGCCGATACGCACCGTCTTCTTGTCGTCTCCCTCGAGGTCGAGGACGACCTCCTTGGTTCCCTCCGCCGGCTCGAAAGAAGCCGCCTTGCGTCTTGCTCGCGGTGGGTCCTCGACCACCTACTTCCCGATGACCGCCGGCTCGGTGGTGGAGGCCAAGTGCGCCGAAGCCAGGTCGCAGCTTGTCGACGTCGCACCGGTAGGCGTGTTGAAACGACACGCCCACCGTGATGACTCCCTTCGGCCCCGGCATCTTGAGCTTCGGGTAGACATAGTTCGGGACGGCCATGAACTTCGCGTAGAATGGCCGTCCGAGGATGGCGTGGTAGACTCCGGGGAATCCAACCACCTCGAACGTGAGGGTCTCCGTTCGGAAGTTCGAAGGAGTCCCGAAAGTGACGAGCAAGTCAATTTGCCCGATAGGAACGGCTTGCGTCCCAGGAACTACGCCATGGAACGGCGAACCGTTTGGTCGGATGCGCGAGCGCTTGATGCCCATAGCATGTAGGACATCGGCGTACGGAATGTTGAGGCCGCTACCCCCGTCCATCAACACCTTAGAGAGGCGTGTCTTGGCGATGATGGGGTCGACCACGAGCGGGTATCGACCCGGCCGCGGAACTCGCACCGGATGATCGGCGCGATCAAACGTGATCGGGAGTTCCGAACACTTGAGATAAGCCGGGGTCGCATGCTCCGCAGCGAAGACCTCGCGACGCTCGAGCTTGACGGAGCACCGACACGGGCGAGCATCGGAACTTGCGAAGATCATCGGGCAGCCCTTCGCCCGGGGAAGCCTTCGTCGTTCTCCTCGCCGGTGTCGCTCTCGTCTCCGGCGTTCTCCTCCCGGTCTCGCTGGGGCGCCCCTTCGGCCCATGCTGCGTGATGAACTTCTTCATCGGTGAGCAGTCCCACATCGGGTGCTTGACGGGGAACTCGTAGTTGGGGCACGGCCCGTTCCACTTCTTCTCGAAGTGGTCGGGAGGGTTTTGTTGGGCTGCTTCGCGCCCTTCTTCTCGATCGCGGCCACCATGGGCCCGTTAGTCGATCGCGACTTGTTCTTCTTGTTGGGCTTGGAGCCGGAAGGCCCTCCGCCGACGTTGCCGTCGGTCCGCTTACCCTTCCCCTTCTCGGGGAGATCACGGTGGAGGAGGGCACCGACCGCCTCCTTGCCCGAAGCGTGGCTCATGGCGATGTCGAGGAGCTCCCGAGCTGTTCGCGGGAAGCTTCGCCCCGGCTCGTGGACCGAGCCTCGCAGTTTGTTCCGAGAGAGGAAGGCCCCGATGACGTTCGCGTTGACGACGTGGGGCAGCTCGTTGCAGCGCGGGAGAAACGTCGAATGTAATCCCGGAGCGGCTCGTTCGACTTCGCCTGCGGTTCTTTAACTCACAGGGGTTACCCGGCGGGCGCACGTGGCCCGGAAGTTGCCTACGAAAACCTCTCGTAGGTCCGCCCATGACCGTATCCGATCCGCGGGCAGGTGCTCGAGCCAGGTTCTCGCCGAATCGGCGAGGTACATGGGCAGGTTCCGGATGATGGCGAGATCGTCACTCGCGCCGCCGGCCCGGCATGCAAGCCGATAGTCCTCTAGCCGGAGGGAGGGGTTCGACTCCCCGCATATTTGGCGACCGTCGTCGGGGACGGAAGCGCGAAGGGAAAGTCGCTCCGCCGATGGTAGAGCTGATGACCCCGGGACCCGGAGGGTCGGGGCTCCGGCTCCGGTCGTGCTCGACGTCGCCCGGCCTCCGCGGCGGGGGTTGCGGACGAGGCGCGGACCTCTATCGTCCTGAGCGCGTCGGCGCGCGTCAAGGGTGGAGCACGCGTTGCGGGCAACCCCGATGCGTGAATGCACCGATCGCCTTGGCTCAGGCTGGCCCGGCCGCACGGGCTGCTCGACGAGAAGGATGCACCGAACCCCCGCCCGGGAGTCATGCCGCCCGGTGCTAGCGCGCTGGTTTGATATCGCGGCGCGCCGCTGCGAACTCTCGGCGTGTTGCTCCGCCGCCTTGGCGAGAGCGCGGCCATCTCCTCTCGCACGCGTTGTGCCTCGGAAGTCGGCTGTACGGGGAGGGTTCTTAGCAACGCGGCCGCCGCTGCCACGTTCCGCCGGCGCGCGGGAAGTGCTGCGTTTCGCCTCCAACGTCATCGGCGATCTGCTGGTGGACGTGGCGAGCCCTTTGACGTGCGTTGCACTCCGCGTGCCGACGTTGCTGCTGTAACTCTCGCTCCACCGCCGTGGTCTCCTCCTCGAGACCGCGGTGGGCCTCCTCCGGCTCTAGGCGCCCGGCTTGAAGGCGAGCCTATAGATCGTCACCGCCGGAGGTGCGGTGTGTGCACGTTGGGCCGCCGGGGTCCCGGGAGCGCCGGGCTCGGGCGCGGCCGGTCCCCGGTGCTCGGGCACCTGCTCCCGCGGCATGCACTACATTGCACTCACGGGAGGGGCCACGGGCTTCATTGCTGCTGCCCTCGATCGAGTCCTCGTCCTCCCCGGCATCGAGGAGGTCGAAGAGGGATTCGAAGGGATGGATAACCATCCCGACGAACTCTCCGCTCATGGGGATGACTGTCCCCGGGAGAGCACCGAATCGTGTCGCGTTCGCGGCGACGGGGGTGGCCGCAAGGGCTGCGGCGCTCGCAGCTCGGCGTGCAGCGGCGTCCGCTCGGGAGTGGCAAAGAAGTCGAGGCTTCCGAAGCACACGACGGCGCCAGGAGCCCAAAACGACGGCTTAGAATCTGCCACCCGTGCCATAAGGAAAAGAGAAAGCTAACGAAAATGCGCAACGGTTCCCCTTCTTGGTGTGCCAGCTGTCGGTGTTTGAACCACCGGCGGTAGAATTTGTCCCGGGGTCGCGCGTTTTAGGCCGGGTGGTGCACAAGGGAAGACACGAGGGGTTTAAGCCGGTTCGGGAAAGCTCCCTACGTCCGGCGGGGGGGTGGTGTCACGGCGTCGTGTTCCTTGCGCCAAGGTGGAAATACGAGTATAGGAGAGGAGGGAGAGGAGCACGCTCCAAGTCCCGTGCGTGATGTGGCGTGCGATGCGTTCGTTCGCTGTGTGTTGTTGTGCGTATAGAAGACTCACACCCCTTTATAGTCACGGGGATGGAGCTTGAGTTACGGGAAGGAGAGAGAGAGAGTGTTAGTCGAGCTTCGGTATTGTCCCATCGGCCTTCTTCCCGTACGTCCCGGCGAGGTTGACTCGGCGGCCGCGTCGTCTCCGTAGCAGCGAATACCCGGGTGAAGTGTTCCGCAATTAGAGGTGTCGTGGATGGCGTCGTGGCATAGTGGTTGGATTTGGACGAGGCCATGCCCGTCCTTCCCTGTCAAGCGCAATGATGGCTCGGATACGGATAAGACCGGGGGTAGTTTTCCCCACGACTCGAGCTTGCGGGCGAAGGTCGTGCGAGGCGGAATGTAACTCGAGCTCGACTTCGAGTTACACCTGTTCGACGGGTGTGACGGGGGTCGTATGCCCGTACGTCGGCGTATAATGGCCTCTTCCGAAGGCTTCGGTCCACGCCAACTCCTGTCGGGCAACGAGAACGCCGCGTCTCGTCGGCGTGCCTCGACGGGAGCGGGTGGTGGCAGGAGGGATGGGCTCACGTCTCCCGCCAATGATTTTCGAGTAGTGTCCACGTGGGCTTCGGGGCAGTTGGGAGTTAATGCGGTTGGTGGACGAGCCACGAGGTCAAGCTAGAGCTCGAGCGCGCAACTCGAGTACGAAGATCGAGTGACCAAGGTTGGGCGGGACGGAGTCCCTCGACCAAGGCGCCTTGGTCGTGCGAAGCGGACGTCCTTGAGTAAGGCGACGGGTCGTCTCCTGGTTGGTTCAGGCGGGTGCGGGCCAGCCTCTAGTGCTGACGTGGCCGTGACAAAACCTCTCGCTAGGTGGGCCCGGGAGCTGCCACGTGGCAGCGCTAATCTTTTCCCCGACAACTACTTCTCTAGATAGCCTCATCTTAGTTGACCTATTGCATTGTATTGTTCATGTTCGGCTTTGTCATGGGTCGGACTGGGTCGGACGCGGCAGCATGCCGAGTCCAAGCCGGCTTGGGGCGCGGGCCAAGGGGGACGGTCCAGCCTCTCCTGCAAACAGTAGCTAAAAGTCCTTATTTATCCATTAGGAGAGATCGGTTTGAGTTAAGGGAAGTTTGGAGAATAATTATGAAAGTTCAGATTGTGTTGGGATAGGATTCTAGTCCGAGTTTGCTTAGGAGTCAAGAAAAGTCCCTCATATAATGAGGGCAATTGTAATCGATCTCTCCAAGGAAAATAGTAGGGATAATTCCCATCTACTCTCCAACTCTCCAATGCCTCACTCTCTCACCTTGCGCCTTGCCCTCTCTCGCCCTAGCCGCACACCTCCACCATAGCCGTCGGCCACCATTATGGCCTAAACCCTAGCCCCGACTATTAGTCATAACACCTGGTATTCAGAGACCTTGTTGCGATCACCCACCACCCCCACCATGTCCAAGCAATCTGCATCCGGTCTCCCAACAATTCCCAAGCTTCAGGACAAATGGATGATCTGCCACGGATGTTCGGCATCTTCAAGGACATCATTGAAGGCTTTGAGATCTTCTCCAAGCATTGCATCGCGACAATGGAGAAGTCCACCCGGGTTGTTGCCACGATTGACTGCCTCATCAATACACCCGAGGCGAAAGCCAAGATCAAAGAGTTGGAGGAGAAGGCCAAATGCGACAACGCCATCATCGTTGCAAAGAAGGCCATTGCTGATGAAGATACAACTAGGTCCCCGAGTGGGTTTTGGTGGTAAATGACAAACAATTAAAGTGACTAATCCGTAAATGGAGCTAATGTGCAGGATATCAAAGTTGACTAAACCACATTATGAGATTGATAGCCCCTCATACTCAAAGTTAAAAGATGGACTCAAAAGCGCCTCTCTTAGTTTTTATCTCTTTGAGTCTAGATATGCCAAAACTATAAAGAGGGGTGAATTAGTCTTTCTTGTAGGGAATATATGCTCATTATTTCATATACAAGCTTGGATCGAATCAAAACACCAAAGGTTCCGAAGAAGCAAACCTATAAAAACCAGATCTCACGGAAGTTCCGTGAGCCTCACGGAACTTCCGTCCACTCCTTTGCGTTTCCAAAGAGTGAAGGGCGGAACTTGCAAGTTCCGTCCTTGGAAGTTGAGAGCAGCCAAGTCTCCACGGAAGTTTCGTGGATCCCACGGAAGTTCCGTCGGTTGTTTCCAGAGAGTATAGGACGGAACTTTCATGTTCCATCCAAGCCGTTCTTTCCCTAGGTCAAAACTCACGGAAGTTCCGTCGGACCACCTTTTCACACTTCCCAACGGCTCTTTTTGGCCTCTTCCTATATATAGCTTTGACCAACCCGTGAGCAAAGGTGCTTGGTGCTTTTTGAACACACCCATCTCACTCAAGCACTTGCTCTCATCTCTCTCTCATCTTCCTTGTGATCCAAATCCATTTGTAAGAGTCCCAAACAAAATCCAAGCTTGAGAAGCATCATCCCAACCTTGAGCACATCTTCCCTTAGCAAGCAAACCTTACTTCACTTGTTACTCTTGGAGATTTGTTCTCCTAGATTGGCTAGGTGTCACCCTAGAGCTCCCAAGATTGTGGTGAGTCTAGGGAAGTTTGTGAAGGTTGTGATTCGCCTCCGAAAGGAAAGGAATCAAATAAGAAGAAGAAGAAGGAAACCAAGTTTGACCTTTGTGGTTACTTGGGAGGATTAGGGTTGAAAGAAACCCGGCTCTTTGTGAGCACCTCAACGGAGACGTAGGAACCTCTTTGTGAGGGGTCCGAACTTCGGTCAACAAATCTTGTGTCTCCTTTGTGTTGGACTTGTTTGTGTTTCCTTGCTCTTGTTCCTCTTGAGAAATCTTGTGGCCGATCTACGTGTGTGGTGTGTGGATCTACTTTTCCTGCAGGTGGAACACTTGTCATCGATCAAGGAAGGATTGTGTTCAACCACATTTGTGAGATCTCGATCTCATCTCTTTAGTTTCTTTGTCTTCCCTAGGAGGAACGAAAGTTCCGTGACCATCACGGAAGTTCCGTCGGTGACGGAAGTTACGTGTGTAATGGAAGTTCCGTGCTTTCTGGTTTGATCGCTTGTTTAGTGTTATGTTTTTCAGGAATTATTTTGTATTGCCTATTCAACCCCTCCCCCCCCCGTCTAGGCAACTTTCAATTGGTATCGGAGCGGGTCTTCTCGAGAAGGGCTTAATCGCTTGAGAAGAAAAGATGTCGGGGGAACATGTTGAGAGGGGACAATGATCCTACCAAGAATCCATTTGCCAAGGATGACACTGGTGATGGGAATTTGGACACAAGGTACAACTTCAACTATAATGATGTGGCAAATGTGAATAGTAGTGGTAGTGGACGACTACCTTGGTTTGATGGAAAAGATTTTAGTTGGTACAAGCATAGGATGAAGATGTACCTATTGTCAATTGGTCCACCCGTGTGGGAAGTGGTTGAAAAAGGATATGTGATTGAGAATGAGAAGGAACACACCGTTATGGACAACATCAATGTACATCGCAATGCCCAAGCCGTGTCGGC
Source organism: Chloris gayana (assembly GCA_031894775.1). Classification (NCBI taxonomy): domain Eukaryota; kingdom Viridiplantae; phylum Streptophyta; class Magnoliopsida; order Poales; family Poaceae; genus Chloris; species Chloris gayana. Next base: position 733,653 of record JAUNZO010000794.1, read on the forward strand.
CATGCTCTCGTCCTTGAGTGCTAAAGAGTACTCTAAAGTGTCCCGACTCGAGAATGCCAAAGCCATTTGGGACAAGCCGATTGCGGTTCATGAGGGAGTCGATGTAGTGAAGAAGTCAAGGATGCAAGTGTTGAAGAATCAATTCAACTTGTTTGTGATGAAGAAGGGTGAGGACCCTCAACAAACACATGATAGGCTCATGGAAATTGTGAATGAGCGAAGGTCACTTGGAGATGACGTGAGCGAACAAGAAGTGAATCTCAAGCTTCTAATGTCACTAAGAGTGTGGAACTCCACCCTTTGTACTATCATTGAAGAAAAAGAAGGATTTGATAGATTCTCCACGGATGAAGTAATTGGGAGAATTCTTGCTCACAAAAGCCGTAATGATGAAGGAAAGAGAGTGAGTGTGCTAATTGGAGATGAGAGCACAAGCAAGCAAGATGTGGCACTCAAGGCCAAAAAGAAGGAAGTTGTTGAAGTAGACCAAATTGAGATTGAAGAAGATAATGAAGAGCTTGCCTTGTTTGTAAAGAAGTTTGGCAAGTTCATGATCAACAACGGGTTTACCAAGAAGAGCTTTGACAAAGCAAGGGCAAGAAGATCAACAAGAAAATGCTACCATTGTCATGACCGGGGCACCTCATTGCGGAGTGCCCTCAACTAAATAGAAAGGAAGAGAAGAAGGAGAAGTTCATCAAGAAGAAGAACTTTAAGAAACCATTCAAGGTTCAAGCTCATATTGGCCAACAATATGTCTCCGATGATGATGATGATAATGATGAAGATGAAGAAGGAGGGATCGCCAATCTTGCCTACGGCCTAGCACCGGCCAAATCATCACTCTTCAACAACCTCACCGACGATGAGGATGATGCCCCTAAATGCTTCATGGCCAAAGTAAACAAGGTACAAACTAAGCCTCTTGTCAATTCCTCTAACCATGATAATGAGGAGGAACTAGTCCCCTCCTTGCAAGATATGGTGAAAATGTTAGGGATAATACAAGAGAAGGTTGAAGAGAGCGAAGAGATGGTGGACAAACAAGAAAACATGCTTATCAAGAAGCTTGATGAGATTAAGGAATTGAAGGCTCTCCTTGAGGAAGAAAGAAAGAAGAACGAGGAGTTGACTCTATGCCTTACAAAGGTAAACAAGTCAAATACTAAACTTGAAGACATCAACCTCTCACTCCAAACAAAGTGTGAATCTCTTGAAGAGAATCACAAGTTGTTGGAAGGAGAGATTGAAGTCCTCAAGAGTAGCACTTTGACTTACAAAAACAAGGTTGAGTCAATGCAATCTTTGTCAAGCGAAGAGTGCGCAAGATGTGAAGGTGTTGACATTGACAACATTGCCACCGATAAGGTGACAATCGAGGATCTCACTAACAAGGTTAAGAATCTTGAGAGAGCGGCTCAAATTGAGCTAGCTAAGAAAATTGTTAGTGAGGAAAGAAGGTTCAATGGCAACAAAGGCATTGGGTTCAAGGAGCAGCCCAAGAAGAAATACAACAACAAGAGCAACAACGATGATGACGACGACAAGACCATTGGAGATGCTTCACATGGACCTCTTCGGACCGGTCACATACCTAAGCATTGGCGGTAACAAGTATGGCCTTGTCATTGTTGATGACTATTCCCGTTTCACTTGGGTATTCTTTTTAACGATAAAAGTGAAACACAAGGTGTTCTAAAGAGCTTCTTGAGAAGAGCACAAAATGAATATGATGTGAAGATCAAGAAGATTAGAAGTGACAACGGCACCGAGTTCAAGAACACACAAGTCGAGGAGTACCTAGATGAAGAAGGTATCAAGCATGAGTTCTCGGCACCATACACTCCACAACAAAATGGTGTAGCCTAGAGGAAGAACCGTACACTCATTGAGATGGCAAGAACCATGCTTGATGAATACAAGACTCCCGACACCTTTTGGGCCGAAGCCATCAACATCGCTTACCATGCAACAAATCGATTGTATCTTCACAAGATATTGAGAAAGACACCTTATGAGCTTCTTACCGGTAAAATTCCTAACATGTCGTATTTCCGTGTCTTTGGGAGCAAGTGCTTTATCCTTAACAAGAAGCCAAGGTCTTCTAAGTTTGCTCCAAAGACTAATGAACGTTTCCTACTTGGGTACGGATCAAATGTGTATGCATACCGAGTTTTCAACAAAGTCACCGGCATTGTTGAGATCACGCGTGATGTAACATTTGATGAATCTAACGGCTCTCAAGTAGAGCAAGTTAATCCAAATGATGTAGGTGATGAAGCTCCTTGTGAAGCAATAAGGAACATGGCAATTGGTGAAATAAGGCCACAAGACCCAACTCAAGTGCAAGGTGATCCATCTTCTCCAAGTAAAGATCAACATCCCCCACAAGATCCACACAATGAACAAGATCAAGGTGGTGGCCAAGATCATGGTGACGATCATGATCAAGGCAACAACCAAGATCAAGAACAAGATGGTGGAGGTGATGATCATCAAAACGAACCACAAGAAGAAGAAGAAGATGCACCTAGGCCCCAACAACCCCGAGTGCGCCAAAGCATACAAAAAGATCATCCCGTTGATAACATTCTTGGTGACATTCAAAAAGGGGTAACCACTAGATCTCGAGTCGCTACCTTTTGCCATCATTACTCGTTTGTTTCCTCTTTGAAACCTCCTAAGGTGGAACAAGCGTTGCAAGACTCGGATTGGGTGGTGGCTATGCAAGAAGAGTTGAACAACTTTGAGAGAAACAAAGTGTGGTCATTGGTGGAGAGACCCAAGCAAAATGTTGTGGGAACCAAGTGGGTGTTCCGCAACAAGCAAGATGAACATGGTGTGGTGGTGAGGAACAAAGCAAGACTTGTTGCAAAAGGCTACTCACAAGTTGAAGGTTTGGACTTTGGGGAAACATATGCACCGGTAGCAAGGCTTGAGTCAATTCGCATATTGCTCGCCTATGCTACACATCATGGTTTCAAGTTATATCAAATGGATGTGAAGAGTGCATTCCTCAACGGTCCAATCCAAGAAGAAGTGTACGTGCAACAACCACCGGGTTTTGAAGATCCGAAGAAACCTCACCACATGTACAAGCTTCACAAAGCTCTCTACGGGCTCAAGCAAGCACCAAGACCTTGGTATGAACACCTCAAGGGATACCTCATCGACAAGGGCTTCATAATGGGCAAGGCCAATCCTACCCTCTTCACTAGAAAAGTTGGGAGTGATTTATTTGTGTGCCAAATATATGTCGACGACATAATATTTGGTTCTACTAACCAATCTTTCCGTGATGAGTTTGCCAAGATTATGACTAGGAAATTTGAGATGTCGATGATGGGGGAGTTGAAGTTCTTTCTAGGCTTTCAAGTTAAGCAACTAGAAGAAGGAACTTTTATAAGTCAAACCAAGTACACCCAAGACATCCTCAAGAAATTTGATATGAACAAGGCAAAGCCAAGCAAGACTCCAATGAAGACAAATGGTCATCTAGGATTGGATGTGAATGGGAAGGCGGTCGATCAAAAGGTATATCGCTCCATGATTGGCTCTTTGCTTTACCTTTGTGCATCTAGGCCCGATATCATGCTTAGTGTGTGCATGTGTGCAAGATTTCAAGCCGCTCCAAAAGAGAGCCACTTGGTGGCCGTTAAAAGAATCTTGAGATATTTGGTTCACACTCCAAACATAGGGTTGTGGTATCCTAAGGGCGCCAAATTCAAGTTAGTTGGCTACTCCGATGCCGACTATGCCGCATGTAAGGTAGATAGAAAGCGCACCTCCGGGACTTGCCAATTCTTGGGTAGGTCCCTCGTGTCATGGTCATCCAAGAAACAAAATTTCGTTGCCCTTTCCATAGCCGAAGCGGAGTATGTTGCAGCCGGTAGTTGTTGTGCACAACTCTTATGGATGCGACAAACTCTAAAGGACTTTGGATACTCTTTGACCAAAGTTCCCCTCCTATGTGACAATGAGAGTGCCATCATGATTGCATACAACCCCGTTGATCACAATAGGACTAAGCATATAGATATCCGGCACCACTTCTTGAGAGATCATTCAATCAAATGGGACATTGAGATTAGTTATGTGAGAACCGATAAACAATTGACCGATATCTTCACCAAACCCCTAGATGAGAAAAGATTATGTGAGCTTAGAAGTGAACTTAATATACTTGATTCTTCTAATGTGGAGTGAAATCTTACGCATCTTGGTGTTATTGATTGTTGTCGTTTCTTTTCTCAAAAAAACCTATTTGCAAAAACATTGCTTGTTTTGTATTGAAAATGATTTGATGTTGACCTTATGATCAAATTGTGTTCATTGTGAGTATTGTTACATTTGGTTGATTGTTGGCTACTCACATGTGGACATAACCCCTAGTTGCATCCTCCCCATCTTCTGTTTCCACGGAAGTTCCGTGACCTTGACGGAACTTCCGTCTGTCCTTGTCTTTTTCCCGGAACCAGCACGACGGAAGTTGCAACCTCAGCCAGATCTTATCCGGTTCGCGACGGAACTTCCGTCGCGAGTGACTGAACTTCCGTCACTTCGGGTTTAATCCTATCCGAATTGAAAACTTACCCCTTCATCCTTTCATTTCACCCCTCCACGTTCTCTCTCCTCTCCCAACCTCTCCCGGCGGCTCCCATGGCGATTTGAAGATCCAACCGTGGAATTGGTGAAGTGATCCGTGCAAACGCCTCTCCAACCTCCGGAACTTCCGTCCCCGTCGATCTTCCATGATTTTCCCGCGTCTTTTTTAACTCACGGTACGGTTCTTGGTGCCCTTTTTCCGATCTCTCAATATTCACTAGATCTGCTAGTTTCTCTTCCATAAACTTGTTGGCTAGGGACTAGTGAACACCCTTGTGCAAGGACTTCAATAGTTAGGGGGTAGATTTGTAGATACGATGATTTTTATGCAACCCTATCTGTTCGGCGGAACTTCCACACCTGACGGAACTTCCGTCCCAACCGACGGAACTTCCGTCATGTACGGAACTTCCGCCCCCACGTACACTGGCTGCATCTAGATCTTCCTATCTTTCTTTTTACCCTTTACTCTACTAAGATCCTTCTTGCCTCCTTGTTTCTTTGTGTCGGATGGGCCGCACTAAGACTCCCGCTCAACGGTTCCACCATGACGATGAGGAAGAGTTTGAGGGAAGTGAAAGTGGTAGTGAGGAAATGGAGATCATGCTTGGAGTGCAAGAAGAGGAAGGCTGTAGTCACTCGTGAGCCTAAGGGAGCACGAGACAGCACGTGTGGAGCGTGGTGGTCCCCTTTCGGATAGGAGGGCCGGAGGCAAAGGCCCGGCAAGGGGTCAAGGATCATCTCGTGGTCATGAGCGATCAGCTGCCAATGTGATAAGGGGCTTGCTTGTGCGTCCGCCGGCTTATCCTCCCCACCGAGCTCCCTATGATTACAAGAAAAGAGCCACTGCTCTCTTTGATGACAGGGTCACCGATCCTCGCCTAGCGGATGAGCAAGATGCTAGTGATGACAGATTCTTCACTTGGTTCCAGCAGGACTACTACACGTCGATGTTCATTCACATGCCACCCAAGAAGATCCACCGCCTATCTCCCCACCAATGGGTCGACTGGCGTTTCATGGAAAACAAGGAGAATGTGCTTTTTAATGAAGTGATCACTGCTTGCAAGGACAGGGGTGTTTATGATATGATGGGGTTCAAATATGATTGGAACGAAGAAGTGCTATGTCGGTTTTGGGCCACCGTCTTTCTTGAGGGAGCTACTGAGACAGTCCATTGGATGACACGGGGCGTTTTCTATAGTGTGAGCTACAAGAAGCTGGGCACCTACTTCTATCTCCCTAAGAATCTCAGCCGGATGCCTAGTATTGCTAATGAGGAAGCACTCTCCGATGAGGCAATCAAGTTCATGTATATTGATCCGGAAAATGCGGTGATTGGAGATACTACAGGTCTGCTGCCCTACTACAAGCTTACGAATCACCTTCTCCGTCACAACATTGCTCCCAAGGATGGGTATGCCACTTCGCTTGCTTCCTACTCTCGCAATGTTCTTGCTCGCTTCGCACCCGACACTCCTGGATTTGATGTGCTTGGATTTATCATTGAGGAAATTCACCGTGCCTCATATCACACTCGCCGCACTTTGCCTTATGCTCCGTGGCTCATGGCAATGATTGAGAAGGAAACCGGGCTGACCTTCGAGAAGGAGTGCAAGCACCAACAAGTACCAGCCCAAGCTTATCCGGTCTCGTGCGGGTCGCCGTCGCCCCGCTCCTCCTATGGATGCGGGACCCTCCTCCGAGTGCTCCTCGCAGGCGCCGTTCTCCCACCTCTCGTCTCATGTCCGGGCTGAAGAAAGTGTTTGGGATGTGCTCAGCCATTGGGGCAAGGACCCAAAGGAATGAGGAACGCTCCAAGAAGAATGCTCGCAGGTTTAAGGCTCTCATGCGGGCCCAAGGGTTAGAGGTCTCCTCCGATGGTTCGGAAGTTGATCCCACCGAGGACTTTCCGGTCTTTGTGTGGACAGATGATGAAGATGAGGATGGTCATGATGGAGAGGAGGCGGACGTCGCTGATGAAGGTCATGAAGAAGATTAGGAAGCAACCCCCACTGCCTCCGATGCCGAGTGATTCCCTTCTTGTTTCCTTTTCTTATCCTTCTTTCACTCCTTTTTGGTGCCTTGATGCCAAAGGGGAGAGAAAAGAGAAAAGAGGGTCTCACCTTATCTACTTGTTATCTATCTTTTTCTTTAGTGTTGGAACTTATGGGAACCATGAATTGTATGAGACTATGTGTTTGCTCTATTGTAATAGGGCTAGTTTTATTCGTTGCAAAACTATGTGAAATGTTGAATGGTGAATGCTTATCGCTTTAATGTGTGTTAAATGCTTATGTCATCATTTGTGGCTTGCTTTATGTGGTGTGCAGCCTTCGCTCATGCTTTGCGTTTATTTCTTACACTCTTACTTGTCATTAGAGCACTTTGTTGTTAGGCACCCCACAAGTACCAAATATAGGGGAGCTCTCTCACATGTTTGTGTGATCCATGCATCTCTTTAGGGGAGCTCCGCTATATTTTGGTTGTTTGCCTTTCTTTCGTTTTAATACCTCTATCTCCTTTAATTGTTTGTCATCAATCATCAAAAAGGGGAGATTGAAGATGCAACTAGGTCCCCTAGTGGGTTTTGGTGGTAAATGACAAACAATTAAAGCGACTAATGCGTAAATTGAGCTAATGTGCAGGATATCAAAGTTGACTAACCCACATTATGAGATTGATAGCCCCTCATACTCAAAGTTAAAAGATGGACTCAAAAGCGCCTCTCTTAGTTTTTATCTCTTTGAGTCTAGATATGCCAAAACTATAAACAGGGGTGAATTAGTCTTTCTTGCAGGGAATATGTGCTCATTATTTCATATACAAGCTTGGATCGACTCAAAACACCAAAAGTTCAAAAGAAGCAAACCTACAAAAACCAACCCGTGAGCAAAGGTGCTGGTGCTTTTTGAACACTCCCATCTCACTCAAGCACTTGCTCTCATCTCTCTCTCATCTTCCTTGTGATCCAAATCCATTTGTGAGTCCCAAACCAAATCCAAGCTTGAGAAGCATCATCCCAACCTTGAGCACATCTTCCCTTAGCAAGCAAACCCTACTTCACTTGTAACTCTTGGAGATTTGTTCTCCTAGATTGGCTAGGTGTCACCCTAGAGCTCCCAAGATTGTGGTGAGTCTAGGGAAGTTTGTGAAGGTTGTGATTCGCCTCCGAAAGGAAAGGAATCAAACAAGAAGAAGAAGGAAACCAAGTTTGACCTTTGTGGTTACTTGGGAGGATTAGGGTTGAAAGAAACCCGGCTCTTTGTGAGCTCCTCAACGGAGACGTAGGAACCTCTTTGTGAGGGGTCCGAACTTTGGTCAACAAATGTCGTGTCTCCTTTGTGTTGGACTTGTTTGAGTTTCCTTGCTCTTGTTCCTCTTGAGAAAGCTTGTGGCCGATCTACGTGTGTCGTATGTGGATCTACTTTTCCTGCAGGTGGAACACTTGTCATCGATCAAGGAAGGATTGTGTTCAACCACATTTGTGAGATCTCGATCTCATCTCTTTAGTTTCTTTGTCTTCCCTAGGAGGAACGGAAGTTCCGTGACCATCACGCAAGTTTCGTCGGTGACGGAAGTTCCGTGTGTAACTGAAGTTCCGTGCTTTCTGGTTTGATCGCTTGTTTAGTGTTGTGGTTTTCAGGAATTATTTTGTATTGCCTATTCACCCCCCCCCTCTAGGCAACTTTCAGCTGATTTCTACGACAAGACAACCTACGACATGACCGAGGCTGGCATCGACAACATCATCCACGAGGTCATTGGCGGCACTCCTTCCCCTCCAACACCACCATCGGAAGCGCTGCACCACCACCACCAAGGTGACCTCGCCGTTCCTCGCTACCACAAGCTCTCCTTCCCGACCTTTGATGGTAAGGAGGATCCTCTCCCCTGGCTTAACCATTGCGAGCAATTTTTCCAAGGACAGAAGATCCAGCCCGCGGAGCAAGTTTGTACGCATCTTACCACTTTACCGGGGTTGCCCAGACAATAGTATATGCGACGTACCAAGGATGGTGCCATCACTTCATGGAGCCTCTTCGCTCGTTTGGTGAACGAGTGCTTCGGGCCCCGACGCGCGCCAACCACTTGGGCGAGCTAGCTACTCTTCGCCGTACCTCTACGGTGGACGACTACGCAGAGAACTTCCTGGCGCCGGTGCCTCGTGCCGGGGATCTTCGGGAGCTGCAGCAGGTCAACCTCTACACCGCCGGTCTTCGGGAGCCTCTCAAGAGGGACATCGAGCTCAACAAACCGATTGACATGGAGGAGGCCATGAGTCTTGCCCGTCATCGACGAGTGCAACGACCAAATCATCTGTTGAGTATGCGGCCCAGGTATCCAAGCCATCCGGTTCTACTTCTCGTGCTCAATATGTTCCTCCTCGTCTCTCTATCAAGACAGGCGCCCCAACCGCGGCAAGCAACGTTCCGGCTACCCCTACAACGGCAGCAGCACCACCAAAGCCCTTCAAGCGCCTCACTGCCGAGGAGATAGTGGAACGTCGTCGGGGAAACCTCTGTTTCAACTGCGAAGAAAAAATTTTCAAGAGGGCACAAGTGCAACAACCTCTTCCACATCGAGCTGCTGTCCGACCTCCTCAACATGGACCACAACGTCGGCGACTCCTTGATGGCGCTTCTTGGCTTTGGGGCGCACCTTGCGCTTCGCCGGAGTAGTCTACGACACCGAGCTCCACTTCCTCGTCGACTGCGGAGCCACACACTCGCTTCATCAACCTCTCCATCGCCAACAAGTCGCTGCTTCCTCTTTGTCGCACCTTGCCGGCCGTCACCCTCGCTTTAGGAGAACGGGTGATGAGCTGGAGTATGTGCCACCAGCTACCGGTCGTCATCAGCAACAACACCTTCGTCATCGACGTCCGCATGACCGACCTGCCGGATGGTGTTTACTTCGTCCATGGGACGCCATGGCTGGCCTCTCTAGGACCGGTCATGATGGATTTTGCCTCCTTGAGCATGTCCTTCTTCATCGACGGCTGCCACGTGCTCTTGGTAGGCGACGGTTCGGTGCTTCATCAATAGCCCGCGCCAGCCTCCTTCTCCACCAAGGGTGCCTCTTGCGCTCCCTCCTCCACGAAGCGATCGCTACTATCATGGGAGGTCCCCGCCGTGTCACCGACATCATTTACTTGCTTCACGGCAATGCGGGCCTCTATAACATCCCGTGCGACGACATCCTCACCGATCCGGAGCTGTCTTTCCTCGCAGGACGCACCTCCAAGCAATGATCTCGCACCCGCTTGGAGCTTACACAACGGCCTCATCTTCTTCGACATGCGTCTCTACATTGAGGCATCATCGGCTCGCCTCCACCGTGTCCTGGCTGCTCTCCTTCAACATGGCGAGGAGGCCTTGCTTCGTCGGATTGCGGTGGGCTTCCACGGTCCTCCTCGACATGCGCCATGTTTCCCTCATGGCGTGCTACCTCTTCAAGAGCTACCGACGTCCAGCATACCAGCCGTGGATGTTCGCTTTGTAGACTTGGCCGGCCATGAGCTTCTTCAAGTTCAGCGCATGGCATTTGGAGATCCTACAGGAGCCATTGCACCTACCGGGTTATCAACTTCGGCACCCTCTTCGGCCACTACATCGACTTGATGGCAGCACGTCCACGATCCCGCGACACCTTCGTAGTGACTCTTGATGGCTTCCTCGCTGCCATCCGAACAAGGTGCTCCACCGTTCTTCACCGAGCCTCCACGCGATGAGTGTCTTCTCCAGTTCGACTTTGGAGTTCCACGCATGTTCATTGCTGCTCCTGGCACTCTCGCTGTGATTGGCTCCTCTACTACATCGACCGCCTACCACTTCGCTACACAGCCGATCTTGGGAGCTTGAGCTACGCTCGTCTTCTTCGACGTCGACCGCACAAGGGAGAACAACATCACCGACTTCATCCGTGGCAACTTCACGGTCTTCATCAAGCTTTGGCGAACTATTCACCCTGCAGATCCGACGATTGCGGCTCATGGAAGGATGGCTACCTAGCACGAGGGCGTGCTGGTTCTCGACGGGGCGGTGGTGTCATGGGCCGGACGCGGCAGCACGCCGAGTCCAAGCCGCTATCGGCTTGGGGCGCCGGCCGGGCGAGGCGGTCCAGCCTCTCCTACCAACAGTGGCTAAAAGTCCTTATTGATCAATTAGGAGAGATCAGTTTGAGTTTAGGGAAGTTTGGAGAATAATTAGGAAAGTTCATATTGTGTTGGGATAGGATTCTAGTTTGAGTTTGCTTAGGAGACAAGAAAAGTCCCTCGTATAATGAGGGCAATTGTAATCGATCTCACCGAGGAAAATAGTAGGGATAATTCCCATCTACTCTCCAACTCTCTCGCGCCTCTCTCTCTCACCTTGCGCCCTGCCCTCCCTGCCCAAGCCACACACCTCTACCATAGCCGCTGGCCACCATTGTGGCCTATACCGTGACATCCCGTGTCACAATTTGGCGATTGCACTATGCTAATTAACGATTTGCATGTGCAAAACCTCATTACGGTTGTCTCCACATAAAATGTAAATTAGGGTTTAATTAGGGTTTCTAGTGGCACAAACCCTAGCTCTCAAGATCTTGATGTTTGTCCATGATAGCACCCCGATATTTTTGCATATCCTGGTAGTACACATCAAGACATGAATTTAGGACATTTTCCCAAATTTTCAGGTTGGCAATTTTTCCTAGAAAAATCAGTCAAGGTCTGAAAACAGCAGCTGTTCTTGATTTTTTATAAATTTTTACAAACCGAATCAAAATTTTGCCTATAAAAAAAATTGTTCCTCATAACTCACTCGAGCATACACAATTTTTGGTTTACAAAAATATCAAGCAGAAGAATTTATTTGAAGCAGAACAGGAACAATAGCTCGGAGGCAAAAGCGTAAATAAAGGGAACCTTTTCAGCACAGCGCTGACACGAGTGGCCAGGGCCACCGGCCAGCGGCAGCTCGCCGCCAGCATCCATGCCGGGTTGGCGCGCATCCGTCCTCTCACCTTGTGCCTCTCCCACACGTCGGTGATCGTTGGATTGCTTTGCTACCTCGCAGCTCTGCTCGTCATTGATCGCAATTCCCATTTTCCGCCATGGCTGCCGTCGTGCTAGGGCCGCCCCTTTTTCAACCGCAGACAGCTGCAGCTCGTGCGCACGCGCCCTTGAAGCTCTTGCGCACCTCCAGCTCCACTCCCTAGCGCCCCCTGCTCTCCCCTCCTCCACGAATCCCAAGTTTCCCCGCGGCAATCTCCACGGACCGCTATGGCCGCGGCTCGAGTTGCCCGAGCCTCGGGTGAGCTCATGAGATAGCGGGTCTTCTAGATGGTGCCTAAGGCGATTACCAATCCCCGCTCTCCTTCCCAGGTCAATCCAAGCAAAGGTGGTGCCAGATTTCCCCTTCCTCCCCGCCACCATCCACCGGCGCCACGCACCCCTCGACGCCGGCTGCCTCCGGACTCCCTCCACCATCCCGCACCCCACGCCTCTCATCCGCACACGCAGGTGATGCTGTCGAGCTTGATGCTTCCCCTTTCGGTCACGAGCATGTGCTCCCGCGTCGGAGGTCTCCCCGACTCCATCGCCGTCGCGCGGCATGCTCCGTCGCCTCTCTCCCTCGCCACCGCCACCATCGGATGCGCCATCCCAAACCACGCACTAGCGGCCAAGCTTGGCCCCTGCGACCCATCCTAGCGCACGCCGGCGAGCGGCGCCGCCCTCTCCGACGAGCTCCCCGCGTGCCAACACTTAGGCAAATTTTTGAATCGCGATGGCATAAACATAAAAAGAGTGAACTTTCAAAGAATTTAAAAATGGCATAACTTCGCGTAGAAAACTTGGATTTGAACAAATGAGGACTTTCCGGAAACCTTGTAATCTGTACTTTGAAATGAACCTATTGGATGTATATGTTTATGTGGCAAAAATAAAAGTTTGAGCAACCTAGTTTCTACCACGTTCACGAGGCTTAACTCCAAAGTACTCGACCAAGTGCTCGTTAGAAAGTTTGGAATGTGCACTTTGTTATGCGTACATGTGCCAATACTTTCTGTGGAGAAAATGAAATATTCAAGTACTTTGAAGTGCTAACCCGTTAAGGGAACTTAACAATATTGCATTTTAGAAATTCCATAACTTTTTCTATACAAATCCAAATGATGTAATTAAACTCTCGTTGGAAACCTCAAGAAGTGGACTTGACAGGACCCTAATTGGTTTACCTAAGTTCTATGGCGAAAAGTTGAGTTTTAGGCTCAGTAAGTAGGTTTCACGGTAAGTCTGAAATGGACTTGAATGAAACGGTTTTGTAAATAAAACTTCACCAAATTTGAACACACCATTTCATTTAGCATGTTTCATCATATCAAACATGGTTCTGATGCATTTGAGCATGTCATGATAATTTTTTAACATTTTTGCTTAAGTACATTATTTACCTTGTCATTATAGGATAGGAAAAAGTTGTATGAATTCATATTTGCTTTTGGTGCTCAATCATAAAATGATTAAGATCATCATGAGAATCTATTGTATTACTCTCTTGCATAATGATAGATTATGAAAAGATATAAAAATGGTGCATATTAAGACTTGTCCTTCAATAAATTTTCCTAGATCATCTCATGTTAGTTAATATTTTATGTGCACATTTACCCTGTTGTTATACCATGGCAGCCACCTACTTAAATGTTTACTCCACTTTATTCATATACATTACTCATCCTTGCCATACTCTCTTGCTTGCTAATTAAACATGCATATTTATGCTACATAGTTTATATTTCTTCTTATTAGAAGGTTATCCCTATGACATTATCTACATAAATCATCATTATGAGAAATCATCTCACCTTCACATGAGCATGTTTATTTATGCAAATATTTCATTGAAGTTCGTTATTGAGAAAGTTACATGAACTAAATATCTATAAATTTGCTCATGCTCACGCATCACATTTCATTCATAGAGGAACCCCGACCGAAGGCGAGAACCAAGAAGGGCAGCAGCTTGAACCGAGTACCTTTGAGTGTGCTAACTGCGAACCCAGCCAAGGCAAGCCCCGGAGCATAATCCTACTTGCTTAAATTTTCCGTCTTTAATTCACTTAAGTCTATCACTACCACACTCGATGCACTATAGCGGCAGGCCAAATGGGCTCGTAGCGGCGGCTAGGCCGGGCCGCCGCTACGCCTCCGCAGATTATAAATGGAGGTTTGTAGCGGCAGCCCATCACCAACCGCCGTTACAAAAGGGTTTTGTAATGGCGGTTGATAGTTCCAGCCGCCGTTAATAATAATCTTATTAACGGTGGTTGTAGATGCCAACCGCCGTTAATAAGCTTAATATTAACGGCGGCCAGCAATATAGGCCGCCGTTAATAACTTCTTTGTAACGGCGGATTTCATTACCAACCGCCGTTAATATTTGAATACCGTAAAAAAATTAAATTACAGTATAGCAGAAATACAACAAATCTCAAAACATACACATATATTCATCACGAGTCATTGACATCTCAAAACATTCACATGTATTCATCATCCAAATGTTTACTTCTCAAAACAAATCACAAGTCACTTGCATATATACAATATACATTGTCTTTACATGAGAAACTATCAAGTCTATCAAACTACTTTCCTTATCCACTCATCATTGTCTTCACTACCATCATTCACGAATGGTCGTGTCGAACCACGCCACTCATAGAGAGAACGATGGTCTCTAGTGCTCTCATTGTCTTCGTCGAAGAACCTGCCGATAGGAGAGATAACCTCTCTTAGCAAGAACCGACACATCCGCTCCACAATCATTAAATTTGGTCTGCGAGTCGGATGTTTCGGTCCTTGCGGAACCCTTTGTTCTTAAATTCTTGTAATATCTGTTTGTCTGTTTTGGTTCTCTCGCCATTAGAATTTCTTTATTAACAGGATTGCAATTGTAATTAAAATCAATAGAATGTTGGCCACTCTCTTCAACAACGACATACATATAACTGGAGAAGCTATTCACGTACAAACAAGTGTGGTAGCCACGAGTGGACACTACCTTTCACTTGTTTAACACACTATAAAATAAAGGAGACAACGACGTAGAGAAGTGAGACAAATGTATCATACTGGGAATTTGTGCCGAAAGTACATATTTTTCGGCCGCCTTGGGTTGTGCGGCCCGCCAGACCTTTACATAAGTCTTGTATGCGCCGCTCCATCGTAAAAACGTATAGTTAGATAAAACTATCGTTTCGTATTATAGATGTGTACGATGATTAACTACGTACCAATCAATGACGCTCACGATGTCGGAGTAGCCCTTTTTGTCCAAGTCGAAGGCTGTCGAGGACAGGAAGGTACCCATTTTTCGGCATAAGGACAAAGCGGATCCGGTGATCACCGTAATAATGATCGTATGCGTTAGTATTCAACAAAGCCTTTCAATGCAAGAGAAGATGAAAAGATTTGTTGGAACTTACTTGTAGTTGTAAGGCGAATAGAACATCTTTCCTGCCCACTGTCGGGTATTTGTAACGGCGGTCAATGTTTCCACCCGCCGTTAAAAAGGCTTGGGCCCACTGTCGAGGCATTTATAACGGCGGTCAAAGTTGCCAGCCGCCGTTAAAAAGGCCATGGGCCCACATGTCATTGAAGTGTACATTGGTAGATTTGTAATCTAAAATGGACTATTTTTAAAATGATATAAATAGTGATAAATTGTTATAGTTTGCAGTAAAACAAAAAAATAATGTTCTTTTGAAGAAATAATTAAATGTCAATAAAATCCAATAATATGCCAAAATTAAACACAAATATTAATTCGTAAACATAGAGTTATGTCATAAACATAAAAATTCATATTACATGCCACTTGACAATATAAGTAACATAGAGGTACATCATCCTTGGACTGTTTTTCCTTCGCAATCCGAGCGCATGTAGGGCATTTCTACGAATATCCGAGCCTTGTTTCTATGATTACGAACCTACTTGGATCAATAAATAATGACACTTCATCATATTGGTTATATTCATCTTGATCCTGCACATTCTCCACTCCAACGACTCTTTGTTTACAGGAATAACAATGTACTTCTTTTCATCTTTTTGGGTCGAGTATATAGAACACTTGTGCTACCGCCCTAGCGAGTATCCAAGGGTCATCTTTGTGACCGAATTTGTTTAGATCGACGAGGGTCAATCCATATTCATCCACCTCCACCCCTTGTGGGTGTCGCACCCATTTGCATTTAAATACAGGAACAACGAGATTTTGTCCATAATTAGGTTCCCATATTTCCTTGATGTACCCATAGTATGATGTGAGATTGTCCTCTTCATCATCGGCATGTGTTCGAACACTTGCTATTATGACACTTGCTTTTCTTGTCCTTTTCTTGAGTGTAAAAGGTATAGCCATTGATGTCGTACGCTCGAAATGTAACCACACTCTTCGAAGGCCTCATGGCTAACCTTCTCAACATTTTTTCGTCTACGAAGTCCCCACGTGGAAGGTCTTGGTTCTTGAACCATGATGTGAAGGTTTTCTTATGCTCCATTATGATCCAATTTTCTGTCTTGTCCGTGTGGTTCTGGTGAAGCTGACTTAGGTGTTTCTCAAAGTATGGGCCCACAATCTCTGTCATGTTGTAATACGCTAAATTGTGCTGCATCCACTCTTTTGTAGTCACGGTCGATGAATGACTTCCGTCCTCGTGTACCTTTTCTAGACAGCCGACCCTCATGATGAGACACGGGAAGACCAATAGGTCCTCCATTTTTAATGTAGTCGGCATAGCACTCAATAATCTCCTTAGTGCTGTATCCCTCAATCAAATTGAACCCTCCGGATGAGAACGAGTTCGTACAAAGCGTTTCATTACATACATGAACTGCTCAAAGGGAAACATATGATGCATGTAGACGGGGCCCAGCGCAGCAATCCGATCAATGATGTGAAGCATGAAGTGTTCCATGAGGGAGGGAAGCACATCTCAAGCATGCACATTGTTTCATTCATATGGGTCCATAGGCCATCTAACTCGCTTTACTCGATCACCTTCTTCGAAACTACGTTCTAGAAGTAGCACATGCGAGTTATAGTTAAATTCAACCACTCGGGTTTCACAGCCACGATGGCGACGGCTAAGAACACCGAAAGCATTGTGTGACGATCGTGAGTGTTGTAGCCACTTATCTTTAGCTCTTCCATGTTCACGAGATTTTTCACGTTCGATGAGAATCCGGTGGGACACTTAATCCCGTGTAGACACTTGCAAAATGCTATTTTCTCCTCACGCGTAAGGTTGTAGATTGCGGGAGGAGGATAGTATTTTCCGTTCGCCCTTTCCTGCGGATAGAGCTCGGGTCTAATGTCCAGTGCCACAAGATATCTACGTGCACCGAGTCCATCCTTTGTCTTACCGGGTAGGTCAAGAATAAGTCCGCTAGTGCTGTCATATACACCCTTCCCAATGTGCATCCAGTTGAATGCATAAGTCACTTCAAGTTCTGTCCGATGAATTGAGGTATCCGAAGAAAATAGATTGCTTCTTAAAGGGCGTGTGGGCTTTGCACTTTGGAACTCCCTTCACCGGTTTGCCAAACACAACTTTGATGTTCTTTACCATCTCGAACACGACACTAGGGGTCCAACGTCGAGGTTCTTCGCCTTCCTCAATAGTGCCATCGAACTGTCTCTTCAACAAGCGATACCTGTGGTTTCGTGCTAGGAATCGACGGTTTCGCGTGTACACTATCTTACGGGATGATGGAAGATACACATGGGATGTATCATCAACGCATACAAAACAACCATACTTTCCTTTGACCTGTCCCGATAGCGTCCTTAGTGCTTGGGGAATCACTTATCGTCACAAAAATGATGGCTTTGAGCAAGAAGGGCGCTCTATGGTGCTCATCCCATATACTAACTCCTTCTAACCACGGTTTCGCATGTCTTCCAATAATGGTTCCAAGAACACATCTATGTCGTTACCGGGTTCTTTCGGACCGGATATAAGGATTGTCAATAGTAAGTACTTTCTCTTGTGACACAACCATGGTGGAAGGTTGTATATTGATAGTATAATCGGCTAAGTGTTGTGCGGGTTCCTCAATTGACCATGAGGATTCATCACGTCCGTACTCGGAACAAACCGTATGTTCCTTGTCTCTTCGAGAGAATTCTGGATGGTTAGAATCAAACTTTTTCCACTCGGGTCCCATAAGCTGGATGACTAAGTTTCTTTGGGTCCCCGGGGCGTGAATGTCACGTCAACGGTTCAGCATCCTTGGGGTTGGCAAACAAGCGTCTTATCCGATCGACAACGGGTAGGTACCACATGACCAATGCAAGAATCTTCGTTTGTTCGCTGTCATCGATGGTGATGCTTTTCTTCCTCTTCCTCACATTCCTGTTGCTCTTCTTTTCACTAACAATTGATGTGTCTACATCATAGTCGTCCTTGCACTTGTACCGACTACGCTTGCATCTTGGGCATCTCACGGCGTCCTTGTATTCCCCCCCCGATACAATATGCAATGATTTGAGCACGCGTTAATCTTTTGCACGCCCAACGAAAGTGGGGTTATGAGCTTCTTAGCAAAATAGGCGCTTTTTGGCAACAAGTTGGGCTTTGGTAGAATGTTCGAAAGGAGTTCCAACAAATCCGTGAAACTAGCATCCGACCAACCATGGATGCCCTTTAATTTCATCAGCTCAAGTACCGTACGTAGCACAGTACACCATTTTTCACATCCCTCGATTCCTTGTATAGTGGATCCTTCTTTGCTTTCTCCAGCGATCCAAAGTTGCTCAACCCTCTCGTTGTCCCTCCATTGAGTAAAACTTGCGGTTCAACGTGTTGCAACATTTCCTCAACATCAAAATCACATGACTATTCTGTTACTTCCTCAGCTCGAACAGGCTCCTCATCTTCAACATTGACATGGTCGTGAACATAAAGGTCATCGTCAGCATCACCATCAACAGATTGCTCGGGTATTGCCTCCACCACGTCTTCACCATGCTTTGTCCACCGGGCGTAGTCCTTAACAAAACCTCTCGTTATTATGTGTGAATTGATTATAACCGTATCTTTCCACATTTTCTCATTTTTGCAATCACGACACGGACAATGTATTTCATCCCTTCCTTCTCGCTTAGCATGTTGTGCGGCCTTCGTGACAAGTGCCATGACTTGTCCTCGAAAATAACTTCCCGCTCTAAATGCCTCATACATCCAAGATTTATCCATACCTCAAGCACTACACATCAAAAATAATAATCACTTCAACAAACATGGCACAATATATCTCGTAGGATCAAGTTTTGTGAGCTACAAATAAAGTGACCAACTATATATATAAATTATTTTATCGAAAAAATATAAATTTCCTCCTTTACCTAACCTAGATCTCCATCTATCATGAGAAACTTAGATATATAATTTTCCTCCATGGAGAAGCCTACGAGATACAACTTTTCTCCATGTAAAAGACTCAAGATACGAGATAGATGGACAAAAACCAACCATTGCTCTACAAATCTAGAGATTTGTGACAAATAGGCATAAAATTTAAAGTACATTACAAAGCCAAAATTCTACTAGATTCCAACATGATAGGTAGAAAAAATACATGGGATAGATTCCCCTTACCCTAGGGAACAAATCTATCCAAGAAAAATAAACTCAAACCCCCCCCCGCTTGTTTTTTGATTTTTGCCCGAATTTTCGGCCGCCATACAGATGGAGAAGCTCATCTGTGCTGTTCGAACCCGACTATTTATACCCGGGAATTTGTATCGGCGGTTGGCATTGTCAACCGCCCCTAAACATCCCTTAGTAACGACGGTTGACAATGTAAACCGCCGGTATAAATCCTGTCCCATTTTAACGGCGGTTGGAAAAGCCAACCGCCGCTATAAGGCCTCTATAGCGGCGGTTGGCTTTGCCAGGTGGCCGGCCTAGCACTCGTAGCGGCGGGCCGCTTTGGGCCACACCACTAGGCCGATTTCGGCCCCGCCGCTACGATGGGGTTTTGCTATAGTGTATGTTTTGTATTATGCATTTACGTTCAGGAGTTGATCGTAAACTAGCTGCATTAAATCCCTTTTCCCATGGTTTGGCTAGGTATAATCCTGTAGGTTAGATGCTACGCTAGGGATTAAATTTAATGGCTGGTTTGGAGACCTCCCGGTCTAGGGATTAAATTTTGGTTACCCTCACATGATTAAATTGGAGACCGTACGGGGAGGTGCATGTATTGGAAAGCGGTCATAAGGTTGGCCCTTGTTCGCCATAGCCCCGTGCGTGTCGGTTGATGACCGTTCGTTGTGATTCCGCGATCCAGTATTGAGTTGTGTACCAAATCCATACCTTCGTATGGGAATTAGTAAATTGATGTAACTTGAGAGTCGTAGTGTTGGACGGTCACTCCATCCTTTGTACAAAGTGTTGGTCACAGTGGATGCATGGGTTTGTGAGTAGATGGAGGGTGTGTTATTACCCTTGGACCCGACGCTACTGTGGTTGCATGTGGTATGCGCACTAGGAGGTAGGATCCGGCTCGTATCTATGGTGGTCTTATGAAAGGTGGCCATACGTGTTCTTAAATGATGCGTATGTCGTGCATTTGGGTTTCCCTGCAGGGTGTAAATTCGATATATATCGCCGTCCCTCGCGGTGATGAGTACCACTTGTCTTGAGCAAATTACACCGTAGTAAGAAAAGAACACGATGAATCAGCTTGCTGATTTCGAAGTATTAATTCATGCATTGCAACCATGTTTGTTATAGTTGCTCATTAAATTTATATTTTCGTTTCCACCTTTTTAAATTGGCTAAAACATGGAAAAATCAGAATACATAGGTGCTGTTATTGGCAAATTTCAGCAAGCTAAGTCAAGCCCCCTGGATATCAAGGTCGGTTCTTTAGAACCATTTTTGACGGGTAAGTCTTGCGGAGTATATTAGATACTTAGGGTTTGCGTTTAAATTAATTTCAGGAATCCCGCAGCCCGATTACTGTGACTGTTGCTGATGTGGACAAGGGTCCCGATCTTCCGAAAGGTGCAGATAACTCTTGATTTGGCAAAGATGTGACACACGTCGATCCGGCTCCTGAACAACACGTTCGAACCCCGCAATCGCAGCACCACGTCCTCTATGGTTATCAACCGGCGTTGCAGGGTTGACCTCGCCAAGAAGCCTAATCCCTGCCTGTGAATCAAGAACACAAGTAAGAACAAGAAAGAATGCAACCAAAGTAGGGGTATCCCAAACCAATGAACGGCGAAACTGTCTAAACAGAATAATCTAAGAAAAACCCAACCCTAACATGGGTGGCGGCTGCTGCTAATAAAGACTTGGGGACGTGCAAGAACCCCCTGGATGCTCCCCTAACGGGCTCACACGAGATACACGGCCCAAAGGCCAAAAACGGTGACGCAGCACCAAAATAGATTCTGGACGTTCCAATGTTTTGATGATTCCTGGCGACTCCGGATGCATTTTGACATGAGACCGATTCCACTAGAAAGGTTATGAAATTATCTTTCCATCCACATGTAGAACGTCCAAATCCGACTTCGTATGCGATCTGGGCGTCTATTTTAATTCACACTGTTCCTAGACTCCGAAACAGACTCGAAGTCGACTTGGTTTGGACCTCCACA
Organism: Chloris gayana; assembly: GCA_031894775.1. Lineage (NCBI taxonomy): Eukaryota > Viridiplantae > Streptophyta > Magnoliopsida > Poales > Poaceae > Chloris > Chloris gayana. The sequence continues at coordinate 754,937 of JAUNZO010000794.1, forward strand.
ATGCCATGCGCCTCTTGCTGGATCTCCACGCCTCCAAGCCCTCTTCCATTCATATTATGGTCCTCCCCTTGATTCCTAATTATAATAAAATCATTAGGTAGCAAACTATTCTCAAAATTATGAAAGGAAAGACTTAGGAACGAGCTCACCTCTAAATTCAATTGTCGGGCGCGAGCTCTAGTGATTGGTCCTTGAATGCTCGGTGGAGGAGTGTCATTTGTATCCAAAGGAGTGATGTCCTCATCATCCTCCCCTCTTGAATTGGAGTCGTCCGCGACTCAAGCTCATGCTCCTGACCCAAATAAGGCTTCAAATCTGCAATGTTAAAAGTGGAACTAACCCCGAACTCGAGAGTCAACTCAAGTTTATATGCATTCTCATTAATCTTCTCAATTATCTTGAAAGGACCAGCAGCTCTAGGCATTAACTTAGACTTTCTCAACTCAGGAAACCGATCCTTTCTCAAGTGCAACCATACTAAATCACCCGGTTCTAATTTAACTTCCCTTTTACCTTTACTACCAGCAATCCTATACTTTTCAGTCATCTTTTTAATGTTGTGCTTAGTTGTTTCATGCATTTTTAAAATAAACTCAGCATGTTCCTTAGCATCAAAGTGAACTCTCTCACTAGTAGGCAAAGGCAAAATATCAATAGGAGCACGGGGATTAAAACCATACACTACCTCAAAAGGACTTACCTTGGTGGTCGAATGTGTTGCACGATTATATGCAAATTCCACATGAGGCAAACATTCCTCCCACATCTTCAGATTTGTCTTTAAAATAGCTCTCAACATGGTGCCCAATGTGCGGTTCACTACCTCGGTTTGGCCATCGGTTTGTGCGTGACATGTTGTAGAGAACAACAACTTCGTTCCCAACTTATTCCATAGGGTGCGCGAAAAATGACTCAAGAATTTGGTGTCACGATCTGAAACAAGTAGAAGGCATACCATGCAAGCGAACAATCTCTTTGAAAAACAAGCGAACAATCTCTTTGAAAAATAGATCAGCAATATGAATAGCATCATCACTCTTAGAAAATCTATCCACCACAACAAAAATACTATCCCTCCCCCTCTTAGTCCTAGCCAGTCCTAAAACAAAATCCATAGAAATATCCGCCCAAGGTATTGAAGGAACGGAAAGAGGCATATACAAACCATGTGGATTCAACGAGACTTCGCTTTTTGACAAGTAGTGCAGCGAGCAACAAAACGCTCAACATCTCTTCTCAACTGTGGCCAAAAGAAGTGTGTGGCCAACACATCCGTCGTCTTCTTTGCACCAAAATGTCCCATCAATCCGCCTCCATACAGGTCCTGTAACAACAAAAGACGAACGGAACCAAGCTGGAATGCAAAGGCGGTTAGCTCTAAACAAATATCCATCATTTATCACAAAACTTGTTCCATGTACGACCCTTTCTACAATGCCGCAAAACATCTTTAAAATCAGCATCAAGAGCATATTGTTCTTTAATTGATTCAAGACCAAAAATGCGACAATCAAGGTGTGATAACATAGTGTATCGTCTAGACAAAGCATCAACAATCACATTATCCTTTCCTTTTTTTTATGCTTGATAATATAAGGAAAAGACTCAATAAACTCAACCCACTTAGCATGTCTACGGTTCAAATTACTTTAAGAGCGAATATACTTAAGCGATTCATGATCAGAATGAATAACAAATTTCTTAGGCCATAAATAATGACGACGCGTTTGCAAAGAACGTACAAGAGCATACAATTCTTTATCATACGTAGAATAATTCAAATCAGGGCTAGTTATCTTTTCACTAAAATAAGCAATAGGTTTGCCATTTTACATCAAAACACCACCAATGCCAATACCACTAGCATCACACTCAAGTTCAAAAGTCTTACCGAAATCTAGAAGTTACAGCAGCGGTGCATGTGTAAGCTTGTCCTTCAAAGAGCTAAAGCACTCTTCTTGTGCTTTGCTTCATTGAAACACAACACCCTTCTTTGTCAACTCATGCAACGGTGCAGCGATAGTGCTGAAATCTTTGACAAAGCGGCAATAAAAACCTCTAAGACCAAGAAAACTTCGAACCTGTGTGATGGTTTGGGGCTGCGGCCAGCTAGCAATAGCGTCAATTTTCTTGTCATCCACCTCTATACCCTGTGGAGTAACAACATAGCCAAGAAAAGAAACTCGATCGGTGCAAAAGGTGCACTTCTCAAGGTTAGCAAATAAACGTGCATGTCTTAAAGCAGTAAAAACAGCACGTAAATGATCTATATGTGCATCTAAAGACTTGCTGTAAATCAAGATATCATCAAAGTAAACCACCACAAAGCGCCCAATAAAAGCCCTCAAAACCTCATTCATTAAGCGCATGAAAGTACTAGGTGCATTAGTTAACCCAAAAGGCATTACTAACCACTCATACAATCCGAATTTAGTTTTAAAAGCTGTTTTCCATTCATCTCCAAGTTTCATTCTAATTTGGGGGTAACCACTACGCAAGTCAATTTTAGTGAAAATTAGAGAACCGCATAACTCATCAAGCATGTCGTCTAGCCTAGAAATAGGATGATGATACCGAATAGTAATATTATTAATGGCTCTCCAATCAACACACATGCGCCAACTACCATCTTTCTTAGGAACCAAAAGTACAGGAACAGCACAAGGACTAAGGCTTTCTCGTACATACCCGCGGTCCAAAAGGTCTTGGACTTGTCGCTGAATTTCCTTTGACTCCTCGGGGTTGGTCCTATAAGCAGCACGGTTTGGCAAGGTAGCTCCCGGAATCAAATCAATTTGATGTTCTATTCCTCTCAAAGGTGGTAATCCAGAAGGAATCTCAGCTGGAAAAATATCCTCAAACTCCTGCAAAAGGTCAGTGATTGCAGAAGGCAAAGAGCTAGCAATATCATCAAAGGAATACAAGGCTTGTTTGCATATCAAAGCATAAAAAATACCATCATTAGAAATTTCAGCAAGGTCTGATTTTGTAGCAAGCATAACACGACCTTTCAAATTAATCCCAACTCCCTTAGAAATAGGTGCAGACTTATCCTTTATAGGTGGGAAAACAGAATTAGCAACTTGCTGATTTTCAGATTTAGAATTATTCAAAGAAGCAGCTCATTCTCTATCAGCTTGTATAATTTCAGCAGGAGTCAAAGGTACTAAAGTAATTTTCTGTCCTTTATGCATAAAAGTGTATTTATTACTTCTACCAGGGTGTGTAGCATCATTATCATGTTCCCAAGGACGACGTCGACCCAATAAAAGTGAACAAGCTTGCATAGGAACCACATCACAATCAGCATAATCCGAATAAACACCAATGGAAAAAGGAACTCGGCAAGTTTGTGTTACCTTAGATTTTTCCGAGTCGTTTAACCATTGAATGTGGTATGGATGAGGATGTGGTCGTGTGGCCAAACCAAGCTTCTCAACCAGATCTGAACTCACCAATTTGTTGCAGCTTCCTCCATCAATGATCACACGTGCTCGTCGATTCTTGATGACGAAGAAAATCTGGAACAAGTTGTGGTGTTGTATCTTTTCAGAAGTCTGAATTTGCGTGCTAAGTACACACTGTACAATGATGTTCATGAAACCCGAAGTGTCTTCTCCACCAAGTACATGGCCCTCGGTGGTGTCGTCGGCGACTTCGTCTTCATCATCATCTTCTATGTTGGAGGTACTGATGTATCCTCCATCTTTAGTGGCCACGTATGCCCGCTGACTTGGGCAATCCTTCTGCACATGGCCGAGTCCATGGCAGCGGTGGCACCGAATGTTAGAAGTGCGTCCCGTCGAGGCGACCGATGAAACACTTTGAGTAGGACCCTGCAAAGAATTTTACCTGAATTGGCAGGGCGTGTAGGAGGTGCGTGTGGGGCTGCAGTAACACCACTCGTGGATGCGGGAGGCCGTTTGCTTGCTGGTGGAGATGGCCGGGAAGAAAACCCCGAAGACGGCGTCGACCGTGGGGTGTAAGATGGCCTGCTTGTAATGCTGCTCCTATGTTGCTTCTCCCGTCCCTGCAATTCTTTCTCTGCAAGCATAGCAAACTGGAACAACTGGTTGAGTGTGTTAAACTCCTTATAATCAACAATGTCCTGTATAACACGTGTCAAACCGGAGTAAAAACGAACAATAGAGCTCTCATTATCCTCTACTATCATGCAGCGTTGTAAACCCTTTTGAAGCTCACCATAATAGTCCTGCACAGATTTATCCCCCTGTTCTAAGCGCTGAAGTTTTTTGCGTAAATCTCTATGATAAGAAGGAGGGACAAAACGATCACGCATAGCTTCCTTAAGTTGAGTCCAAGTTATAGGAATATCATCATCGGTTAGAGAATTCCACCAAATGATAGCAAAATCTTTAAATTCACTAGTGGCTTGTCTAACTCTATGCTGCTCAGGAACTAGGTGCCCACTAAATTTTTGCTCTACTGTCATCTCCCAATCAAGGTAACCCTCCGCATCATATTGCCCCGAAAAAGGTGGAATGGTAAACTTAATCTTAGCATAAGGATCATCGGGGGCTCGATTATTGTTACCTTGTTGTCGATGTTGGCCACCCATACCTTGGGTGTTCTGTTATAGACGTCGGTGAAGCCTTTGTGCTCGTATAGCTGTGTCATCGATGTCGACAGTGGCATCATTCACCGTGTCATCTTTTCTGTTTCTATCGGCGTTGCTACCGGCCTCATCTTCGTGGATCTTCACACGGTTCTCCACCTCGGTCAGCTTGCCGATCAACGTTGTCGCCACTTCTGCTAGAGTATTAACCGTGTCTGTCATCTTGGACAACCGCTTATCCATCCGCTCAATCTGGTTGCCGAGATTGAGTTTGTTGATGCCGTCGGTAACGGCCTTGTTAACAGCTCTGTCATCTCCTCACGTGCCCTGTCAAGAACAGATCGAAGCTGCCCTTGACTAACACACTCGTCGAAATCTTTAGGGGTGCCAACATCTGCATCATCTCCTGCCATAGCAAATAGCAAAACAAGAACAAACGAGTGAAGGTTATCCCTAATAAACACTACTACTATGGTGGACGGTGGTGACTCTCACAAAAGCAAATGGAACGTCTTACCAAGTTCTTACAAGGGTCTTACCAAGCAAGGCAAAGGATACCTAGAAGGCGTGTACCACGATTGCAAGGGTCAAAAACCTGTGCCGTCTAGAAGTAGTATGTGGAGCTAGGAGGGCCAAATATGTGAGTGGAAGGCAATTCAAAAACGAGATAGTAATACTGAATAAATGTCCAAAGCTACCTGTCCTTAGTTGCTGGTCTACACGTGTCCTAGAACAGTAGTGCAGGCAAAGCAAGGATGACAGGCACAAAGGAAACAAAGCAAAAGGTAACTAGCAAGAAAGAAACAACAACTAGACACAAAAAACAGGCCAAAACCCTGTTTTGTCTTTTAGCACTAGTAGAAATCACAAATTTTTCTTTTTTGATATTATTTTTTGATATTTTTCTTCCACTCGGAGGCAACAAAATAGGAACCACGCAAAGTTTCAGGTCAAACAGAGAAGGAGTGTGACCTACAGATTTTCTCGTAAGATGCAGCGGTGACGGGTTCCAAACTTTTTCCTCGGATCGGTGGGCTTAACTATTTTTTTTGAGATTTTTCCTACCCAGCAAAGCCGGACGAGAAGATGCGAAATTTTTTCCTACCCAATTTCAAAAAACAATTTGACTAATTTCGAGTCCATATGCGAAAGTTATGGCTGTTTGAAGGAAGGGACTCCGAATTAGGGTTTCGGTGGACGGAATTGCAATCGGGTAGGATTTTTTTTTGTTTTTTCGACGATTAATGTATGCAACGGAAACAGGAGGAGGTCTTGATTGTGGGGTGTTGAGTTCTAGATGAAAAGGGTGGGAGAGTAGGGTGGGACTATGGTGGATGCAGCGGAGGTGACAAAAACTCCCGAGACAAAGCAAAATTGAGGGAATTCGGCTAGGGTTTCAAGGGGTACAAAACTGAGGACAAGAACACGAACTAAACCAGCAACAAAACAATCACTAGGACACAAACTCAACACTACGGACATTGAAATTGAAACATGCAAAGGCTAAACACGGCTTGGATAGGATGAAACCTAAAACTAAAAAAAAATTGGCTTTTTCGTGGATGATAGGATAATAAAGAAACAAACTAAACTAAAGGTAGGACGAACCTGACGGTGAACCTGAAGCTCTGATTGCCACTTGATGTGGACTAGGGTCCCGATCTTCCGAAAGGTTCGGATAACTCTTTATTTGGCGAAGATGTGACACACGTCGATCCGGCTCTGAACAACACGTTCGAACCCCGCAATCGCAGCACCACGTCCTCTATGGTTATCAACCGGTGTTGCACGGTTGACCTCACCAAGAAGGCTAATCCCTGCCTGCGAATCAAGAACACAAACAAGAACAAGAAAAAACGCAACCAAATTTGCAGATGTATGATTAATCTCGCGAGTTGGGGTCTCACAAACCGATGAACGGCGAAACTGTCTAAGCAGAATAATCTAAGCAAAACCCAACCCTAACATGGGTGGCGGCTACTGCTAATAAAGACTTGGGGACGTGCAAGAACCCCCTGGATGCTCCTCTAATGGGCTCACACGAGATACACGGCCCAATGGCCAAAAACGGTTACGCAGCACCAAAACAGATTCTGGACGTTCCAATGTTTCGATGATTCCGGCGACTCCGGATGAATTTTGACATGAGACCGGTTCTAATGGAAAGGTTATGAAATTATCTTTCCATCCATATGTAGAACGTCCAAATCCGACTTCTATGTGATTTGGGCGTCTATTTTAATTCAGACTATTCTTGGACTCCGAAACAGACTCGAAGTCGACTTGGTTTGGGCCTCCACAATGCCTTGCGCCTCTTGCTAGATCTCCACGCCTCCAAGCCCTCTTCCATTCATATTATGGTCCTCTCCTTGATTCCTAATCATAATAAAATCATTAGGTAGCAAACTATTCTCAAAATTATGAAAGGAAAGACTTAAGAACGAGCTCACCTCTAAATTCAATTGTCGGGCGCGAGCTCTAGTGATTGGTCCTTGAATGTTCAGCGGAGGAGTGTCATTTGTATCCAAAGGAATGATGTTCTCATCAGTTGCAGGAAGTTTGTGTGGCAAGGTGAGGAGCCCAAGGATTGGACCGTGGAGTGGGTTCCATCATCACCGAACCAAGAGTGAGGCCACGTCGTATGGGCTGATGTGGTCTCCTAAATAAGTTGTATATATTTATCGTCGAGATGTTTACGCTTCCGCACATTGTATATTAAGTAATGTAAATCTGAATTTGAACCTCATATGGTATTGTAATCTGAATTCAAAGTTTATGGCTTGTAATAACTTGAAAATCATCTATAAAATTTGCTACCTACGCACTTAATTATTCCATGTAACTTGTGAATGCATCGTTGATGTATGTGCAATGTACGTTCGCTTCGTCGAATGTCTCCCGATATGATCCTGTACGACAATCCCTCTTGCTTGCAAGGTAGGGGTGTCACAGCTGGTATCAGAGCAATATTGGGCTATGCCGTACGTTAATGATCATTCGAAAAATCACCAACACGTTTATCCGGTGAGGCACGATCTAGAAAGCCCAATTAAGGTCTATAATACAATACAAGTAGCAGTGGCAAACTAACCCTGGGTTATGGTTGTTTAAATTTTGCAACTACGGCTCAGCTCAGGCATGTTTGCAATTTAAATTAGCGCACCGTGCCCGCGGAAGTAATAATACGGGACAATGTTGGCTCGTGGCAATCCACGGGCGGTTCTTTCTATGGACCGTTACGATGTGAAGTTTGGTAGAATTGTGATTCTTTTCATAGTTTCTATTGAATTTGGTGTAATGTTTCTGAAAAGAGCTTCGGAGGTACGCTAATCACAAACCATAGATCGTGTAGTTTTCATGTGGAGATCGTGTGTGTGTTGCCACAAAAAAACGAATTGGTTGGTTATATATACCGATCACACTCTTTTTTTTTTTAGAAAGGAGGTCAAACGACATTTCATGTCATCATTCATGCCATGCATAACATTTGCATATTACACTTGGTCAAAAACATAAAAAAATGTCGATCATAAACAACTCACAAGATTTTCGAAATAACGCATGCAAGCAAACGTGAAATCGGGCAGCAAAAACGCCCTGTCGGCACTAAAAACACCACCCGATTGCTAAACTCACGAAAACGATCGGAACTTTTAAATTGTTGATCCAAACGAAACGATCGAACCCAATTCGGAAAGCTTATGACATGTGCTAGCACCCTGTAAGTAAAACCAGGATGAAAATAGAGTTTAAAGAAGCAAAAATCTCCCTACCCAAAACCCTGGCAAGGTTGCCAGTTTTTGCCCGAGTTGCCGGATTGGTAGATTCGTGTGCCTCGCCAAAATCGCCGTAAAGTTTGCGTTACTTATCCAAATGGAGTGATCTACCCCATTCTGGAAAGCTCGTGTTTTGCCCCACGTTTTCCCTAGTATCAAGTTGGTCAGGAAAAATCGTTAAGGTGGTCAAATAGGCGAAAACATAGAGCAAGTTAAAGTTGCCAGAAATTCCAGAAACCCCGACAGAAACCGGTAGAGCCGGAACTCGTCGTAACTTTTGATCCGCGTAAGCTTTTTGCGTGTTTTAGGATGCGTTGGAAAGATTAGGAAATTCTATAGCTTCTGGTTCAGGTTTTTGGTAATTTTTACTGTTCAAAAAGAGGTGAAACTTGCTAGTTACAGAGGCAGTTTTTGAACACCGGTTTATGTTGGAAAGTCTAGTTCCTGTCGTTTTCGCACCGTTCTGCTTAATTACTTCATGTTAGCTCCTTTGGCACCTCACTGATTAATAGCTCTACTGTTTAATGTGTTATTAATCATGGCCTATAGATGGATGTGAGACAGCTCATGGCCGAAAGGAACCAGTTGTGGTCGGAAGTGGAAGACCTCCCTGATCGGCTTACCGACGTCTCCGACGACTACTACCTGGCCAAGGATGAGAACAAGCAGCTGACTGCCCGCATTACTGAGTTGGAGAAGGAGAACACCGCTCTGACTGCACGTCTCAAGGAAGTGCAGGATGATCTCCTCTTCAGTGACAACTTACGTATTGTCACGGACCGGGCAAAGGACCGAGCTCAACATGAGATTGTGGAACATGAGCAGATGGCCACTTACTGTGATGAGGAACGGATTGAGGCCCTGAATGAGTTGAATGCAGCTCAAAAGGCTATCACCCGGAAGGACGAGACCATTCACTCACAGCAGGCTACGATGCAGTTCCTCCACGGACAGCTCAAGACTGCACAAGCTAACATGAATCAGCTGTTCACGGAGATAGGCAATCTCCAGCACCGGTTGGCGCAGTTACAGCAGCATCACCAAGCGTTGCTGGCAGCCCACTGGAACTTGCTACAACCACCACGACAGGAAAACAATGGGAATGACGCCGCTAGCGATGCTTCCAACATCAACAATCCGGATATGAATTTGGATACCGATAGCGATGCCTAGGCTTATGGATAGCTCTAGGGAGGGCTTGTAAATTAAGGGTAGTGTACTATTACGTAAGAACATCGTGGTCGCTGTATTTTGTGTAAATATGGCAGCATAGGAGGTACAGATAAATAGCTAGTTAGTGAAAATCAGGAGCGTGTAACCCGGTGTTAGAAAGTGTTAATACTCTGCACTTTTGTGTACAAATGGGTTACAACTGAAGTATATGCAAAACTAAGTTTATGTTTAATAAACCTACTTTTTATCAAGTCATTTTTAGCTCATAATAAAACTTCCCTCCTATGGTTGTCTGTGACATCCCCTCCGGGACACCCGGGAATCGGAACAGAGGGACACTCGACGAAGCGAGTTACAACAGAAACATCATCTCATACAAGCCGAATATATACATCATGGTATAATACAACCAGGTTTTCGAAAAACAAACATTCTTGCAGCGGAATATAACATTATTGAAGTTTCAACATCCTACGAGTATTCAGCGGAAGCTTGTTCTATTGTACAACTCGAAAGACTTCAAACGAAACAACGTGATGCACCGAGCCCTTCGTACATCACGGTCTTCCCTCTTCACGGCGTGGGGATATGTTCCCACCGAAGGGAACCTCCCTCCGGACATTGCTCCTCTTCGGGGAAGCTGCCATACAAGTCGTGGTAGTACGACTCGTTCCCCGAAAGATAACGAACAAACCCTGAGTATTCTAATACTCAGCAAGATCGACCCGTCAACATGGCACGGTAAGGCCGACGCCTAGTATGCAAAGGCTTTTTGGCCGTGGGGTTTACTCCTTTGCGAAAACAGCATTAAAGGTTGGATCCTTACTTTCAATATTTTAGCTCATGTTAAGTTCATTAGCCTTGGTGTTTGCAACCTATCACTATTTCAATCAAGTTCTCAATCAAGATACAATAGATCATTACTCCTTTCATCTCTCATCTTCATCTTCATATAATTTTCTACGATGTGACGAGCTAAACAAGCGCTACTCATTACTGCGAGGGACAGCGATTCGAATCGATTTTATACCAGCTGGCAAAACCCGACTACACGACGTATACGCATCACACCGACCGTATACGACAACCTTTCCCGCTAGCACTCGACAGCAGACTAGCCATTTCCAACTCTCCCGGAAGTATGGCGACGCCACGACTTCCCTCGTGGTCGACCCATCTCCCTCCCGTGAGACTATCCTCTCACTAACAGCCGGCAAAAGAGAGCCGGCTACGCTACATCTCCGGGGCGATAGGGTACACTAGCTTGCTGGGCCCATGATACCAGCATGTAGTGCGGTAGGTTCAAACTTGTTCAACTAAGCCGACAACGGTACGGTCCTTGACCGACACGGACGGGGCTACCACCTTGCAAGACCTCATTTTCGTCTTGCCCTTTCTCCTACGGGGCCCATCCGGTCTCAACTTCATTAACACTCTCTTCATCTTAATGTCAACACAAAACCCTTAAAGCCTCCATGCTTTAAGATTCCCTAATATCTACGGTTGCGACTAAGAAATTAAGCTTAGCCTCTATTGAGCTACCTGTACCGAGTATAGAATAATCAAACGGAAACCTACCATAATGCAACTAGGGTGTCAACCATTCCCTAACACCTAATGCACACGCATAACTGTACTATGTGATAAAATAAAATATTTAAAAACATAGGTAGGATGCACCGGGGCTTGCCTTGGTTCTGTTCGAAGTTAGCTTCCTCGGCGGTCGGGTCGACTTCGAGATTCCCGCTCTCGACTCACCCTCGGGTGGAACCTCGATCACTTCGAACCTAGTCGACCAGCAATGCGTTGCGCATCACAATCATGTATGCATGAATGCTCATGATGGAAATATGCAAGGATTCATTGATTAAGTCCAATAAATAATAATTAATGATTAATGCTTAATCACCTTAGTTATTTAACAAATTAGGGATAAGTATGTTCATTAAGCATTAATTAACAATTAATTATGCTGATTAATAAATGTTAAATCAAGATCATTATTTGTTAATTGGTTCTGTTCCTTAATTACTTAATTAAGTTTACTAATCACTTAGGTTTAATAATTAATAAAATATTCGGTTTATTAACCAACAAATAAATAATTACTTTAAGTGATTAAAGGTTAATAGATTGTGATCACATAAAATAATACAGTTTAAGTTTAATTTTGGAAAATAAGTTTCATAATTAATTTCGTCTGCAGTATCTCCTTCATCAAATAAAATTATTTTTCATAATTAAACATTTTATTTACATAAAATAATAGCTTTCCTCTAATCAAAGAAAGTGATTAATCACTAATTATAAAATAAATTTACTCAAAATAAATATTTTACTTCACAAATAAATAGATCTTATTTTTCTGAGTCTAACAAACTTAGTTTGGCATTTTTCTGATTTTTGTGGAATTTTCTACGAATATTTGAAATTGGAAATGAATCTGGAAATAATTAAATTCGAAAAAAAAGATTAAGAAGCTTCGGGCCGAAAGTGGCCAGGCCCAGCAACTCAGCCCGGCCCGGAGACCCGCGCGTGGCCCATACGCCAGGAACGCCTCGGCCATGGCCGCGGTGGTCGGAGCGCGGTTGTGCCACGCCGGAGTGGTGCGAGAGGGGGTGGGGTGGCTAGGTTTTTGGCTCGGGAGACTCGGTGGACCACGAGCAGCCCAAGGGTGGGGTCTCCGGCGGCAGAGGCACCCGGGAAGGGTGCCGGCGGCGAGGTAGGGTGGTGGACGACCTTCGGCGGCTCGCGAGCTCACTACGGCCGACCAACAAGCGAACGGTTGGGCGCCGGAGCTTCGCACGACCATCACGAAGACCGGCATCCACTTGTTATAGACCAGAGGTGGCCGGAACAAGGGGCGCATCGGGAGCCGAGGCGGACCGGCCGCCGTGCTTGGAAAAAAAACATGATTCCGCCACCGCGTCGAAACAATGAGACCGACACCTAGGCTAGGAGAAAGGAAATAGAATAGCACCCATAATGGAATAAGAATTAGGCCTTGAGGCTCACCATGCGTGGAGTATTTTGCGGTTTAGTGGATGGAGGTCGTCGGAGTTGACACCGGAGAAGTTCTTGAAATTCTTCTTACTCGGTTGATGACTTGAGGTGAGGTTTCCTTGCGAGGCTTGAGAGGTGAGCTGCGGAGGTTTTGGTGCTTGGGGCTGGGTTGGGGAGGAGCTGGAACCGACCCGGCGGTGAGAACCGGAAGGGGCGGACGGCGGTGTCCGGGTGGGGAGGAATCGGAGAGAAGGAACGGATGAGCACGGCCCGGCTTTATCTCCAGGGCTGGAGAGCCGAGGCGGTAAGCGAAGCTCCTACGTGGCGCTGCTGGCGGAGGGCGCGTGGCCGGAGCCTGCCGGCGCAGCTCGGGCGAGGCGGTGCGTGAGAGGGAGGGAGAAGAAAGAGAGTGACAATGGGGCTGGGGTCATTTTACATAAAACCCCGTCGGTTTTTGAATAATTAAAAAGCAACCTTCCGGTGCTCCAACAATTCCACGAAAAATCAGGGATGTAATTGAGAATATTTTAGGCATATTTCCTATTAAGTCCAGGGTAAAACTTGTGACATCCCCTCCGGGACACCTAAGAATCGGAACAGAGGGACACTCGACGAAGCGAGTTACAACAGTTGTATCATCTCATACAAGCCGTAATATATACATCATGGTATAATACAACCAGGTTTTCGAAATACAAATATTGGTGCAGCGGAAATATAAATCTTATTGAAGTTTAACAATCTACGAGGATTGCAGCGGAAACTTGTACTTTATACAACAAAACACTAGTAGACGATCAACGTGATGCACTCGAGCCCTTCGTACATCATGGTCCTTCCTCTTCACGACGTCGGGAACCGTTCCCACTGGTGGGAACCACCCTCGGGATTCCACTTCCAGGAACTACCGTACGAGCTGTGGAAGTACGACTCGATTCTCGAAAAACATAATGAACAAACCTTGAGTATTCTAATACTCAGCAAGACCGACCCGTCAACATGGCACGCTAAGGCCGACGCCTAGTATGCAAAGGCTTTCTGGCTGTGGGGTTTACTCCTTTGCGAAAACAGCATTAAAGGTTGAGTCCTTACTTTCAGTATTTTAGCTCACGTTAAGTTCATTAACCTCTAGGTTTGCAGACTAACACTATTGCAATCAAGTTTGCAGGAAAAGATAAATTCCAACCAACAGATCCTTTCATCCAACTTTCTTCATCTTTCACTTGATTAACTACGATGTGACACGGTGAACAAGCAGTACTCATTACTGCGAAGGACAGCGATTCAAATCGATTTCACCAGCTGGAAAACCCGTTTACACAGCGTATACGCATCCCTTTGGTCGCATACGACAACCTTTCACGCTAACTCCCGACAGTGGCCGGGTTAGTCTCCCATCCGCCCGAGAACCCGGGGACCCCACGCGATACCCGTCCTCGACGTTATCCGTGAGCGACCACCCATTCCTCTCCCTTTGAGACATGTGGCCTCGCCTCATTCCCCAGCCAATTAGGGGATGAGCTACGTCCAACCACCGAGGCAATTAGGTTACATCGGCTTCCTTGCCCCATAAACACCGAGTATGTAAATCGGTACGTTCAAGACTTGCTCAACAGGACCAACAACGGTACGGTACTTGATCGACACGGACGGGGCTACCACCTTGCAAGACCCCGTCTTTGCCCTTTCTCCTACAGGACCCGTCCGATCTCAATTTCATCTTCATCTTCATCTTTACTTTCAACTTAAAAGACTTCAATCAACTTAAAGCCTCCATGCTTTAAGCTCGGACCGTATCATCTCGCGAGTGTGCTCAGCACCACTCGACTTCTACCGTAGCCCTGTGAATTAAGCGTAGCAACTATCGAGACACCAAAACCAACATGGATAAACAGGTAACATAAGGATCCTACTCATGCATCTAGGGTGTCAATCAATTCCTGTAACCTAATGCACAATCACGACACAATTACTATGATAAAAGAAAAGACTTTAAAAACATAGGTGGGATGCACCGGGGCTTGCCTTGATTCGAGTCGGGGTTAGCTTCCTCGATGTGCTGGTCGACTTCGAAGCTTCCGTCTCCTTTCTCGACCTCGGACGGAACCTCGATCACGCCGAACCTAGGTCGACCAACAATACGTCGCGAATCACAACCATGCATGCATGAATGTTCATGAGATGATGTGCAACTGTTTTATTAACCATGATCGTTAATTAGCAATTACTTATTACTTAAGCTTATTACTTTGCAATTATTAATTAACAGTTAATCATGTTCGTTAAGCAATAAGTAATAGTTGATCATGCTCATTAATTATTGCTTAACCAAGGTCATTACTTAAAAATTAATCATTAATCTTGTTCATTAGTTAATGATTAACCAGGTTCATCCATTAATAATTAATCATGTTTTAAACAACGATAATAAGTGCTTAACGACATGTGATAACGCTTAAGCTATTAATTTGGGATCACATGAAATGATGGTGTTTATGTTGAATTTTGGAAAACAGTTTTCACAAACACTTTCGTCTACAGTATCTCTAATTTTTAAAGAAATTTATTTTTCGAAAACAGTTAATAATTAGCATAAAATAATAGGTTATCTTAATCAAAGAAAGGTAATTAATTTAAACTATGAAAGTATAATTTCTCAAAATAGGTATTTGAATTCATAAATAAATCGAGAATAATTTTATGAATCCAAAGAACTTTGTTTGGCATTTTTCTGATTTTTGTGGAATTTTCTACGATTTTTGGAAGATTGAATTGAATCTGGAAATGGACAAAGTCGAAAAAGGATTAATGAGCTATTGGGCCGAAAGGCCAGGCCCATCCGGCGCCTTAGCTACCCAGCGGCCCAATCCGGCCCAGCAGCCTGCGACTTGACCCGACCCGACCCGCCCGGCGGCCCGCGTGCGGCCCAACTCCAGGAACACCACGGCCGTGGCCGTGGTGGCTCGAGCGCGGCGGCGCTTGGCCGGAGTTGACCAGCCGGCGGCCATCCGCGATGGGAATACAACCATAGGGCCAGCTCGACATGAGGATTCCGTGGGTGGGGTCACCGGCACCGGAAGATGACCGGAGCGGTACCGACGGCGAGATGCGGACGGAGGAGATGTTCGGCGACGACGTGTGCTCACCGTGGTGGACCAAAAGATGAATGGCTTCTTGCTAGAGCTTCACAAGAGCACGACGAAGACCGGCATCGAGTCCTTGGAGGCTATAGATGGCCGTAACATGATGCGCACCGGCGAGGGCATGCGGCGGCGGACGAAACTCCAATAACTCGACCAATTTTCGTCGATCTTGGGGGTGGACGACCCCGTGAGCTGGAGAGTTGAGAGGGAAGCGTGTTGTGCACCTTTGGAACAAGAAATTGAGGAAAATAACGCACCGGAGCAAGGGAATTTCGGAGGGGCGGCCGGGGACGTTGAGGATTGCCGATTTGGAAAGAATGGCTTCGATCTCCGATGCTAGGGCAGCTCGTCGGGAACGGAGACCATGCGAAGCTCCGGCATGATCGTGCGGAGCGGCCGGTGGTGGTGGCTCGTCGGGAGATGGCCGGAGGTGGCCGGGCGGTGGGGAACCGGGAGGGCCGGACGGCCGTGTTCGGGTGCGAGCCGGGGAAGAAGAAAAGGGAGTTCGAGTTTGGCCCTGGATTTTATCCCCAACGAGCGAGAGGATGAGGCGGTGCGGGGAGCTCTCGCGTGGCTCTTGGAGGGCGAGGCGCGCGGCCGTGCCTGCCAGCGCGACGGCAAGGCGGTGCGGGTGGGAGGCGGTTCGAACAGAGAGAGGAAGAAGAGAGGGATTTGGGTGTCTGCGGCAGTTTTACATAAACACCCTCGAACCTTTGATTAATTAAAAACGGCCTTTCGAGTGCTCAGAAAAATCCAGGAAAATTTGGGGGTGTTAATAAAAACATTTCACACACTTTTCTTTTTAGGTCCAGGTTAAGATTCCAAATTGTTTTCGGATTAAAAATTCAAAGATAAATTAATAAAAGAAGCTTTGTTATTTCTTGCAATTATTTCCACAAAGCAAAATAATTTCAGAGGATTTTTATAAATCTTTACTTAGTATGTTTAAGCATTAGAAAATATTAAACATAACTTTTCTTCTTATTTTATTCTTTTTAAGCATTTCTTTTATTCTTTAGCTACTTTGACATTTTATGTGCGTTTCTTCTCACCAAAAGTAGATAGGTTCACGGATGCACATGATGACATGCTCATGAATGCCATGAAATGCATTTAATTAATTAGGGTTGTTACAGCCCTCCCCCTTACAGGAATCTCGTCCCGAGATTCACGATTGAAGCGATCGGACGACAGTACTAAAGAACTCGGGGTAGTTGGATCGGAGAAACTCTTCTTGTTCCCAAGTAGCTTCAGCTTCGGAGTGATTACTCCATTGAATCTTGTAGAACTTAGTGGTCCGATGTCGAGTCACTCGATCCTTGGTGTCGAGAACTTTGACCGGACGTTCGTCATATGTCAAGTCTCGGTTGTAATCTGTTGCACTTCGGTTGTCGGTATATCCACTGGTGGTTTCAAACACTTCTTCGGTTGAGATACGTGGAATATATTGTGTATACCCGATAAGTGTGCTGGCAACTCCAAACGATATGCTACAGCTCCACATCTTTCCAGGATTGGAAAAGGTCCGATGTATCGTGGCGCTAACTTGCCCTTGATTCCAAACCTTTGAACACCTTTGGTAGGAGATACTCGAAGATAGACTTAATCTCCGACCTTGAATACCAACTCTCGACGTCTTTTATCGGCATAGCTGATCTATCGAGATTTCGCCCTCTTGAGGTTCTGTTGGATGAGACGTACTTGTTCTTCAAGCATCCTTCACTAAATCCGGTCCAAATATTACTCTTTCTCCGCTCTCGGACCAGTTCGTAGGGGTGCGACAACTACGTCCATACAAAGCTTGGAATGGTGACATTCCTGCACTCTCTTGATAGCTCGTTATTGTAGGAGAACTCAGCTAACGGTAAGCACTTCTCCCAATCTTTTCCATAGGTCACACATGCTCGAAGCATATCCTCGAGATATTGATTGATCCTTTCCGTCCGCCCATCCGTTTGAGGATGATATGCTGAACTCCGTATCAACTTTGTTCCCAAGGATTCTTGTAGTTGTTCCCGGAATCTGGAGACAAATTGTGTTCCTCTATCCGATATAATGGTCTTCGGCACTCCATGCAAACGAGAGAATTCGAGCGATGTATAGCTCGCATACTTCTCGGCAGTGTACCGTGTATGTACCGGCATAAAGTGAGCAGACTTTGTCAACCTGTCCACAATAACCCGGATAGAGTCATGTTTCCGTGGACTTAGTGGTAATCCCACGATGAAATCCATGCCGACGTCTTCCCACTTACATTCGGGGATACTAAGAGGTTGTAAGGGTCCTGCTTGCTTCAAGTGCTCGGCTTTGACACGTCGACGGACATCACATTCATTGACATATTTGGCTATTTCTCGCTTCATGCGCGTCCACCAAAATCTTTGCTTCGGATCTTGATACATCTTGTTGGTTCCGGGATGAATAGAGTATTTGGACGTATGAGCTTCATCCATTATCTTCTTGCGAAGTGGTAGATCTTTTGGTACTACCAATCGATTCTTGAACCAAATAACTCCTGCTTCGTCCTCCCCGAAGCATTTAACTTCCCCCTTCCTGAGTCGTCTCCTTATGTGTCCTATACCAACGCTTTTCCGTTGAGCTGCTACCACTTCTTCACGAATGGTAGGAATTAGAGCCAGATTAGTCAATGTTCCATACGGAATAATCCTAAGATTTGGCTCCTCACCTTCGAGATGGATGTGCTTGAATCAAAAGTTGAGCCGTGAGATTATTGCACTGGGCCTTGCGACTTAATGCATCAGCTACCACGTTTGCTTTCCCAGGGTGGTAGTGAATTTCCAGCTCATAATCCTTGATCAGTTCTAACCATCTTCGCTGTCGCATATTCAGATCTGCTTGAGTGAAGATGTACTTGAGACTCTTGTGGTTTGTGTATAAATGTACCAAGTTACCCAAGAGATAGTGTCTCCAACCTTTCAATACGAGTACCACTGCTGCTAGTTCCAGATCATGCGTAGGATAGTGTTCCTCATGACGCCTTAGTTGTCGAGATGCATCGGCAATTACTCGACCTTCCTGCATTAGAACACATCCGAGTCCCGTTCTCGATGCATCACAATACACATCAAAAGGCTTCGTCGGATCTGGTTGAGCAAGTACGGGAGCTGTTGTCAACAATTTCTTCAACGTTTTAAAAGCTTCTTCACATTCTTTGCTCCATACGTACTTCTTATCCTTTTCCAATAGCTTAGTCATTGGCTTGGCGATCTTTGAGAAGTTTGGAATGAACCTTCCGTAGTAACCAGCCAATCCCAAGAAACTTCCGATTTGTGAGACAGACTTTGGTGAATTCCAATCCAACACTTCTTGAACTTTGCCGGGGTCAATGGTCACTCCTTCGGTTGATATCACATGACCTAGGAACGGTACTTCTTTTAGCCAAAACTCACACTTGCTGAACTTAGCATATAGTTGGTGATCCCTTAGTCGTTGCAACACAACTCTTAGGTGATTGGCATGTTCCTCTGTTGACTTAGAGTAGATCAAGATGTCGTCAATGAATACCACGACAAACTTGTCCAGCTCGGGCATGAATACCGAATTCATGAGATACATGAAATGTGCTGGTGCGTTGGTCAATCCAAATGACATCACCAGGTACTCATAAAGTCCATATCTTGTGGAGAATGCGAGTCTTCGGTATATCTTCAGCTCTTATCTTAATTTGATGATATCCCGAGCGAAGATCTATCTTGGAGAAAACTTTAGCTCCCATCAATTGATCAAACAAGATATCAATCCTCGGAAGAGGATACTTGTTCTTGATGGTAACCGAATTCGAGATAATCCACACATAGCCTCAATGTCTTGTCTTTCTTCTTTACAAACAAGGCTGGGCATCCCCATGGTGATGAACTTGGACGTATATACCCTTTGTCCAATAATTCCTTTAGTTGCACTTTCAATTCTGCCAGCTCATTCGGCGGCATCCGATACGGCCTTCTTGATATTGGTGCTTGTTCCAGGCTGTAACTCTATCTTAAACTCTACCGCTCGGTCCGCGAGTAGTCCCGGCAAGTCATCCGGAAAGACATCCGGATACTCACGGACTATGGGTATATCCTCCGGACTCTTACCTACAACCTTATTGACCATTGGCAGCATAGCTTGAGGAAAAGCTAAAAGCAAGCAATCTCGATCATGAACAGGAGAGTTCGGATATACGGCTCGAGATGCTATATCCAATACTCGCCTTGTGAAAATTCATCCATTGCATGCCAATAATTGCATCTAACCCTTGCCCATCTAGTATGATTAATGAAGTGGAATAAACCTTGCTACCCAATCTCAATGGCATATCGGCCGCTTCTTTATTAGTAAGGATTTTAACCCCAGGTGTTGAAATGATATGAGCACATAGCAACTTGGATGGCATGATGCAATGCTTAGCAACATATGATTTGTTGATGAAATTATGCGTAGCTCCCGAATCAAATAAAACCATAGCAGGATGTTCAGCGATAGAAAACATACCCGCTAAGATTTGTCGTCCTTCGGGTAGCTCCTCGGCCGTAGTAAAGTTGGCACGGCCCGTCTTTGCTGGTGTATTCTTGGCTGGTGCCCGCTGCTGGTTCTGCGGCTGTCCTTGAGGTCCGGGTGCATATGGTGCCTTCGAGGATATGGACAACTGCGGTAATAATGTCCTGAACGGCCACAATTGAAACATGGCGGTCCATTCTGCTGCGGTGCTTGACCTACCGGTCCGGGATTACGAGGGTTCTGTTGCTCGGTAAGGCGGACGATACTGATTTGGCCGCTACTGCTGAGACTCGCTGGGGTGATTGATTCTGCCGGTAGTAATTGGGACGAGAGGGTGCATGCTGATAACGCCGACCTGACGGTGCAGTGTAGACCAGCCTGTACTTTGATGGTCCCCCACTTCCTTGTCTAGTAGCCGGCCTCTTCTTGTTCTTCTCCGTCCGATGAAGACGGATAGAGTCTTCTAGTGCGATAGCGTCACTCACAAAGTCGGTGAAGGCTGTCGGTGTTGTTCAACACCAAGCGAGACCGTTGCTTGGTACTCATTCCCTCCTTAAACAGATTCTTCTTCTTGGCATCCGTGTCCACATGTTCGGGAGCATACCGAGCAAGACGGTTAAATACCTTGGAGTAGGTGTGCACACTCATATCCCCTTGCTTCGGTGATAGGAACTCCTTCCTCTTCGATTCATTAAGCCTTCCGGAATATGATGCTCTCTGAAGGCTTTAGTGAACTCTGCCCATGAAATTTGATGTCCTGGAGGAAACATCGCTTTGTAGTTGGCCCACCAGGCTCCAGCAAATCCTTGCAATTGCTGGGAAGCGAAGAGGGTCTTCCGATGATCCGTGCATGGGAACAGCTCCAGCTTTGACTCGATGGTGCGTAGCCGGTTGTCGGCTTCCAAGGGCTCACCCGCATCCGAGAAGACCGGGGGCGAACCGATAAGAAATCCGAGAAGGTTACCCTTTCTTCCGGTGCATTGCGGCCTTGGTGACGTTCCGGTGGAGCGAGTGTTGCGGACCAATTGCTCCAATAATTCTCGCTGCTCCGCGCGAGAATCCGATCTGACGGCGATGGCTCGTGCCAAGGTCGGGGGTGGTGGGGGTGTTCCCGCCCCGCGTTGAGAACTCTCGGGCTCATCGCGTCTCCTTGTTCCAACCATTCTGTCCAAGGAAAGTTTACGTTAGACATCTTCATTCCAACATAATAATGGAAGAAACAGGAATACGTAGATGAGAATTCCCAAATGAATCTTATGCAACAATGCATCTTTATTAAAGCACCACCAAATCCATCATCACATGTTTATACATCCACGTTACAACGGTTCCTATGATACACTCATCCGTGGTTACATCACGCTCGTTATTTAACTAGCGCCTATTTTACATACTAGTTTTCTCACTTGCTACTAGCTAGCACTCTACTATTCTTCGCGACGCCTGGATGTCACCTCCTGACTTATGGAACTGCCTGTCTCGGATTCTGCATCCTCTAGTCGTGGAATATCCGTGAAGTCTATGACTGAATCCACGTCCATTATCTCTTCGAGGATCCTCCTCTTCTTCTTCGGATTCAGCCTCCATAGGATTTTCCTGCACTACTGGTTCATCTTCCGGAGGTTGCTGTCCTATTGCTTCATTCATTATTGCATTGTGTGCTTGCAGTAGATCATGCTCTAACCGAGTGATCGGTGCATGTGCGTTTGCTAGTTGCTGATCCTTAAATTGAATCTGCTGCTCCTTGTTTAGCAACTGCGCCTCTCTAAGTGCTAACAACTCCTCCTTTTCCTGCAGCTGTCTCTCCGGCTGACTAGACGAACATCCTCCCTTGGTCCTCTTACTTCACTCACACCCGTACTTGTGCTGTCCATCTCCGTGAAGAAGTAAGAGTATCGGATACAAGTAGAAACTAGTCCTAATAATTTAGCAAACCTTTTTATTCTAGCAACTGCATATATATATTACTACCACTTCCCTTCCGTTAGTTATTGTTGGTACAACTCAAACCCACTTTTCATACACTCCCAATTGCCCAACATCTGCTATTACCCTATCTACATCTGACCTACGTCGGCAAAATGTGGCTACCCTCCTACATCGGTGAAAACACAACACAACTAGGCCGACGTCCTTAGCTAGTGAAGCGGGTGGTGGCTCGTAGTCCATCCCGAGAGACCTCCTCGGCGTCGTCCGGTGGACCTCTGCTGCTGCTGCTGCTGCAACTGCTCGAACTGCTCAACCAGGGCGTCGTGGTTGTGGAGCGGTGCGTGGTGTGCCCGGGCCAGTCCGTTGTACAGTCCCTCCAGCTGACCCAGCTCAATCTCTCTCTCGATCGGGTTCTCCACCACGTGGTTACGCTGCACCGTCATCAGCTCCAAGCTGTAGCTGGTGGGCGTCGTCCGCCGCGTGAGCGGCGTCTCGCTCCTCGGTAACCGTGGTCAGCTGCTCGTCAAAGGCGATGACCGCTCCACGATACTCGTCACGGGCATGGGTCACCTCCACTAGCTGCTCCTCCAACTCGGCGATCCCGGCGTGGGACCTCCGAACCTCCCGACGAGTACACTCGACGGCGGTGCTTCCAAGCACCCAAGCGTCGGTCCGACTCTGCGCCCTCAACTCCGGGCTGTGGATCCGCTGCTCCAGCTCGAGCAACGCGTGCAGCCCGTGCGTCCTCCTCCTCCTGAGCGCGCTTCCTACCACGAGTCACGGGCATCTGCAGGGAACATGTTTAAACAAGTTAAACACTTCTTCCCACAGAAGAAAACGAACGGAACAGCCTATATAGTACTACGAACTAGCTAAGTATATACCCAATTATTTATTTAGTGCATAAATTGACATGATGCATGCTCGTGAACTAAATATACGTACCATAGTATAGAAAACTACGACGAATAGTTAGCACTTCCCAAGACCCAAACGTCGAACAGTTAGAAAAAAATCTAACTATTCTACATCCTTATAGGCTCCGTACTCTCTCGTTGTCTATCGTATGAACGTGTTAAGTTTTGAAAATAGGCTTGTAATGATGTGTTGTTGCCTCCGAACCGCTCCGATACCAGCTGTGACATCCCCTCCGGGACACCCGGGAATCGGAACGAGAGGGACACTCGACGAAGCGAGTTACAACAGAAACATCATCTCATACAAGCCAGAATATATACATCATGGTATAATACAACCAGGTTTTCAAAAAACAAACATTCTTGCAGCGGAATATAACATTATTGAAGTTTCAACATCCTACGAGTATTCAGCGGAAGCTTGTTCTATTGTACAACTCGAAAGACTTCAAACGAAACAACATGATGCACTGAGCCCTTCGTACATCACGGTCCTCCCTCTTCACGGCGTGGGGATACGTTCCCACCGAAGGGAACCTCCCTCCGGACATTGCTCCTCTTCGGGGAAGCTGCCATACAAGTCGTGGTAGTACGACTCGTTCCCTGAAAGATAACGAACAAACCCTGAGTATTCTAATACTCAGCAAGACTGACCCGTCAACATGGCACGCTAAGGCCGACGCCTAGTATGCAAAGGCTTTTTGGCTGTGGGGTTTACTCCTTTGTGAAAAACAGCATTAAAGGTTGGGTCCTTACTTTCAATATTTTAGCTCATGTTAAGTTCATTAGCCTTGGTGTTTGCAACCTATCACTATTTCAATCAAGTTCTCAATCAAGATACAATAGATCATTACTCCTTTCATCTCTCATCTTCATCTTCATATAATTTTCTACGATGTGACGAGCTAAACAAGCGATACTCATTACTGCGAGGGACAGCGATTCGAATCGATTTTATACCAGCTGGCAAAACCCGACTACACGACGTATACGCATCACACCGACCGTATACGACAACCTTTCCCGCTATCACCTGACAGCAGACTAGCCATTTCCAACTCTCCCGGAAGTATGGCGACGCCACGACTTCCCTCGTGGTCGACCCATCTCCCTCCCGTGAGACTATCCTCTCACTAACAGCCGGCAAAAGAGAGGCGGCTACGCTACATCTCCGGGGCGATAGGGTACATCAGCTTGCTCGGGCCCATGATACCAGCATGTAGTGCGGTACGTTCAAACTTGTTCAACTAAGCCGACAACGGTACGGTCCTTGACCGACACGGACGGGGCTACCACCTTGCAAGACCTCATCTTCGTCTTGCCCTTTCTCCTACGGGGCCCATCCGGTCTCAACTTCATTAACACTCTCTTCATCTTAATGTCAACACAAAACCCTTAAAGCCTCCATGCTTTAAGATTCCCTAACATCTACCGTTGCGACTAAGAAATTAAGCTTAGCCTCTATTGAGCTACCTGTACCGAGTATAGAATAATCAAATGGAAACCTACCATAATGCAACTAGGGTGTCAACCATTCCCTAACACCTAATGCACACGCATAAGCTGTACCATGTGATAAAATAAAATATTTAAAAACATAGGTAGGATGCACCGGGGCTTGCCTTGATTTTGTTCGAAGTTAGCTTCCTCGGCGGCTGGGTCGACTTGAGATTCCGGCTCCGACTCGCCCTCGGGTGGAACCTCGATCACTTCGAACCTAGTCGACCAGCAATGCGTTGCGCATCACAATCATGTATGCATGAATGCTCATGATGAAAATATGCAACGATTCATTGATTAAGTCCAATAAATAATAATTAATGATTAATGCTTAATCACCTTAGTTATTTAACAAATTAGGGATAAGTATGTTCATTAAGCATTAATTAACAATTAATTATGCTGATTAATAAATGTTAAATCAAGATCATTATTTGTTAATTTGTTCTGTTCCTTAATTACTTAATTAAGTTTACTAATCACTTAGGTTTAATAATTAATAAATTATTCTGGTTTATTAAGCAACAAATAAATAATTACTTTAAGTGATTAAAGTTTAATAGATTGTGATCACATAAAATAATACAGTTTAAGTTTAATTTTGGAAAATAAGTTTCATAATTAATTTCGTCTGCGAGTATCTCCTTCATCAAATAAAATTATTTTTCATAATTAAACATTTTATTTACATAAAATAATAGCTTTCCTCTAATCAAAGAAAGCGATTAATCACTAATTATAAAATAAATTTACTCAAAATAAATATTTTACTTCACAAATAAATAGATCTTATTTTTCTGAGTTTTGTGGAATTTTCTACGAATATTTGAAATTGGAAATGAATCTGGAAATAATTAAATTCGAAAAAAAAGATTAAGAAGCTTCGGGCCGAAAGTGGCCGAGGCCCAGCAACTCAGCTCGGCCCGAGAGACCGCGCGCGGCCCATACGCCGAGGAACACCTTGGCCATGGCCGCGGTGGTAGGAGCGCGGTGGTGCCACGCCGGAGTGGTGCGAGAGGGGGTCGGGTGGCTAGGTTTTTGGCTCGGGAGACTCGGTGGACCACGAGCAGCCCAAGGGTGGGGTCTCCGGCGGCAGAGGCGGCCGGGAAGGGTGCCGGCGGCGAGGTAGGGTGGCGGACGTCCTTCGGCGACTCCGCGAGCTCACTACGGTCGACCAACAAGCGAACGGTTGGGCGCCGGAGCTTCGCACGACCATCACGAAGACCGGCATCCACTTGTTATAGACCAGAGGTGGCCGGAACAGGGGCGCATCGGGAGCCGGAGGCGGACCGGCCGTCGCGCTTGGAAAAAAAACACGATTCGGCCACTGCGTCGAAACAATGAGACCGACACCTAGGCTAGGAGAAAGGAAATAGAATAGCACCCATAATGGAATAAGAATTAGGCCTTGAGGCTCACCATGCGTGGAGTATTTTGCGAGAGGAGCGGATGGAGGTCGTCGGAGTTGACACCGGAGAAGTTCTTGAAATTCTTCTTACTCGGTTGATGACTTGAGGTGAGGTTTCCTTGCGAGGCTTGAGAGGTGAGCTGCGGAGGTTTTGGTTCTTGGGGCTGGGTTGGGGAGGAGCTGGAACCGGCCTCGGCGGCGAGAACCGAGAAGGGCGGACGACGGTGTCCGGGTGGGGAGGAATCGGAGAGAAGGAACGGATGAGCACGACCGGCTTTATCTCTAGGGCTGGAGAGCCGAGGCGGTAAGCGAAGCTCCTGCGTGGCGCTGTCTGGCGGAGGGCGCGCGGCCGGAGCCTGCCGGCGCAGCTCGGGCAAGGCGGTGTGTGAGAGGGAGGGAGAAGAAAGAGAGTGACGGTGGGGCTGGGGTCATTTTACATAAAACCCCCTCGGTTTTTGAATAATTAAAAAGCAACCTTCCGGTGCTCAAAAAATTCCACGAAAAAGCAGGGATGTAATTGAGAATATTTTAGGCATATTTCCTATTAAGTCCAGGGTAAAACTGCAAATCATTTTTCGGATTAAAAATTCATAGCTAAATTAATAAAGGAGACTTTGTTTATTTCTTGTAAATATTTTTACAAGGCAAAATATTTTCAGGAAATTTTCATAAATCTTTATTTGTGATAATTAAGCCATAGGAAATATTAAAAATGAATTTTCTTCTCATTTTATTTCTTTTTAACACTTCCTCTCTTCTTTATCTATTTTGTTATTTTATGTGCTTATTATCAACACAAAATTTGACATCTTCAAAAATGCAACGAGTGTGATGACATGCTCATGATGACATGAAATGCATTATTTTCAGAGAGTTGTTACAGTTGCAATCTGAAATTTTCCGTTCATATCATATCCCTTAATTATTATCATTTGTCTATGGCTCCGGAAATTCTAAGGCTAATGGTATGATTAAATTGTGTGACAGATAGTGAACACTCATCGCAAGGTGGATGCCTCGGGAGAGGGTGCTTCATCGCAGCCGCCTCCTCCACCTCTGCCGACTCGCTGTGGAGCAGCTCGTTCATAATAAGAATGAGATGTTTTGGTTGTTCCGGGCAAGCCGAACAATAATGCCCGAGCACCAGCTCCTCCACCGCAGCTCCGCCCCAATTCTTATGGGGATTTCTCGGCAACCCGGCCGCCGTCCTTCGTGGAGGCAAAGGACCCCTTGGAGGCAGATAATTTTATGCATATTGTGGAGTCCAAGTTTGCTCTCTTGAACTGCACCGAGCATCAAAAGACTCTGTTTGCAGCACAGCAACTCCGTGGGTCGGCTAATGCTTGGTGGGCAAACTACACCTTTGCACTCCCCGCGGATCACCAGGTGCTATGGCCAGAATTCTCGGTAGCTTTTCGTGGACACCACATTCCTGACAGGTGTCATGAAAAGAAAGCTTCAATAATTTATTGACTTAAAGCAAGGCTCTAGCACTGTGCAAGAGTAGGCTCGGAAATTCAACTACCTTGCCTGCTATGCTTCCTATCACGCCGACACCGATGAGAAGAAGCGTGAGTGCTTCCGGAAAGGTCTAAATCCGAAGCTGCAAGACCGTCTCGCTCTCTTGAGTTGCACGTTTAATGAGCTAGTCAGCGCTGCCATTGTCCAAGAGGACGCCATTCGCGTCAACCAGGACGACAGGAAGAGGAAGCGCACCGCTGGAAATTCATCCAGTGCGCCATCTCACAAGTTCAAGCTTCCAGCCCCACTGGTCAGAAATTCCGTGTCCCGGTGCCTCAAATGGGTGGGCAGTTCACCACATTTCAGCAACCTTATCGTGCGCCCCGAATGCACATCAGCACCATGGGCACCAGCATTCCTCGCAGCAGCACAATCAAAGTGCCGGACCATCTCCGCAGCAGCCGTGCTTTAATTGCGGCGGTGTTGGTCATTTCATCGAGGACTGCCCACATCCTCGCCGCAACAACGGCAATAATGGTGGAAATAATCACAACCAGCACAACCGCCGTAATAATGGAAATAATAATAACAACGACAACAACAACGGCAACAACCACAACAAAATCCCCACCAAGAATGGTCGTGTGAATTTTACTACGGTCGAAGATGTGTAAGCCGGAGAACCAGTCCTCTCGGGTATGTTTTCCAATGCCGAACATTCCACTTTCGTTCTTTTTATTCCGGTGCCACGCATGATTTTATTAGTCCAGCATGTGTGGATCAACTGCACCTATCATCTACCACCTTGCACATCCCATACACCATCACATCTCCTGGTGGTATAATCCGCACAAATCGTGAAGCGAGAAACGTCTCTCTTGAATTAGCCAAAAAATATATCCTTCTAGGCTAATTATTTTAAATGGTCAAGGAATAGATGTGATACTAGGATTGAGATGGATAAAAACGACATAAAGCTGTCCTACACATAGATTCTCGAGAAGTACATTTAAATTCACCTCTATATGGCCCATCTATCCTCTCTTTGCCGTCTCCAAAAATTTCTAGAGCTCAAATTCAGCACCTCGAGGTAAGGATATTAGAGGACATACCGGTAGTGTGTGAATTTCCCGATGTATTTCCGGATGATTTGCCGGGCATGCCACCTGATCGAGAAGTTGAATTTAAAATTGAACTTCAACCCGGTACCGCATCGATATCTAGAAGACCATATAAAATGGCTCCCAATGAATTAGCAGAACTTAAAGAGAAGCTCAATGACATTATTAATAAGGGGTATATTCGCCCAAGCGCTTCACCTTGGGGCTGCCCCGCTCTTTTTGTGGAAAAGAAGGATAAATCATTAAGGTTACGCGTCGATTATCGACCACTCAAGGCGGTAACCATAAAAAATAAATGTCCCTCCCACGAATTGATATGTTGTTCGATCAATTAGTTGGTGCAAGGGTTTTCTCAAAAATTGATCTTCGCTCTGCTATCACCAAATTAAAATTCGGCCGGAGGATATTCCTAAAACCGCTTTCTCTACGGGATATGGACTTTTTGAATATCTCGTAATGTCTTTCGGACTAACAAATGCCCCGACCTATTTCATGTACCTCCTAAACTCGGTATTCATGCCGGAATTGGACAAGTTCGTGGTGGTATTCATCGATGATATGCTCTTTTATTCCAAGTCGGAGGAAGAACATGCTGAACACCTCCGCATTGTGCTTCAACGACTACGAGATCATCAACTTTATGCAAAATTCAGCAAGTGTGAATTTTGGCTGGATCAAGTTCCATGCTTGGGCCATATTATTTCAGCCGAGGGAATTTCAGTTGACCCGAGTAAAGTTGATGAAGTGCTGAATTGGAAGACTCCTAGAACCGTCAAGCACATCTGTAGTTTTCTCGGAGTTGTCGGATATTATCGGAAATTCATTCCAAATTTTTCTATCATCTCCAAGCCCATGACAAAATTATTGGAGAAGGATTGTTCATTTAAATGGAGTCCCGAGTGTGGGAATGCATTCCAAACCTTGAAGAAGCATTTAACCACCGTTCAAGTTTTAGCTCAACCTGACATCACCAAGCCGTTCGACGTATACTTGTGATGCGTTCGGCATAGGATTGGGTTGTGTTCTTATGCAAGAAGGCCGAGTTATTGCCTATGCATCATGTCAGCTCCACAAACATGAAAAACATTATCCTACTCATGATCTCGAATTAGCATCGGTGGTTCTTGCTCTTAAAACTTGGAGACATTATCTTCTAGGAAATCATGTGCATCTCTACACCGGTCACAAAAGTCTCAAATATATTTTTACTCAGTAATAACTAAATATGAGGCAAAGAAGATGGCTAGAATTAATAAAAGATTATGAATTGGAAATTCATTACCATCCCGGAAAGGCTAATGTAGTTGCCGATGCATTAAGCCGCAAACACCAATGCAATCAATTAGAAATCTGCTCTATGGAAAATGCCGGCAAATCTGAAAAATGAAAGTAATCCGTGCCTTCATATCATTCCTTTTGGTGCGTTGCACAATTTGGCTCTTGTTCCTACTCTCCGAGAAGAAATAATTGAAGCTCCGAAAAAGGATGAGGGTATGGAACACATCCGGTAGAATTTCGGTACGGAAAAGACTAAATGTTTTCGTCAAGATGAGAATGGAGTTTTATGGTTTAACAACCGTCCCGTTGTTCCAAAGGATATGGAACTACGGAAGAAAATTTTTGACGCAACACATTTGTCTAAATATTCCATACTCGCCGGTAGTAATAAAATGTACCGTGGGTTGAGAGAAAAATTTTGGTGGACTCGCATGAAGCGAGAAGTGGCTCGTTACGTTGTCGAGTGCGACACTTGCCAACGAGTCAAGGCTGATCATCCGAAGAAGGCAGGCCAATTGCATCTATTAAAAATTCCCGCTTGGAAATGGGAAGACATAACAATGGATTTTGTTGTTGGTCACATCCAAGAAACATGATTCCATATGGGTAATCGTCGATAGATCGACGAAATCAGCACACTGCATTGCAGTCCATACCACCTACAGTGCTAAGAAGTACGCTGAATTGTATATTGCCCGTGTGCTATGTTTGCACGGTGTGCCAAAGACTATTATTTCAGATCGAGGTCCGCAATTTGTTTCTCGATTTTGGGAACAATTGCATGCTAGTCTTGGTACTACCTTAATCTGGAGCTCTGCAAATCACCCACAAATCGACGGACAATCATAAAGATTAATACAATATTTGGAAAAGATGTTGAGAGCGTGTGCTTTAACACAAAAGGGAAATTGGGATTGCCTTTCATTGAATTTTCGTACAACAATGGTTATCAAGAAAGCTCGGAGTTACTCCCTTTGAGGCCTTGTACGCACACTCTTGCCGTACGCCTTTAAATTGGTCCGAGCTCGGGCGACAGAACAATATTTGGTCCGGATCTTGTTGAGCAAGCCGAGGAAAAAGTGAGGGAAATACAAGCTAATATGAAGGCTGCACAATCCCACCAAATATGTTACACAAATAAAAGGAGACGCCCGCTGGATCATGTCTACCTTCGTGTCTCTCCAAATAAGTGTGTGTCACGCTTTGGAATAAAAGGAAAACTTGCTCCACGGTATATTGGACCATATCCAATTGTGGAGAAGTTTAGCCCCGTGGCATACCATTTGCAATTGCCGGAAAATTTGGAACGTGTGCACAATGTGTTTCACGTATCTCAGCTCAATAAGTGTCTAAAACTACCCATCAATGTTGTCATTTCCGACACCGAACAATTGCAAGAGGATCTTTCTTATCCGGAAACTCCCGTCCGGATTCTTGATCAAAAGGATCATGTTACTCGCAACCGCACTATCACCTTCTATAAAGTGCAATGGAGTAACCATACCGAGGATGAAGCCACTTGGGTACAAGCGGATTTTCTGAATGAACATTTTCCCGAGTTCCTCGCTTCACAATTGAGGTAACGCTACACACCCCCTAAATCGCTATTTCACCAATTTTAATCTCGGGACGAGATTTCTTTAAGGAGGGAGGGCTGTGACATCTCGTGTCATAATTTGGCGATTGCACTCGTGCTAATTAACGATTGGCATGTGCAAAACTTCAATAGGGTTGTCTCCACATAAAATGTCAATTAGGGTTTAATTAGGGTTTCTAGTGGCACAAAGCCTAGCTCTCAAGATCTTGATGTTTCTTCATGGTAGCACCCCCATATTTTTGCATATTCTGGTTGTACACATCAAGACATGAATTTAGGACATTTTTCCCAAATTTTTAGGTTGGCACTTTTTCCTAGAAAAATCAGTCAAGTTCGAAAACTCTAGCTGTTCTTGATTTTTTATAAATTTTTACAAACCGAATCAAAACTTTTGCCTATAACAAAATTTGTTCCTCATAACGGACTGAGCGTACACAATTTTTGGTTTGCAAAAATATCAAGCAGAAGAATTTATTTAGAGCAGAACAGGAACAACAACTCGGTGGCAAAAGCGTAAATAAAGGGAACCTTCTCAACACGAGCGCTTGCATAGTGGCCGGAGCCACCGGCTAGCGGCAGCTCGCCCCGGCGCCCATGCCGGGTTGGCGCGCTGCTGTCCTCTCACCATGTGCCTCTCCCACGCGTTGCTACCACGCAGCTCTGCCGGCCATTGATCGTGATTCCCATTTTCCGCCATGGTCGTCGTCGTGCTAGGTTTTCCCCGAGCGCCGCCCCTTTTTCAACCGCAGCAAGCTGCAGCTCATGTGCACGCGCCCCGAAGCTCTTGCGCACCTCCAGCCTCCACTCCCCGGCGCCCCCTGCTCTCCCTTCCTCCACGAATCGCAAGTTTCCCCGCGACAACCTCCACGGACCGCCATGGCCGCGGCATGAATTGCTTGAGTCTCGGGTGAGCTCGTGAGCTAGCGGGTCTTCTAGACGAGTGCCTAAGGCCATTGCTAATCCCCGCTCTCCTTCCTAGGTCAAGCCAAGCAAAGGTGGTGCCGGATTTCCCCATCCTCCCGCCACGCCACGCGCCTCCCCGGACTCCCTCCTCCACCATCCAGGATCCCACGCCTCTCATCCGCACGCGCAGGTGATGCTCTCGAGCTTGCCGCTTCCCCTTTCATGCCGTCATGAGCATGAGCTCCCGCGCCGGAGGTCTCCCCGACTCCGTCGCCATCACGCGGCATGCTCCAGTCCCCTCTCTCCCTCGCCACCCCAACCATCGGATGCACCATCCCAAACCACGCACGGGCGGCCAAGCTTGGCCCCTGCGACCCATCCTAGTGCAAGCCGGCGAGCAGCGCCGCCCTCTCCGACAAGCTCCCCGCGCGCCAATAGTTAGGCAAATTTTTGAATCGCGATGGCATAAACGTAAAAACGAGTGAACTTTCAAGCAATTTAAAAATTGCATAACTTCTCGTAGAAAACTTGGATTTGAACAAATGACGACTTTCTGGAAACCTTGTAATCTGTACTTTGAAATGAACCTATTGGACATATATGTTTATGTTGTGAAAATAAAAATTTTGAGCAACCTTAAGTTTCTATCACGTTCACGAGGCTTAACTTCAAAGTACTCAACCAAGCGCTCGTTAGAAAGTTTGGAATGTGCACATGTGCCAGGTACTTTCTGTGGAGAAAATGAAAGATTCAAGGACTTTAAAGTGCTAACCCGTTAAGGGAACTTAACAATATTGCATATTAGAAATTCCATAACTTTTTCTATACAAATCCAAATGATGTTATTAAACACTCATTGGAAACCTCAAGAAGTGTACTTTGGATGACCCTAATTAGTCTACCTAAGTTCTATGGCGAAAAGTTGAGTTTTAGGCTCATTAGTAGGCTTCACGATAAGCCTCGAAATGGACTTTAATGAAACGGTTTTGTAAATAAAACTTCACCAAATTTGAACACACCATTTCATTTAGCATGCTTCATCATATCACACATGGTTCTGATGCATTTGAGCATGTCATGATAATTTTTAACATTTTTGCTTAAGTACATTATTTACCTTGTGATTACAGGATAGGAAAAACTTGTATAAATTCATATTTGCTTTTGGTGCTCAATCATAAAATGATTAAGATCATCATGAGAATCTATTGTAGTACTCTCTTGTATAATGACAGATTATGAAAAGATATAAAAATGGTGCATATTAAGACTTGTCCTTAAATAATTTTTCCTAGATCGTCTTATGTTAGTTAATATTTTATGTGCACATTTACCCTGTTGTTATACCATGGCAGCCACCTACTTAAATGTTTACTCCACTTTATTCATATACATTACTCATCCTTGCCATACTCTCTTGCTTGCTAATTGAACATGCATATTTATGCTACATAGTTTATATTTCTTCTAAGTTGAAGGTTATCCCTATGACATTATCTACATAAATCATCATCATGAGAAATCATCTCACCTTCACATGAGCATGTTTATTTATGTAAACATTTCATTGAATTTCGTTATTGAGAAAGTTCCATAAACTAAATATCTATTAATTCGTTCATGCTCACGCATCGCATTGCATTCATATAGGAATCCCGACCGAAGGCGAGAACCAAGAAGGGCAGCAGCTTGAACTGAGTACCTTTGAGTGTGCTAACTGCGAACCCAACCAAGGCAAGCCCCGGAGCATAATCCTACTTGCTTAAATTTTCCGTCTTTAATTCACTTAAGTCTATGTTTTGTATTGTGCATTTACATTCAGGAGTTGATCGTAAACTAGCTGCATTAAATCCCTATGCCCATGGTTTGGCTAGGTATATTCCTGTTCGTTAAATGCTACGCTTAATAAATTCATCGGTAGCAACACCGAGTGGTTTGGAGACCACCCGGTCTACGGATTAAATTTTGATTACCCTCACATGATTAAATTGGAGGCCGTACGGGAAGTGCATGTGTTGGAAAGCGGTGACAAGGTTGGCCCTTGTTCGCCATAGCCCCTGGCTGCTCTCCTTCAGCATGGAGAGGAGGCCTTGCTTCGTCAAATTACGGTGGGCTTCCGCTGCCCTCCTCGACATGCGCCATGTCTCCCTCATGGCATGCTACTTCTTCATGAGCTACCGCCGTCCAGACATACCAGCCGTGGATGTTCCCTTTGTAGACTTGGCCGGCCTTGAGCTTCTTCAAGTTCGGCACATGGCATTTGGAGTTCCTACAGGAGCCATTGCACCTACCTCCTCTATTAACTTCAGCATCCTCTTCGGCCACTACATCGACTTGATGGTCGCACGTCCACAACCCCGCGACACCTTCGTAGTGACTCTTGATGGCTTCCTGCTGCCATCCGAACAACGTGCTCCACCGTTCTTCACCGGGCCTCCACGTAATGAGTGTCTTCTCCACTTCGACTTTGGAGTTCCAAGCATGTTCATTGCTGCTCCTGGCACTCTTGCTTGTGATCGGCTCCCCTACTACGCCGACCGCCTACCACTTCGCTACATCTTGGTGATCTTGGGAGCTTGAGCTACGACGTCTTCTTTGACGTCGATCGCACAAGGGAGAACATCCTCACCGACTTCATCCTCGGCAACTTCGGGGACTTCATAAACCTTCGGCGAACTCTTCACTCCGCGGTTCCGGCGATTGCAGCTCATGGAAGGATGGCTACCCAGCACGAGGGCGTGCTGGTTCTTGACGAGGGCGGTGGTGTCATGGGTCGGACCGGGCCGGACGCGGCAGCACGCCGAGTCCAAGCCGCGATCGGCTTGGGGCGCCGGCCGGGGGAGGCGGTCCAGCCTCTCCTACCAATAGTGGCTAAAAGTCCTTATTTAAAAATTAGGAAAGTTCAGATTGTGTTGGGATAGGATTCTAGTTTGAGTTTGCTTAGGAGTCAAGAAAAGTCCCTCATATAATGAGGGCAATTGTAATCGATCTCTCGAAGGAAAATAGTAGGGATAATTCTCATCTACTATCCAACTCTCCTGCACCTCTCTCTCACCTTGTGCCCTGCCCTCCCTGCCCTAGCCGCACACCTCCACCATAGCCGCCGGCCACCATTGTGGCCTAAACCCTAGCGCCCAATTATTACTCATAACAAGTTTCCTTGTAGCATATGCAATTATAGATGGGTTCCATTTCATGATGTTATGTAATTACTCAAAGTGATGCTTAGTGTCTCTAGTTTAGGTGCAATTTATTTTTCAGAAGCAGGTTCCTTTTTGGAGCAATGAAGTTTAGTTTAGATATTTGTCAGGTTGCTTTAGTACTTCAATTAGTATTGTAAGCATTATCTGAAGTTACCAAGTAATGACCCCTTTCTGCTTTTTTTTTTTCAAAGCGCTGCATAACTTATTTGATACTTCTATTTTTCCTATACAAATAACTGACCTTTATTAGTGAATACTTTTTTATTATGAAGCTACCTGCATTACTTGTATGAATATATTCTCTTGTAAAAACAGAGAACCTACATGCACTGCCTTCTTCATGTCTCTGATAGATATTTAACCCTTTGCCTTGCTTCTCAGGTGTTGCATGGAGCAGCACACTACTGAAGTTCAAGTTGAAAAGTGACCTGTCAGGACTCAAGACAACCGATGGTTTGCTTGCTTAAATTTCTGTCAAACTATTTTTTGTACTTGAGCTCATGGTACTGGTAGGGGATTATATAGTTTCTTTGGTGATTGCACAATTGGGATTACACATTTGTCAAAAGAGTCTAATTTATGTAAACTATTGCTAGTTTATCTGGTGATTGCATTCTATTGGGGCAGGACATGTGATTCCAATTTGGTGATTGCATTCTGGCTGGAACTATTCTGTTGATGTTGAACACTATTGCTTGTGGAGTTGTTGGTGAAAATAGTTTTGAAATCTGTTGAAAATTCTAGGTTGGACTGCTGTTATAATCTAGGCTGAAATGATGCCCAATATTGCTAATCATGTGTGCTGAAATCTGGTTATAATTATTCCTGTGTAAATGAACAGTGTTTTGAGATAAAAATGTTCTGGTATGATTGAAATCCCTTGAAAAAATGAAACCAGTTGGTTGAAGTGAACCAACTGAATTCACTCATTTCCCTCCTAGAATTATTCTAGGCCCTTTTTCAATCCTTTCTAACCGAACAAGGCCTAAGGGTGCAAGCATGCATAAATCTTAATTAAGGGCGCAAGCATACCTAAGAAAGCATAATGCATAAACCTTAAGGATGCTAATTACAACATACAAGTTAGTGCATGGTAACAGCTCAAAGGGAAAGGATATAAATCGAATCGAGAGCACATAAGAAAAAGGAATCATATTGGAAGAACATAAAAAAGAAAAAACAACAATGGTGTTGGATTCTATTATCTATGTTCTAATAAATACGTATTTGTTATTATAACAAAATAATAATTTTTTAAAATTTTTTGAATAGGACGAATAGTCAATTCTGATATTCTAAAGTTAAGAACTCCATATATTTTGAAACCAATGGAGCGTATCACTCAGTAGCAGTGTATCAGGCAAGGAACAAGGCGTGCTTAAGTTCTGTAGTATCCATCGCATCACCTCGCTCTCCCGACTTCCACCATCTGGACGAGCAGCAATAGCAGTCACACCACAGCGTTCCTCACCCAGGCCTGTATGCGTCTGTTTAGCTTTGTCTGTCATAGATATCCAGGAGTTGGCGAGTGTATCCATGAATATACTTAGAGGCCTATCCGCCTATAACTGACTGTCGTAAATACACACGAGTTGGAGAGTGCGGACTCTCCATAAATGAAATTGACCAGCGCAACGACCCAGGCAGCGGCAGGAATTTATTAGAAAAAATAAAAAGAAAAAAAATTACATATAAATATTTAAATAAATAATTCATATGCTGTAACAACTCTCAGAAATAAATGCATTTCATGTCATTCATGAGCATGTCATCATATTGCATTTATGAAGTTATTAAATATTGTGTTAAGAAAATGCACATAAAATATCAAATTAACTAAAGATTAAAGGAAATGTTTAAAAAGAATTTAAATAAGAGTAATAATGTTTTTAACATTTTCTACTGCTTAAACATCATAAATAAAGATTTATAAAAGTCCCTGAAACTATTTTGCTTGGTAAAAATAATTACAAGAAATAAACAAAGCTTCTTTTGTTAATTTATCTATGAATTTTAATCCGAAAATAATTTGGAATCTTAACCTGGACTTAATAGGAAGAATGCCTAAAATACTTTCATTTACACCCCTGAATTTTTGGGGAATTTTCTCGAACACGGGAAGGTCGCTTTTTAATTATTCGAAAGTCGAGGGGGTTTTGTAAAAATACCGAGCCTGGCCTATAGGCCAGCCTCTCTTCCTCCTCTCCTCTCTCTCCCGCGTCTCACCACCGCCCCCGCCGTGTCGCCTCCCCGTCGAGCTACCACGCAGCAGCCACGCAGCTGGTTGCGCAGCTGCCTGCCCGGCTTCCTCCCTTACCTCCTCCCCGTGGGATAAGACCCCCCTTGCCATGCTCATCCCTCTCTCTCTCTCCCATTTCCTCCATTTCCGGCATTGCCGGAGCTCCCTGGATCACCGTCGCCGGGCCACTCTAGCGATCCTCCGTCCAAGACCACCCCACCACAAGCTTCATCGGAGCCCACGGCTACTCTTTGAAAAGCTGCTCGCCCTCAAGCCCTCTCGGAACCCGAGAATTTCATCATATTTCCGAGGAGCTCACCGTCGAGCTGTCGTCACCGCATTTCCAAATTAGCGAGCTGCGGTGAGCCATTTGCCTTCTTTCTTCCTTTCAATGATGCGCAAGAGAGTGTTCATTTTGATTGTCAACTTGACCGCAAGCTTGCTCCGCGGGCATCGCGAATCGTCATCTTCCTCAAGTCCGATCGCCGCCGTTCGCGCCACTCCCGTAAGCCACCCCTCCCGGCCGTGCTTAAGCTTTTAGAACCCCATGTCGAGCTTGCTTATGCTCCGTGTGAGCTCACCCTGCAATTTTCCCTAATTCTCGAGCTCTCGAGCGAGCCTCGCACCCTGCCGGAGTCTCCGCCGCGCTCGGACCTCGCCGTCGGTAGGTCTCCGGCCGAGCTCATGCTACTTGGTCCCCACCGATGAAGTTCGTCATGCGCCGTAGAGTGGGTTGGTAGCATCACGGTGAGGTTTGGAGCACCGGCGGTCAACTCCGGTAGCCGCGCCGCCGTCCACGCTCGCCGCCGTGGCGGTGCCACACCGCGAGCCACACGCGCGGGATCGCGTGTGGCCACGTGGGGATCCGGTGTGGCACGAGAATAGGTTTTAATTTTCAAAAATTCATAGAAAATTCAATAAAAATCGAAAAAATGCGAAACCAATTTTGTTAGACTCAGAAAAATGAGATCTATCTATTTATGAAATAAAATATCTATTTTGAGCATTTTTATTTCATAGATAATAATTAATCACATTCTTTGATTAATAAAAGCTATTATTTTATGCTAATTAAATGTTTAATGTAAGAAAATAATTTAATTAAATGAAGGGGATATTGTAGACGAAAGTAATTATGAAAATTATTTTCCAAAATTAAACTTAAACAATATCATTTCATGTGATTCCAATTTATTATCTTATGTATTATCATATGTCATTTAAGTAAGGATTAATCATTGATTAATAAACAGGATTATTAATTAATTAATAAACCTAAGTAATTAGTAACTAATGAACATAATTAATTATTAATTAAGGAACATGATTAATTAGTAATTAATGACCATGATTAAGCGTTAATTAATGAGCATAATCAATTGTTAATTATTGATTCATGAACATGCTTAATTATAAATTGTTAATTAACAAATATGATGAATTATTAATTGTTAATTACTGAATATAATTAATCATTAATTATTAGTTGATGAACATAAGTAATAAAACCTTTGCACGATCATATCATCTTCATTCATGCATGCATGATTGTGATTCATGACGCATTGTTGGTCGACCTAGGTTACGAGGTGATCGAGGTTCCACCCGAGAGTCGAGGTAGGCGAAGAAAATCTCGAAGTCGACCCACACGCCGAGGAAGCTAACCACGACTCGCATCAAGGCAAGCCCTATGGCATCCTACCTATGTTTTTAAATATTTTATTTTACCACATAGTTTAGTTATGTTTGTGCATTAAGTGCTAGGGAATGATTGATACCTAGTTGCATTATGATAGGTTTCCGTTTGTTTATACTATACTTGTACAGGTAGCTCGATAGAAGCTAGGCTTAATTCATAGTCGTAACGGTAGATGTTTTAGGGAATCTTAAAGCATGGAGGCTTTAAGGATTGATGTGTTAACACCAAGATGAAGAGAGTGTTAATGAAGTTGAGACCGGACGGGCCCCGTAGGAGAAAGGGCAAGACGGAAATGAGGTCTTGCAAGGTGGTAGCCCCGTCCGAGTCGGTCAAGGACCTTACCGTTGTCGGCTTAGTTGAACAAGTTTGAACGTACCGTACTACATGCTGGTATCATGGGCCCAGCAGGCTGATGTACCCTACCGCCCCGAGAGATGTAGCGTAGCCGGCTCTCTTTTACCGGCTGTTAGTGAGAGGTTAGTCTCACGGGAGGGAGATGGGTCGGCCACGAAGGAAGTCGTGGAGTCGCCATACTCCCGGGGAGTTGGAAATGGCTAGTCTTCCGTCAGGTGCTAGAGGAAAAAGTTGTCGTATAGGATCGAGTGTGGTGCGTATATGTCGTGTAGTCGGGTTTTGCCAGCTGGTATAAATCGATTCGAATCGTTGTCCCTCGCGAGTAATGAGTACCGCTTGTTTAGCTCGTCACATCGTAGTTAAACAACATGAAGATGAGGATGAGAAAAGAAAGGAATAATGATCTACTTTGGTATTGTCATGCAAACTTGTTTGCAATAGTCATAGACTGCAAACCTAGATGCTAATGAATTTAATGCTAAGCTAAAACATTGAAAGTAAGGATCTACTTTTACGGCTGTTTTCGCAAAAGAGTAAACCCCACAGCCGGAAAGCCTTTGCATACTAGGCGTCGGCCTTAGCGTGCCATTTTGACGGGTCGGTCTTTGCTGAGTATTAGAATACTCGGGGTTTGTTCGTTCTCTTTCGGGGAATGAGTCGTATTTCCACGACTTATATGGTAGCTTCCGGAAGAAGAGCAATGCCCGAGAGGAGCTTCCCTCCAATGGGAACGTATCCCCACGCCGTGAAAGAGGAAGGACCGTGATGTACGACGGGCTCGAGTACATCACATTGATCGTTTGATAGACTTTTGTTGTATAAAAGTACAAGTTTCCACTCCAATACTCGTAGGATGTTAACTTCAATAATGTTTATATTTCCGCTGTGCGAATGTTTGTATTTCAAAAACCTGGTTGTATTATACCATGATGTATATATTCTGGCTTGTATGAGATGATGTTCTGTTGTAACTCGCTTCGTCGAGTGTTCTTCTGTACCGATCCCTGGATGTCTCGGAGGGGATGTCACAGCTGGTATCGGAGCGGTTCGGAGGCAACAGTACATCATTACAAGCTTGTTTTCAAAACTTAACACGTTAGTACGTTAGAACAGGAGAGAGTACGGAGCCCTATAAGGATGTAGAATAGTTAGAATTTTTACTAAGCTGTTCGACGTTCGGGTTTTGGGAAGTGCTAAGTATTCGTCATAGTTTTATATACTGTAGTATGTATAGTTAGTTTGTCGAGCATGCATCATGTCATATTGTGTGCTAAAACAAATATTGGGGTGTACTTAGCTAGTTTCGTAGTACTTGTATAGGTTGTACTTTTCATTTTCTTCGTGGGAAGAAGTGTTTAACCAGTTTAAACTTGTTCCCTGCAAATGCCGATGACTCGCGTTAGGAAGCGCGTTCGGGAGGAGGAGGACGCACGGGCTGCACGCGTCACGGAGCTGGAGCAGCAGATCCACCGCTTGGAGTTGCGGACGTAGAGCTAGGACCGACAGAATAGGCGCTTGGAAGAACCGCTGCCGAGTGGACTGCCGGGAGGTACGAGAGGTCCCACGCCGGGATCACCGAGCTAGAGGAGCAGCTGGTGGAGGTTACCCAGGACCGTGACGGTTTTCACGGGCGGCCATAGCGTTGGACGCGCAGGCTGGCTACGGTCACCGCACGGCGAGACGCCGCTCACGAGGCCGACGAGGCGCACTTGGCAGAGTTGGCAGGGATGACAGCACATCGTAACCACGTTGTGGAGACGCTGATTGAGATGGAGCTCCGGATGGGTCAGCTTGAGGGACTGTACGACGGTCTAGCGGAGGCGCACCACACGCTCTTGCACGACCACGACGCACTGTTCGTGCAGTTTCAGCAGCTACGCAGCGCAGGGTCCACCGGACAACGTCGAGGAGGTCTCCGGTATGGACTACGAGGCACCACCCACCCCACCACAGGAGGACGCCACGTCGGACGCCGACAGCCACGCGCCGTCGGCTTAGTTGTGTTGTAGTAGGACTGATGTAGGAGAGTAGTCACATTTTGCTGACATAGGTCGGTGTAGATAGGGTACTAGCAGATGTTGGTCGGATGGTAGTGTATGAAAAGTTGGGTCCGAGCTGTACAAA
Organism: Chloris gayana; assembly: GCA_031894775.1. Lineage (NCBI taxonomy): Eukaryota > Viridiplantae > Streptophyta > Magnoliopsida > Poales > Poaceae > Chloris > Chloris gayana. Next base: position 796,841 of record JAUNZO010000794.1, read on the forward strand.
CCATAAATAATGAAAAGAAGTGGTAGTAAAATATGTATGCGGTTACTAGTAGAAAAGAGTTGCTTGAACTATGAGGAATATTTTCTGCTTGTGGCTGATATTGCTTACTTCTCCACGAGAGATGGACAGACACGAGTACCGTCGTTAGTGAAGTAAGAGGACGAAGGGAGGATGTTTGTATAGTAAGGTTGGAGAGGCAACTACAGGAAAAGGAGGAGTTGTTAGCACTTAGAGAGGCGCGGTTGATGAACAAGGAGCAACAGATTCAATTCAAGGATCAACAACGGCAACCGCAAATGCCCCGATCACTCGGTTAGAGCAAGATCTACTCCAAGCACACAATGCGCTACCGAATGAAGAAATTGGACAGCAACCTCCTAAGGATGAACCGATGAGTACAAGAAAATCCCGTAGCGGCTGAATCGAAGAATAAGAGGAGGATCCTGAAGAGATAATGGACGTGGATTCAGTCATAGATTACACGGAGATTCCACGACTAGAGAATGCAGAATCCGAGACATGAAGTTCCATAAGCCGGAAGTGACGTCCGGGCTTCACGAAGAAGAGTAGAGTGCTAGCTAGTAGTAAGTGAGGAAAACTAGTATGTAAAATAGGCGTTAGTTAAATAACGAGCGTGATGTAACCACGCATGAGTGTACTATAAGAATCGTTGTAACATGGATGTATGAGCATGTGCTTATGGATTTGGTGGTTGTTTTAATAAAGATGATTGTTGCATAAGAGTCATTGGAAATTTCTCATCTATGTATTCCTGTTCCTTCCATAATTATGTTAGAATTGAGATGTCTAACGTAAAATTTTCTTGGACAGAATGGTTGGAACAAGGAGACGCGATGAGCCGGAAAGTTCTCAACGCGGGCGGGAACACCACCACCACCCCGACATTGGCACGAGCAATCGCAGCTGTGTTGGACTCTCGCGCGGAGCAGCGAGAATTATTGGAGCAATTGGTCCGCAACACCGCTCCACAGGAACGTCACCAAGGTCGGAATGCACCAGAAGAGAGGGTGACTTTCTCGGACTTCTTATCGGTTCGCCCCGGTCTTCTCGGATGCGGGTGAACCATTGGAAGCTGAAACCGGCTTCGCACCATCGAATCGAAGCTGGAGTAGTTTCCATGCACCGATCTCCGGAAGACACTCTTCGCTTCCCAGCAATTGCAAGGATTTGCTGGGGCATGGTGGGCCAACTACAAGGCGATGTTCCCTCCAGGGCATCAAGTCTCATGGGCCGAGTTCACCAAAGCCTTCAAGGAGCACCATATTCCGGAAGGTTTAATGAACCAGAAGAGGAAGGAGTTCCTATCACTGAAGCAAGGCGATATGAATGTGCATACCTACTCTAAGGTATTCAATCATCTTGCTCAATATGCTCCCGAACATGTGGACACGGATGCCAAGAAGAAGAATCTGTTCAAGGAAGGAATGAGTACCAAGCTGCAGTCACGCCCGGTGCTAAACAAGACCGATAGCTTCAATGACTTTGTGAGTGATGCTATCGCATTGGAAGATTCTTTCCATCTTCATCGGACGGAGAAGAACAAGAAAAGGCCGGCTGCTCGGACAAGGAAGTGGCGGACCATCGAAGTACGAGCTGGTCTATACTCGCACCATCAAGTCGGCGCTACCAGCACACGCCTTCTCGTCCAAATTACTATCGGCAGTCTCGACCACCCCAACAATCTCAGCAGCAGCGGTTGAATCAATATCGTCCGCCCTATCAGCAGCAGAATACTCAGAATTCCAGACCGGTGAATCAAGCACCGCAGCAGAATGGACCGCCATGTTTCAATTGTGGCCGTCCAGGGCATTATTACCGCAGTTGTCCATATCCTCGGAAGGCACCATATGCACCTAGACCTCAAGGACAACCGCAGAATCAGCCAAGAGCACAGGCCAAGAATGCTCAAGTGAAGACCGGCCATGCAAACTTCACCACGGCCGAGGAGCTACCCGAAGGAGGACAAATCTTAGCGGGTATGTTTTCTATCGCTGATCATCCTGCTATGGTTTTATTTAATTCGGGAGCCACGCATAATTTCATCGAGCAAGTCATATGTTGCTAAGCATCGCATCATGCCATCCAAGTTGCTATGTGCTCATATCATTTCAACACACTGGGGTAAAATTCTTACAAATGAAGAAGCTGCCAATATGCCATTAAAATTGGGTAGCAAGGTTTATCCCACTTCATTAATCATACTTGGATGGGCAAGGGTTAGATGCAATTATTGGCATGCAATGGATGGATTTTCATAAGGCAATACTGGATATAGCATCTCGAGCCGTGTATTTGAACTCTCCTGTTCATGGTCGAGATTGCTTACTCTTAAATCTTCCCCAAACTATGCTGCCAATGGTTAATAAGGTTATAGGTAAGAGTCCGGAGGATATACCCATAGTCCGTGAGTATCCGGATGTCTTTCCGGACGATTTGCCGGGACTACCGCCGGATCGAGCGGTAGAGTTTAAGATAGAGTTACAGCCTGGAACAGCACCAATATCAAGAAGGCCGTATCGGATGCCGCCAAATGAGCTTGCAGAGTTGAAGGTGCAATTGAAGGAATTATTAGACAAGGGATATATACGTCCAAGTTCATCACCATGGGGATGCCCAGCCTTGTTCGTGAAGAAGAAGGACTAAACATTGAGGCTATGTGTGGATTATAGACCTCTGAATTCGGTTACCATCAAGAACAAGTACCCTCTTCCGAGGATTGATATCTTGTTTGATCAATTGATGGGAGCCAAAGTTTTCTCTAAGATAGATCTTCGCTCCGGATATCATCGGATTAAGATAAGAGCGAAAGATATACCGAAGACTGCATTCTCCACAAGATATGGACTTTATGAATACCGTGATGTCTTTGATGACCAATGCACCAGCACACTTCATGTACCTCATGAATTCCGTATTCATGCCTGAGCTAGACAAGTTTGTCGTGGTATTCATTGACGACATCTTGATCTACTCTAAGTCCGAAGAGGAACATGCCAATCATTTAAGGATTGTGTTGCAACGGCTAAGGGATCATCGGCTTTATGCTAAGTTTAGCAAGTGCGAGTTCGGTTAAAAGAAGTGTCGTTCCTTGGTCACGTGATATCAGCCGAAGGAGTGGTCGTTGACCCAAGCAAATTTCAAGAAGTGTTGGATTGGAAACCACCGAAGTCCGTCTCGCAAATCGGAAGTTTCTTAGGATTGGCTGGTTACTATAGAAGGTTTATTCCCAACTTCTCAAAGATTGCCAAGCCAATGACTAAACTATTGGAAAAGGATAAGAAGTATGAATGGAGCAAAGAATGTGAAGAAGCTTTTCAAACATTAACGAAGTTGCTTGACAACAGCGCGCAGTACTCGCTCGACCAGATCCGACGAAGCCTTTCGATGTGTATTGTGATGCATCGGGAACGGGATTCGGATGTGTTCTAATGCAGGAAGGTCGAGTGATCGCTTATGCCTCTCGACAACTTAGGCGTCATGAGGAACACTATCCTACGCATGATATGGAACTAGCAGCAGTGGTTCCGGCATTGAAGAGCTGGAGACACTATCTCTTGGGTAATTTAGTACATTTATACACCGACCACAAGAGTCTTAAGTACATCTTCACCCAAGCAGATTTGAATATACGTCAGTGAAGGTGGCTAGAGTTAATCAAGGATTATGAGCTGGAAATTCACTATCATTCGGGCAAAGCAAACGTGGTAGCTGATGCTTTAAGTCGCAAGGTTCATTGCAATAATCTCATAGCGCAACTCATGATTCAAGCATCTTCACGGGAAGGTAATGAGCCGAATCTTCGGATCATTCCGTATGGAACTTTGACTAATTTAGCTCTTATTCCTACCATTCGTGAAGAAGTGGTAGCGGCTCAACGGAAAAGTGTTGGTATGGAACATATAAGGCGACGACTCAAGAAGGGCGAAGTTAAATGCTTCAGAGAGGATGATGAAGGAGTTATTTGGTTTAAGAATCGATTGGTAGTGTCAAAGGATCTATCACTTCGCAAAAAGATCATGGATGATGCACATACGTCTAAATACTCAATTCATCCTGGAACCAACAAGATGTATCAAGATCTGAAGCAAAGATTTTGGTGGACACGCATGAAGCGGGAAATAGCCAAGTATGTGAATGAGTGTGATGTCTGCCAGCGAGTCAAAGCCGAGCACTTGAAGGAAGCAGGTCCATTACAACCCTTAAGTATTCCTGAATGGAAGTGGGAAGATATCAGCATGGATTTCATCGTTGGATTGCCATTAAGCCCACGAAAGCACGACTCTATATGGGTTATTGTGGACAGATTGACTAAGTCAGCTCACTTCATACGGTACATACTCGGTACATCTGCCAAGAAGTATGCGAGCTGTACATCGCTCGCATTCTCTGTCTCCATGGAGTACCGAAAACCATCATCTCGGATAGGGGAACGCAGTTTGTTTCCAGATTTTGGGAGCAACTACATCAATCCTTAGGAACAAGACTAATACGAAGCTCGGCGTATCATCCTCAAACGGATGGGCGGACAGAAAGGATCAATCAATATCTCGAGGATATGCTTCGAGCCTGTGTCTTGACCTATGGTAAAGATTGGGAGAAATGTTTACCGTTAGCATAGTTCTCATACAACAACAGCTATCAAGAGAGTGTCGGAATGTCACCGTTCCAAGCTCTATATGGACGTAGTTGCCACACACCTCCGAATTGATCCGAGAGTGGAGAAAGAGTAATCTTCGGACCCGACCTAGTAAAAGATGCGAGAGGAACAAGTACGTTTCATTCAGCGAGAATCTTAAGAGGGCTAAGTCTCGAGAGATCAGCTATGCCGATAAAAGACGTCGAGAGTTGGTATTCAAGGTGGGAGATCAAGTTTATCTTCGAGTATCTCCTACCAAAGGTGTTCAAAGGTTTGGAATTAAGGGCAAGTTAGCACCACGATACATCGGACCGTTTCCAATCCTAGAACGATGTGGAGCTGTGGCATACCGTTTGGAGTTACCAGCGCACTTGTCGGGTATATATAATATATTCTATGTATCTCAACCGAAGAAGTATTTGAAACCACCGGTGGATATACCGATAGCTGAGGTGGAACAATTACGACCAGATTTAACATATGACGAACGTCCGGTCAAAGTTCTCGATACCAAGGATCGAGTGACTCGACATAGGACCATCAAGTTCTACAAGATTCAATGGAGTAATCACTCGGAAGCTGAAGCTACTTGGGAGCAAGAAGAGTTCCTCCGATCTAACTATCCCCAATTCTTTAGCACTATCGTCTAGTCGCTTCGATCGTGAATCTCGGGACGAGATTCCTGTAAGCGGAGAGGGCTGTAACAACTCTCGGAAATAAATGCATTTCATGTCATTCATGAGCATGTCATCATATTGCATTTATGAAGTTTTTAAATATTGTGTTAAGAAAATGCACATAAAATATCAAATTAACTAAAGATTAAAGGAAATGTTTAAAAAGAATTTAAATAAGAGTAAATAATGTGTTTAACATTTTCTACTGCTTAAACATCATAAATAAAGATTTATAAAAGTTCCCTGAAATTATTTTGCTTGGTAAAAATAATTACAAGAAATAAACAAAGCTTCTTTTGTTAATTTATCTATGAATTTTTAATCCGAAAATAATTTGGAATCGTAACCTGGACTTAATAGGAAGAATGCCTAAAATACTTTCATTTACACCCATGAATTTTTGGGGAATTTTCTCGAACATGGGAAGGTCACTTTTTAATTATTCGAAAGTCTAGGAGGGTTTTTGTAAAAATACCGAGGCTCGGCCTACCAACCAGCCTCTCTTCGTTCTCTCCTCTCTCTCCCGCGTCTCACCACCGCCCCCGCCGTGCCGCCTCCCCGTCGAGCTGCCACGCAGCAGCCACGCAGCTGGTTGCGCAGCTGCGTGCCCGGCTTCCTCCCTTACCTCCTCCCCGTGGGATAAGACCCCCTACCGTGCTCATCCCTCTCTCTCTCTCCCATTTCCTCCATTTCCGCCGTTGCCGGAGCTCCCTGGATCACCGTCGCCGGGCCACTCCGGCGATCCTCCGTCCAAGACCACCCCACCACAAGCTTCGCCGAGCCCACAACTACTCTCCGAAAAGCCGCTCGCCCTCAAGCCCTCTAGAACCCGAGAATTTCATCATATTTCCGAGGAGCTCACCGCCGGTCGTCGTCACCGCATTTCCAAATTAGCGAGCTGTGGTGAGCCATTTGCCTTCTTTCTTCCTTTCAATGATGCGCAAGAGAGTGTTCATTTTGATTGTCAACTTGACCGCAAGCTTGCTCCGCAGGGCATCGCGGAATCGTCGTCTTCCTCAAGTCCCATCGCCGCCGTTCACGCCACTCGCGGTCGAGCCACCCCTCCCGGCCGTGCTTAAGCTCTTAGAACCCCATGGCGAGCTTGCTTATGCTCCGTGCGAGCTCACCCTGCAATTTTCCCTAATTCCCGAGCACTCGGGCGAGCCCCGCACCCTGCCGGAGTCTCCACCGCGCTCGGACCTCGCCGTCGGCGAGTCTCCGGCCGAGCTCATACTACTTGGTCACCACCGGTGAGTTCGCCATGCACCGTAGAGTGGGTTGGTAGCATCGCGGTGAGGTTGGGAGCACCGACGGTCAACTCCGGTAGCCACACCGTGGGCCACACGCGCGGGATCACGTGTGGCCACGTGGGGATCCGGTGTGGCCACCCCGTGGCCCCGGGTGTGGCACAGAATAGGTTTTAATTTTCAAAAATTCATAGAAAATTCAATAAAAATCGGAAAAATGCGAAACCAATTTTGTTAGACTCGGAAAAATAAGATCTATCTATTTATGAAATAAAATATCTATTTTGAGCATTTTTATTTCATAGATAATAATTAATCACATTCTTTGATTAATAAAAGCTATTATTTTATGCTAATTAAATGTTTAATGTAAGAAAATAATTTAATTAAATGAAGGAGATACTGCAGATGAAAGTAATTATGAAAATTATTTTCCAAAATTAAACTTAAACATTATCATTTCATGTGATTCCAATTTATTATCTTATGTATTATCACATGTCATTTAAGTAAGGATTAATTATTGATTAATAAACATGATTAATTATTAATTAATAAACCTAAGTAATTAGTAACTAATGAACATAATTAATTATTAATTAAGGAACATGATTAATTAGTAATTAATGACCATGATTAAGCATTAATTAATGAGCATAATCAATTGTTAATTATTGATTCATGAACATGCTTAATTATAAATTGTTAATTAACAAATATGATGAATTATTAATTGTTAATTACTTGAATATAATTAATCATTAATTATTAGTTGATGAACATAAGTAATAAAACCTTTGCACGATCATATCATCTTCATTCATGCATGCATGATTGTGATTCGCGACATTGTTGGTTGACCTAGGTTACGAGGTGATCGAGGTTCCACCCGAGGTCGAGGTAGGCGAAGAGAATCTCGAAGTCGACCCACATGCCGAGGAAGCTAACCCCGACTCGCATCAAGGCAAGCCCTGGTGCATCCTACCTATGTTTTTAAATATTTTATTTTACCATATAGGTAAGTTATGTTTGTGCATTAAGTGCTAGGGAATGATTGATACCTAGTTGCATTATGATAGGTTTCCGTTTATTTATACTATACTTGTACGGGTAGCTCGATAGAAGCTAGGCTTAATTCATAGTCGCAACGGTAGATGTTTTAGGGAATCTTAAAGCATGGAGGCTTTAAGGATTGATGTGTTAACACCAAGATGAAGAGAGTGTTAATGAAGTTGAGACCGGACGGGCCCCGTAGGAGAAAGGGCAAGACGGAGATGAGGTCTTGCAAGGTGGTAGCCCCGTCCGAGTCGGTCAAGGACCGTACCATTGTCGGCTTAGTTGAACTAGTTTGAACGTACCGTACTACATGCTGGTATCATGGGCCCGAGCAAGCTGACGTACCCTACCGCCCCGGAGATGTAGCGTAGCCGGCTCTCTTTTACCGGTGTTAGTGAGAGGTTAGTCTCACGGGATGGGAGATGGGTCGGCCACGAAGGAAGTCGTGGAGTCGCCATACTCCCGGGGAGTTGGAAATGGCTAGTCTTCCGTCGGACGCTAGAGGGAAAAGTTGTCGTATACGATCGGTGTGGTGCGTATACGTCGTGTAGTCGGATTTTGCTAGCTGGTATAAATCGATTCGAATCGCTGTCCCTCGCAGTAATGAGTACCGCTTGTTTAGCTCGTCACATCGTAGTTAAACAACATGAAGATGATGATGAGAAAAGAAAGGAATAATGATCTACTTTGGTATTGTCTTGCAAACTTGTTTGCAATAGTCTGTAGACTGCAAACCTAGATGCTAATGAATTTAATGCTGAGCTAAAACATTGAAAGTAAGGATCTACTTTTAGGGCTGTTTTCGCAGAAGAGTAAACCCCACGACCGGAAAGCCTTTGCATACTAGGCGTCGGCTTTAGCGTGCCATTTTGACAGGTCAGTCTTGCTGAGTATTAGAATACTCGGGGTTTGTTCGTTCTCTTTCGGGGAATGAGTCGTATTTCCACAACTTATATGGTAGCTTCCCGGAAGAAGAGCAATGCCCGGACGGAGGTTCCCTCCAATGGGAACGTATCCCCACGCCGTGAAAGAGGAAGGACCGTGATGTACGACGGGCTCGAGTACATCACGTTGATCGTTTGATAGACTTTTGTTGTATAAAAGTACAAGTTTCCACTGCAATACTCGTATGATGTTAACTTCAATAATGTTTATATTTCCGCTGTGCGAATGTTTGTATTTCGAAAACCTGGTTGTATTATACCATGATATATATATTCTGGCTTGTATGAGATGATGTTCTGTTGTAACTCGCTTCGTCGAGTGTTCTTCTCGTACCGATCCCCGGGTGTCCTGAGGGGATGTCACATATGCTTTTTGAATAAGATAAATGTTCAAACCTGATATTCTATAGTTAATAAATGCTTAACGAATGAGTATTACTCGGTGGCAGTTTATCAGGCGGCGGGCACAAATTTTGTACCAATTATCACTACCACTCTATTCTTCTTCGCGAATTCGGACGTCACTTCCGGCTCTTGAACCGCCTATCCCGGACCCTTCATCCTCCAATCGTGGAATCTCCGTGAAATTTATTACCGAGTCCACGTACATTATCTCTTCGAGGATCCTCCTCTTCTTCCTCGGATTCTTCCGCTACGGGGTTCTCGTGCACTTCGGTTCATTCCGAGGGGTTGCTGTCCAAGCTCTTCATTTCGTAGGGTGTTGTGCGCTTGGATTAAATCTTGCTCCAACCGGTGAATCGTGGCATTTGCGGTTGCAAGTTGTTGATCTTTGACTTGGATCTCTTCTTCCTTATTCAGCAACCGTGCCTCTCTAATTGCTAACAACTCGTCCTTTTCTTTTAGCTGCCACTCCAACTCCGATAGACGAGCATCCTCCGCCCGTCCTCTCGCGTCACCGATGACGTTACTTGTGCTGTCCATCTCTACGGAGAAATAAGCATATGAACATAAGCATAAACCATTCTTATTCCAAGTACTTCAACAAACTCAAGCCCTCATATACTACACTACCAAGTGCACATATATTATACACTACCACATTTTCTTTATACATTATTTGTTGTACACATCCGATCCAGCTTTCCCATACACTGCCACACTACCATCATTTGCTACTACCCTATGCTATAACCCGACATACGTCGACAAAATATGGCTACCATCCTACTCCCGACCTAACTATCCTACATCGCATCTGCTCCAACACTAGCTAAGTCGGCGGCGCGTGGTCGTCGGCGTCGACTCGGTGGCCTCCTCCGGTAGGGTCGGCGGTGGCTCGTAGTCCACACCTAAAACCTCCTTGGCGTCGTCGGGCGGACCCCGGTGCTGCTGCTGTAACAGCTAGAACTGCCCGAACAGCTCGTCGTGGTCGTGCAACAACTCGTGGTGCGCCTCGGTCGGTCCGTCGTACATCGCCTCGAGCTCCCGCATCCGGTTCTCGATCTCGATCATGGTCTCCACCGCGTGGTTACGCTGTGCGGTCACTCCTGCTAGCTCGCCGGGTGGGCTGCGTCTGCGTCGCGAGCGGCGTCACGCTGGGCCGTAACCGTGACCAGCTGCTCGTCCAGGGCGATCGGCATCCCGTGAAAGCCGTCACGGTCCACCGCTCCTCCAGCTCGGCGATCCGTGCGTGAGACCTGCGGATCTCCCGGCAGTCCACACGGAAACGGTTCTTTCAAGCGGCTATCCGACGGTCCCGACTCGCACCTGCGCCTCCGGGTGGTAGATCCTCTGCTCCAGCTCGGTGACACGTGCAGCCTGGGTGTCCTCCTCCTCACGAACACGCTTCCTAACCCTCGGCATCGGCATCTGCAGGGAACATGTTTAAACCGGTTAAACACTTCTTCCCACGTAAAAGAACACGAAAAGACAACCTATCAAAGTACTACGAGACTAGCTAAGCCTATTCCCAGCTTTTATTATAGCACTCAATATGCCATGATGCATGCTCGGCAGACTAACTATACGAACTATAAGCACACGAAACTACAACGAATAGTTAGTAACTACCCGGATCCCGAACGTCGAACGGATAGGAAAAATCTAACTATTCTACATCCTTATAGGGCTCCGTACTCTCTCGTACTCGAAACGTGTTAAGTTTTGAAAACAGGCTTGTGACAATGTACTGTTGCCCCTGAACCGCTTCGATACTAACTGTGACATCCCTTCCGGGACACCCGGGAGTCGGTACAGGGGAACACTCGACGAAGCGAGTTACAACAGTTCATCATCTCATACAAGCCGAATATATACATCACGGAATAATACAACTAGGTTTTCGAAATACAAACATTGTACAGCGGAAGCATAATACATTACCGAAGTTTGAAACAACCACACGTTTGTCGGCGGAACCTATTCTTTGGACAACAAAAGACCACTAGTAAGCCTAGCGTGATGTACCGAGCCCGTCGTACACCACGGTCCTCCTCCTTTACGGCGTCGGGATCCGTTCCCACCGGAGGGAACCACCCTCGAGGCACTCGCTCCTCCTCCGGAAAGCTACCGTATAAGTCGTGATAGTACGACTCTTGTCCCGAAAACATAACGAACAACCCCGAGTATTCTAATACTCAGCAAGATCGACCCGTCAACAGGCACGCTAAGGCCGACACCTAGTATGCAAAGGCTTTATGGCTGTGGAGTTTATTTTATTGCGAAAATAGCGCTAATGATGGATCCTTACTTTCAAGTTTTAGCCCCATATTATCTCACTACTGTTTGCAGCCTATAACAACTGCAATCAAGTTTGCAAGAAAAGATTATTTCTGATCAACAGCTCTTCCTCCTCTTTCCTTCATGTTTCACTTGATTAACTATGATGCGACGAGCTAAACAAGCGGTACTCATTACCTCGAGGGACAACGATTCGAATCGATTTTATACCAGTCGGCAAAACCCGACTACACGACGTATATGCACCCCACTAGTCGTATATGAGAACTTTTCCCGCTAACACCTGGCGAAGAATAGCCGTTTCCAAACTCCCCGGGAATATGGCGACTCCACGACTTCCTCCGTGGCCGACCCATTTCCGTCCCGTGAGAAGCTGATCTCACTAACAACTAGCAAAAGAGAGTTGGCAACGACATATCCCCGGGGTGGTAGGGTACTTTAGCTTGCTTGGCCCATTACACCAGCATGTAGTACGGTACATTCAAACTTGTTCAACTAAGCCGACAATGGTACGGTCCTTGACCGACACAGACAGGGCTACCACCTTGCAAGACCTCGACCCCGTCTTGCCCTTTCTCCTACATGGCCCGTCCTGGTCTCAATTTCATTAACACTCTCTTTAAAAATAACGACAAAACACATCAAAACACTTAAAGCCTCCATGCTTTAAGATCACCTAAAACTTCTACCGTTGCGACTATGAATTTAGCCTAGCTTCTATTGAGATACTCGTACCAAGTATAGCTTGAATAAAAGGAAACCTATCTCATGCATCTAGGGTGTCAATCATTCCCTATCACCTAGTGCACAAACAACACTTAACTACTGTGATAAAATAAAATATTTGAAAACATAGATAGGATGCACCGGGGCTAGCCTCGATTCACGTCGACGTTAACTTCCTCGGTGGTTGGGTCGACGTCGATGTTCACGTCTCCTGCCTCCGCCTCGGACGGAACTTCGATCACGTCAGGACCTAGGTCGACCATCAATACGTCACGAATTACAATCATGCGTGCATGAATGTATATGACATGGTATGCAATGCTTTCATCGACATGTTCGTTAATTAATAGGTAATAACTTATTAACGATCTCGCAATAACACATGAAATAATAAACTATGATCACATGAAATGATGATGTTTATGTTTAATTATGAGAAACATTTTTAATAAAAACTTTCGTCCATGAGTATCTCCTTCTTTTAAACAACTTCTTTTCTTAAAATTAAATAATAATTAGCATAAAATAATAACTTCTATTAATCAAAGAATGCAATTAATTAATGCTTATGAAATTAAAATTCTAAAAATAGATATTTTAATTCATAAAGAGATAAAGAATATTTTTCTGAATCTAACAAAATCGGTTTCATATTTTTCCGATTTTTCTTTAATTTTCTATGAATTTTCAAAAATTGAAAAATGGTTCTCGTGCCACACGCGGGGCCACGGGGTTGGGCCACACAAGATCCCACGTAGCCACACGCGATCCTGCGCGTGTGGTCCGCGGTGTGGCACCGCCGCGGCAGCGAGGGCACGGCGGCGCGGCCACCGGACTTGGCCGGCGTTGGGCCAAAGCTCGCCGCGAGCTTGCCTAAATGATCTACGCGATGAGGCGAGTATGCTCGGGAAGGACGAACTCACATGAGCTCTGCTGGAAGCACGCCGGCGGCGAGGTGCGGCCATGGCGTAGCTCCAAGCATGGTGCGAAGCTTGCTGTGAGCATCGAAAAATTGGGGAAAAGCATGCGCAAGCACCTACGTGACACGAGCAACAACGCTAGAGGGTCGTGGAGGCTTGAGATGGCCGGAGAGCGGTGCTCACCGTGGAGGTGATGGCGGCGGTGGATCGAGCTCCGAGAAGATGGCAAAATCCATGACAACTCGTGGAAGACACTTGATGATGAGTGTTCAAGGGTGTAGGGGAGTGAGTTGCGCAACTATGGAAACCAAAACCGCGCAAAACGGCTCACCGTGGATGGCGAATTCGATGACGCGGCGGAGGACGATGGTGACCACCTGTCGGGGACGAAGCCTCTCAATCCGGCGAGATAGGGCTGCTCAATCTAATTGAAGGCCCCGGGAAGCTTCAGGGGGTTGCTGCGGAGCTTGGGGTGGCGAGGGTTTGGATGGAGACCTTCTAGGGCGGTCCGGCGGCGTGGAACCATGGAGTGCAGCAATGGCGGTGAGGTGGAGAGAAACCGACGAAGGAGAGAGGGATAAGGCCGTCCGGGTTTTATCCTGGCCGGGTAGGGTGGTGAAGCGAGCAGCTACGTGGGCTAGAGCTGCTGCGTTGTGGGGCGACGTGGGACGCGCGGCCGGAGGCAACGGCAGCGAGCGGCGCCGAGAGAGAAGAGAGAAGAGAGACCGGCGCCGGGCCTCGCTCTAAACATTTTTGCAAAAAGGCCCTTTGGTTTTTGATAAATTGAAAAACACATTTCTAGGGCTTAGAAAAATTTACAAAAATCCAGGGGTGCTCGAATAACATTTTAAACATTTTTCTTTTTAGGTCCAGGTTCAAATTCCAAATATTTTTCGGATGAAAAATTCATGTTTAAAATACAACTAAAGCTTTAATTAATTCTTGTAGCCATTTTTACAAAGGAAAATAATTTCAGAGAAAACTCCATAAATCTTTTATTCTTATTTTTGACCAACAGGAAAATGTTAAACACAATAATTTATTTTTATTTGCATTCTTTTCAAGAACTTAATTCAACTTAGTTTAAACTGACATTTTATATGCATTCTTGGCATAACATTAAATGGTTTCACAAATGCAACATGATGACATGATGATTAATGACAGGAGATGCACTTTTATTTAATAGGGTTGTTACAAAAGGAAGAAAAATTTGAACACTAACTGTTGGGAACGCTTGAAGAGAACTTTCATTGATGGGGAAGCTGCCTGGATATACTTTTTGCCAAAACCTTGCCGTAGCTTGGTCTCTCTATGGCGGATTTGGATCGTAGCGTTTCACCGTTTCATGGTATAATACCCGATCGAAACAGCTTATCCTTTGGGGCAGATTACTCTGCAATTACTTTTGGGATGAAAGAAAATTACGGAAGGGATAATATCATCTTCCAGGTAGCTGATATTGATTCAAGCATATCATGCTATACTTGGGAAGACCGGCTTTGGCTAAGTTTATTGCCATCCCCAACTACCGATATCCGATGTTGAAGATGCCAGGACCCAACAGAGTCTTATCGTTCCGGTCTGACATCAAGACCGCGTATGCTTGTGAAGTACATAGCACCGAGTTGGCCACTCGAGTCAATTCGGAGGAAGAACGCCGACAGATCGGGGAGGCAGCGGGCGCCCTTGAGCCACAAGCGCCGCTGGAAGAAGAAGTTCCATCCAAGAAGATTGCTAAAGAGAAAGTGAAGACCGATGCAGTTGCTTCCAAGACTATCCAGACTTGATGAGACAGACCCCTCAAAGGTCACCAATATTGGGTCCGACGTAGGGGACAAATAGGAAAGCATGCTCATTCTTTTCCTCCAGGAAAATAGGGATATCTTTGCATGCCGGGTGTCCCTAGGGAGAAGATTGAGCATGCACTCGTTGGTGCGTCCCGATGCGAAGCCGATCAAGCGAAGCTCCAGAGGTTTGCCCAAGACCGTAAGGAGGCGATCAAGAAAGAGATTACTAGATTGTTAGCAGCTAAATTCATTAGCGTGTACCATCCAGATTGGCTTGCCAATCCGGTTCTTGTACCAAAGAAGAATACTAAAGACATCGGAATGTGCGTTGATAATACCGATCTTAACCAGGCTTGCCCCAAGGACCCTTTCGCGCTGCCACGGATCGGTCAAGTTGTTGATTCGATCGCTTGCTGCGAGCGTCTTTGTTTCCTTGATGGCTATTCCGGATACAATCGGAATCCCTTGAAGGTCGAGGATCAAGACCGCGTTCATCACCCCCTTTGGAGCATATTTCTACATAACAATGTCGTTCGATTTGAAGAACGCATGTACTATTTATCAGCGTGGCATGCAACGTAGAAGCTTATGTTGATGATATAGTGGTTAAATCTCGGAAAGCTGGAGATCTTCTCTCCGACCTGGCAGAGACCTTCAAGCAATATGCGGAACTTTTCTATGAAGCTCAACCCTAGTAAGTGTGTATTTGGAGTTCCTTCTAGAAAATTGCTTGGATATTTGGTGTCATGGCGTGGCATTGAAGCTAATCCGGAGAAGATCCGGACCATCGTTAACATGAAACATCCAAGATGTTTGAAGGATGCACAAAAGTTGACTGGATGTATGGCTGCTCTTAGCCGTTTTATTTCAAGACTGGGGTCGAGGGCCTTTGTCCTTTAAACTTCTCAAGAAGCAGGATAAGTTTGACGGACGGATGAGGCGCAAGCCGCGTTTGATCAATTCAAGGGATATCTCGATAATCTGCCGGTCTTAATACCGCGGAACTCGATGAAACCTTTCAATTATACATATCTGCAACTACTCATGTTGTGAGTACGGTATTGGCGGTTGATCGGATGGAGGAAGGACATCTGCAACTGGTTCAACATCCGAGTATACTTTGTAAGTGAAGTCGTAACGAGTCGTGGATGCTATATCTCCGATTATAGAAGTTGATATATGTCTGTCGTGATAACTTCTCGGAAGCTGAAGCACATCCGATCGAGGTCAAGACCGGGTTCGCTATTGGGGATATAGTGTGTAATCGGGAAGCCATTGGATAGGTGGCCAAGTTGGCTGTAGAACTTGGCCGATATGAGATCACTTTTTCTTCACGCACGACCATTAAAGGACAGGCATTGGCCGAGTTTATTACTCGAGTGGCTTGAGACACAAGTGCCACCGACAATTCAGAATTTGGAATATTGGGAGATGTATTTTGATGGGTCTCTCGTAACTTTCAGGCGTGGGGGCTAGAGTTGTGCTTTTCACTCCACAAAAAGAACCATTGAGATACGTACTGCAGATTCATTTTAGTGCTTCAAACAATACTCGAGAGTATGAGGCTTTGCTCCATGGACTTCGGGTATTCGCTAGGAGTCAAGCGATTGGATATATATGGAGATTCAATGCTTGTGATCAGTCAAGTTAACAAAGTATTGGATGCTCATGATGATCATATGGTAGCTTACCGCCAAGAGGTGGGGAAGCTTGAGGAGAAATTTGATGGTCTACGCTTTTCTCATATACCGCACGGAAATAATTCTGCTGCGGATGAGTTAGCCGGATTAGGATCTTCGAGACAGGTAGTACCGCCTAGTGTATTTCTTCAGGGTTTAAATAAACCATCTATTAAGATGGATCACAAGGCTACTATTACAAAAATAAAGACCACACATGCAGTTTTGGAAGAAAAGACCGGGAGGCGAGTCTTACCGCATGAGTTTGGCAAAGAGCTTCAAGATGGAATTCAAGCGGAAGAAGTGGAGCAGTTGCTCGAGGTCATGATGATCGATTTTAATTGGCGTACTCCATACCTTGAATATTTGTGTGACACCCCTACCTTGCAAAGCAAGAGGGATTGTCGAACAGGATCATATCGAGAGACATTCGACGAAGCGAACGTACATTGCACATACATTAACGATACATTCACCATTTACATAACGATATTAAGTGCGCGAGTAGCAACTTTTTCATTTGATAAAGTAGTTTTTACAATCTATAACTTTAAATTTGGATTACAATACAATAGAGGGCGAATTCAAGTTTACATTACTTAATGAACATTTGCGGAAGCGTAAACATCTCGACGATACATATATACAACTTAGGTACGAGAACCACACCAGCCCATACGGCGTGGCCTCACTCTTGATTCGGTGAAGCGGGAATCCACTCTACGGTCCACTCCCGAGGTTCCTCACCTTGACACAAAAACTTCCTGCAACAATCACAGTAATCGGGCTACTGGATTCCCGGAAATGAATTTAAACGCAAACCCCGAGTATCTAATATACTCCACAAGGCTTACCCGTCAAAAATGGTTCTGTAACACCCCGTGTCACAAATACATGAGTATACTGGGTTAAAGGATAATTTGCATGTGCAAGGCAATAATTAAAGGATTATCTCACGTAAAATGACATGAATTGCAATTAGGGTTTCTATTTAACCCAAAACCCTAGCTATATGAGATCTTAAAATTTTTCCATGATAGCAACCCCAAATTTTTGCATAATCTAGTGGGGTACATCAAGCTAAGATTTTAGGGTATTTTTCCTGAATTTTTGGAGTAGCCCAAACTCCTAGAAAAATCCAACTCCAATCTAAAACAGCACCTGTTCATCAATTTTTATAAATTTTTACATTTCGAATTTGAACTTTGGCCTGTAATAAAAGTTGTTCCCCATAATACAAGGAACCCCAAAAAATTCGGTTTGCAAAATTTCCAAGGGATAATTTGTTATGAACAAAATACAGAGAGGGACTCCGATGGCAAACTTGTAAATAGATGAGAATCGAATTCAAACGGGGCCGGCACAGTGGCTGGGCCACCGTCAGCGGCGTTCACCGCCGGTGCCCATGCCGGTTAGGCGCCGCCCTGTCCTTCCTCGCTGTGCAGCTCCACCCGTCGAGCATCGCACTGATTCCTTCGCTTGGAAGCACGCCCGCGCGGTCGTCGATGGCCCTGGATAGCTTCGCCATGGTCGCCGTCCTCCCTTTTCCATGCGCTGCCTCTCCCCACTTTGCAGCCCCGGTTCGGACCAGCCCCGCACCTCCTCTGCTTGCCAAGAGCTGCGCCCTAACCCTAGCTAACCGCCCGGAGCACGAGCCACCCCCTCTCGCCGAGATTTGGGAGGGTTCCCGATTCTTCCCCACGGCGCCACCCTCCACCATTGTTGGCCGCCCTCTCTCTCCGGTGAGCTATCTCGCAATTCCTGCCACGGGTAGCATCACTTGGCCCCCATCTCCCTCGTGTGAGCTTGGTTTTCTCTTTGATGCAGTGAGTCGTCGGGAACATCGTCAAGCCACGCCGCCACCCACAACCGCCCGCCACCTCCACAACGACGCGCCGCCACGGTGAGCCTCCTAGGCTTTGGGGCCCGCGGCGCATGTGCGGGACCTCCCTGGTCCTTACCAGCCCGCGATTTCCTTCTATCTCGCCTCCACTCGCCGCCGGCGGCCTCGCCACACAGCCGCGCCTCGGCGCACACCGCGCATGCCACGGCCGCACCGGCCACGCTCCGGCACTTAAGAAAAATTTCGATCGCGCTGGCCAAGTTAAAACCGTGAACGTCAAGCGTTTTATAAATTGCCTAATTTTAAATTTACTCGTCGGATTCGAACGATTCAAAATACGTTGAAAAGTTTGTAACTTGTACTTTAACATGGAGTACATGAACGCATATGGTTGTGTAGTAAAAATAAATTTTTGAGCAAGTTGAAGATGCTATCATGACCACGCTACTTAACGAGATTGTATTTTAGAAATTGTGTAACTTCCATGGCTTGTATCCAAATTTCATGAACAAAGGCTCCTTGGAACGTAGATGAGTTGTACTTTGACGTAGTAACATAATCTGAGTACCTTCTATGTAAAAATTTAAAGATACGACTACTCTAAGGTGCTAATCTGTTATGGTTCCGTGACAACTTGGCGTTTTTGAAATTCAATAACTTTTAAAATCCAAATCAAAATAGAGCAAGTCCACATCCGTTGTAATCCTTGAAGCACGTACCTTACATGACCTACATGGTTCACCTAAGTTTTATAGCCAAATCTTTAAATTAAAGCATCTCAATAAGGCTTCTTAGTAAGCCTATCGGTCTAGACTTGACAACCGAACGGTCGGGAAATGGCTAAACTCAAGTTTGCATTTTCCTTTTCGGTTATATCTAAATATTTTTCACATTTACATGGTACATTTAAGCATGTCATAATCATGTTTATATTTTGGGCAAGAACAGTCATTTATTATGTATAAGTTATTGTATAAAATTTCACATAAATTGACAATGGTGCTAAATATGTAGAGAAGGGATGAGAGCTACACCCTAAGACATGAGCCTCAAGTTTTTGGCCTAATTAAGTAATGAATACAAGATTGGTAATGAACTATACCAGAAAATGTAAGTAAATAACGTAATCCAAGAGTGAGTCATACAATTACTAATGTATAACCACAAGCGCTATACATCATCATATGGCTACACTTAGTCATATAGGTTTTTCGTCCCACTCGAGATCAAGGATGAAACCTATCCCACCTTCTTGATCTAAAAATCAGCATGTTCAAATATACTAAATGATGAAAAATTTATATAATTAGAAGGTTGTCCGCATGAAATAAACCACACATATGATCATCATGACCACGTCATCACGTTCCGTGAACACGTTTAATTTATGCAAACATTCCGTTGCATTGTATTATTGAGAAAGTTCCATGAACTATATAATTATGATTTCACTCATTGCTCATACACCGCATGTGCATTCATATAGGAACGTCGACCGGAGCTGAAGATCAAGGAGGGCACCATCTTGAGTTGAGCGAGTTCGAGTGTGCTAACTGCGAACCCAACCAAGGCAAGCCCCGGAGCATAACCTATGTTTCCAAATTTCTATTTTATTTCATATACGTCTAGGATCTATTGTGCATTTACGTTCAGGAGTTGTTCGGAAACTTAGTTGCACTAGGTTCCTGTTCCCGTGGTTTTGGTTAGGTATAATCCTGATCGCTAGTTGCTATGCTCAATAATTTTATCGGTAGCAACACCGAGTGATTTGGAGATCACCCGGTCTAGAGATTAAATTCTGGTTACCCTCACATGATTAATTGGAGACTGTAGGGGAACTGCATGTGTAGGAATGCGGTGACAAGGTTGGCCCTTGTGCGCCATAGCCCCGTACGTGTCGGTTAAGGACCGTTCATTGTGACTCCGCGAGCAAGTATCACTACTAGAATTCCCCCTATAACCACGAAACTTTTATGCAACACCACACATTTGGATGCAATAGGGGGTACTATGGCATCGAAATAGTGATTTGGTAGTAATATGTGTGCCTATTACTACACATAAATTGTGTTGCGATATTTTTTTTGTGTGTTGCAACGAGGTGACGCTAATGCACCCTTTTTACGATTCATGTTGCAATTTATTAGATTTAATGCTACACCAAATCTGAGTTGCATTAGCATTTCTTGTGTTGCAATAGAAAGGTGCTATGGCGACCATATTATCGTTGGTTGCTTCGAAAGGCTATAATGCAACCAGTGATTTGGGTTGCAAATTACTTGGTGCTTTGTGGCAATAGATAGGTGGCTATTGCATCCTTTGTTGCCGCGAGATGCAATAGCATGTATGTATTGCCACAAATTTGCGTGGTTGTCATACTGGTCATAGTCGTTGCAATAACGGACTCATTGGTGGTCCCTCAAAAAAAAAGTTGGCTGGCGCTTAAAAATAAAAAGAAAAGGTAAGCGCACAGGGGAATCGAACCTTGGTCTCTTGGAAAAGAGCGAGTATACTTACCACTGCAGCACGACGAGCTTTGTATCCTTATACGATTGGTTTGTTTAAAAAGAAACTCGGACTCAATTAAAATTCTAATCCGAACCAAACTTAGATTAAATTCCTTATGAATACAAACGTTTTCAGATCGTGATCCCTGGCTTGCCTTGTACCGACGCTGGCCCCACGGAAGGTCAAGTCGGGAGTTCTTGGCCCGGAACAGGTCGACTAGCTTCGTTCCTCTACCATCGAACAGAAAGACGCCGCCCTACGGTCGACTCCACCAGCCGCTGCCGCCGCCCAGGACTCCATCTCAATCCATGCCAAGGGCTTGATTGGAATCGTCGTCCGCCGAGGAGGTCAATTGAGCCTACGGTGGCTGGGTCGCCCTGCCGATCGCCGGTGAGAATTCTGAAGAATTTCTCCTTGTGTTTGCCCGGTCTTCATACTCTTGCGTGCGAGATCATTATAATTAAGTAGATACATATGCATGGTTTGACTACTGTAGAATAAAATGCGTCTAGGTGTTTGTATATGTTGCATAAATACTGTCTATTCTTGATCTATTTCCTGAAGAATACACATAGTATTACCATCACAATCGTTGTAAACTGAAGAAGCAACCTGGGAATTGAAGAATTATTTCCACGCACACACTAAAAAAGAGCAAAGATAGTATTTGTACCACTCTATTATTGATTTAATGAGCTGTTGTATGGTTTGAAACATATTTTGTGATTCACGTATTAATAGTGCTCATACTAGCATGATTTTAATTATTGATCTGAAACATGATTTAGGGTGTGATTTTTTTTTACCATTACATATTTCGAATACCCATGCTAGATCATGATCTTTCTCGGTGAGGCTCAATTAGGTCCCTGTTGTTGATCCATTGCTTGATCGGCCATTAGATGTTGTAAGCTCATGTTTGTTATGTGTTAATTATGCAGGTTTATTTGCTAAGGACAAGGTGCATGTGAATTCCAGAGGCTCAAAATTTGAGCAGCACCACTTTGATCGATTTCTTAGGTATGTCATGTGAAATTAGATACTTGGTTATTTGAGTAACACCACACTGATTTCTCTTAATATATTTGGTTTAATTATTTAGCTTATGTGATTCATATGGAAGAAAATTGCTCATACTTGTGTTATTTTAATTTTAGGTCTGAAACATTTAGAGGAAGAATAGTGCTAGCTACTAGTGGATTAATTTGTGTTGTGTTATCCCCTATTTATTTCAAAAATTGCTACACTTTGATATGTTATCAATTATTTTCATGTATGTGTTAACCTATTTTTGGTACATTTATGTGTTAACCCAATGTGGTATGGTTACATAATTAATAGTGTAAAAAAAGTTATTGCCATTGCAAATTTTGAATAGCCATACTTTATATGCATGCTAGATCATGATCTCTCATTGCAAACATGCATGCAGATAAATGGCTTCACACGAAGATAGGAGTTGGATGCGGCTGCCTCGACATTCGAGAGGTGTGGAAGGAGAATTTCAGGACTTTTATTCAAAACTTTGGCACATCATCATCGCGAAGAGCTGGTGGATCTGTTGCGTGCCCATGTGCTACATGTCAATGCATGATAAGACATTCAGATGTGTTTACGATTCAGATTCATTTAGTTACTAAAGGGTTTGCTGATTGTTTCATCAATAATGAATCGGAGGGCCCAAGTTGTCCATCATCAGCTGAGGGTCGTGTGAATCATGGTGTTGGTCCTGATCTCAATACAAGTATAAGAGAACCCGAAGATGCACAACCTACAGCTGACGAAGCACCTTATTTTGGAGAAGACGATGATGAAGACGCAAGTGATGACCCTGCTGCCACTAATACTTTGATTAGAAACATTATCGGTGGCTATATACATGGAGAAAGCATAGATGCTTGGTGAAGAGCCAAATAAGGAAGAAGAGATATTTTTGAAACTACTAGAGGAGGCAAAGAAGGAATTGTATCCAGGATGCAAAGATGCAACCAAGGTCTCTTTTATCGTGCAGCTTTTTCAGATAAAGTGCTTGTACGGAATAAGTAACTCGGCATTGGAGGCCATACTTAATCTGTTCTCAAAGGTTCTCCCTGAAGGCCATCGTATCCTCGACTCCTTGGATAAAGTGAAAAGGGTGGTACGAGACTTAGGCTTGGACTATATCAAGATACACGCATGTAAGAATGATTGTGTGTTATTTTTTAAGGAGAACGCAAAGCTGGAGACATGTCCTGTTTGTGGGGAGTCTAGGTGGAGACTTGCTGATAATGAGGTTGCGGATGGTGCTACTGTAAAGAAGAGGTTTCCAGTGAAGATCTTACGCTACTTTCCTCTTATTCCTCGGCTTCGGAGAATGTATATGTCCAAGCAGTTATCGGTGGACTTGCAATGGCATAAGAAAGAATTGGTCAACGATAGAAAAATGCGTCACCCTGCTGACTCACCTGCATGGAAGCATGTGGATAAAGAATATAAACCGTTTGCACAAGAAGGTCGTAATATAAGGCTGGGTCTTGCTTCGATGGCTTCAATCCCTTTGGGATGCAAAATGTTACATACTCCATATGGCCTGTCATGCTAATACCTTACAACTTGCCTCCATGGTTGTGTCGAAACAATCTAATTGGTTGTTGTCGATGTTGATACCTGGTCCGAAATCTCCTGGAATGGATATTGATGTATATTTGAGGCCCCTTATATTGGAGCTCAAGGAGCTTTGGGAAACGGGTGTTCCAACATGGGATGCTGCTACAAGGAAGAATTTTAAGTTACATGCTCTTCTACTTTGGACAATTAATGACTTCCCAGCTTACGCTATGCTTTCCGGATGGAGCACGAAGGGAAAGTTTGCATGTCCATACTGCCACAAAGATACTGAATATTTGTGGTTGAAGCATGGGAAGAAGCACTGCTACATGGGACATCGACGTTTCCTGCCCTCGGACCATCCATGGCGCAACAACAAGGTCAGCTTCAACAATGATGTCGAAACCGGGGAGGCACCAGTACCACCGACAGTGCACAGGTACTTCAGCAGTTTGGAAGTTTTGAACAAGTGATGCTTGGGAAGAATGCATCAAAAAAAAGGAAGCGTGACGAAGACCAAAGATGGCACAACTGGAGGAAGAAGAGCATTTTTTTTGAGCTCCCTTACTGGTCTTCTTTGCTCATCGGGCATAATTTGGACGTCATGCACATTGAGAAAAATATATGCGAGAGCATATTAGGCACTCTGCTTGAATTGGTTGGTAAATGTAAGGACGGCGAGAAATCCCGGCTTGACATGGAGCATCTACAGATACGCCCGGATCAGCATCCTGTGATTGAGAATGATAAGTATATCCTGCCACCAGCCTTGTACAAGTTAGATAAGAAGGACAAGGAAATGTTATGCGAATTTCTATATGGAGTGAAGATGCCTGATGGGGTTTCCTCTAATATAAGAAGATGTGTTGACCTAAAATCAAGTAAGGTGTCCGGCTTGAAAACTCATGATTACCATCCGATTCTACGTAAACTGTTACCCTTAGTGGTGCGTAGGATTTTGCCAGAACAAGTTGTCATCGCATTGATTCAGCTTAGTAATTTCTTCGATGCACTATGTTCCAAGGAGCTGGTCGAAGCAGAGTTGGACAAACTTAGCATTTCAATTAGGGAGACTGTTTGTCGACTTGAGATGCTATTCCCACCTTCATTTTTCGATATCATGATGCATTTGCCTGTTCATTTAGCTGAAGAGGCTAAACTTGGTGGGCCTGTGTGTTATAGATGGATGTATCCAGTGGAGCGGTACCTACGTACAGCAAAAGGATATGTGAGGAACAAGGCGTACCCTGAAGGTTCAATTGCCGAGGGATACATACTCGAGGAGTGCCTTACATTTTGCTCAAGATTCTTGGACGTGGACACCAAACTGAATCGTGTTGACCGACATGAAAGTATTGCTGTGAATGAGCCACCATCCGGTCCGAGCATATTTGCTGACATGGATTACAAGAGGAGAGGACAGACTGTCGACATGATTGAAGGAGATGAGATGCGGAAGATGAGGCACTACATAATTTCAAATTGTACTGAAGCTAGCCAATGGGTCGAGTAAGTTAGGCTACTGAACATCAATATTTTAATTAAGATTATATTTTTTATACTAACAGTAATATACATTTCTTTGCAGTGCGCATATGGAAGAACTTAAAAAATATGGTACAAGAAACCTTAAAAAGAGACACGAGGAACAATTTGTAAGATGGTTCGAAGGCAAGATCAGGGCTCTACATGCGAAAGGGGAAGTAAGTTCAGAGATGTTTGCACTTGCTCAAGGACCGGACGATCGAGCTCGTACATTGCATAGATGCCATATCAATAATTGGCTGTTTCGAACCGTTGACATTGAGAAAAGCCTCGTAACGCAAAACAGTGGTGTGCTTGTCAAGGGCGACGGTACTACTGGCAACATGAACTGGTATGGGGTGATTAAAAGAATGATCTCACTAGAATTCCCTGGACAAAAAGAAGTTATTTTGTTCCTGTGTGACTGGTATGATGTGCCTGCTGCCACTAGCAACAGAGGCGAGAGGATACAATAAGGATCAGTTTGGGATAATTGATATCGATACTACCCGATACAGGTATACCAATGAACCATATATTATGGCAACACAGGCAGAACAGGTGTTTTTTGTGAATCTAGTAAACAAACCTGGTTGGAGCAGTGTTATTGCATTGAAACCAAGGGACTTGTTCGCCATGCCTGAATTAGAACTTGAGGACTCAATTGATGTGGGTATCGAAGTAAATAATTCATTTGGTGTACACCAGGATTTGACAAATTGGACAAGATCTGACAAGGAAGGCACAACCGGGGATGTCTCTGTTATTGCTCAGGTGCAGACCGAAGCAGTTGATGAACCAGACGATGCGATCTTTGATTGTGACGATGAAGATGATGAAGATGACACGTACGTGGATGATGGAGTTGTTGCACCAGTTGCTTCTGTGGTACAAGGCGAAGATGATGACTTTTTTATTTGATGCTTGTATGATTTTGTTTGGCGTATCAAGAGATGTTTTTGTTTGCTGTGACAATTAATAATTTATTCTCATGAAACTCACAGAATGCCTTTTTTGGCTCCGATCATGAAACTCACATTGCAAGGGCAGTTTCAGTTCAATTTTCAGTCGAAATTCGGATTCTGTAGACACTTCAGCTTGTATCCTCTGCTCTGAGCAACTTCGACTATGATTTTTTTATTTGGTAACTGAAATATATGTCATCAGTTTTAAATGTTTCATTTTGACTGAAACAAGTGTTACTTATTCATGTGTTATTCATGTGTGCAACAAGCAGTATACTTCTGACATGGCACCTGAACCTGTATGTGATGAATTATTCAACTGACATAAGCAAACCTGTATGCAGAGCTAAGAAAACAGAGATGTACTGTCGTTTATACACTTGCGCTATATTTCTTCTTTGCACGCCTACAGCAGCCTTTCTTAATTCTTTGCACGGCTACCATGTAGCAGAGTACAAGTATGAGACGATGGCCTGATTGAACTTTCAGAAATCCAAAAGCTCAAATTGAGAAATTAAGATTTTCATGACACAATAATATTGCTACCTTTGATAAGCTTTTTTATGATTTACATATACTGTTTCATATCTTATTTGGTATAGCATTATTGTGTATCAAATATTTGAAATGAAGCCTACCATTTTTTGCTGCCTGGTAGTTGTTGTCTTTTCAGATGTTTATGTTATTGTCAATGTAGTGACGTCTCTGCCTGGTACTTATTGTTTATGGATTATCAAGCAATCTTGATGAATCATTCTATCTGTGCAAAGTTCTTTGTCGGCCTTGACAGCAGTATTTAATTTAAATAGCTTTCTCTGTTATATCAGTTCTTCTGACAAGAATTGTTTTCGTGAAATGTCAGATCAAGGCTAAGTTTCAGGATCTTCGGAGTGTTCTCAAGGCAAAGGCAAAGGATAAAGAGGCAAAGGGATTCCTGGTGATCAAGGGCAAGTAGCGGGGAATTTAGGAGGCATGAATTAGACTAGTTAGGTATATAAGTATGCAGAATGTGTCTGATGGAAGCCTCTGCTTTATTTTGGTTAAATGCGAGGCATCAAGTTAGTATGTTGATCTAGATGAACCTGTAACATCTCCAATCAGTAGTATTTAAGAACTATTGTGGCAGAAGCTAATTGTTGGTACTATTCAGACATAGCTACAAAATTGGATTCTGTTTGCTGGTGGAGTTAGTAACTGTGAGTCGATGAATTGCTGGGTATCTATTTGTTCGTGTTATCTGTTGCGTCGTATGTGTTTCAATGGCTTTGATCTCCAGAGTTGATGCTTGATCGTATCATTTTGATTTGATGCAATGTAATGTACGGACTAAGTGTATCATTTTCAGCTCAGATATTTTATTTTCTTCTGATTAGCAGTACCCTTCACGTGATGTTAATAATTCAAATATTTTATTTGATCAAACTCCCCAAAGGGCCCAAACTAAATATGCTCTCCATACCTGATTAGTCATGCCTTCTCACAGATCACGTGAATTTATTAACTTTTCAAAATTTAAATTTAAATAGTTCAATCTAACTCGGATGGGGAGTAACCAACATAAAAGAGCAACCAGAAGATATATTTGGATGTCTGTGCAGCACCAAGATTGAGATTATCATTTATGAAACTTATTAATGCAATTATTTTGAAATTGTATAAAATCTGAATCGTTATTTCTCAGAAGTTGTTGCATGCTGCAGTGGTTAAGCCATTGGCTTACCATCTTTCAAGTTGTGGGTTCGATTCCCTTAGCCGGAGTCGTTTTAATTTTTTGCATTTTTTTTATGCCTGGCGTACTAGCAATATGTTTGTACACTAAATGATGTCAAATGGATAATTGATGAATACCAAAGTTTCATATCTCATCAAGATCTACAATATTTATTTGGCATTTTGTCATTTTCACAACTGGTAGTATCATGTAGTGCAAATTTCACAAGTCTTTCTTAAACTATGTAAGTGAATCTAGGATTAATGATCAATGTACACTACACTTTGTCAAATGAAAAAAAGTCCTCAATAAATATTGTACATCTGGATGAGTTATTAAAATTTGATATTGATGACTTTTCCAGAAGAAATCATATACTGTTAACAAAATCTAGCTTTTTTTTCTTTTATGCCTGGCGTACTAGCAATATGTTTGTACACTAAATGATGTCAAATGGATAATTAATGAATACCAAAGTTTCATATGTCATCAAGATCTACAATATTTATTTGGGTCATTTTGTCATTTTCACAACTGGTAGTATCATGTAGTGCAAATTTGACAAGTCTCTAACATAGTTTCTTAAACTATGTGAGTGATCTAGGATTAATGATCAATGTACACTACAATTTGTCAAATGAAAAAAAGTCCTAAATAAATATTGTACATCTCGATGAGTTATAAAAATTTGATATTGATGACTTTTCCATAAGAAGTCATATACTGTTACCAAAATCTAGCTTTTAGTTAACAATTTATGAAATCCAAAATTTGTATGATTCAAACTTTGTCAAATGGATTATTGACTTAAATAAACTTTGTAGATATTGATGAGTCCTACAACTTTGTTATTGATGACTGCTTTATTTGGAATCAATTAGTACCCTAAAAAACTATGTTAGTGATGCTGGGCCCACGAGTCAGTGCTTGATCGACCAATTTTTGGCTGTCTAACGCGTGCGTGCGTGAGTTCCTGTTCTCCTTCCGAAAATAAGTGGCGCCCTGTTTTCGATCCGAAAATTTTTTCCGCGCCGTACTACCGCGCCACACCATCCCTAGGCCCACATCGTAGCCTAAAAACCGAGTTATCAACTTGACGGCTGCCTAATCCCATCACAAAACCAAACATCGGTCAGTTAGGGTTCTTCACGATCGCCTTCCACCAGGCGGCGGCAAGGTGGTTCTCGCGATCGCCTTCCACGACCATGGCGCAGAGCCTGCCGACGTCGAGCGAGGCGTCAAGGGGATCCAAGTCCTCGTCGGCATCGTTGCACACACCATCAACGGCGTCGGCAATGCTACCTCCGATGTTCACACCACCAACATCTGGGAGGCCGACTCCACCGGTCATGTCCAGCAGGCCTAGGGCGGCGGCTTCGCTCTTTGGGTCACCGTCGTCCCAAAGGCCATCACGCAGATCATACGCCGAAGATGCCGGCGACGACTCCCAACATCCAGAAGATTTGCTGCCTTCGTCTCATGTCGAAACTGATAACGGGTACGGTATTTCTGCCTTCGATCATACTTCAGTTCCTTTGTTTGGCCTTTTGGTAGCTGCGAAATTTGGATCGATTGCAATGTTAGGTCAGGGTGCTGATTTAGTTCCGCTGCAATGCCCCTGTATTTTCATTCGATTCTGTTTGTCTTATATGAGTTGCAAGGATTCGTTTAGCTTGACCAATCAGGTCTAATCCCGTAGCACGCTGTGCAGTTCGTGGGTTGGGTGTTTGTTGTCTGATCTCCATCGCAGTAGAAGTTTCGACCTGAATTGGGGGTTCTTCCAAGCTGAATTGGAAAATTTGGCAATAAAGAAGTTTGTACGTCTTTTCTTTATCTTTCCAACACATATTTATGCGCATTGGTTCGTTGAGTATGTATAGAGATATGGCCTTCTGAACATTGGTTCGCGAGCTGTCCTGCAGCTCTGTTCCAGACTGAATACAGTAGTAGTTTCCTTCAGGTTGTCTTCTTCAGGTTGTCTTCATTCTGTTTCAGTGCCAGACTGATATTATGACTGTCAATGCACTAGTGTAATTTTATTTGGTTTCAGTGCAGAACACTATTGCTTTATTTGCAGCAATTTTGATTAGTTCTTCACTGCTGTTGATACACTAGTGGTAGCTATTATCAGTTTTTGGTACATGATAGTGGTAGCTATTATCAGTTTTTGGTACACTAGTTGAAGGATCTTTAATTATACTTGGTCTGGGAATATTTACATGATTGTGGTCAGGGAGCAGAACTCTTAATTCTGGAGCCGACCATTGTTAGCATCTGAGTGCTGTTATTTCTTTGTTTACTCCAGATGCTAGTTCACATGAAAATAGCTCTGTTTTACATCTCTAAACTGATATTTGTAAAGAGCATGTTATGTTTTTTCGAACAAGAAGAGCATGTTATGTTATGTTATATTGCATTATCCAAATACGCTGTATGTTTCCCTTTTGCTACTGTTCTTACTGGAACTACTGCCTATTATTCAACAATCCAACTTTTGTGATAAATTGCTATGTCAGACTAGGTTAGTACCTTTACCTTTTCTATGAGAAAATGGGAAACACAACTTTTGTGATAACATTAAGGATTTTTTACTTGCCACCCCAAAACTAGTACAGTACAATCAGCCTAACAGCTTATAGGAGTAGGTAAATTAAGTACATTATATGAAATATATCAAATATGATCACTTATTTGTCTTGTTTCTTTAATTCCAACAACTCTGCTCAGGTAATACTAAAACAAATAAAAAAACTAGACTTTAATTTGTTATTTACAAATACAAAAATATCAAGATGTATTTTCTCTTGTCTGCACTTAAATATCCTCGTATGTAAAATAAATATCCATTCCATGCACATGACTTAGCACAGAGTGTAGGTGTTATACGTTATCTCTTTCTTATATTTTGCTCTGCTTTATTTAATTTTGCTATTAAGAGTAGAGAGTAATGGGCGATACATGCATATTCTATTTTGTTTTGTCATATTATCAATACATTCTTAGCTGATTTAAATGCTATCGCTAAATATGCAGAACGGACAATACATGGATCGTGTATGTTGTCTGCATGGGGACTGAGGAGGAAGAACAATATGTTAAGGCATTTAGAGTTGACAAGGGTCATATCACGCTTGCTAACTTGACAACAATGAAATCAAGGTTGGGGTATGGGTCCAGGGACTACATGTACTACAAGCAGAGAAGTGCTGATGAACCTGCAGCAGCAACACTACATGACATCGACTATGATGTTGATGCATTAAGAATGGTAGATAGTAACGAGGAAGAGAGGGAGATCAGATTAGTATTTTCGAAGAATCCATTAGAAGATCGATGTGTGGCCATAACACCAATTAAATCCAACACAGTTTGCTCAGATCCTGATGATGAAGAAGAAGTGGACGAATCAGAATTATATGCATACAAAGATTGGCTACATTATCTGCATTCAAGGGACCAAGCCATGGGTGAGTTATGATGCAGCTCAATTAATCCATACATGGTTTTTTTAATGCACTTATATATGACTGATATTATCATTCCTTTTCAGAGTTTGAAGATATATACAGGGAGGACACAATCAAGACATACGAAGAATGGTTGGCGATCGTAGGAAAACTTGATGACATCAGTAATATCCCTCTCCTATTTGTCAAATAAATTACCATTTTTCCCTGTCAAACTTCACAATATGCTAGCTGATCATGTGTCTATATTGACTGCAGATGCGCTTTTGCAAGCTAGCAGTCGGATACATTCCAGTCAAGACAGCAACCAAAGACCTCCAGTGCAGGCACCATCTCATGCTCGCCGTTCGAGACAGGGGCAAGGAAATGGTAAGTTTTGTTTATTGGGAATTAATCTTGTTTCTGTTTCATGTGGCCATATATAAAAATTATGTCTTTTAATATCTATTATTAAATTAATATGTTAGAAAATGGGAAGAAAAGAGGACGTGGTCCTCTAAAAGGCTTGAAGGCAATGTCCAAGAGAATTAAGGCGGGCAATCGAGTAAGTTCTCCAGACTTGGAGGACCGGTAGGTGAGAACTACCGCTCGTTCATTGATGAAATAGTAAAGTTTATGAGGAAAAGGACGCCACTCATTGGAGTGAGATCGTGGAAAGAGATCCATGAAGATGTAAAAGAGTCAATAGCATCCGATATATTGGTAATAATCATGTTTGCTTGTGTATATATTTTATTATTAGACTAACATAACAACTGAACTAGTATTTGCATGTTCTCGAGCTAAGTGGGACATTGAGGATAATTACAAGACAAGGACAATCATATGGTCCATTGCTAGTGAGCGTTACAAAGGATGGCGTTCAACTTTCAGTGCTACGGCAAAGGCATACAACAGCCTACCGCGAGCGAATGTTAAATAAGCCTGCAGAATTAGATATTGTTGAATGGCACTATCTCGTTGCAGTATTTTAGGACTGCAAAATTCAAGGTTTGTTCCACTTGTTACTATTATTGACAATACCAATTTCATATAAATGGATATATCTAGGTCATTCAGATTATTGTTCAAGACTATGCATTCTTTCTCGTAGGCAAGGAGCATACAGAATTCTCATCATCGAGGCCAAAAAAAGACCACACATTTGTCGGGCGCTAAGCCTTATGCTCAGTGCAGCTATGAGAAGGTAATAACTGGAAGTGCACATCTACAAGCTTTCTTGCAGGAGGAATTACTAATTTGTTTTTTTGTTGGCATATCGGAAAGACCAGAAACCGGTGAGGAGCCCAATGATATGGAACTTTGGTTTATAACTCACAGCAAGGACGGGGAATGGAAAGACCCGTAATCCATGAATGTCTATGTGAGTTCTCATCTAATTTGTACATGACTTACTATAGTCCATGCAAACAGCGAATGCATGCAATTTATTCTTTAACTAACTCCTCCATCTCGTGACTTTTAAATGCTAGGAGAAAGCAAGCAGCCTTATCTCCGAGGCGGAATCAAATGCAGAGGGAAACTTCATTACCGTGAAGGAAAAGAATGAGATTTTCCAGCAGGCATACAAGGCAGTCACCGCGTGCAAATCAACCAGGTTGCATGGTAATGGGTACCGGCGAAAAACCCAACTAGAAGGGAGCTGCTGAATGTGGATCGCCAGGAACAAATTCGTGTGGAGGAGCAACTCGCATCAGGAACACGTCGAGCTCATGGAATCATTTGGCCAGCTGACAGAGAAAATGGCCACATGGGAAGCCGACAGGGAAGCAGAAAGGACAGAACATGCACGACAAATTGATGAACTTAAAAAGGGAAGGGAGGCTGATTTACAAGCGCTTAGGCAAGAGTTCCTATCGATGTTGCAAGCAGGACATGGACAGACAAGCATTTCAGCAGGTACTAGTCAAGCTAGTTTTTCAATGACTTTTTTTTCCTTAGGTTCTATATCTAGTTCTCTGCATCTTTTCATAGATTCTCTAACCAATAAAATCTGTCCAGTCAAACAACAATGTCACTGAAATGTAATTAAAGTCTCTGTGTTTAGATTAAAAGTAGTTGTCTCCTTCAGGTTGTGTTCATTCTGTTTCAGTGCCGGACTGATATTATGACTGTCAATGCACTAGTGTAATTTTATTTGGTTTCAGTGCAGAACACTATTGCTTTATTTGCAGCAATTTTGATTAGTTCTTCACTGCTGTTGATACACTAGTAGTAGCTATTATCAGTTTTTGGTACTGTCTTTGTAAGGACGTATTGTTAGGAGACATCAAGTTGAAGGATCTTTAATTATACTTGGTCTGGGAATATTTACATGATTGTGGTCAGATAGCACAACTCTTAATTCTGGAGCCGACCATGAAAATTGTTAGCATCTGAGTTATGTTCTTTCTATTGTTTAGTCCAGATGCTAGTTCACATGAAAATAGCTCTGTTTTACATCTCTAAACTGATATTTGTAAAGAGCATGTTATGTGACGTTATATTGCATTATCCAAATACGCTATATGTTTCCCTTTTGCTCCTATTCTTACTGGAACTACTGCCTATTATTCAACAATCCAACTTTTGTGATAAATTGCTATGTCAGACTAGGTTAGTAAAATAAATATCCATAGGTTTTTGAATGACTTTTTTTCCTTAGGTTCTATATCTAGTTGTCTGCATGTTTTCATAGTTTCTCTAACCAACAAAATCTGTCCAGGCAAACAACAATGTCACTGAAATGGAACAAGTGGCGGCAGCCGCAACAAACATGAATACTGAAGAAGTTGAGGCAACCCCACAACATGAGGTCTGTTCACATGAGGTTGTTTGTGAATTAACATCTGTTTAGTGCTATCATCAGATACTTAACAAATTGGTGCCTAATTATTTCCTTCAAACTTTTTCAATCCCAGGAAAACACTCAAAGAAACCAAGAGCAACCTGAAGTTGATGATATATCAAGGGCAACCGGCATTCGGACTACAAGAAGTACATCTACAAATACGGCACGGGCATTCGTTACTACAAAACAGCTAAAGGATAATGCTCTTAAGAAACGACAGGGCTCCAAAAAGACAGGTGAAATCTTTGTAACTCTAATAGCTGCTATGAATGTTTCTATTTCAACTGTCAAAATATTTAAAGTTGTGTTAATTATTTCCTGTCATTATGTTAATTTTATGATGGGTCGTGAAACTTTAGTTTACTGCCTGCTGTTGTTTTCTCTTTTTCATAATGTGAGCTGGTGCTTCATTGAAACTTGACATGAGATTCTGAATTCAATTTGGACCTATGATTCTGAATTCGTGTCATATGAAACAGATTATTGGAAGTGCTGCTCTTTTTTTCTTTCTTGCAATTTATTATTTTGTCCCTGTATACAAGTTAACAGAAGTGCTGCTCCAATTAAATTTCTTGCATTTTATTATTTTGTCCTTGTATACAAGAACACTCTATGTATATCTATCAGCAGAACAAAATAATGAGTTCTTTTGGATTTGTCTTGCGTCTTAGATTTTTATATATTCAGTATATCATCTGTTACATCTCAAATAATGTTTTGAGCTGTCCAGAATAAATATGATTTTTCAGTGTTTTGCAAAATGATAACAAAACGCATCGGTACTAGTGATAAAAAAATGTTATTCTTTCTTTTCAGCTCACCAAAGCAGTTCAAATGGAGGAAACAAGTGATGGGACCATCTTGAAGTCACCAGTTGCTGATCAAGTGATGGGATGACCTGGCTTTTAGTTTCTTTGCTTATGATAAACTTATTCAGTTCTTGTCAAATTAGCCAACTATGTGTGTTAAAACAATCTGGTGTTGCAAACTTATTACTATTTCACTATTATGTGTGTGTCATGGATTTGTACACTGAATGGTTGAATTAATCTTGTCATCATGAATGATATATGCATTATTATTATCGATCCTATGTTGTATTGTTTTAAAAATTGGTGACGCAAAATCGTTCGTGGCAAATGACACGTGGCAAATGAGAATTCATCCTAACGCAACCCAGCTTTTTCGGTGTCACAAGGGCTGTGGCAATACGAAGTTCCACATGTAGCAACCCATTATTATGGTGGTAATAGAGGGATGAACTTTTTTCTACCAAAACATTTTCGTAGCAATAAAGGTGATCACATATAAAAATCAATCAAGTTTGGTGGCAATACAATGCTCCACCTACAGCCTCCAAACGATTTTGGTGGCAATACAATGCTCCACTTATAGCCTCCAAATGATTTTGGTGGCAATACAATGCTCCACCTATAGCCTCCAAATGATTTTGGTGGCCATAGAATGGCACACCTATAGCAACCATTCTCTAATTCGTGGCAATAGAGTTGTCGACATCTAGCAACCAAACGAATATAGTGGTAATAGAGGACACCACCTATGGCAACAAAATCAACTTCGTGGTAACAGAGAGAACCACATATAGCAACCAAAACACTTTAGTGGTAATAGAGGTGCTTGCCCTATAACAACCACAACCAGAGTGTAGCAATAAAATTATTTGCAACGCAAGATTTTAAACATTGCAACACATTTGGTATGATGCAATTGAACCTCCGGCAACACCATATGCGTTGCAATAGGATCATTTACAACCAACACCAGGGCGCCCATAGATGCTATTTGCAACGTCTCATTGTGTTGTAATAGAAAAACAATTGCAACCAACAAAAGACAATCGTGGTTGAAGGTTAATACCACATGACCTATTGCATCATTTTTTACGAAATTGTTTGGGTGCAATTGCGGCTATTGCACCCAAAAGGGCATATTGCAACGTATTTCCTGTGTTGCATTAGGGGGAAAATCTAGTAGTGTATTGAGTTGTGTACCAAATGCATACCTTCGTATGGGAGTTGGTAAACCGATGTAACTTGAGAGTCGTAGTGTTGGACGGTATCTCCACCCTTTGTGCAAAGTGTTGGTCACGGTGGATGCACGGATTTGTGAGTAGATGGAGGGTGTGTTATTACCCTTGGACCCGACGCTACTGTGGTTGCATGTGGAATGCACACTCGGAGGGAGGACCCGGCTCATATCTATGATAATCTTGTGAAAGGTGGCCATACGTGTTCTTAAATGATGCGTATGTCGTGCATTTGGGTTTCCCTGCAGGGTGTAAATCGATATATATTGCCGTCCCTCGCGGTGATGAGTACCACTTGTCTCAAACAGATCGCCTCGTAGTAATCATATGGAATATGATGATGAACTTGCTGTTTTTGGAAGTATAATTTCCATGTATCGCAACCATGCTTGTTAGCTTGCTCACTAAATTTACGATTATGTTTCTACCCTCTTAATTTGGCTAAAATATGAGATAGACAAAATATATAAGTGCTGTTTTTTTGCAAATTCCAGCAAGCCAAGTCAAACCCCCTGCATGTTAGGGTCGGTTCTTAGAACCACTTTTGACGTGTAAGCCTTGCCGAGTATATTAGATACTCAGGGTTTGCGTTTAAATTCATTTTTCAGGATTCCCGCAGCCCGATTACTGTGATTGCTGCGGGAAGTATGTGTGTCAAGGTGAGGAACCCTAGGAGTGGACCGTGGAGTGGGTTGCCGCTTCACCAACTCAAGAGTGAGGCCACGCCGTATGGGCTGGTGTGGTCCTCCTAGCTAAGCTATATATATATGTATCGTCGAGATGTTTACGCTTCCGCAAGAATGTCCATTAAGTATTGTAAAACAACATTTCACTTATGTATTGTAATCTGAAATTTGAACTATGGGTTGTAATAATGAAGAGATTAAATATGAAAGTTGCTATTCAAGCATCCTCCTATGTAATATAAATAGTGAATGTATCCTTAATGTATGCGCAATGTACGTTCGCTTCGTCGAATGTCTCCCGATACGATCCTGTTAGACAATCCCTCTCGCTTTGCGAGGTAGGGGTGTCATAGGTTCTAGGAACGGACACTAGTATGCAGGGGGCTTGACCTGTCTTGCTGAAATTTGCAAAAACAGCAACTATATAATTTAAACCTTTCATGTTTTAGCCAATTTAAAAGGGTGGAAACAGGAACATAAATTTAGTGAGCACTTCTAACAAACATGGTCGCAATACATATTTTATTTCTACAAAAACAGCAAGCTTCATTTTTCATCTTCTCTTTGTTACTACGAAGCAAACTGCTCGAGACAAGTGGTACTCATCACCGCGAGGGACGGCCATATATATCGATTTACACCCTGCAGGGGAAACCCAAATGCACGACATACGCATCATTTAAG
Source organism: Chloris gayana (assembly GCA_031894775.1). Lineage (NCBI taxonomy): Eukaryota > Viridiplantae > Streptophyta > Magnoliopsida > Poales > Poaceae > Chloris > Chloris gayana. Next base: position 834,088 of record JAUNZO010000794.1, read on the forward strand.
AACACGTATGGCCACCTCACAAGATTATCATAGATATGAGCCGGGTCTGCCCTCCGAGTGTGCATTCCACATGCAACCACAGTAGCGTCGGGTCCAAGGGTAATAACACACCCTCCGTCTACTCACAAACCCGTGCATCCACCGTGACCAACACTTTGCACAAAGGGTGGAGTGACCGTCCAACACTATGACTCTCAAGTTACATCAGTTTACCAACTCCCATACGAAGGTATGCATTTGGTACACAAAATACTTGCTCGCGGAGTCACAACGAACGGTCCTTGACCGACACGTACGGGGCGATGGCGCACAAGGGCCAACCTTGTCACCGCATCCTACACATGCACTTCCACATACGGTCTCCAATTTATTCATGTGAGAGTAACCAAAATTCATCCCTAGACCGGGTGATCTCCAAATCACTACATGTTGCTACCGACGAATTTATTAAGCATAGCATCTAACTATCAGGATTTTACCTATCCAAAGACCACGGAAATAGGGATCTAATGCATCTAGGTTCCGATCAACTCCTGAACGTAAATGCACAGTACATAACATAGACTTAAGTGAAATAAAGACGGAAATTTAAGAGCATAGGATTATGCTCCGGGGCTTGCCTTGATTGGTTTCGCAGTTAGAACACTCGAAGTCACTCAATTCCAGCTGGTGCCCTCCTTGATCTTCAGTTCCGGTCGGGGTTCCTATATGAATGCGATGCGATACGTGAGCATGAGCGAATTCATAATTACTTAGCTCATGGAACTTTCTCAATAACGAAATTCAATGAAATGTTCGCATAAAATAAACATGCTCATGGGAGGGGATGATTTGTCATGATGATGAAATATGTGGGTTATGTCATGGGGACAACCTTCTAATTAGAAGAAATATACATTATGTAGTATAAATGCACATGTTCAATTGGTGATCAAGAAGGTAGGGCAAAATTGATTATTGACATGAGTGCAGTGAAATAACCATATGACTAGGTGCTGCCATGCTATAATATATAGCATTTTTGCACATGCATTTTACATTTATACGACACCATCTTGGAATAAATTCATTTACATGCACTTCTTGGTGTACACCAGCACTAAACCTTTTCACTATTAATCATTATGCAAGAGGTTGACACAACATTTTCTTAAGAGGAGTTTCATCATTTTTATACATTGAGCACCATAAGCAAATAACATTTTATGTGGATTTTTCCACGATTAAACTTACAAGGCATAGGATTGTACTTACCCAAAAATGCAAAAAATTATTATGACATGCTCAAATGTACCAGCAATATGTGAAGTATGATTAATCATTCCAGATGAAAGAGGATGTTCAAATTTGAATTTAGTTTGTTTCACAAATTTGCTTTGGTTAAGTCCTGTTTCAGCCTTAACGCGAGGCCTTCTTAAGGAGCTCAAAATTCGAATTGTTGCTATAGAACTTGGGTTAACCAAGCAGGTTCATGTGAAGTAAGTTCTCCAAGGATTCCAACGTATGTTCATTTGCATCATTTGGATTTGTATATCAAAAGTTATTGAATTTTTAAAATGCAAAGTTGTCACGGGCCCTTAACGTATTAGCACTTTAAAGTACTGGGATCTTTTACTTTTCCCACAGAAAGTACTTGGATTATGCTACCATGGTAAATTACACATTCTCTAATTTACAACAAGTGCTTGGTCAAGTTCTTTGGATCTATGATATTAAAGTTACGCAATTTTCAAAATGCAATCCTGTTAATCTGTGTGGCCGTGATAGCAACTTAAGGTTGCTCAAACTTTCATTTTCATCATATAAACATATACAATCATTTGATTCATCTTAAAGTACAATTATCAAACTTTCCAGAACATCTTGAATCGTTTAAATCCGAGATCTAGAACGAGAGTTGTGGAATTTTTAAAATGCTTGAAGTTCACGGATTTTTTTACATGCCAGCGTGATTCAAATTTTCACTAAGTGTGGCGGGCGGGGGGGGTCATTGGAGGCGGTGGCGGTGCTCGCCGGCGACGTACTAGCGAGTGGCGTAGGGGCCAGGCTTGGCCAACTGTGCACGGTTTCATCTCGTGAGTTGAATGGAGGGGCGAGGGTGGCGAGACGATGGCCGGAGACTAGCTCGCGGCGGCGGAGGCGGACAGGGGGAAGTTCGGCGCGGTGGCTCGTGCTCACCACCGCACGGAAAGAGGAGCGGCCAAGGCGGAGAGCATCACCTACGTGCCCGGATGAGCGGCGTGGGGTGCGTGTTGGTGGAGAGGTTCTAGAGGCGGCCGGCGTCGACGGGGTGGCGGCGTGGCGATGACCGGCGGCGGGCAAGAAGAGGAATTACGCCACCACTTGTGCTTGGCTGGACTCGGGAAGAGGAGGGAGGTCAGCAAGGACCACTTGCTTCTCCTGGAGGGCTTGCTAGCTCGAGAGCTCACCCGAGTGTGGCCAATCGAGCTCAACGGCGTCGATGGCGGAACCGAGAGTTTGGTTTCAATTTTTGTGAAATGGAAGGCTTAGGGTGTGTTTGGTTGGAGGGACAAAGAGGGATGGGACGTTGCCATCCAGGGATATCCCTCTTTTGCTGGTGTTTGGTCCAGCGTTAAGGAGGGACAATGTCATCCCTCACAAGAATATTCCCTCAATATGCTTGGATGAAGTCATCCCTCAAATTTGATGGGACGAAGCCATCCACCTTTGTCGATGATGCTTATTAGTAGAAGATTAGTGAGGTTTAACGTGTTGAATGAATAGTTAGTACATAATACTAAAGAATTAGCATTTATAAGTGTAAAAATGTTAGTTGGTGAGTAGTTTATTAACTAATCTAAGTATGATTAGTGTTAATTAGAAATTGTTATAGTTGATTAGAGATGATAATGATTAGATAATATTAATTTGTGATATTATATATTATTTTATATATTATTACTAATAAATTAATAATATAACTAGATAATGATTATCGTCCCTCTCGTCCTCGTCCCCGCAACCAAACAAAAAATAGGGACGACTCTATCCATCGAAGCAAACACGATGAATGATGAGCTCATCCAGGATATCATGGATGACTCTATCCCGTCCTCGTTGACGATCAACCAAACGCACCCTTAGAGGAGGAGGCAGTGCGGAAGAGGAGAGCTGGAGCTGCACAAGAACTTCGCGAAGCGCGTGCGCACGAAATGGGAGGGGCTGCGAGTTTAGAAGGGCGGCGCACGGGAAGACCTGAGGGCGGCGGCCATGGCGAAAAATGGTCCTCACCATCGACGGTCGTGGGTGCTGGCTTCCAAGCGAAGGGAGACGGCGATGGACGACGCGTAGGGCTGCACAGGCGCGCGAGGACGGGGCGGTGCCTACCGGCATGGGCGCCGGCGGCGAGCGCCTGCGGCTGGTGGCCCCGGCCATCGTGCCGTTGCTGTTCAAAGAAGTTCCCACTTATTTACCACTCCAAAAATTCAGGAAAAATGTCCTAAAATCATGGTTTGATATGTTCTACCAGCATATGTAAAAATATGTGGGTACTATCATGGAAAATGTTGGAGATCTCAATAGCTAGGGTTTCGGTCATTAAAAATCCTAATAAAACCCTAAGGTGTTATTTCATGTGAAATTTTTCCTAGATTAACATTTTGCACATGCAAAGCACTCATTAGTACAATGTGATTACTTATTTGTGACACGGGTGTCACAATTTGCAGTCTGGTGAAACTCCAAAAAACAAAGTTGAGCGGCAAAGGTTAGAAGTTAGAGCAAGGAGTTACTTGATTATTAAAGGAGAACTCTATCGACGTGGAGTCAACATCTTGATGAAGTGTGTATCTATTTCGATGGCATTCAACTCGCTAGAAGAAATTCATAAGGGGATCCGTGGCAATCACGCTTCGTCGAAGACTCCGGTTGGGAAAGTGTTTCGGCAAGGTTTTTATTGGCCTACAGCTACGGATGATGTACATAAGGTAGTTAGGAATTGCCAAGGATACCAATTTTTCGCTCGACAGACCTCATACTCCGGCTCATGAGTTGCATATGATTCCAATGACTTGGTCTTTTGCAACTTGGGGGCTGGATACTTGTCGGACCATTCAAAAAAGCGCCAGGAGGGTTTACTCATATTTTTGTGGCGGTCGACAAATTTTCCAAGTGGATTGAAGCTGAAGCTATCACTAGCACGACCGCTGGTCAAGCAATCAAGTTTTTACAGAATATCTTTATCTGTTTTGTCTCGTTAGCTGTCACCGGTCTCGGAAGGATGTTTTGTGGTTAAATCAGTTTATTGACCGGGGGCTTACGGACTTATGACCCCGGAGGAGGAGGAAATTCCAAATTCATGGAACTTCGTCGTTTTTATACTTTCTCGATAATATAATAAAGCATTATTGATTTCTGGTATGAATATGTTTGTTTTTTTTGTGTGCCTCGATATCTTAATTTTAAATTAACTTATCGAGTCGGGGAGATGTCTGTATTAAGAGCAGATCTGCGAAGCTATGAAACTCCTAAATACTAGTACCAGTCATTTAGTCAAGTCGGGGGCTGCTGTATTAAGAGCAGTCTATGAGATTATTTATTTTCATTTTAGCCTTAACTGGTATATTTAGGAAGGATAATTTTAAGCATCTCTTGTGAAATATCTGGTCCGTAGGCTGCTATTTTAAAAGAGCAGTCTATAATATTATGTAATTTTAAACCTTAAGACAGGTTATTTTTTCTATATAGCATGATTTTGTTAAAGTAAGCTACCGCTATACGTTATGATCTCGTGCTGATTAGAGCCGGTATTTTGTCCTAGTTGGTTTAAGCTGAAATAACCATCACTCCTTGGACATAGAATTTGACTGGTAGGAATGAGATGGTATACTCGGTCGACCAGTATGGAAAAGAGAAAGGAAACTTCATCATAATTAACAAGATAGCAATTAAAGTACAAAAGTACTAAGACAAAACTAATTGTTTAGCACACAAAAAGATTGGTCCTATGACAAATATCTACTGGGCAGGACCGTTGGAATCTCTAGTATCTCCGGTCTTGGGGGCTTCCGCCAATCTATCATCAATTGTTCCTTCGTAGCTGGAGGGAGAAGAAAGCAGATCGGTGTCCGGATCCTCTCATTCATGTTCTCGCTGTTTGTCCGAAGGATGCGCCGGCGACTCGAGTAGCTTGGTTTAGGGTGGGAAGTGTCACGGCATCGTTTAGCGGAACACCGGTCGGATCCACAGGGACATCTTCGACTAGTTCCGTGACGGTGCCAATAAGTGAATTCGTTAAATCATTGAACCGGTCTTCGGTAGTCTCCGGATGGGCACCCGCTCCGATGAAGTTGAAATCGCAGTCTTTGACCGGAGTCCAAGACTGGATTACGGTAGCGACATGCCCTCCTCCTGCTGCGGCGATCATCTTGGAGTGCTCTCCGATCCTTCGGGGAACATCCCAAATTGCAGTTTCAAGGTCCAGTTCATCCCGATGAATGGGCCGACCCCGTTCGGATACTCGAGCGTCCTCATGCCGCCTGCCGCAAGATCCGAATAAGAAGAAGAAGAAGAACAAGAAAAGTCATAAGTGTAGACCGGTATTAAAAAGTGTTTTCTAAACAAGTTAGGGAGAAGGAACTTACGCTTGTGCCCGATGTCCAAAGCTCGAACCTGCCTTTGATATTAACGTTAGAAGCCTTCAGCTTAGCTTCGCTCTTCGATAAGCGCTGGATTTTGTGTTCCTTTGCCTTGAGCGCAATCTGGGCGGACTCATGCGCAGTCCTCGGAGCGCTTTCCGTCTCCATCTGCGCAGCTTTGGTGGCTTCCAATGCTTGAACTAGCTCGGTCTTCGGGCAAGCATTGTCATTTTCAAGCATTTTATTACAAAGGACGGTCCGGGCCGGAATATTGTCCTTGGCAGTGAGTTCGCCCTCCAATTCACTAATACGAGCAGCTTGCTGCTCTTCAACCCGTGAGCCCTCCTGAAGAGCTTGTCCTTTAGCAGCCGCCTTTTAAGAGAGAACTTCCTCAGCTTTTTTGTGAGCAGCGATATGATTTTCAAGTGCTGAAATAGATAGACCGGTTAGAAGGATCACAAATCAAGTAAGGAAATTAAAGCTAAAGTTTAAGGCTTACTCTGGACTTCTTTGCGGAGTTTGACGATCTCCTACCGGCGGTCTTCCATCATGCGATGGGTATTCATTAGATTTGCTTCTCTTCATAGCAAATCCACTTCCTTGGATTTCAGGTCGGCGGTTTGAGATCCAAGCTCAACTAGCTGCTCTTGATTCTGGTGCAGCTCTTCTTCAAGACGAGCAATAATTGTGCTCTTAGCTTCGAGTTTTTCAAAAGAACCTGGAAGGAAGGCGGATTTAAAAGACAGATTGGAATATGACGAAGCCGAGAAAAGACTGGGTAAGGGTTGGAGATATACCCGGCTAGACTCGGAGAAGTTCTTCAAGGCCTCCTCTTCTTGAAGGGAATCCCACTGGGCGGTTGCCGTGAACTTCCCGGCTCCTCTCGAGCTATCGATTTCCACGTCGCCCACCACCATCTTGGCGAGCCTTGGTGCACCAGGATCTTTTCGAGTAGTCCTAGCCCGGCGGGGATTTCTTCAATCCGGACCAGCCCCAATGGGAGTTCGGGCGCGGCCCGGAACAAGGTGGCTTGCGGCGGGAACTCACTTACGATTGTGTCACCGACATCGGCATCGGTGACAACCCGCTCATCGACAGCTTTGGAGGTCTGTTCTTCGATCGAGGCAGCAGGGAGTTCCTTTGCGCTTGCTGCACTCTTGGTCTCGGAGATTCCTATGGTACTGGGTGACGTAGGAGTAGGAGTTCGTGTTGTGCCACTAGTTGTGGCAGGGATAGTGGGCTTATTTCTTAACAAGCTAGCAATACTGGCTTCAAGATTGGAAGAAATTCTACAAGAAAAATAAATGAGTTGAAAGATTGGAATGATGGAATAATAATTTTAAACTAACCGAGTGTTACATCGGACCGGGTTGCGAAAACTTACGAAGTGGCTTTCTTGAAGCCGAAGGTAGTCTTGCTCTATTTTGTTCGAGAACCTTGGGTACCTCCACTCCAGCTTTCTGCGCTCCTTTTCACCGCTGGCTGGACTTGCGGCGTAGGAATGGATCCTCCCGTAGCACCGCCTCGAGGAACCGGTCCGGACGCCATACCGAGACCTCTTGGGGATGTTGGCAAGAGAATCCGTTAATTGAGGAACTCCTTGAGATCCCCCAGCCGTGGCTGCCTCGAACGCGGCCGAGCAGCTTAGTGGTCTCTTTCAACGGCTTCTTGCTCCTTGCGCCGCTCCTCAAGCTTCTGCGCTTCCGTACGGGTATCTCCCGACACGGAAGCACGGATTGCCGCCGGTTTGCCTATGCTTGAGTGCCGCTGTGCGTCTTCTTGTGCTAGGGGCTTGAACAACTTTCCAAGACTTTGAGATTTTCGGAGTTAGGCTGGTCTGCAGGCAAAATGGATCGGTCCGAAGTCCCTTGAATAAGAGTGGGGGAGGCAAACCGGTCCGAACAGCGAGTGGGAGCGGCGTTTGTTTTATAATCTTCTCCCCAAGTATCATTGGCAGGAAGCGGGGGATGACTTCTATAGTTATCCATTTTCTGCATTCAGTAAAAACGTATGAGTAATGATACAGTGATGATTAAAATACCGGTATTCAAGGAGAAGAGGAATACTTACGGAATCCCGAGGATTTGATATGCTGAAAGCCAAACCCACCCTTTGGCACCCTGCTTCATCAAACCCGGTCCGGAGCATCTTCTTCGGGTGTTTGCCCAATCGCTCCAAATCGGGAAGGGATGTCCCGTCGGTTGGATTGGCGCTATTTTCGTTGAAGGATCATTCTGGGAAGGCTTGTCTCTTGAGTGGTTGAACTCCTCGGACGATGAAACTCTAGAGCACCGTCTCGACTGTGACACCCTTGACTTCCTTTAGATATTTGATGCTGGCTAGCAACGCGAGCACTTCTTCATCTTGTTTGAGGTCTTCTCTCGATGTCTTTGGAGTTCCAAGTGGGGAGTTCTCTAGCTACCTTAGCTCTATAAGGAGGAAGAACGGGTTGAGGATTGTCACGGATAAACCACTCATTCTTCCAATCGGCTAACCTCTTGTTCGGGGACAAGGAGAAATACTCTTCGGCAATTCGGCATTGTATCCCTACTCCTACTACAGAGCGGTTGGACGAAGTGGGGAGCGGGCGGATTTGGAAAAGTACCGGAAAAGTTTGAAGTGAGGGCGGATTCCGAGAAAATCCTCACGGAGGTAAATGAAAAAAGCTATTTGGAGGATGGAATTAGGATTCGATTCACTAATTCCCATCCGTAAAAGAAGAGCAAACCTCTTGAAAAAGAACAAGCAAGGGAGATCGAGGCCACGAAGGAAAAAAAGGCTTCAATACTAACCGTTGAGAGTCGTCTATTCCTCATGGAATTTGACCAGGAGTAGGGGCACTCCAGTTGAGAATGGGTTGCGGTGGAAGGAACCCATCAAGAACCATCTCATCGAGAGATGCTTCGATGATCTTGCTTGTCGCCCAATTCTTGGACGCCGAAGGGAAGTTGATCGCGAGGAACGCCCGACGAGGAGGAAGGATTGGCGGTCAATTTCTTCTTGCCCATCTTGAAGATCGAAAAAGGGAAGTTAGATATTGGTTAATTTGGGAAGTAACGAATGCGACCACGATGTTCGTAGAACAAGGAGACGTGTGGGCGCGTATGGAGTTTCGAGAATGGGTTAGACCTAGGTCAACCCTTTGTCTCTTTTATAGGTACCCGAGCTGGGCTCAGGGCTGGAAAGTTATTGGGCCGTTTTTTACAAGCACAATAAACTTCGCATTAATGATTTATGTTCGTTAAAGGCTTGATTGTGCAGTTATGACCTAACGGTCATAAGGATTAAGTCGATGTGATTAGTATAATCACGGGGGCTTGTTTGCGAATAAAAAGCGGTCCGAAATATGTAATTTTTAGATACTCGAATTAATATAGTGCCAAATTTAATCATTTGGCGGAATGGAAGAGTTAGATTGATGACAATTTGGATCTAGCCTAACTCAATATTGACAATGGATGCCTTAGGCTATGGGTGTTAATCATCCGGCTGATTATAGGCCTTAGAGACTCGAGTCGATGTGAGAAAATGGGAAAAAACTGGTCCGATCAACAAGGATTTTGGTTCTTAGTTAAATTTTACTAAGCGAATTATGAATTCGGACTAATTTAGGCAGTCTTTTATGCTAATTTGGTGTGAACCTCCAGGAGATATGAAGCTATGACTGGTATGACCGGTCCGAAGACTGCGAGCGGGACCGTCGGGAGCTAGTTTGACTCATTCAGGGACAAGCTAGAGACAAGACTCGCAACCAGGTCAAAGGTCAACCTTGCAGCCGGAGCTACTCCAAATAGAGCATACCCTAACGTTAGACCACGCCGAGGGCGGAAGGAGAAACAACCATGACCAACAGAATCCTAGCATGTTACTAGCTATACAAGAAGAAAATGAATATGAAGATAGCGACAAAGCGACATTGGCACAGGAAGTGGAAAGACTGCGAAGAAACAATCAAGCACTAGAAGAAGTGAGAGGGAAGTGGTTGCAGGAAGTGGTGCTAAGGGAAAAGCTACTGCAAGAAAACGAAGCACTACTCGAAGAGAGACACAAGCACGAAAACTCTTGAGGGAAGTGAGACGACTATGGGCAAGGGAGAAGCAAAACATGCTAAGGAAGCAAACAACGACCACAATCGAAAGCGACCTAGAGCCGAACTCGATGCCGCCAAAAATGAAGCAGAAAACCTGAACTTCGCTCGCGAAGTACTACCTATTCAAAGACCCAAAGCAGTAACCATTGACAAAGTGTGACATCCCTTTGCGGGACAACCGGGAATCCGTACGAGAGGGACACTCGACGAAGCGAGTTACAACGAGTACATTCATTCATACAAGCCAGAATATATACATCATGGTATAATACAACCAGGTTTTCGAAATACAAACAATTCGGCAGCGGAAATTTATTACAACAAAAGAGGTTAAACTAGACGAATCTTGCAGCGGAAGTTAAATTACAGCAAGAGACCTTCTAGAACAACTAACGTGATGTACTAAGCCCGACGTACACCACGGATCTTCGTGCTTCACTTCGATGGGGTGTGTTCCATTGGAGTGAAACTCTCTCGGGGAGCTACTCCTCACCAAGGAAACTAAAGCACGAGTCAAGAGGGTATGACTCGTGACTTGAAAAACATGACGAACAAAGCCCCGGGTATCTAATACTCAGCAAGACCGACCCATCAAAAGGCACGCTAAGGCCGACGCCTAGTATGCTCGGGCTTTCTGGCTGTGGGTTGACTCATCTTGCAAAAACAGCACTAAGAATGGATCCTTACTTTCAAGTTTTTAGCTCAAGTTAAGTTTGTTAGGAACCAATGCTTGCAGCCTACATCTACTGCAATCAAGTTTGCAAGCAAAAGATGATCTTTAACCGGCAAGTATGTCTTTCTACTCTTCACCTTCCTCTTGATTAACTACGATGTGACTAAGAGAACAAGCACTACTCATTACTGCGAGGGACAATGATTCGAATCGATTTCACCAGCTGAGAAAACCCGACTACACGACATATACGCACCGCATTGGTCGTATACGATAACTTTTCCAACTAACTCCTGACGGAGATCGGTCTGTTTCCAACTCCCCGGAAATATGGAGACCCCACGTGATACCCGTCCTCGACGTTATCCGTGAGCGACCACCAATCCCCTCCCGGGGAGACCTCATCTCAAAATAAACAAACACCACCAGCAAAGAAAGTTGGCTACGTCGAACCACCGGGGAGTTAGGGTACATCGGCTTACTCGGGCCCATAAACACCAGACATGTAGCTCGAGTACGTTCAATACTTGTTCGAGCATAGCCAACAACGGTACGGTCCTTGATCTACACGAGACGGGACTACCACCTTGCAAGACCTCGTCTTTGCCCTTTCCCCTACGGGGCCCGTCCGGTCTCAACTTCATCAACATCCTCTTTAGCTTAACGACGACAACAACAAACACTTAAAGCCTCCATGTGTGACATCCCATTCGGGACACCCGGGAGTCGGTACAGGGGGACACTCGACGAAGCGTGTTACAACAGTTCATCATTTCATACAAGCCGAATATATACATCATGGTATAATACAACCAGGTTTTCGAAATACAAACATCGTACAGCGGAAGCATAAACATTACTGAAGTTTATAACACTACGAGTCCTACAACGGAAACATATTCTTTGTACAACAAAAGACCACTAGAACGTCTAACGTGATGTACTGAGCCCGTCGTACACCACGGTCCTCCTCCTTTACGGCGTCGGGATTCGTTCCCACCGGAGGGAACCACCCTCGGGGCAGTGCTCCTGTTCCGGGAAGCTACCGTATAATTCGTGGAAGTACGACTCGGGTCCTGAAAACATAACGACCAAGGCTGACCCGTCAACATGCACGCTAAGGCCGACGCCTAGTATGCAAAGGCTTTATGGCTGTGGAGTTGACTCACTTGCGAAATCAGCACTAATTGTTGATCCTTACTTTCAAGTTTTAGCTTCACATTGAGTTTGTTAACTCACCACTCGTTTGCAGCCTATAACTACTGCAATCAAGTTTGCAAGAAAAGGTTATTCCTGGCCAACATTTCTTTCATCTCTCTTCTTCATCTTTCATTTGATTAACTACGAGGCGACGAGCTAAACAAGCGGTACTCATTACTGCGAGGGACAGCGAATCGATGTTATACCAGCTGGCAAAACCCGACTACACGACGTATACACACCCCACTGGTCGTATACGACAACTTTTCCCGCTAACACCTGGCAGTAGACTAGCCATTTCCAAACTTCCCGGGAATATGGCGAATCCACGACTTCCTCCGTGGCCGACCCATTTCCCTCACGTGAGACTCCACTCACTAACACCCAGACAAAAGAGAGTTGGCTACGCTACATCCCCGGGGTGGTAGGGTACATCAGCTTGTCTGGGCCCATTACACCGAGCATGTAGCACGGTACGTTCAAACATGTTCAACTAAGCCGACAACGGTACGGTCCTTGACCGACACGAGACGGGGCTACCACCTTGCAAAACCTCGACCCTGTCTTGCCCTTTCTCCGACATGGCCCACCTGGTCTCAAATTCATTAACACTCTCTTTAAAAATAACTTCAACACATCAAACACTTAAAGCCTCCATGCTTTAAGATCACCTAAAACATCTACCATTGCGACTATGAATTAAGCCTAGCTTCTATTGAGCTACCTGTACCAAGTATAGCATGAATAAAAGGAAACCTACCTCATGCATCTAGGGTGTCCATCATTTCCTATCACCTAATGCACAAACATAACTTAACTATTGTGATAAAATAAAATATTTTAAAACATAGGTAGGATGCACGGGGCTTGCTTCGATTCACGTCGGTGTTAGCTTCCTCGGTGGTTGGGTCGACGTCAATGTTCCCGTCTCCTACCTCGGCCTCGGACGGAACTTCGATCACGTCAGGACCTAGGTCGACCAAAAATACGTCGCGAATCACAATCATGTGTGCATGAATGTATATGACATGATATGCAATGTTCTTATCGACATGTTCATCAATTAACAGTTTACAATTAATTATTGATATGCAATAATACATGAAATAATAAATTATAATCACATGAAATGATGATGTTTATGTTTAATTTTGGGAAACATTTTTCATAAACACATTCGTCTGCAAGTATCTCCTTCATTTAATCAAATTCTTTTCTTAAAATTAAATACTCCCTCCATCCCATTGAAAGTGTCGCTATGATATCCATGCCAGTCAAACTTTTTAAATTTTGGCTAGATTTGCAGAAAATATTAGTAATATTTGTATCTCTAAATAAGTTAATTATGAAAGTAGATTGAATTATCTATCTAATGATACTAATTATATTCAATAAATATTTCTAATTTTTCATATATTTTTGGTCAAAGTTAAAATGGTTTGACTTCTTGAGAAGCGAGAATGACACTTTGAATGGGACAGAGGTAGTAATAATTAGCATAAAATAATAACTTCTATTAATAAAAAAATGCAATTAATTAATACTTATGAAATTAAAATGCCCAAAATAGATATTTTATTTCATAAACAGATAGAGAATATTTTTCTGAATCTAACAAAATTGGTTTCACATTTTTTTGATTATTATTTAATTTTCTACGAATTTTTAAAATATCGAAAAGGGTTTTGTGCCACACGCGGGGCCACGGGGTTGGGCCGCACGCGATCTCGCGAAGCCACACGCGATCCTGTGCATGTGGTCCACGGTGTGGCACCGCCGCAGAGGCGAGCACACGGCGGCGCGGCCACCGGAGACGGCCGGACTTGGCCCAAAGCTCGCCGCGAGCTTACCTAATCGCCCTACGTGACATGGCGAACATGATGGTGATGATGAGCTCGTATGAGCTGCGCCGGAGGCATGCCGGCGACGAGGTGCGGCCATGGCAGGGGCTCCGGCATGGTGCGGAGCTCACCGTGGTGCCTAAAATTTAGGGAAAATCATGCGGAAATCTTCTACGGAACATGCGCAACACCGTTAGAGGGTTGGGTGAGCTTGACAACGGCCGGAGGTGGGTGCTTACCGTGGATGGTCCGGACGGTGGCGGTGAAGCTCCGGAAGACGGCCAAATCCCGTCGAACCTAGGGAGAAAGCTCGGGGATGAGTGGCCGGAGCCGAAGAGCAACAAGTTACGCATCATTTGAGAGAAGAACAGAAACCAACGGCTCTCCACGGCTCGCGAATTTGGAGACGCGGGGGAGGATCGACGGTGAGGTCGTGCGGAGGAAAATCTCGTCGATCGCGGAGCTCGGGGCGTCTCAACGCGATTGGGTGGCGTGGTGACCTTCGGAGGGTAATTGCGCGGTGTTTTGGTGTTGAGAGTTGGATGGGTAGCGGCCCGAGCGGCTTGCCGGCGTTGGACCGAGAGGTGGCGGTAATGGCGGGGGTGTGGAGAGAAATGAGGGAGAGAGGAAAGGGATAGGGACGGCTCGAGCTTTATCCAGGCCGGGAGAGGGTGAAGCGGGCAGCTGCGTGGGTGAGCAAGCTGCTGCGTGGGGGCGACGTGGACGCGCGGCCGGAGCGGCGCGAGAGAGAAGAGAGAGAAGAGGCTGGCGCCGGGCCCCGGCTTGGCAATTTTGCAAAAGGCCCTCCAGTTTTTAATTAATTAAAAAACACATTTCCGTTGCTCATAAAATTTTATACAAATCCAGGGGTGTTAATAAAATCATTTCCAACACTTTTCTTTTTAGGTCAAGGTTCAAATTCCAAATATTTTTCGGATTAAAAATTCATGTTTAAAATAACAAGGAAAGCCTTAATTAATTCTTGTAGGCATTTTCATAAAAGAAAATAATTTCGAGAGAAATTCCACAAATCTTTTATTCTTATGTTTGACCAACAGAAAATATCAAACATAATAATTTATTTTTATTGGAATTCTTTTTAAGAACTTAATTTAACTTAGGTCGGTTTTATATTTTATGTGCATTCTTGACATAAAATTAAATTATTTTACAAATGCAACATGATGACAAGATGAGTAATGACATGAGATGCACTTTTATTTATTAGGGTTGTTACAGCCCTCCCCTTACAGGATCGAAACGACTAGACGACGATACTAAGGAACTCGCAGGTAATTGGATCGAAGAAACTCTTCTTGTTCCCAAGTAGCTTCGGTTTACGAGTGATTGCTCCACCGAATCTTGTAAAACTTGATGGTTCGATGTCGAGTCACTCGATCCTTGGTGTCGAGAACTTTGATCGGATGTTCATCATACGTCAAGTCTGGTTGTAACTCGCTCCACATCCGCGGTCGGTATATCTACCGGTGGTTTCGGACACTTCTTCAATTGGGATACGTGGAACACATTATGAATTCCCGATAGGTGTGCTTGGCAACTCCAAGCGATATGCCACGGCTCCATATCTTTCTTGGATTGGAAAAGGTCCGATGTATCGTGGAGCTAACTTGCCTTTGATTCCAAACCGCTAGACACCTTTGGTAGGAGATACTCGAAGATAAACTTGATCTCCAACCTTGAACCCTAACTCTCAACGTCTTTTATCGGCATAGCTGATCTCGTTGAGATTTAGCTCTTTTGAGGTTCTGTTGAATGAGGCGTACTTGCTCCTCTCGCATCTTTTACTAGATCAGATCCGAAAATTACTCTTTCTCCACTTTCGGACCAATTCAAAGGTGTGCGACAACTACGTCCATATAGAGCTTGGAACGGTGACATTCCGGCACTCTCTTGGTAGCTGTTATTGTAGGAGAACTCTGCGCAGTAGTAAACATTTCTTCAAATCTTTGCCATATGTTAGGACACATGCTCGAAGCATATCCTCGAGATATCGATTGATCCTTTACGTACTGTCCATCCGTTTGAGGATGATAAGCTGAGCTCCGAATTAGTCTCATTCCTAGTGAGTCATGTAACCGCTTCCAAAATCTGGAGACAAATTGTGTCCCTCGATCCGATATAATGGTCTTCGGCACTCCATGCGAGACGAGAGAATGCGAGCGATGTATAGCTCGCATATTTTTCGGCGGTGTACCGAGTATGTACCGATATGAAGTAAGCTGACTTAGTCAATCTGTCCACAATAACCCGGATGGAATCGTGTTTTCGTGGGCTTAACGGTAACCCCATAATGAAATCCATGCTGATATCTTCCCACTTCCATTCAGGAATGCTCAAGGGTTGTAGTGGACCTGCTTGCTTCAAATGTTCCGCTTTGACACGTCGACGGATATCACACTCATTAACATACTTGGTGTGACATCCCCTCCGGGACACCCGGGAATCGGTACAGAGGAACACTCAACGAAGCGAGTTACAACGAGTGTATCATCTCATACAAGCCAGAATATATACATCATGGTATAATACAACCAGATTTTTGAAAATACAAACATTCGTGCAACGGAAACATAACATTATTGAAGTTTAACATTCTACGAGTATTGCAGCGGAAAATGTACTTTATACAACAAAAGACTATTAAACGATCAACGTGATGCACTGAGCCCTTCGTACATCACGGTCCTTCCTCTTCACGACGTCGGAAACCGTTCCCGTTGGTGGGAACCACCCTCGGGACACTCGCTCCACTTCCAGGAACTACCGTCCAAGTCGTGGAAGTACGACTCGCTTCCGAAAAACGTAACGAACAAACCCTAAGTATTCTAATACTCAGCAAGACCGACCCGTCAACATGGCACGCTAAGGCCGACGCCTAGTATGCAAAGGCTTTACGGCTGTGGGGTTTACTCCTTTGCGAAACCAGCATTAAAGGGTGGATCCTTACTTTCAATGTTTTAGCTCAGCATTAAGTTCATTAACCTCTAGGTTTGTAGACTATCACTATTGCAGTCAAGTTTTGCAGGAAAAGATAAATTCCAACCAACGAGTCCTTTCATTCCTCTTCCTTCATCTTTCACTTGATTAACTACGATGTGACATGGTGAACAAGCGGTACTCATTGCTGCGAGGGACAGCGATTCAAATCGATTTCACCAGCTGGGAAAACCCGTTTACACGGCGTATACGCACCCCATTGATCGCATACGACAACCTTTCACGCTAACTCCCGACGGTGGCCGGGTTAGTCTCCCATCCGCCCGAGAACCCGGGGACCCCACGCGATACCCGTCCTCGACGTTATCCGTGAGCGACCACCCATTCCTCTCCCTTTGAGACATGAGGCCTCGCCTCACTCTCCCGACCAATTAGGGGATGGGCTACGTCCAACCACCGAGGCAATTAGGTTACATCGGCTTCCTGGCCCCATAAACACCGAGTATGTAAATCGGTACGTTCAATACTTGCTCGGCAGGGGCCAACAAGGGTACGGTCCTTGATCGACACGAGACGGGGCTACCACCTTGCAAGACCTCGTCTTTGCCCTTTCTCCTACAGGACCCGTCCGTTCTCAATTTCGTCTTCATCTTCATTCTTTAACTTCTATTAGAACGACATCAAACAACTTAAAGCCTCCATGCTTTAAGATCGGACCATATCATCTCGCGAGCGTGCTCAGCACCACTCGGCTTCTACCGTAGCCCTATGAATTAAGCCTAGCAACTATCGAGACACAAAACCAACATGGGATAAGCGGGTAACATAGGAATTCTTCTCATGCATCTAGGGTGTCAAGCAACTCTTATAACCTAATGCACAATCACGACGTAATAACCGTGATAAAAGAAAAGACTTTAAAACATAGGTGGGATGCACCGGGGCTTGCCTTGATTCGAGTCGGGGTTAGCTTCCTCGATGTGCTTGGTCGACTTCGAAGCTTCCGTCTCCTTTCTCGACCTCGGACGGAATCTCGATCACGCCGGGACCTAGGTCGACCAACAATACGTCGCGAATCACAACCATGCATGCATGAATGTACATGAGATGAGGTGCAATGATTGTATTAACTAAGGTCGTTAATTAGCAATTACTCATTACTTAAGCTTATTAATAATTAACGAGTTAATCATGTTCGTTAAGCAATAAGAAATAATTGATCATGCTCATTAATTATTGGTTAATCAAGGTCATTACTTAAAAATTAATCATTAATCATGTTCATTAATTAATAATTAACCAGGTTCATTCATTAATAATTAATCATGCTTTTAAACAACAATTATAAATGCTTAACGACATGTGATAACACTTAAGCTATTAATTTGGGATCACATGAAATGACGGTGTTTATGTTGAATTTTGGAAAACAGTTTTCACAAACACTTTCGTCTGCAAGTATCTCTAATTTTTAAAGAAATTTATTTTTCAAAATCAAATAATAATTAGCATAAAATAATAGGTTATCTTAATTAAAGAAAGGGACTTAATTAAACTATGAAATTATAATTTCTTAAAATAAGTATTTGAATACATAAATAAATAGGAAATAATTTTATGAAGCTAATGAACTTTGTTTGACATTTTGCTGATTTTTGTGGAATTTTCTACGAATTTTTGAAGTTTGAAACAAATTCGGAAGTGACTAAATTCGAAAAAAAAGAATAAGGAGCCATCGGGCTGAAAGCGGCCAGGCCCATCCGGCGCCCGGCGGCCCAGCGACTCAAACCCGACCCGGCCAGAAAAACCCGTGCGCAGCCCGGACCGCGCTAGCCATGGCCGCGGTGGCCGGAGGCGGCGGTGCTACGCCGGAGGGGTGCGGGAGTAGGTGAGCAGGTTGGGTATTGGGCCCGGAAGACTCCACGCGACATGGCGAGCGGAGGGGTGGGGTCCGGGGAGGTAGTGGTGGCCGGAAATCCCACCGATGGCAAGGTGCGACTCGAGCAAGGCTTCGACGGTGACCGGGAGCTTGCTTGTGGTGGATGAAATTTGGGGAAACAAGCGCCTGGAGCAACTACCGAGGATGGGTAAGAGCGGCACACGGTTGTCGACCCCTGGAGATGGCCGGAAAGTGGAGTTCGACGGTGAGGCGCGGATGTGGCGGCGGCCGGACTTGACGAAACACACAAATTCCGGCGTCTCGGTGAAGGAAACTCAACGCTAAGCTACCAACGGGAGAGAGAGAGCTATGGCGCACGTCCGAGATCCGGAATCAAGCGGAATAGCTCATGAGACGGGGAGAATTTTGGAGAGAGGCGACGACATACCGATGGTGACCGTCGACAAAAAACGGACGCGAGCTCCGGCTTCACGGCGATACGGCTTGCTTGGGGATCATGCTGAGGTGCGGCACGAGCTTGCGAAGCTACGGGTTGTAGTGGCTCGTGGGGAAACGGCCGGAGGGTGGAGGATGGGAGGGGCGGACGGCGAGTACGACGGTGCGAGTTGTGAGAGAAAGAGAGAGAGACGCACGGCTCGGTCCCTTTTATCCCCATCCGAGCACGAGAGGTGAGGTGGCGGAAGCAGTGGCGTGGCGCCGGGAGCTAAGGGCGCGCAGCCGGGGTGCCGAGCGGCGGGGTTGAGGCGGTGCGTGAGAGAAAGGAAGAAGAAAGATAATGACAGGTGGGGCTTCGGCCGTTTTAGAAAAAACCCCTCATCTCTCGGTTAATTTGAAAAACGCACTTCCGGCACTCGAAAAATTCCATGAAAATTCAGGGAGGTATTTGGAAGTATTTTAAACATTTTTCATATTAAGTCCAGGTTGAGATTCCAAACTGTTTTCGAATTAAAAAATTCCAAGATAAATTAATAGAAGAAGCTTTGTTTATTTCTTGCAAATAATTTCATAAAGCAAAATAATTTCGGGAGAGTTTTGTAAATCTTTATTTAGGGTGTTTAAGCAACAGAAAATGTTAAACCCCTTATTTGCTCTTATTTAAATTTTTTTTAAGCATTTTCTTTTCTTTGCTCTCTATCTAGTTTGATATTTTATGTGAAATTCTTTATCACAAAAGTAAATATTTTCACGGATGCGGACGATGACATGCTCATGAATGACATGAAATGCATTTATTACTGAGAGTTGTTACACTTGGCTATTTCCCGCTTCATTCGTGTCCACCAAAATCTTCGCTTTAGATCTTGATACATCTTGTTGGTTCCAGGGTGGATTGAGTACTTAGATGTATAAGCTTCATCCAAAATTTTCTTGCGAAGTGCTAGGTTCTTCGGCACCACTAGCCGATTCTTGAACCAAATAACTCCTTCATCATTTTCTTTAAAGCATTTAACTTCGCCCTTCTTGAGTCGTCTTCTAATGTGTTCCATGCCAACATTTTTCCGCTGAGCTGCTACCACTTCTTCACGAATGGTAGGAATAAGAGCCAAATTGGTCAAAGCTCCATACGGAAGAATCCAAAGATTAGGCTCGCCACATTCCTGTGAAGGTGCTTGAATCAAGAGTTGAGTCGTGAGATTATTGCAATAAACCTTGCGACTCAAAGCATCGACTACTACATTTGCTTTGCCTGGATGATACTTGAATCTCAATTTCATAATCCTTTATTAACTCTAGCCATCTTCGTTGATGCATATTCAAATCTGCTTGGGTGAAGATGTACTTGAGGCTCTTGTGGTCGGTGTATAAATGTACCAAATTTCCCAAGAGATAGTGCCTCCAGCTCTTCAATGCGAGAACCACTTGCTGCTAATTCCAGCTCATGTGTGGGATAGTGTTCCTCATGACGCCTAAGTTGTCGAGAGGCATAGGCAATCACTCGACCTTCCTGCATTAGAACACATTCGAGTCCAGTTCCTGATGCGTCACGAGTACACATCAAAAGGCTTCGTCGGATCCGGTCGAGCGAGCACCGGTGCTTGTTGTCGACAACTTCTTCGACGTCCGGAAAGCTTCTTCGCAATCCTTGCTCCATTCGTACTTTTTATCCTTTTCCAACAATTTGGTCATTGGCTTGGCAATCTTCGAGAAGTTTGGAATGAATCTTCGGTAGTAACCGGCCGGTCCTAATGTTGACGGTCGTTACGACCAATTTCGACCAGTCAATGAGTCAAATAAATGAGAAGGATTAGGCATGTCTTACACGCATTTTACTTAGAAATAACCTAGTTCCACTTGTACCTCTAGATTTTTAGTGTGCAGGTGGATAATGATGAATTCCAGGCCCCGAGGCGACAAATCAACACTTTTACAAAACTTCCACTTCGCCGCGGGAATCAACTCCAAGATAAAAGGCCAATGACCACGAAATACAACACAAAGAAGGCCACAAGCACCTGGATCAAAGACCAACATCCAGTGGGGGAGCCAATCGCCAAAGCCCAGCCCAGGAGGGGCCGGGACCGGTTCGGCCGAACCCACCGGGGTGGTTCGGCCGAACCAGGATGGTGGCCCCCTCGGCCCACTTTTCTCCGGCGGTTTGCCCACCGCCTCCGGAGGTCGGTTCCACGCGCATTAAATGCCACCGACCTACGAAACCGCCTCCAGGAGCCGACCTTTCAAGCCTATATAAGGAGGGGTACCCCCCTCCTTAACACACACACAACAACACAAGGATCATTCTCTCCTCACATTAGAAGTTTAGAGGCTTTCTAGGTAGTGCTAGGCTTAGTAGTGGGCTGCCTCATTGCTCCCAAGGTCTTGTGGAGAATTGGGTATAGCTCTTGTATCCTCTCTTTGTAAGACTTGATCTTTTATATATGGAATACTTTCGTTTATATCATTGTCATGAGCTTGACAGAGTAGTCATGATCTTGCTTGATCGTTCATCGTTCGTTCATATGAGTTCATCGTTCGTTCTTCGTTCTTCATTAATAGAAGATGAACACATATCGAATGTTCTTCGTTCGTTCATACTTGATCATCGATTACTCTTGATCTTACTTGGTTGATTGCCGTTCGCCGCTCATTCTTGAGCGACGAACGCCTTTGCATGACTTAGTGCTAGCTTTGATCCTTTCATCCGGCTTATGCTAGTTAGACTAGTGTTCTTATGAATAGGTTTCGGGTTCATCGTCCCGCAAGGGTGCTCTAGATTTGCCACCATGTCGATCCGTAGGATTGGGGTGCCTCGAGGGATCTAGAGTTGTGGTTAGTGACGCCGGCATGGTGCTGGGGTTATCTACCCACCTTTGAATGTGCTTCGTGTCCCACGGTTTGTAGAGGTAGGTGACAAGAAGTGACAGCCTTGTCATCCAAAGTAATCCTCCACGTTCGGGCATGGCATAGGAGTCTAAAAGGCCGGAGTCGCGAGGCGGACCTCGCGTAAGACGGATCTCCCGATGATGCCTAGGCATTAGACGCTTGCTTGCGCTTGCATGATCTTGGATGTTAGGTAGAAGCTGTGCACTCATATGAATGTTGTATCATTAGGAGTAGTGGTCTGCTAGTCTAGTTTAGCTTTATCTAGGATTGCCTCTATCCCTTTTATTAGAGAATGCATTGCCTTGGTGTGTGTCACACTATCCTCAATTTATTGCTCCTAACCCCTGCATTGGAATGTGACTACTTCATCACTCTTTTGTAACACCATGAGCATAAGTACTCTTATCAACCATGTCTTCCTTTGGGAAAATATAAATACGATACCCTTGAATACTCTCGGGTGAAATGCTACAACGGGTTATCCGTCCGCTTGCGGATATTCATGACCCACCTTATAATACATATCTAGTACTTGTACTTGGATGTGGATTATTTGGTTAAATAGTGCAAGTGACTTAAACCCTTGGCTCTCCCGCGGTCACGTGTTTCTTTCCGCGTGACCTTAAGAGATGCCAACAAGCATTTCCGGCGCCGTTGTCGGGGAAGACATTGGTTAATAAGAATACAATGAATGTTCATGATTACACTTGATGATGATTTAATCATTACCTTTGCAGGCTAACCTTGATCTGTTTTCTCTTCAATGTGAAAACAGGATAGTGCATGCGTGGATTCAACTTGCCGAAAAACTTCGTTGATAATCCCGAGGCTCTTGCGAGAAAGACTCGACCTCGCGTCGTTGTCTCTCCTCAAGAACCCACGACAAGCGAGCCCGCATCTTCCGCACCATCAACCTCAACACTCATGGCTGAAAGGACCCTTCGTGACTACTCTGCGCCCTCCGTCGCTAATGTGCCCATTGGGCCCAACGTCGACGCCGGTGCCGCGAGGACTTGACATCAAGTCCAGCCTCATCACTATGGTGCAAGCCATTCCCTTTTGTGGAAAGGCCTCCGAGGACGCCAACTCTCATCTCCAACAGTTCCTGGAGATATGCAACACATCGGCCACGGCCGGAGTCAACCAAGATGCTATCGGACTTCGCTGTTTCCCCTATCCCTCCTTGGGAAGGCGAAACAGTGGTTTTATGCCAATCGTGCAAGCATTGACACCTGGGACAAATGTTCCACGGCGTTCCTCGCCAAGTTTTTCCCGATGGGCAAAACCAATGCCCTTCGTGGAAGAATTGCAAGTTTCCAAGCAAGCGACAAATGAATCCATGCCCGAGGCATGGGAAAGGCTTCAAGAATACATTCGGCCTGCCCTCACCATGGGATGGAGGAATGGCTCATTCTTCAACACTTCTACAACGGGTTGACACCAACAACCCGTGGACATATGGATGCCGCTGCTTGGAGGAGCCTTCTTCTCCAAAACCGTTGCCCAAGCAAAAGAACTCATAGAGAAGATGGTCTCCAATCAAGGGTGGAGCGATGATCGACTCCAAACACGCTCAAGAGGCGTACACCCTGTCAAGGAGGTGGACATGCTGTCCGCCAAGGTTGACCTCCTCATAAAACGCTTGGATGAACACAACGCAAATGGTGGTGTTCATGCATTGGACTCACACATGACGTGTGAGGAATGCGGGAACACCGGCCACATGGGGAAGGATTGCCCCCATACCCATGAAGAAGCATTCTACATGAACAACAACAACGGGTATCGTCCAAACGGAGGACAAGGGTACAACCAAAACCGACCATCATATCAAGGAGGTAACAATTTTTCTGGCTTTAACAATAATCAGCCTTCCTTGAAAGATTTGGTTTATGGCCAAGCTAAAATCAACGAATCTATCAACAAAAAGCTTGCTGCCAACGACAAAGTCTTAGAAAACATAATCGCACAAATAGAAGGCTTCTCCTCTGCTTTCAAAAATCAGCTGAGCTTTAATAAAATGATTGAAACCCAAGTTGCTCAGCTAGCTGCTCTTATTCCTGGTTCTAATTCGGGAAGATCCCGGGGCAACCCGAGTCTTCCGTGGAAAATGTTAATGCGGTTACCACGAGGGAGGAAAATCCACTCGGGATCCGCCATATCCTAACCATGCAGCAAAGAAGAACAGGAACGAACCGGAGGAGGAAAGCCCTTCTACTACCAAAGAAAAAGAAGAAGAACCGAAGCCAAGTGACGGGAAGAATGGAATTGAATTTCAAGACACAAGCTTCTTGCCATTCCCTCACGAAACAGGAAGCCAAAGGAGGATGAACAATTTGCTCGATTCGTCGAGACCATCCGAAGGATTCATGTCAACGTGCCATTGTTGGACATGGTGCAGGTGCCCACGTATGCACGTTACCTTAAAGACATCCTCAACAACAAGAGACCATTACCCAACGAGGAAATGGTCAAGCTCACAGAGGAGTGTAGCGCAGCTATACTCAATCGGCTTCCGTAAAAGAAGAAGGACCCTGGCTGCCCCACAATATCATGTTCCATTGGGGCACACCACTTCGACCAAGCCTTATGTGATCTTGGGGCAAGCGTCGGCGTGATGCCCAAAGAAGTCTTTGATCGTTTGAGCTACACAACCTTGACTCCTACACCAATGAGGTTGCAATTGGCGGACTCTTCGGTCCGCTACCCCGCGGGAATAGCCGAAGACGTGCCGATAAAAATTCGAGGCAACTTCATACCGGTGGACTTTGTGGTGCTTGAGATGGATATTGACAAGAACACGCCCCTCATTTTGGGACGTCCCTTCCTCGATACAGCAACGCCCAAATTGATGTTGGGAATGGAGAAATCCGATTCCACATCAATGGGAAGGAGGAAAAGTTTGAGTTTCAACCAAGAAAAGAACAATGCTCAATGATCAAGATCAAGTATGGGCCAAATCCCTCAAACATCCGTGAAGTTGAAGTGACACCAAGAAAGACGGATAGTCTCGTCGCCTTTTGGAAGCAACTTGACAAAATTGAGAATCCGTCATGGCACCAACCCAAGAAGCCTCGCAACAGCAAGGCCGGGATTATGGGCCAAGAAGCCGGTCCTTCAAGACACAAAGCCACCTACATCAACAAAGACCAACCAAGTGTGGCAAGTGAAGAAGGTGCAGCCATCTTCATCCTCCTCTCCAGGGAAAGGGCCCGCACCACAAGGATGAAAAGAAATGGAGAAGTCCTCGCTCGCTGGACTTAAAATGGCGAAGCCCTGGCCGACAGGATAAATCGGTATTATCTTTCGATTTCTTTTTTTTGTTTTCCACCACATGCATTTAAAAACCTCCCTGCATACTCTATTTTATCACAAGAAAATTTTCATTTCATTTATTTGGATTTTCCGCCAGACATATTCGATTTTTTTTTCACTCACCATGCATATAAAATTTGAAAACCAAAATCCTTTTACGTCCAAATTTTCCTACTTTTAACTTTTGGACAACCCTTGTATCCTTATACAAAACCCAAAAACAATTTTGCATGTTGGAATTTTCTCCAACACTTTTTCTCGAGATTTGATTTTTCGAATAAAGTTGAATTTGAGGCAACTTTCTTTGGATTTCTTATTGAGCAAATATTTCGAGGAATATCCGGACGTAGCAACCATGGTCAATGATCATTTGGCCGGTGGGGGCTATGGGCCAAAAGGGGGAGCAAGAGGGACCCACAGCAGGCCGGCCGAACCCACCTCCTTGGTTCGGCCGAACCGCTATGACCGTTGCTCTGGTCTGTCTTTTTTTTCCAACGGTCATATGCCCCTCCTAACGTTCAAAAACGGCTACTTCGTGAGCTATAAGTAGAGGTGGCCGGGCCGGAGCTCTCTCCCCCTCTCACACTATCATTTCCACTCCTCACTCACTTCATTCTCATTGCTCTCAAGTTTTCCATTGCCCTCACTTGCTCATTGCCTAAAAATTCTGCAGAAATCTTTTGTTCTTGGTGTGCTTTCTAGTTTTTGGTTTGATTTGTTTTTGTTTGGTTTTCTCGAGTTGCGATTTCTTGCTCACATGAACAACCGACGGTGTCGCCAATTTGATTTTTCCCTCACATAACCCGTTCGACGTCTCTTATCTCGCATAGCTAATTTGGCATGATTTTGCTTTCTTCAAATTCTGTTGAACAAGGCGTACTTGCTCTTCGGCATCCTTTACCAGATCTGGTCCAAATATTATTCTCTCTCCACTTTCCGACCAATTCAATGGTGTGCGACAGCTACGACCGTATAGAGCTTGAAACGGTGACATTCCAAGCACTTTTCCGATAACCGTTATTGTATGAGAATTCAGCTAACGGTAGGCATTTTTTCCAATCCTTGTTGTATGTCAAGACACAAGCTCGAAGCATATCTTCTAGATATTGGTTGATTCTCTCCTTCTGTCCATCTTTTTGAGGATGATACGCTTAGCTTCGAATCAACCTTGTTCCCAACGATTCATGCAAGTGCTCCCAAAATCTGGATACAAACCGAGCTCCTCGATCCGAGATGATGGTCTTGGGTACTCCATGCAAAATAGGATGCGGGAAATATATAGATCCGCATACTGCTTGGTCTTGTAGTTGGTATGTACCAGGTATAAAGTGAGCTGACTTGGTCAATCTGTTAACTATGACCCAAATAGAGTCGTGCTTCCGTGGAGTCATTGGTAATCCAACAATAAAGTCCATGCTGGTATCTTCCCACTTCCATTCAGGTATGCTCAAAGGTTGAAGTGGTCCTGCTTGCTTCAAATGCTCGCTTTGACATGTCGACAGGTATCATACTCGTTGACATACCTTGCTATCTCCCGCTTCATTCTTGTCCACCAAAATCTTTTCTTCAGGTCTTGATACATCTTGTTAGTTTTAGGATGAATAGAATACTTGGACGTATGGGCTTCATCCATTATCTTCTTGCGAAGTTCCAAGTTTTTAGGCACTACTAGCCTGTTCTTGAACCGAGATAACACCTTCGTCATCTTCTTGGAAGCACTTGACTTCACCCTTCTTGAGTCGTCTTCTAATGTGTTCCATACCAACATCCTTCTTTCGAGCTGCTACCACTTCTTCGCGAATGGTAGGAATAAGAGCCAAATTATTCAATACTCCATATGGAAGAATTCGAAGACTAGGCTCACTCATTTCCTCTCTAGATGCTTCGATCAATAGCCGAGCGGTGAGATTGTTGCAATGAACTTTTCGACTCAAGGCGTCGGCTACGACATTTTCTTTCCCGGAATGGTAGTGAATCTCGATCTCATAATCCTTTATCAGCTCTAACCATCTTCGTTGGCGCATGTTCGGATCCGGTTGCGTGAAGATATACTTGAGACTCTTGTGGTCCGTGTATAAATGTACCAAATTTCCCAAGAGATAATGTCTCTAGCTCTTCAATGCTAGAACGGCAGCTGCTAACTCCGGATCATGTGTTGGGTAATGCTCCTCGTGTCGCCTAAGCTGTCGAGATGCGTAGGCAATCACTCGACCCTCCTGCATTAGAGTACATCCAAGTCCCGTACCCGATGCATCACAAGTACACATCAAAGGGCTTGGTCAAATCTGGCTGAGCTAACACTCGGAGCAATTGTCAATAACTTCTTCAATGTTTGAAAAGCTTCTTCACACTCATTGCTCCATTCATACTTCTTATCCTTCTCCCTCGTTATTGGCTTGGCAATCTTTGAAAAAATGGGAATGAACCTTCTATAATAACCAGCCAACTAGAAGCTTCGGATCCGTGTGACCGACTTAGGTGGCTTCCAATCCAATACTTCTTTAACCTTACTAGGATCAACGGCCACTCCTTCTGCTGATATTACATGACCTAGGAATGGCACCTCCTTCAACCAACACTCACACTTACTAAATTTGGCATATAACCGATGATCCCTTTGACGTTGGAGTACAATCCTCAAGTGTTTGGCATGTTCCTCTTCCGACTTGGAGTAGATCGGAATGTCTTCTATGAAAACCACGACAAACTTATCCAATTTTGGCATAAACACCGAGTTCATCGGAAACATGAAGTGTGCCGGTGCATTGGTTAGACCAAAGGACATCACCGGATACTCATAAAGTCCATATCTCGGTAGAGAAGGTCTGTCTTTGGTATATCTTCCGCTCTAATCTTGATCCGATGATATCCGGAGCGAAGATCTATCTTGGAAAAGACTTTTGGTCCCATCAACTCGATCAAACAAGATGTCAATCCGAGGCAGTGGATATTTCTTCTTGATGGTCACCGCATTCAAAGGTTGATAATCCACACACAACCTCAAAGTTTGATCCTTCTTCTTGACAAACAACGCGGGACACCCCCAAGGTGAGGAACTTGGGCGAATGTATCCCTTATCCAAGAATTCCTTCGGTTGTATTTATAACTCAGCTAGTTCATTGGGTGGCATCCGATAGGGTCTTCGGGATATGGGTGCTATCCCAGGTTGAAGTTCTACCTTGAATTCCACCGCCCGATCTCGGGGTAAACCAGGTAAATCTTCCGGGAAGACATCCGGATATTCACGGACTATTGGTATCTCTTCCCGACTTTTATCCATAATCTTGTGAACCATGGGCAAGAGAGTTTGGGGGACAATCAACTTCAAGCAATCTCGACCATGAACAGGAGAGTTCAAATGAACAAGCACGAGCAGCTATGTCAAGCACTCGCCTTATGGAAATTCATCCACTTCATACCAAGAATAGCATCCAACCCTTGTCCTTCAAGAACTATCAAGCAGGTGGGATAAACCTTGTTACTCAATTTTAATGGTGCATCTCGCCACGGCTTGATTCGCAAGTATTTTACCTCCGGTGTGGATATGAGATGTGTACAGGACAACCGACATGGCCTCGATCTCGTTGCTTTTGAACATAAGCTTTGCTCGATGAAATTGTGGGTAGCTCCCGAATCAAATAGTAGCATGGCGAGGTTGATCATCAATAGAGAACATACCAGCTAGAATCTGCTCACCCTCGGGTATTTCTTCTATAGTGGTGAAATTAACACGACCAACCTTCACCTTGGTATTCTTATGCGGATCCCTCCGTTGCCTAGGACATTGTCGCGGAGAGCGTGGTGTATAAGCTAGCTCCACCCGATATGGACAATCTCGAGCTATATGTCCTGGATGACCACAACCGTAACATGGTGGTGGAGCATTCCGCCGTGGATCCGGAGATGAAGCCTATGGACCTTGCTGATTCCGTTGTTGATAAGATTGATGATACATGAATTGTTGTTGTGGCTGAGACGGTAGATAGCAATTTGGATATGAAGGCATAGCCCGATAGCATTGCCCTGCTCGAAGAAGTACACACTAGCATGTACTTGGGTGGGCTTCCGCTTCCCGTTTCAACCGCAGGCCTCTTCCGATTCTTCTCGACTTGATGCACACAAATGGCATCCTCAAGAATGATAGCATCGTCGACGAATTCATTAAAGCTAACAACTCGGTTTTGAGCTATCCGAGACCGCAACTTAGTGGTTGCCCCATCCTTGAAGCGAGCTATCTTCTTATCCTCGGTGTCCACGTTCTCGGGAGCATACCGTGCAAGACAGCTTGAATCTTTTTGAATAAGCATAAACAGATCACGTCACCTTGCTTCAATGCTAGAAACTCCTTTCGCTTCGACTCACGATCCCTTCATATATATCATGTTGCCGAAAAGCCTTGGTAAATTCAGCCTTATAGTTCGCCCACCACGCCCCAGCAAGTCCTTCTAATTGTTGGGCGTCAAAGAGAGTCTTCGATAATCTATGCATGGTAGGAGTTCCAATTTTGACTCGATAGTACGCAACCAATGCTATGCTTCCATCAGGTCTCCTTCATCCGAAAAATTGGGCGGACAAGTGGCCATGAAATCGGAATATGTGACCTGAGCTGGTGGAGCATGCTCGATCTTGACCACCGGCTCTGTGGGGCCGTATTCCGAACGAGCTGTTCAAGAAGTTCCCGTTGCTCTTCGCGAGACTCTAAGATAGTGGCAATTGCTTATGCCGGTGTAGGTGGAGTAGGTGCTGGCTCCCGAGCATCTTGCGGAGAGTGCTCTAGATAGCTTGCTCTTCGAGTTTGCACCATTCCGTGATAAAACGTAGTATTAGTGTCACCGATCCAAAAATATATTATAAGGGTACCAATGGTAGAATATATTAAATTCCAAAGCATAAATGATGCATATAGAAGAGTTGTACTATCTCTTCGATCGCCTTTATCATATGTAGCTAAAGATCATGAATTCTTCATTCCCTTGCCTCCATGTGAGGGTTCTTATTGTCTTCTACTTCACTGGCATGATCCTTTTCTCGTACTCGTCCGCAAGAGACTAACTCGACACTATGATACTAACTCGATCTAATCCCAATACCTCATATTATAGCACTCAAAATTTCATGATGCATGCACTACACCGAATTAGTCGAACGACCGAACACGAATAGTTAGTGACTACCCATGAAACCCTGAATTTCAAACCGTTAGAGAGCTAACTGCTCTAATTCCTTAAATGGGCTCCGTACTCTATCGTACTCAAAAACGTGTTAGATTTTGAAAACCCAGCTAGCGAATGACGTACTATTGCCCCTACATTGCTCGATACCAGCTGTGGCATCCCTTTTCGGGACAACCGGAAATCGGTACAAAGGGACACTCGACGAAGTGAGTTACAACAAGTACATTCATTCATTCATGCCGAATATGTATCATGGTATAATACAACCAGGTTTTCGAAATACAAACAATTCGAGCAGCGGAAATTTATTACAACCATAGAGTTTAAACTAGACGAATCTTGCAGCGGAAGTTAAATTACAGCAAGAGACCTTCTAGAACAACTAACATGATGTACTCGAGCCCGACGTACACCACGGACCTTCGTGCTTCACTTTGATGGGTTGTGTTCCATTGGAGTGAAACTCTCTCGAGGAGCTACTCCTCACCAAGGAAATTACCGCACGAGTCAAGAGGGTATAACTCGTGACCCGAAAAACATGACGAACAAAGCCCTGAGTATCCAACACTCAGCAAGACCGACCCGTCAAAAGACACGCTAAGACCGACGCCTAGTATGCTCGGGCTTTCCAGTCGTGGGTTGACTCATCCTGCAAAAAAAACACTAAGAATGGATCCTTACTTTCAAGTTTTTAGCTCAAGTTAAGTTTGTTAGGAACCAATGTTTGCAGCCTACATCTACTGCAATCAAGTTTGCAAGCAAAAGATTATCTTTAACCAGCAAGTATCTCTTTCTGCTCTTCGCCTTCCTTTTGATTAACTACCGTCGAGTCTTAAACTCGGCAATAGTACTATCCGATCCCTCACGAGCGTGGAATTCGATGGTGCAACACACGGAACACACAGGAAAATGCAATTTTAGACAGGTTCGAGCCCCTCGGATCGAGAGTAATACCCTACGTCCTGTATGTTATGTATTGCCTTTAGCGATTTGCTAATTGCAAGATCTCGAGAGAGTTTTCGGGGGTCCCCGCTCCGCCTTATATATCCGAGGGAGCTGGGGTTACATGTAGAGTCCTAATCGATTACATGAATTACATATATGGAGTTCTATTTTTAACTTTCTTTATTGATTCGTAGTCCTAATCGGACTACGAATTACTCAATAACTTGCTCCTCAAGTCATTGTATACCGGTCTTAATGTCCGCCTTGCTTCCATACCGGTATTCGGGATCTTCTGTTATCCCAGCACCGGTCAAAGACCGATCTGTTGCCTATCGCCACCATCTTTATCTTCCTTAATTTGTCACCATGTCTCTGCGTATCCATTCCTTCATCATCTCGTATACCCATATGGCAAGTATACGACAGCAGAGCCCGAGAAATTTTTGATTTAACCTTGAATAAAACTAACCGGTCTTCTAATATGCAATTCCTGCAGACCGCTCCTTTCAGTTTCCATCTTTTTCTACTTCCAAAATCTCTATAGACCGCTCTTTGAATACGGTGCACCGGTCGAGTGCACCTAATTAGGTATAGCCCCCGACTCTTGTATCATTTGGGAATCGCAAATAATGCAAGAGTCTTTCCTGAGAGACTATGTTTTATCATTTCCCATCAAATCACATTCCACTCAGCAAATCTTCGTCAAGAACATATTTTTCGGACCGGTCATTCCATTCATAATTTCATATCTCCTGTACATTTTCACCATTTTCACATAACAGACCGCCTAAATCTGCTCGAATTCATAATCCGTTTAGTGAAATTTCACTAAGAGCCAACATTTCGGTTGATCGGACCAGTTTATTCCCTATATTCTCACAACGACTCGAGTCTCCAAAGCCTATAATCAGCCGGATGATTAACACCCACAGCCTAAGGCATCCTTTATCACCGAGTTATGTAAAATCTAACTCTCTCATACTACTCGAATGGTAAAATTCAGTATTGCTTTAATTTCCATCTGGAAATTTCCGTATTTCAGACCGCCTTTTACTTTTATAAAAGCACGACGGCTTATTCTTATGACCGTTAAGTCACAATTAATGCAGATAACAAATCATTAATTTCCTTATGGCCGTTAGGTCATAATTGCATAGTTACGACAATAAAAATCCATCGGGCCATTCAAAATGGCCCAATAACTTTCCAGCCCCCGGGCCCATCCCAGGTGTCTATAAAAAGAAACGAAAGGACGACCTAGGTCAACCCTACTCCCGAAAGCTCAGACGCGTCCGCCATTCATCTTTGCGCCGTTGCTCTCTCCTTCCCCATTAACCAATCTCAAGCTTTCCTTTTCCATCTCTTAAGATGGGTAAGAAGAAATCTACCACCGTCGCCTCATCTTCTTCCTCTGTTCCTCGTGATCGGCTTCCTTTCGGCGTCCAAGACCTTGGTAGCAGCAAGGTCACCGAAACATCCCTCAATGAGGCGGTGAAAGATGGGTATCTTCCTCCTCAACCCATCCTAAATTGGAGCGTCCCTTCCCCTAGCCAAATTCCATGGGGAATAGACGAGTCTCAATAATTAGTTTTCAAAGCTTTTTTCCTCCGCGGTCTCGATCTCCCTTGCTTGTTCCTTCTTCGGAGGACTTCTTTTCTTTTACGGATGGGAGTTAGTGAATCTCAACCCTAACTCCATCCTGCAAATTGCCTTTTTCATTCACTTGTGCGAAGCTTTCCTGGGAGTTCTCCCCCACTTCAAGTTATTCCAAGTACTTGTTCCAAATTCGCCCACTTCCATCATCGGACCGCCAAGCTGCGGTTGGCGGTGTAGGAATCCAATGTCTGGAGCACAGACGAATATTTTTCCCCGTCCCCGAGCAAGAGCATAGCTCATTGGAAAAAAGGATGGTTCTTCTACGACAATCCCCGACCCAGCCCTTCCTACCTTCGGTGCTAAGGTAGCCAAGAACTTCCCTACTGCAGAAACCAGGGAAAAGCTCAACGAAGACAACGAAGTTCTTGCGCTCCTCGCTAACATTAAATACTTGAAGACCGTTAGAGGCGTCACCGCCGAGACGATTCTCTGGAGCTTCATAGTGCGGGGGTTCAACCCCTCAAAAGGCAAGAGCACCCAGACTTGGCTTTTCAACGAAGACACCGCTATGCCTTTGGATGGAACCCTTCTTCCCGACAAAGAGCGGTTAGAAGTTCGCATCAAGCAAATGTCTGTAGCCGAATCCGGATCTATCCGGATGTACAAGAGTGGGTCCGGCTTTCAGCTCACGCAATCCTCGCGACCCCGCAAGTATCTCTTTTCTGTTTCTTCAAATCTTTGCTACTTATTATCATCATTTACTTACAAAGACCCAATCTTTGTAATTATAGAAAATGGACAACTAAAGGAGTCATCCTCCACTTCCTCTTAATGACACTTGGAGGGAGGATTATGCCAACAATGCCGCCCCTCTAGCTGTTCAAGCCGGTCTGTCTCAAAGGCCCTCGGACCGGTCCTTTCCCTTACCTCCCGACCTTACTCCAAAAATTACCAAATCCGAGGCCGTGGTTCAAGCTCCTAGTACCGGAAAACGTACTACTTCCTTTACCATTGGCAAACCTAGTACTTCTTCCACCGCTCCCGGCGACACTCGCTCGGAGGCACAAAAGCTTGAAGAGCAACGACGCGAGGAAGAAGGCTGTCGAAAAGGATCACCAGGCAGCTCGGGCCATTCTCGAAGCTTTCTTAGGAAAAACTCAAGGTACCTCCTCCTCGGTCGATCCCTTATCCAAGGTACCCAAGAGGTCCCGGTATGGCCACCGGACCGGTTCTAGTGATGCTACGGAAGCAGTTCCAACTCCGCAAGTCAATCCAGCGGAGAAAAGGGCTGCAGCATGAAGTGGTGGAGATATCCAGGGTTCGTCCAAGAAGGCCAAGACCTCCACCGGCTTCAAGATGGCTTCCACGTAAGTCTAACTCTTCTCTAAATTATTTCATCTCGCTAAAGCTCCTTTCCCCGACCTTATTAAATGTGTTTTCTCCTTACAGTGGTCTCTTCTAATTTCCAAGCTAGCATAGCTAGCTTTTTAAGAAATAAAGCTTCTTCAACAGCCTCCCGCCGGTGGTGTTTCGCCTCTACTCCGGATGCACCACAGGCTGATCCGACCCCCGGCGCTTCTCAACCTAGTACCGCTCCCGCCGCTTCCTCTCGGACCGTAGCGCTCCCGCTTCCGCCCCCACCGCTCCAATCCCAATTGAACCTCAAGGTGCGGCATCCACGGAGGAACTCCCCGCCGCCCCGAGCGTAGAAGCCGAAGAGCGGGTTACCACCGCCGAAGGCTCATCTTCCGGTAATCCTCCTCAAGCCACCTTATTCCGGATTCCTCCGGAGCTATCATTGGGACCGGTCCGGATGGAAGAAATTCTTCGCCGGCCTAGGACAACACGCAAAGCTCCTGGAGAACCAAAGCCGGCTAGAATGGTAGTTGGAGATGTGGAAGTTGACAGCTCAAGCGGAGCCGTAACTTTCACTCGCTACAGCTCAATGGGACGCTCTCCAAGAAGTACAAGCTTTAAAGAACTTTTCGTAATCCGGCCGGGTATATCCTCTCGCTTCAAAAATCTCTTTAAGCAATCACATTCTAATTATTGGTTCTCTCAATCTTTCCTTTAGGTTCTCCTCAAAAGTTTTGAGGCCAAGACCGCCATTATCACCCGCTTACAGGAGGAGCTCAACGCCAATCAAGAACGATTGGGTGAACTAGAAATTCGATCGCCGATCCGAAGGCCAAGGAAAACGATTTCTAGAGGAGAGAAGCCGGTCTGCAAAACACCCATCGTATGATGGAGGAGCGCCGGCAAGAAATCATCAGAGCTCCGCCAAATTAATCGTAGTAATATTCTCAATTTGTCTTATACATTCCACATTTTTCCCGCTATCTTCCTTCCTGATTAATCCCATTCTTGATCTCGGCGCTCGAGAGTCTTGTTGCTGCCCATAAGAAAGCTGAAGAGGTCCTCACATAAAAAGTAGCCGCTCAAGAGCAAGCACCGGAAGAAGGCTCTCGTGTCGAAGAACAACAAGCGGCACGGATTGGAGAACTCGAAGGCGACCTTACTCCTAAAGATAACATACTAGCTCAAGCACTTCGCTCCAACAAGATGCTAGAGATCGAGAACGCTCGCTTGAAAGCTAAACCGGTCGAAGCCTTAGAAGCGACGAAATCAGCTCAAGCCGACAAAGAGAAGGCCTTGAAGACTGCCCAAAAGCTGAAAGAATCCAACACAAACATCAAGGGCAGATTCGGAGCTGCTCGAGATCGAGCACGAGCGTAAGTCCCACCTTTCTTGTTTATTCTTATGTTATCTTTTGAAAATACCGGTCTTCAAGCAATATCCCAGTCTTAAATTTATACTTGTTTTTTTTTAGAACTTACTGCAGGCACGGTGCATACTCTAGAGTATCTCAATGGCGGTCGAACTATTGATCCCAACGAGATAGACCTTGAGTCCGCCATCCGGGCAATCCCAAGAAGAATCCGAGAACATTCAAGGATGATTGCTGCTTCAGGAGGAAGACACATCGCCGTTATAATCCAGTCTTGGACTCCGGTCGAAGAATGTGATTTCAATTTTATCGAGATGGCGCCACCTAATACTGAAGACCGGTTCAATGAGCTGAAGAACTCACTCATTGGCACTTGTTTCGGAGTTGGTGGAAGATGTTCCTCTTGATCCAACAGGCGTCCCTCTCAACGTAGCACCAGCAGCTTTTGCCCTGGATCAAGATGCTCATGATGCAGCAACCGCCGCCGTACAGTACAATAGAAGATGCCTTTGAAGATCTTGATAGGGATTTGCCCGTATCCTCCTCCGATTCCGAGGAAACGCTGGATGATAGGCTTGAAGAAAATCCTAAGACCGGTGACACCGGTACTTCCAGCGGTCCTGCTTAGTTATCTTTGTAATAGGGCCACCTTGCTTTTGTAATCAAACATCTTTGAGCATCAAGTCGTTTATATTATTTGAAATATCGGTTGCTTTTCTTTTCTATATGAATACTGGTTTCACTATCATACTTGCTAACTTATTTACTTAAAACATGATGGTTATTTCAACTGAATAATTATGACCCACTTCGGCTCTTAATCAGCACAGATCACAATTCATAATTATAGCTTACTTTAACAAGATCATGTAACATAAGCAAAAAGCTAGTTTGTAAGATTTCAAGATTTCACAGACCGTCCTTAACACAACAGTCTACCAATCAATATATATCATAGACTCCTCTTAATCATAGCAGAATAGCAAAGTATCATAGATCGCTCTTAACATAGCAGAATAGCAAAGCATCACAGATCGCTCTTATCATAACAGCCCCCTGGCTCAATAATTTAATTCAAAATTAAAGTTTGGAGACACAAAAAACAAACATCATCATTAGATAAAATTACTTTATTATAATATGAAAAACTTTACAATAAATACTCTTTAAATATAAAAACGACGAAGCTGATCAATGTTCCAGGAATTTGGAATCTCTTCCTCCTCCAAGGTCATAAGCCTATAAGCCCCTGGTCTGGAGACCGATTTAACCAAAAAAGGTCCTTCCCAGATCGGTGACAACTTATGCCTGTTCTTGTTAGACTAAATCTTCCGAAGAACCAAGTCTCCTACTTGGAACTCCCGAGTGCGAACATTACGATCATGATAACGACGTAATCGCCGATGATATTTAGCGGCTTGAATCGGAACTTGATCCCTCAATTCTTCCGCAGCGACCAATTCAACCCGACGTTGATCATCATACGTTTCTTCATCAAAATATCGTACTCGAGCTGACACCATATTTACTTCCGTAGGTAGCATGGCTTCGGATCCATACACCAAAGAAAATGGAGACTGTCCTGTAGCTCGCTAACATTAGTGCGCAGCCCCCAAAGTACCCAGGGCAGTTCCTTAACCCACTTTCCTGCATACGGCTTCAACCGGTCAAAAATTCTTGGTTTAAGATCGGTCAAAATCATTCCATTAGCTCGCTCCACTTGTCCATTGCTTTGCGGGTGTGCCACCGACGCATATTGCACCTTGATCCCTAAACTCTCAAGCATAGTCTTTGAAGAGTTCCGAAGTGAATTGAGGCCCATTATCGGTAATAATACTGTATGGAACCCCAAAACGTACGAAGATACTCTGCAAAAACTTGATTGCACGAGCTGTAGTTGTACTAGTAATCGCTTCGGCCTCAATCCACTTGGAAAGCTTGTCTACTACCACAAAAATATGCGTAAATCCTCCCGGCGCCCGTTTAAAAGGTCCAACTATGTCCAGCCCCCAAGTAGAAAAAGGCCAAGTCATTGGGATTAATTGCAACTCTTGAGCCGGAGTATGAGGTCTGTCTTGCAAAAAACCGACATCCTTGGCAATTCTTAACCACTCTATGCGCATCATCCGTCGCCGTAGGCCAATAAAATCCTTGTCCGAATACCTTTCCGACCAATGTCTTTGAAGAAGCATGATTTCCGCAAATTCCCTTGTGTACGTCTTCAAGCAATTGAATAACTACGGGCTCGAACTTCCAATCTTTGCTTCTCTATTTTATCATCTCGGAGTTTTACCAGATTGCAAATAGTCAAGATACGGGTACGCCAATCGGAATCAATAATCATAACATCCAATGGCTGA
Source organism: Chloris gayana (assembly GCA_031894775.1). Taxonomy (NCBI): domain Eukaryota; kingdom Viridiplantae; phylum Streptophyta; class Magnoliopsida; order Poales; family Poaceae; genus Chloris; species Chloris gayana. Next base: position 871,786 of record JAUNZO010000794.1, read on the forward strand.
ATATCGTCGCATTGATTCCGCTCACCGTCCTATCTCGGTAAGACCGATCCTTCGATCGGTCTTTCAAGACCGCCTTCTCCGCCTCGATCCTTCAAAGTTGCTTCATCCGCAATCTCTAAAATAGTAGCCTTGCGCACCATCTTGATGGATGGCTTATCTAATACTTGAAGAAAGACACCAGGCGGAACCGCTCGTCTTGATGATCCCGGTCCGGCTAACTCATCCGCAGCAGAATTATTTCCGCGCAAGTATATGAGAAAACCGCAAACCATCAAATTTTTCTTCAAGTTTTCGAACCTCTTGTCGGTAAGCAATCATATGCTCATCATGAGCATCCCATGCTTTGTTGACTTGACTTATCACCAACATCGAATCACCATAAATGTCCAATCGTCGGACTCCCAGCGAAATGGCTACTCTAAGCCCATGAAGCAACGCTTCATATTCCGCTGTATTGTTGGAAGCTCGAAAATGCATTTGTAACACATATCTTAGTGGTTCCTTTTGTGGGGTGAGAAGCACGACCCCAGCCCCTCGCTCTGAAAGCTGCAGTGACCCATCAAAGAACATCTCCCAGTACTCCAGTGCTTGAATCTCCTACGGTACTTGTGTCTCTAACCACTCTGTTATGAAATCAGCTAATGCTTGTCCCTTAATAGCCGTTCGCGAAGAAAACGTAATTTCATATTGACCAAGTTCTATAGCCCACTTTGCAACATGCCCAATTGCTTCTCGATTTCGGACAATATCTCCAATGGCAAACCCAGTCTTGACATCAATAGGATGCGCTTGGAAATAATGCTTCAACTTTCGAGAAGTTATCACTACAACATATATTAACTTCATGAATCGGAGATATCGTATCTTTGATTCAGTAAGAACTTCACTTACAAAATATACCGGGTGTTGCACCAGTTGTAGATGTCCTTCTTCCTTCCGATCAACCGCCGTAACCGTGCTCACCACATGGGTTGTTGCGGAGATATATAACTCGGATGGTCTCGTCCGCTCTGGGGGCACCAACACCGGAGGATTGCTAAGGTATTCCTTGAGTTGATCAAGCGCCGCCTGCGCCTCATTAGTCCACTCAAACTTATCTTGCTTCTTAAACAACTTGAAGAATGGAAGTCCACGAACTCCCAACCTCGAAATAAATCTGCTAAGAGCCGCCATACTACCCGTCGCCTTCGAACATCCTTTAAGCAATTCGGAGGTTTCATGTCGATTATCGTCTCGTATTTTTTCCGGGTTGGCCTCAATGCCTCGCCATGACACTAGGTAGCCCAAGCAATTTCCCGGAGCGAACTCCAAATACACATTTTCCGGGGTTAAGCTTCATGGAAAAATTCCGCAGATTATCGAAGGTCTCTCGCCGGGTCGGAGAGAAGATCCTCGCTTTTCGAGATTTAACCACTATATCATCAACATAAGCTTCTGCGTTTCTTCCCAATTACGAATCCAAGCAACGTTGTATACCACGCTGATATGTAGCTCCAGCATTCTTTAATCCAAAAGGCATAGTCGTATAGCAGTATGCTCCAAAGGGGGTGATAAATGCGGTCTTAATTTGATATTCAACTCTTAGCGGTATTTGATGGTATCCTGAATAAGCATCAAGAAAACAAAGACGCTCGCAGCCAGCAGTCGAATCAACAACTTGATCAATTCGAGGCAGCGCGAAAGGGTCTTTGGGGCAAGCTTTGTTAAGATCAGTATAATCGACACACATTCTTAATTCTTTAGTATTCTTTTTGGGTACAAGAACCGGATTGGCAAGCCAATCTGGATGATACACCTCCCTAATAAACTTAGCTGCTAATAACCTAGTTATTTCTTTCTTAATAGCTTCCTTGCGATCTTGAGCAAATCTTCGGAGCTTCGTTTGATCGGCTTCGCATCGGGACGCACCAACGAGTGCGTGCTCAATCTTCTCCCTAGGAACACCCGGCAAGTCGAAGGCTGCCATGCAAAGATGTCCCTATTTTCCTGGAGGAAAAGAATGAGCGCGCTTTCCTATTTATCCCCCAAGTCAGCCCCTATATGGGTGACCTTGGAGGGGTCCGACTCATCAAGCTCGAATAGTTTTGGAAACCACGGCATCAGCCTTCAATTTCTCCTTTGCAACCTTCTTGATCGGGACTTCATCCTCCAGCCTTGCCTCGGACTTCTAGAGCCTCTGCCGCTTCTCCGATTTCTCGACGTTCATCCTCCGAATTGGTCCGAGAGGCCAACTCGGTGCTATGTACCTCAAAAGCATAAGCGGTCTTGATGTCACCTCAAAATGACAAAACTCCGTTTGGTCCTGGCATCTTTGGCATCAAATATTGATAATTCGGAATGGCGATAAACTTTGCCAAAGCTGGCCTTCCAAGTATCGCATGATACGCTGAATCAATATCAGCCACCTGGAAGATTATATTCTCCCTCCTGTAGTTCTCCTTCGTCCCGAAGATCACCGGCAGAGAAATCTACCCCAAATGATAGCTATTCCGTCCGGGTATTATAGCATGAAACGGTGAAACGCTGTGCTCTAAATCAGCTACGTAAAGGCCAAGCTCGAGCAGAGTTTTGGAACAAGATATCCAGGCAACTCCCGCCATCAATGAAGGTCCTCTTCAACCGCACCTTGTGAACAATAGGGGCCAAGATGAGCGGATATCTACCAGCTTTTGGCAATGCCACAGGATGATCAGCTTTGCTGAAAGTAATGGGCACTTCCGACCATCGTAAGTACTCGGGTGTAGCAGGAGCGACGGCATTAACTTCTCGGAACGCCAACTTTTGCTTTCTCTTCGATTCGTAAGCGTCCGGGCCTCCAAAAATCATGTTCACCTCTCGAGCTGGTTCTTGAAAACCTTCATCATCCCCATTGTCATCGTGTTCCTTGTCCTTGCCCTTGTCATCCTTCTCGATTTCGATAAGCGGATCGGGGTGCGACCTTTAAGGCGAACCGAGCGAACGGCCTTAACAGAAACACTCTTTGGCTTTATGATTCCCATTGTGAATCATGCAAGGGCCTTCTAGAAGTGTTTCAAACGACAATCGTTCTCTCGGACCTCTCTTGGGAGGTGGCGGCCGGTCTCCTCCATGAGACCGGTCGACAGCCTGCAACAAGGTGATCAGCCTTGCGCTTGTTGTTGTTCTTGGATCCAGACCGGTTGCCTTGATCATGCTTCGGTTCCTTCCCTTTGTTCCCGCGCAAATTGACCACGTTCGATTCACCAGCAAGCATAGTCGTCTGCTATCTTGAAGCACTCGACGCCGTCATGGTAAGGTTCCGATTTCGCCTTCCAATCTTGTGAACCAAAGCTTCACTTCGGACGCCAGCTTGAAATGCAGCAATTACTTGCTGGTCGGGAACATTGGGGATTAAGGCCTTCTTGTTGCGTAAACGCTTGATGAAGTCGGTGAGGGTCTCGTCGTGCTTCGCTTCACTCGTTGAGGTCGAAGTAATTCCCTGGCTTCTCACAAGTCGCTTGGAAGTTCTCTACGAACTTTTTGGTGAGATCGCCCCAAGAAGAAATAGATTTCTCGGTAAGGACTGCAACCATAAGCGTCCAGCCTCGCTCCATGCACATGGGGAGGTAGTTAGCTAGCACAAATATATCTCCTCCTCGCTGACCGGATGGCGGTGGTGTACATGCGTAGCCACTCGGCAGGAGGTGCTTTACCATCATACTTATCAATGGCCCCAGTGCTTAAATCCCCGGGGTATTTGCAAATGCGTAAATCCTTCGTAAAAGCGGGAATGACAGAGTATTCATCGTCCTCCAGACCGGTCCAGACCGGCGAAGGGGAACGTCGACGAGGGTAATGCCGGTAGTTGCGATCCCCGTCATCATCGGAATAGTCGTAATAGCGATCATCTTGATACCTATCTCCCGAACCACCCCGACCATCATTATTCACCGGTTCCGCGTTCCGTGAGGGAGGCGGAGGCGGAGGTGGAGGCGCCGCTTGATGATCATTGTTTGTTGGTTCCTCATGCCGCGATGGAGGTGGAGGTGGAGGTGCCGCTTGACGATCATTGTCAACACGCCGGGTTCAATGTCTCTCGTCCCGGTTATCTCGCCCTCTTCGGTTTCTCGGTATCACGACGATCATCTCTTCCGGGACGCTCATCCCGATGAGCATGCCTCGTTGCTATGTCCTCGGTGATCATTGCGCGGATGATTTCCACCGGGGGCGGCGCCGAGCGGCCGGTCCACGTTGAGGTGAATTAGTCACATGCGCTCGAGACGGGGTGGGGTCGCGTGGACGATCATCCACATGACCCGTGCGACGCCTCTCATCTTCCTCATGTCTCTCGGCGTTCTTCTGCTCTCTCTCGCATGGCGATCAATGAGGACGTTACGAGCGTCCCGGTTGCCATTAAGTGGTACGTGCAAATCTTGGTCCGGAGCTCGTTCGTGTGCATCCGCGATCGGGGTGTGTCGAGGCCCGAGCCTTCCGCCGCAGGAAGCTCCTTCGGACCGAGCTCTCACAGAGCCGCTCCGAGCGAGAACGCGAGCGGTTTGAAGATTCCGATCGGTCATGGATGAGTTGATTGGTTTGCAGAGCAGCCGCATCTACTAAATTCAGGGCACGTCGCAGCCCCGGTGTTGCATTGAAAACTTCTTCCGGTATTGTCTCGAGGATTTGTTTCACTCCCACAATATTGTGGATCGGCGACGTGAAGACCCGAGCGCCGTTTAATTCCACTTCCATGGAGCTTAAATCCATAGCTCGCTCGAAGAACGATGCCGCCTTCCACCGCGACACCCACGTCGGCCGTTATAACCTCGGGGAATGCTTCTTCCGTATCTCCAGCACCGGTCCGGCAACGGGCCCGTGGCTCGGGGAGCAGCCGCTGGAACGCTTCCTCCGGCTCGATCAGCAACACTTGCGCGCGGGTTTGCAATCGAAGGTCATGGAGGTTGTTCATCTCCATCCGCTTCTTCTTCTTCACGGCGCCGACGATCTTCTTCTTCTCTCGCCGACCTTGCTTCTTCCTCAACAGCTTCCTCACGAGTCGGCTTGGCGAATGATCGGTCCTCGTCATGAACACTTGGAAGAAGGCCGGACGTTCTTCTTCAAAGTCATCAATGGACTAGCTAGAGCAGCTCTTCTCTGCGATTGAGCTTCAATCCGAGATGTCGGCGATCTTATTGTTCGCGCTAAAGCTGCGTTAGATCCGCCTAGTTCCGAGCCCGGGATGCCAACCGTGGCAGGTGATCGCGCTTCGAAGCTGCGGCCCGACAACGAGTTGGATTCATTAAAAGCAGTTTCCGGCCGAATCGGCTTCAAAGTCAAGGGACCCGAAGCGGATCTTGAAGCCGGGCTCGAAGTCGACGACGAACGAAGAGGCCATCGAACTCGCTGGAAACTCGTCGGGACCCCTACTCGGCGTGCCAAATGTCGAGTCTTAAACTTGGCAATCGTACTACCCGGTCCCTCACGAGCGTGGAATTCGATGGTGCAACACAGTAACACACACGAAAATGCGATTTTAGACAGGTTCGAGCCCCTCGGATCGAGAGTAATACCCTACGTCCCGTATGTTATGTATTGCCTTTAGCGATTTGCTAATTGCAAGATCTCGGAGAGTTTTCGGGGGTCCCCGCTCCGCCTTATATATCCGAGGGAGCCGGGGTTACATGCGAGTCCTAATCGATTACATGAATTACATATATGGAGTTCTATTTCTAACTTTCTTTATTGATTCGAGTCCTAATCAGACTACGAATTACTCAATAACTTGCTCCTCAAGTCATTGTATACCGGTCTTAATGTCCGCCTTGCTTCCATACCGGTATTCAGGATCTTCGTTATCCCGCACCGGTCAAAGACCAGTCTGTTGCCTATCGCCACCATATTTATCTTTCTTAATTTGTCACCATGTCTCTGCGTATCCATTCCTTCATCATCTCGTATACCCATAAGGCAAGTATACGACAGCAGCTCCCGAGTAATTTTTGATTTAACCTTGAATAAAACTAACCGATCTTCTACATGTTGGTCTTTAATCATGGTAAAATTAAAAAGAACTCCAATCTGCTGCACTTGTTCTTCTTTCTTCACAAGTGCTTTAAAAGAAGCCCGAAAAAAGTATTGTTTTTCACCTTTCGGACCACCTAATTAGGTAATCATAGCTTATTCTTCTCACGGTGCGCCGAATAGGCGCACCCAATTGGGTATAGCCCCCGATTCTTGGACATTTGAACTTCTTTCAAATAATGCAAGAGTCCACTAGTTGATTCTTCATTATTTCCTTCAATATGCAATTCTGCGGACCGCTCCTTTCAGTTTCCATCTTTTTCCACTTCCAAAATCTCTATAGACCGCTCTTTGAATACGGTGCACCGGTCGGTGCACCTAATTAGGTATAGCCCCGACTCTTGTATCATTTGGGAATCGCAAATAATGCAAGAGTCTTTCCCGAGAGACTATGCTTTATCATTTCCCATCAAATCACATTCCACTCAGCAAATCTTCATCAAGAACATATTTTTCAGACCGGTCATTCCATTCGAATTTCATATCTCCTGTACATTTTCACCATTTTCACATAACGGACCGCCTAAATCAGCTCGAATTGATAATCCGTTTAGTGAAATTTCACTAAGAGCCAAAATTTCTGGTTGATCGGACCAGTTTATTTCCTATATTCTCACAGACGACTCGAGTCTCCAAAGCCTATAATCAGCTGGATGATTAACACCCACAACCTAAGGCATCCTTTATCACCGAGTTATGTAAAATCTAACTCTCTCGTACTATTGAATTGTAAAATTCAGTATATCTTTAATTTCCATCTAGAAATTTCCGTATTTCGACCGCCTTTTACTTTCATAAAAGCACGACGGCTTATTCTTATGACCGTTAAGTCATAATTAACGCAGATAGCAAATCATTAATTTCCTTATGGCCGTTAGGTCATAATTGCATAGTTACGACAATAAAAATCCATCGGGCCATTCAAAATGGCCCAATAACTTTCCAGCCCCGGCCCATCCTGTGTCTATAAAAAGAAACGAAAGGTCAACCTAGGTCAACCCTGCTCCCGAAAGCTCATACGCGTCCGCCATTCACCTTTGCGCCGTTGCTCTCTTAAGATGGGTAAGAAGAAATCCACCACCGTCGCTCTGTTGGTATTTCTTACGTCACGAATGAATCCGCAAGCGCACGGAATACCGTTGTAGCACTTCACCCGGGAGTATTCCAAGGTATCGTATTTATATCCGCGAGGAACGAGTATTTCTGCAACAAGGTTAGTTTACCCAAGGACAACCAAGACAACGTAGCAAAATAGGGTCGAGAGGGTGACTCTTATCTATTTATCCTTTAAAGGTAGACGAACGCAAGCTAGACTTGTTTACTTCGGGCACCGTCTTAGGCTTGGTCCGCCAAGCCACTCCGGTCTACGAAAGCTCTACTATGTACCCGAACGTGGAGGGTTCCTTTGGATGACAGGGCTGTCACTTCCTGCCACCTACCTCTACAAACCGTGGGGCACACAGACAAACAAAGGCGATCTCCAGCCCTAGACACCACGTCTATGCTATTGACCACTACTCTAGCCTCGGCCTAGAACCGAGTTCGAAAGCTAGAGTACTTCTTGCGAAGCGATGATCCCGTAAACAAGTATAACAAGAATTACGTCTAACACAAAGATATGTCACGATAGATAAGTAGATCACCACGTATAAATCACCAAAAAGAGTGTTTACACGCCAAGGTAAAAGAAAAGGAAATACTACTCCACTTTGCAAAAGGGAGGAACACTCCTTCCTCTTCCTTGCCCTCTCTCCTATTCTACTAAGATACAAGAGGCCCTTGGCCTAAGGATGAGAGTTTTGTCTCGTATCTTGATGTTGGTGGTGTGTTGAGAGAGGGGGTGTACCCCTTTATTTATAGCCTTGGAAGGTCGGCAACTTGGAGGCGGTTCCGGACGTCGGTGGCATTAATTGCAGGTGGAACCGACCTCCGGACGTCGGTGACAAACCGCCGGAGAAAGATGGGCCGGGGGGCCCACTCGTCGGTTCGGCCGAACCCACTAGGGCGGTTCGGCCGAACCGGCCCGGGCTCCCCGGGCTTGCTTCTTCTCCGGTGCCTTCCCCGGCCGTGTACTGGCCCAATCCACTTACTTGGTTTGATGTTGAGGCTCTGTTTTGTGGTTTTGGGCTTTTGGACTATATTCTTTAGTCCGGGAAAATCCGTCGATTGCAAAGCCCATGTTTCGTGCATGTTTTCCCCTGTTTTCATATGAATTGCACCTGCATTCATAATTTCACCAAGACTAGTGGAATTTGTTAGAAATAATCCCTATGTCTATTCTTGGTGATGGTGTTTGATTCAAAAAGATGCAACATGTTGACGGTAAAATTGGACCATAAGGACCGTCAACAAGACCCCCACACTTAGCTCTTTGCTCGTCCTCGAGTAAAGGTGGGAGCGTAAGTTAAGAGATTTCTCCCCTTAGAGACCTGCACACATGTTATTACAAGCCACACCGTTTTACTTGTGAACATGACGGTGGCTAACATGCATTCTTGGATGATTGATAAGTGGAACGAGCTCATGACTCAAGTCACTATACTTTTGCTCACTAAGCACCTTGGGTTTTTGAAAGTTTTGAAAATAAACAACATGACTCCCGCTCCTCTTCGATTCTCTTGAATCGCTCAAAAAGTGTTTTCCTCACCAAGGCATTGTGTTGCCTCTCTTTTTCCTACTTCTTAGGCTTGTATGTGGATCTCGGTAGGGAATGAGAGAGGCATACTTGTATCACAAATATTGCTAAGCCAAAAGAAAGGATCCATGGAGAAGCCAAGTCATGTAACCTTGATCAAGAAGTGCGTGTGTGTATGGATATGAAAAAGTGACAACTCCTATTGCAATTGACCTCTCTTTATTTTGCATTTTCGAGACATGGCTATCTTTTTATTTTCTTTCTTTTCTTTTCTTGCTCTATGCTTGAGCATCTCTTTTCTTCTCTCTTTTTCATTGCTCATCTTTGTGAGCTTTCTTTTCATTGCTCATCCGTGTGAGCTTTTCTTTTTTTACATAGCCATGTCTCGTTTATGCGTGATTGAGAGAGAGAGAGAGAGGTAAAAAGAGGTGCAAACGAGGAGTGTCTTTATTTTGGTGGGGTGCTAGCTCCCGGTGTAGGAGTTTAGCCCTTTTTTTTTTTTTTTTTTCTGGTGGAGTGTACGTGATCTTGATCAAGAGAGCATGACAAGTTTCTCTCTAGGGTCACTCAATTTTGGTAAAGCTCATTGCAATCACAAGCAGCATATGTATGTAAGTTTTGCAAGGTATGATCATCATATGGCATTGGTAGGAATTTTTGTATCAAGAGAGGAGCATGAAGCCATGGTATTTTTGTTTTGTGCAATAAAATTCCCAAGGACTCGGTAAGCTAAGCATAAGATCATTTCGTCGAGCCATATCACACTTGCCAATAATCTAGAAAAACATGGGTCCTATGGATTTGATTATTTGTTCACGAGGCAAGTGGTGATGAAGCGAGTAATAAAAAGTGTGCAAGATCATCATGAGAGCATTAGGGAGAGACTTGGGATTTTCAAAGGTATTCAAAAGAAATCTTCCCAAGTTTTAGTTGGTCAAGTTTTAGTAATTGTTTTTCGCGTCTCGGAATGAACTTGACAAATAAAGTAGGCGAAAAGGAAGTGTGGGAAACAAACTCAAGTGCCACGAGGAAGCGAGGGCTGAGTGGGACCCACCGGGGTTCGGCCGAACCACCCTTGTGGGTTCGGCCGAACCGGCTCCGGGCCCCACCGGTGCTCTGTTTCGCAGGTTGTGTTTGTGTTGTTTTCCTCGTGATGTCCCTGCGCGCTACGCGTGTGTTTGTCTTTGCTTTCCGCGATGTCCCCCCCACACTTGCCTTTTTGCCTGTTTTCTTCAAAATAGACAAAGATATTTCGAAACAAAACTTGCTCTACCGGTAAGGGAAGACCGGGGAGCACTAATATGATTAAAAATTTGAAAGAGCAGGCGCATTGCAATCTTGAGGAATTGAAAAAAAATGATTGAAAAAAGGAAATTAAACTAAATGCGCTCGCGAGAAATGATGAACGCGGGAAGGTTCATTTTAAACGTCGTATTCGTCCTCCTTCCCCGCGTCCTTGAAGAGACGCTTGATCTTGGAGTTGGTGCTGCGGCGATGGCTTGCCCGGGCATCTTTCAAGTCTTCAATAGCGTCTTTGATCTCCGCGACATTATCACGTAGGCGTTCATGGGCTTCGCGGAGATCAACGTGTTTAGCGAGGAGGATTTGGTAGGGGCTTTTTTTAGGAGTTTTCTCCTCCTCGCTTTCATACATTCCCCCTGCCCTCTTGATGGGAGAGGGAGAGAGACGCCTCCTTATCCTCTTAGGAGGAGTGTTGCCCACGGATTCGCGGGCGTCTCTCTTTCCGCCGAGGTGAGCGGCGGGATGAGCTGCTTTCCGCCACCGCGGATTCCCTTGATCCCGAACCTCTCGCCGGGCTTCTTGATGGGGCTAGGCAGGTTGCGCCCTCATATTGATGGTGCACCACCTGCCCGCTCTTGGTAGCGAGGGTGCCGACGTACTTCTCTCCGGGAGGGAGCGCGTTGTCGGCGGCGTCGGCGCTCTTCTTCTTGGGGGTAGATTTCCCCTTCTTTTGGCGAGGTGCCACGGCAGCGGGAGAGCTCTTGGAGGGTGTTCTTGCTGCTGTGGGTGGAGGTTCAATAGCGAGCGGTAGATCATGGATCATCAAGGCTTGCTCGCTGGGAATGGGGACATGATCAAGGATGTCTTCGAGGCCGACTTGGCGGCAAAGCTCGCTGGTGGTGACGGAGACGTCGAGGCTTGGGATGCTACCGTCCATGGTGCTGGGCAAAAGCTTTTTGTGCGAAATGGACAAGGTGGAAGAAAGGTGCAAGGAAAAAATGAAAGAAAACACCTTCATTTATAGATAAAAGCATGGAAAGAATTAATTTGATTTTTCCCGCAGCATGGAAGGCACTAAGCGGGGAGATTTGATCTTGTGACCGTTGGAGACAAAAGATGAAAGAAAAAAGTGACCGTTTGGGGTTTATACTTGGTTCGGCCGAACCAGCTAGGGGGTTCGGCCGAACCGTAGTGGGCCCCTCCGGTCCCCTTCCTTTTTTGGTTGATTGCTTGCTAAAATTATTTCGGGGAAAGAGCTACTACGGGATATAGATAAGAAAGAGCTATCATGAGAGAAAATTTAAATTAATCAAGTGCATGACATCAAATTCTTTATCTTTATCGGGCTCGAAATAAATTTTAAGGCGCTGACCATTTACCTTAAATATTTTACCTTCGTCGTCTTGAAGTGTGATTGCTCCATGTGACGAAGTGTCAATAACCGTGTATGGTCCGTCCCATTTACTTCTTAATTTTCCATGCCCGAAGAGTTTTACCCGTGAATTGAATAGCAAGACCTTATCTCCAACCTTGAATACCTTTATCTTTATCTTTTTGTCGTGCCACCTTTTTGTCCTTTCTTTGTATATAGCTGAGTTGTGGTACGCTTTGTCTCTCCATTCTTCTAACTCAGCTATCTCCATTTTTCTTTTGCGTCCGGCACCATTAAAGTCCATGTTCCATTTCCGGATGGCCCAATACGCTCGGTGTTCCGTCTCGACGGGTAAATGACATGTTTTCCCGTATACGAGCTGGTATGGGGACATGCCTATGGGTGTCTTGTATGCTGTACGGTATGCCCATAGTGCATCGGGTAGCTTGTCCTTCCATCCCTTCCCCATTTCTGTTACGGTCTTTTGCAGGATCCGCTTGATTTGCTTGTTTGAGGTCTCGGCCTGCCCACTGGTTTGAGGGTGGTATGGAGTAGTGATATTATGCCTTGATCCAAGTTCTCTTAGGAAGCTTCGGAAGGTCTTATTAATGAAGTGAGACCCTCCGTCGCTTATCACTAGCTTCGGTGTTCCAAACCTTGGGAAGATAATTTCGTGGAACATCCGGCGGGCATGCTTGGCATTTGCGGCCCCGCAAGGCATTGCTTCCACCCACTTAGACACGTAGTCTACCGCCACCAAGATGTATTCGCAGTCATGTGACTTGGTGAACGGTCCCATGAAGTCAATGCCCCATACGTCGAAGAGCTCGACTTGTAAATTGTAGTTGAGGGGCATTGCATCTCTTGCCGTGATGCCTCCAACTTTTTGACATTCCGGGCATCGCCCGACAAATTCCTTTGTGTCTTCGTACATGGCTGGCCAAAAGAAGCCACTTTGCCATATCTTGGCCCGTGTACGAAACACGCCGTAGTGTCCCCGTATGGCGATGCATGGCACTTCTCAATGATTCGTGTGCTCTCGGGTATGGGCACACATCGCCTTAGCAATCCATCGGCGCAGACACGGTAAAGGAAGGGCTCTTCCCATAAGTGACGGCGACTCTCATAGATGAGTCGTTTCTTATTCTTTCCAGGTGGTACGTACCCCGTTGCCATGAAGTTCACAATGTCGGCGTACCATGGATGTGAGTCCCTCACTAGGAGCAGCATGTCATCGCGTAGGAAATCATTGATGGGTAATTCCTGCAGGTTAGTGAATTGTATACGCGACAAATGATCCGCCACGGAATTTTCTACTCCTTTCTTATCACGGATTTCTACATCAAATTCTTGGAGTAGAAGAACCCATCGTATCAAACGAGGTTTAGCATCCTTCTTATTGAGCAAAAACTTTAAAGCAGTATGATCGGTGTAAACAATGACTTTTGCTCCAGTCAAGTAGGATCTAAACTTATCAAAAGCAAAAACAACAGCAAGGAGCTCTTTTTCGGTGGTAGTGTAATTTAACCGAGCTCCAGTCAAGGTTTTGCTTGCATATGAGATTGCATGATGCTTTTTATCTCTAGTTTGGCCAAGAACAGCCCCCACAAGCAAAATCACTAGCATCACACATTATCTCAAAAGGCAGCGTCCAATCAGGGGGTTGGATAATTGGCGCCGAGATGAGTGCATTCTTAAGGGTAGTGAAAGCGAGTCATGCATTCATCAAGTAAACTCAAAGGGTGCATCCTTCGCAAGCAGATTTGTAAGGGGTCTAGCAATTTGAGAGAAATCTTTGATAAAACGACGATAGAACCCCGCATGTCCCGGAAAGCTGCGAATGCCCCTAACATTCATAGGAGGTGGAAGCTTTTCTATAACTTCTAATTTAGCTTTGTCCACCTCTATCCCCCTTTCGGAAATCAAAATGCCCCGTAACTATGCCTTCTCTAACCATGAAATGGCATTTCTCCCAATTGAGCACTAAATCATTTTCTTGACAACGTTGCAAGACTTTGTCTAAATTTTCTAAACAATGATCGAAGGTTTTTCCATAAACAGAGAAATCATCCATGAATACTTCCATAATCTCTTCGATCATGTCGGAAAAGATAGACATCATGCAACGTTGAAAAGAAGCAGTGCATTGCAAAGCCCAAAAGACATTCGTCGATAGGCGTAAGTTCCATAGGGGCATGTGAAAGTGGTTTTACTTTGATCGTCGGGATGGATGGGGATTTGATGATATCCTGAATACCCATCAAGGAAACAAAAGAAAGAATTATTTGCCAGCCGTTCCAACATCTCATCGATGAAGGGCAGTGGAAAATGATCCTTCTTTGTAGCCTTGTTAAGTTTTCGGTAATCTATGCACATCCTCCATCCCGTGACGGTGCGTTGAGGGATCAACTCATTTTTGTCATTATGGACGACCGTCATTCCTCCTTTCTTGGGTACAACCTGCACTGGACTCACCCACTCGCTGTGTGGAACAGGATAGATAATGCCAGCATGTAAAAGTTTTAAGACCTCCTTTTTAACGACCTCCCGCATCGCATTGTTCAACCTCCTTTGAGGTTCCCTAGATGGTGTACTATCGGGGTCTATGGGAATGCGATGGGTGCAAAGAGCAGGGCTGATTCCCTTGAGGTCTCCAAGCGAGTACCCAAAAACGGAGTGATGTTTTTCTAGCACGGCTAAGAGTTTTGCAGTTTCCTCTTCCGAAAGCTTGTCACTTATGATGACAGGGGTTTCGGGATTTCCGTGAAGAAAAACGTAGCGCAAGCCTGGTGGAAGAGTTTTGAGCTCTACGGGAGGTGGCGTAGGTGTAAAAGTTTCGGGCAGCTCAAAAGTTTCTGCCGAATCATCCTCTTCTAAAATGAAATCAAGAGCATCTTCATCCAAGGATGATTCGGGGTTTTCATGAGGAAAAATTGCCATAACCTCCTTCATGCATTCTTCTTCCACAAGCGGCTCCTCGGCAAAAGAGTTTTGTGCATGAATGATAGGAAGAGAAAAAGTTTTCTTGCCGAGGGTGAAGTCTAAGGTTCCCGAAGGTGATATCCCTAAGAAAAGCTTTTCTATGGGATGACCGACCAAAACATCGAAATCCAGGATTCCGAAAACGTGAAAGTCCAAGGAAACCTCTCGCTTCATTACGCTTAATGCAAACATCTCTAATGATCCCCAAACTCTCAAAAAATTGCCCCGGTGGGGCTTTAAGGAGTTTGTCGGAAGGTGCCCATGCCTCGTTTCCAAATAAAGTTGAAGCAAAAGATTTGGACATGATGTTGGCACCTACTAGAGGATTATAGAGAACATCTACCATTACTCCTCGAATTGAGCCACGAATGGTTGATCTAGGATGATCAAGTCGAAGAACTTCCGAAGAAAGTTCGTTTTCCATCAACCATTCATCGCTCATAATTGCTGTCAAGTTCCGAACAGTTTTTAAGAGAAGAGATTTTTCAATAGGTTCGGGGTTGGTGCAGGGAGTGCTGGTTTCTTTTGATAGGAGTAGTTCAAGGTGTTTCCAAAATCTTCAAAAATTTCTTCCTTGAACTCAAATGGGAAATCAAGAGGTTCATCTTCCTCTATCATTGTTCTTGTGTTAGATGAGGACTCGAGTGCTAGGTGCTCCATCATGGGCACCAAGTGTTGTGTCTCTTGCACAACGAGTTCCTCATCTTCTCGACTCCGGCTCTACGAGTAAGTCAGCGGAAAAAGGTGTGTTTTCCACAATTCGATCCAAAAGTTCGTGTGCTTCCGCTATGGTCTTATGAGAAAAAGATCCACCCGCGGCCGTGTCAAGATAAAGTGCGGTATCGTTGCTCAATCCCGAATAAAAGTGTTGTAATAAAACGGGTTCGGGGAGCAATAATTCTGGTCCGGAGTCCGTTAGAGAACAGAACCGAATCCATGACGCACTTAAGGTTTCCTTTTCTTCTTGTCGAAAGCCTATTATTTCCGCTCGTAGAGAAGTGATACGAGATACGGGGAAGAATGCTAGACAAAATTTGTCTCGCAATTCCTTCCAATCACCGTTCACTCTCTTAGCGGTGTAAGTGTACCATTGCTTCGCCTTCTCATTGAGAGAGAAGGGAAACAACTTCCACTTCAATGTTTCTTGTGTCATGCCATGGATCAATCGGCATGAACACAAATGTTCAAACTCTCGCAAGTGTTCATAAGGATTTTCATGTTTAAAACCCGAAAAGGATAAACCTCTAATCATCGAAATGTAATCGGGGGAGAACTCATAGCCAGGTGAAGAAATAGGTTGTGATGATGATGGTGGCTCTAAGAGTTCACCCCGTGGAGTGGAGAAAGATTGGATGGTTGGGTGTGACTCCATGATATGTTTTTGTGAAATTTTGAATGTAAGGAAAAAAATAAAAACAGAACGGTAAGTAAGATAGATTACGAGGGCAAACCTGATTCGTTACAAAGATAACAACCGTTCCCAAGCAACGGCGCCAGAAATGCTTGTTGGTATTTCTTACGTCACGAATGAATCCGCAAGCGCACGGAATACCGTTGTAGCACTTCACCCGGGAGTATTCCAAGGTATCGTATTTATATCCGCAGGGAACAGAGTATTTCTGCAACAAGGTTAGTTTACCCAAGGACAACCAAGACAACGTAGCAAAATAGGGTCGAGAGGGTGACTCTTATCTATTTATCCTTTAAAGGTAGACGAACGCAAGCTAGACTTGTTTACTTCGGGCACCGTCTTAGGCTTGGTCTCGCCAAGCCACTCCGGTCTACGAAAGCTCTACTATGTACCCGAACGTGGAGGGTTCCTTTGGATGACAGGGCTGTCACTTCCTGCCACCTACCTCTACAAACCGTGGGGCACACAAAGCAAACAAAGGCGATCTCCAGCCTAGACACCACGTCTATGCTATTGACCACTACTCTAGCCTCGGCCTAGAACCGAGTTCGTAAAGCTAGAGTACTTCTTGCGAAGCGATGATCCCGTAAACAAGTATAACAAGAATTACGTCTAACACAAAGATATGTCACGATAGATAAGTAGATCACCACGTATAAATCACCAAAAAGAGTGTTTACACGCCAAGGTAAAAGAAAAGGAAATACTACTCCACTTTGCAAAAGGGAGGAACACTCCTTCCTCTTCCTTGCCCTCTCTCCTATTCTACTAAGATACAAGAGGCCCTTGGCCTAAGGATGAGAGTTTTGTCTCGTATCTTGATGTTGGTGGTGTGTTGAGAGAGGGGGTGTACCCCTTTATTTATAGCCTTGGAAGGTCGGCAACTTGGAGGCGGTTCCGGACGTCGGTGGCATTAATTGCAGGTGGAACCGACCTCCGGACGTCGGTGACAAACCGCCGGAGAAAGATGGGCCAGGGGGCCCACTGTCGGCTCGGCCGAACCCACTAGGGCGGTTCGGCCGAACCGGCCTCGGGCTCCCCCGGGCTTGCTTCTTCTCTCGGTGCCTTCCCCTGGCTGTGTACTGGCCCAATCCACTTACTTGGTTTGATGTTGAGGCTCTGTTTTGTGGTTTTGGGCTTTTGGACTATATTCTTTAGTCCGGGAAAATCCGTCGATTGCAAAGCCCATGTTTCGTGCATGTTTTCCCTCGTTTTCATATGAATTGCACCTGCATTCATAATTTCACCAAGACTAGTGGAATTTGTTAGAAATAATCCCTATGTCTATTCTTGGTGATGGTGTTTGATTCAAAAAGATGCAACATGTTGACGGTAAAATTGGACCATAAGGACCGTCAACATCGCCTCATTTTCTTCCTCTCGTTCCTCGTGATCAGCCTTCCTTTCGGCGTCCGGGACCTTGGTAGCAGCAAGGTCACCGAAACATCCCTCAATGAGGCGAGTGAAAGATGGGTATCTTCCTCCTCAACCCATCCTAAATTGGAGCGTCCCTTCCCCTAGCCAAATTCCATGGGGAATAGACGAGTCTCAACAATTAGTTTTCAAGGCTTTTTTCCTCCGCGGTCTCGATCTCCCTTGTTGTTCCTTTTTCGGAGGACTTCTTTTCTTTTACGGATGGGAGTTAGTGAATCTCAACCCTAACTCCATCATGCAAATTGCCTTTTTCATCCACTTGTGCGAAGCTTTCCTTGGAGTTCTCCCCCACTTCAAGTTATTCCAGTACTTGTTCCAAATCCGCCCACTTCCATCATCGGACCGCCAAGCAGCAGTTGGCGGTGTAGGAATCCAATGTCTGGAGCGCGGACGAATATTTTTCCCTGTCCCCGAGCAAGAGCATAGCTCATTGGAAAAAAGGATGGTTCTTCTGCGACAATCCTCGACCAGCCTCTTCCCGCCTTCGGTGCTAAGGTAGCCAAGAACTTCCCTACTCGCAGAAACCAGGGAAAAGCTCAAAGAAGACAACGAAGTTCTTGCACTCCTCGCTAACATTAAATACTTGAAGACCGTTAGAGGCGTCACCGCCGAGATGATTCTCTAGAGCTTCATAGTGCGGGAGTTCAACCCCTCAAAAGGCAAGAGCATCCAGCTTGGCTTTTCAACGAAGACACCGCTATGCCTTTGTATGGAACCCTTCTTCCCGACAAAGAGCGGTTAGAAGTTCGCATCAAGCAAATGTCTGCAGCCGAATCCAGATCTATCCGGATGTACAAGAGTGGGTCTAGCTTTCAGCTCATGCAATCCTCGCGACCCCGTAAGTATCTCTTTTCTGGTTCTTCAAATCTTTGCTACTTATTATCATATACAAAGACTAAATCTTTGTAATTGTAGGATATGGACAACTACAGGAGTCATCCTCCACTTCCTCTTAATGACACTTGGGGGAGGATTACGCCAACAATGCCGCTCCTCTAGCTGTTCAAGCCGGTCTGTCTCAAAGGCCCACAGACCGGTCCTTTCCCTTACCTCCCGGCCTTACTCCAAAAATTACCAAATCTGGGGCCGTGGTTCAAGCTCCTAGTACCAGAAAACGTACTACTTCCTTGACCATTGGCAAACCTGCTACTTCTTCCACCGCTCCCGGCGACACTCGCTCGGAGGCACAAAAGCTTGAAGTGCAACGACGCGAGGAAGAAGCCGTCGAAAGGGATCACCGGGCAGCTCGGGCCATTCTCGAAGCTTCCTTGGGAAAAACTCAAGGTACCTCCTCCTCGGTCGATCCCTTATCCAAGGTACCCAAGAGGTCCCGGTATGGCCACCGGACCGGTTCTAGTGATGCTACGTGAAGCAGTCCCAACTCCGCAAGTCAATCCAGCGGAGAAAAGGGCCGCGGACAGAAGTGGTGGAGATACCCGGGGTCCGTCCAAGAAGGTCAAGACCTCCACCGGCTTCAAGAAGGCTTCCACGTAAGTCTAACTCTTCTCTAATTATTTCTTCTGCTAAAGCTCCTTACCCCGGTCTTATTAAATGTGTTTTCTCCTTACAGGGTCCCTTCTAATTTCCAAGCTAGCATAGCTAGCTTTTTAAGAAATAAAGCTTCTTCAACAGCCCCTGCCGGTGGTGTTTCTGCCTCTACTCCGGATGCACCGCAGTCTGGTCCTACCCCGGCGCTTCTCAACCTAGTACCGCTCCTGCCGCTTCCTCTCGGACCGGTAGCACTCCCGCTTCCGCCCCCACCGCTCCAATCCCAATTGAACCTCAAGGTGCAGCATCCACGGAGGAACTCCCCGCCGCCCGAGCGTAGAAGCCGAAGAGTGGGTTACCACCGCTAAAGGCTCATCTTCCGGTAATCCTCCTCAAGCCACCTTATTCCGGATTCCCCCGCAGCTATCATTGGGACCGGTCCGGATGGAAGAAATTCCTCGCCGGCCTAGGACAACACGCAAAGCTCCCGGAGAACCAAAGCTTCTTCCTCAACAGCTTCCTCACGAGTCGGTTGGCGAATGATTGGTCCTGTCATGAATACTTGGAAGAAGGCTGGACGTTCTTCTTCGAAGTCATCGGTGGACTCGCTAGAGCAGCTCTTCTCTGCGATTGAGCTTCAATCCGAGATGCTCGGTGATCTGATTTTTCGCGCTAAAGCTGCGTCGGATCCGCCAAGTTCCGAGCCCGGGATGCCAACCGTGGCAGGTGATCGCGCTTCGTAAGCTGCGGCCCGATAACGAGTCGGATTCATCAAAAGCAGTTCCCGCCGAATCGGCTTCCATACCGGTATTCGGGATCTTCGTTATCCTGCACCGGTCAAAGACCGATCTGTTGCCTATCGCCACCATCTTTATCTTCCTTAATTTGTCACCATGTCTCTGCGTATCCATTCCTTCATCATCCGTATACCCATAAGGCAAGTATACGACACCCGGTCCCTCACGAGCGTGGAATTCGATGGTGCAACACACAAAACACACAGAAAACGCGATTTTAGACAGGTTCGGGCCCCTCGGATCGAGAGTAATACCCTACGTCCCGTATGTTATGTATTGCCTTTAGCGATTTGCTAATTGCAAGATCTCGGAGAGTTTTCGGGGGTCCCCGCTCCGCCTTATATATCCGAGGGAGTCGGGGTTACATGCAGAGTCCTAATCGATTACATGAATTACATATATGGAGTTCTATTTTTAACTTTCTTTATTGATTCGAGTCCTAATCGGACTATGAATTACTCAATAACTTGCTCCTCAAGTCATTGTATACCGGTCTTAATGTCCGCCTTGCTTCCATACCGGTATTCAGGATCTTCGTTATCCCGCACCGGTCAAAGACCGATCTGTTGCCTATCGCCACCATCTTTATCTTCCTTAATTTGTCACCATGTCTCTGCGTATCCATTCCTTCATCATCCGTATACCCATAAGGCAAGTATACGACAACTACGACGTGACTAAGAGAACAAGCGGTACTCATTAGTGCAAGGGACAGCGATTCGAATCAATTTCACCAGCTGGGAAAACCCGACTACACGACATATTCGCACCGCATTGGTCGTATACAAAAACTTTTCCCGCTAACTCCTGACAGAGGCCGGTCCGTTTCCAACTCCCGGAAATATGGAGACCCCACTGTCACACCCCTATCCCGAAAGGTAGTTAAGTGTGGTACGAATCGCCTTGGGAGATGATTGACGAAGCAACCATACATAGCATCACATTAACAAACATACACGATTTGCAAGTTTACATAATTGAGTCTTGATTACAACATAGAGTTCGAAATAAAAGATACATTAGGTTTGAATTTAAGTTACATAACCATGATCTTTGTTCGAAATAAAGTGCGGAAGCGAATACATAACACGACGATACATAGATAACTTATGCGAACCGTGCCGGCCTAGGCCACGGCTCACTCATCATGGGTCGGAGAGCTAGGAACCCATTTAATGGTCCACTCTTTGGGCTCCTCTCCATCCCACACAACCTTACCACAACAATTGCAAAACTCGGTTCGGGAATCCCGAAAATACACATGTAGTTGCAAAGCCCGAGTATCTAGCATACTCCGCAAGTCTTACCCATCAAATTGGCCATCTAAGACCGACACCTAGATGCGTGGGGCTTGACCGGTTTAACTTGGCATTTTGCATAAAACGGCACCTCTGCTAATTAGGTTGGCACTTTTATGACTTAGCCAAATTAATAGGGTTGTTGCATAAAGAAACAACGAGCATCTCAATCTTTCCCTCTTACTAAACATTGCAAACTGCTCGAAACAAGAGTTTGTGTAACAACTCTCAGAAATTAATGCATTTCATGTCATCATGAGCATGTCATCACATTGTTGCATTTTTGAGGAAATCAAATTTGGTGTTAATAGTAAACACATAAAATATCAAAATAGATAAAGAAGAAAGGAAGTGTTAAAAAGAAATAAAATAAGCAGAAAATTCGTGTTTAATATTTTCTTTGGCTCAAATATCATATATAAAGATTTATGAAAATTTCCTGAAATCATTTTGCCTTGTAAAAATATTTACAAGAAATAAACAAAGTTTCTTTTATTAATTTAACTATGAATTTTTAATCCAAAAATGATTTGGAGTTTTTACCCGGACTTAACAGGAAAAATGCCTAAAATGTTTTCATTAACAACCCTGGAAAATTTGGGAATTTTTGGAGCTCGGGAAGGCTACTTTTTAATTACGTGATAGTAGGAGGGCCTTTTTGCAAAATAGCCGGGCCGGGGCCCAACGCCGACTGTTCTCTCTCCCCGCGCTCTCGGCGCCGCCCGCCGGCAGTGCCGCCTCCCGGCCGTCGCCACGCCACCCCGCCACGCAGGAGGTTGGCCACACGCAGCCGCTTGCCGGTCTCCTCTCCCTTACCACCTCTCCATGGGATAAAAAAAACCCCTCCCGACCGTGCTTATCTCTCCCTCTTTTCTCTTCCGCCATTGCCGCCCTTCCCTGGAGCTACTCCGCCCGGCCGCTCCGGTTCTTCTCTCGTCCGGACCACCACAACCAGGAGCTCCGCCGGGCCACCGTGAAGCTCCTCCAACCGAGCCAATAGCTTGAGCACCCTTGCTCCGTCGTGGCGAGCTCATTTTCCTTTCCGACACCTCACCGTCGTTCCTCCGCCGCGTCGCCAAATTCGCAAGCCGTGGTGAGCCATTTCTTCTTTTTCTTCCTCTCGGATAGTGCGCAACTTGATGCTCTTCGTTGCGGACACCTCACCATTGAGCTTTCTCCCCGGGTTTCACGAGAATCGGGTCGTCTTCCGGAGCTTCATCGCCGCCGTCCGCACCATCCCCGGTGAGCACCTATCTCCGGCCGTTGTCAAGTTCCCACAACCCCCTAGAGTTGTTGCTCATGTCATGTAGAAGCTGTCCGCAGCATTTTCCCCAATTTTTGGCCAACCACGGCGAGCTTCACCCCTGCCGGAGCGGCGCCATGCCCGCACCTCACCGCCGGCGTGTTTCCGGCCGAGCTCATGCGAGCTCATCATCACCCTTAAGTTCGCCTCGTCGCATAGAGCGTGTAGCAGGTGTCGCGGCGAGGTTTAGGGCACCGGTGGTTAACTCCGGTGACCGCGCCGCCGCTGGCCCGCCGCCACGGTGGTGCCACACCGCGGACCACACGCGGGTGGGATCGCGTGTGGCCACGAGCGGATCTGGTGTGGACAACCCCGTAGCCTTTCGTGTGGCACGATTCAAATTTAAATTTCCAAAATTCGTAGAAAATTCATTAAAAATCGGAAAAATGTCAAACCAAGTTTGTTAGACTCAGAAAAATGAGATCTATTTATTTGTGAAATAAAATGTTCATTTTGAGTAAATTTATTTTATAAATAGAAATTAATCCCTTTCCTTGATTAAAGAAAAGCTGTTATTTTATGTTAATAAAATGTTTAATTAAGAAAAATAATTTTATTTGATGAAGGAGATATCTGCAGACGAAATTAATTATGAAATTTATTTTTCAAAATTAAACTTAAACTGTAATTATTTTATGTGATCACAATTTATTAACCTTTCATCACTTAAAGTAATGATTTACTTATTGCTTAATAAACCAGAATAGTTTATTCAATGTTAAACCTAAGTAATTAAGGAACAGAACTAATTAACAAATAATGACCTTGATTAGGCATTTATTAATCAGCATAATTAATTGTTAATTAATGCTTAATGAACATGCTTATCCCTAATTTATTAATTAACTAAGGTGATTAAGCATTAATTGTTAATTATTATTTATTGGACTTAATTAGTGAATCCTTGCATACTTCCATCATGAGCATTCATGCATATATGATTGTGATTCGCAACGCATTGCTTGGTCGACTAGGTTCGAAGTGATCGAGGTTCCACCCGAGGTCGAGTCGGAGTCGGGAATCTCGACGTCGACCCAGCCGCCGAGGAAGCTAACTTCGAACGAGAATCAAGGCAAGCCCCAGTGCATCCTACCTATGTTTTTAAATATTATACTTTATCACATAGTACGAGTTATGCTTGTGCATTAAGTGTTAGGGAATGATTAACACCCTAGTTGCATTATGGTAGGTTTCCGGTTGTTATTTCTATACTCGGTACAGGTAGCTCAATAGAGGCTAAGCTTAATTCATAGTGGCAACGGTAGATGGTTAAGGAGACTTAAAGCATGGAGGCTTTAAGGGTTTTGTGCTTGACACTAAGATGAAGAGAGTGTTAATGAAGTTGAGACCGAACGGGCCCCGTAGGAGAAAGGGCAAGACGGAGATGAGGTCTTGCAAGGTGGTAGCCCCGTCCGAGTCGGTCAAGGACCGTACCGTTGTCGGCTTAGTTGAACAAGTTTGAACGTACCGCACTACATGCTGGTATCATGGGCCCAGCAAGCTTATGTACCCTATCGCCCCGAGAGATGTAGCGTAGCCGGCTCTCTTTTGCCGGCTGTTAGTGAGAGGATAGTCTCACGGGAGGGAGATGGGTCGACCACGAGGGAAGTCGTGGCTTCGCCATACTCCCGGAGGAGTTGGAAATGGCTAGTCTGCTGTCGGTGCTAGCGGGAAAGGTTGCCGTATACGATCGGTGTGATGCGTATACGTCGTGTAGTCGGGTTTTACCAGCTGGTATAAAATCGATTTGAATCGCTGTCCCTCGCAGTAATGAGTACCGCTTGTTTAGCTCGTCACATCGTAGTAAATTATATGGAAGATGAAGATGAGAGATGAAAGGATTAAGATCTATTTTATCTTGATTGAGAACTTGATTGCAATAGTGATAGTCTGCAAACCTAGAGGTTAATGAACTTAACGTGAGCTAAAATATTGAAAGTAAGGACCCAACCTTTAATGCTGTTTTCGCAAAGGAGTAAACCCCACAGCCGGAAAGCCTTTGCATACTAGGCGTCGGCCTTAGTGTGCCATGTTGACGGGTCAGTCTTCCCGAGTATTAGAATACTCGGGGTTTGTTCGTTACCTTTAAGGGAACGAGTCGTGCTACCACGACTTGTATGGCAGCTTCCCCGAGGAGGAGTAATGTCCGGAGGGAGGTTCCCTTCGGTGGGAACGTATCCCCACGCCATGAAGAGAGAGGACCGTGATGTACGAAGGGCTCGGTGCATCACGTTGATCGTTTTAAGTCTTTTGGGTTGTAAATAGAACAAGCTTCCGCTGTATACTCGTAGGTTGTTAAACTTCAATAATGTTATATTTTCCGCTGCACGAATGTTTGTATTTTGAAAATCTGGTTGTATTATACCATGACGTATATAATCCGGCTTGTATGAGATGATGTTTCTGTTGTAACTCGCTTCGTCAAGTGTCCCTCCGTTCCGATTCCTGGGTGTCCCGGAGGGGACGTCACAGCTGGTATCGGAGCGGTTCGAGAGGCAACAACACATCATTACAAGCTTATTTTCAAAACTTAACACGTTCATACGATAGACAACGAGAGAGTACGGAGCCTATAAGGATGTAGAATAGTTAGATTTTTACTAACCGTTCGACGTTTGGGTTTTGGGAAGTGCTAACTATTCGTCGTAGTTCTCTATACTATGGTACGTATAGTTAGTTCACGAGCATGCATCATGTCATATTATGCACTAATAAATATTAGGGTATATACTTAGCTAGTTTCGTAGTACTATATAGGTTGTTCCGTTCGTTTTCTTCTGTGGGAAGAAGTGTTTAACTCGTTTAAACATGTTCCCTGCAGCTGCCTGTGACTCGCGGTAGGAAGCGCGCCCAGGAGGAGGAGGACACCCGGGCTGCACACGTTGCTCGAGCTGGAGCAGCGGATCCACGGCCTGGAGTTGAGCACGCAGAGCCAGGACCGACGGTTGGGTGCTTGGAAGCACCGCTGTCGATTGGACTGTCGGGAGGTTCGGAGGTCCCACGCCGGGATCGCCGAGCTGGAGGAGCACCTGGTGGAGGTGACACAGGACCGTGACGAGTATCGTGGGCGGTCGTCGCGTTGGACACGCAGCTGACCACGGTTACCGAGGAGCGAGACGCCGCTATCGAGACCGACGAGGTGCACGCGACCGAGTTGGTAGCAATGACGGCGCAGCGGAACCACGTGGTGGAGAACCCGATCGAGAGAGAGCTTGAGCTGGGTCGGTTGGAGGGGCTGTACAACGGGCTAGCCGAGGCACACCACGCACTCCTCCACGACCACGACGCACCGGTAGAGCAGTTCGAGCAGCTTGCAGCAGCAGCAGCAGGGTCCACCCGACGACGCCGAGGAGGTCTCTAGGATGGACTACGAGCCACCACCCGTTTCACCAGCCGAGGACGTCGAGTCGGACGCCGACAGCCACGCGCCGTCGGCTTAGCTGTGTGTGTTTTCACCGATGTAGGGGATAGCCACATTTTGCCGACGTAGGTCGAGTGTAGATAGGGTAATAGCAGATGTTGGTCGGTTGGGAGTGTATGGAAAAGTGGGGTTGAGTTGTACCAACAATAACTAATGGAAAGGAAGTGGTAGTAATATATATATGCAGTTGCTAGAATAAAAAGATTTGCTGAAATATTAGGATTAGTTTCTGCATGTATCCGATACTCTTACTTCTCCACGGAGATGGACAAGCATGAGTACTGGGGTGAGTGAAGTAAGAGGACCAAGGGAGGATGTTCGTGTAGTCGGCTGGAGAGACAATTGCAGGAAAAGGAGGAGTTGTTAGCACTTAGAGATGCGCAGTTGCTAAACAAGGAGCAGCAGATTCAATTTAAGGATCAGCAACTAGCAAACGCCCATGCACCGATCACTCGGTTAGAGCAAGATCTATTGCAAGCACACAATGCGATAATGAATGAAGCAATAGGACAGCAACCTCCAGAAGATGAACTAGTAGTGCAGGAAAATCCTATGGAGTCTGAATCGAAGAGGAAGAGGAGGATCCTGAAGAGATAGTGGACGTGGATTCAGTCATAGACTTCACGGAGATTCCACGACTAGAGGATGCGAGAATCCGAGACAGGCAGTTCCATAAGCCAGGAGGTGACATCCAGGCGTCGCGAAGAATAGTAGAATGCTAGCTAGTAGCAAGTGAGAAAACTAGTGTGTAAATTAGGCGCTAGTTAAATAACGAGCGTGATGTAACCACGCATGAGTGTATCTTAGGAACCGTTGTAACGTGGATGTATGAGCATGTGTTGATGGATTTGGTGGTTGTTTTGATAAAGATGGGTTGTTGCATAAGATTCATTGGAAATTCTCATCTATGTATTCCTGTTTCTTCCATTATTATGTTGGAATGAAAATGTCTAACGTAAACTTTGCTTGGACAGAATGGTTGGAACAAGGAGACGCGATGAGCCCGAGAGTTCTCAACGCGGGCGGAAACACCACCACCACCCCCGACTTTGGCACGAGGCCATCGCCGCTGTATCTGGATTCTCGCGCGGAGCAGCGAGAATTATTGGAGCAATTGGTCCGCAACACTCGCTCCACAAGAATGCCACCAGGGCCGCAATGCACCGGAAGAAAGGGTGACCTTCTCGGACTTTTTATCGGTTCGCCCCGGTTTTCTCGGATGCGGGTGAACCCTTGGAAGCTGACAACCGGCTTCGCACCATCGAATCGAAGCTTGAATTGTTCCCGTGCACGGATCATCGGAAGACCCTCTTCGCTTCCCAGCAATTGCAAGGATTTGCTGGAGCCTCGGTGGGCTAATTACAAAGCAATGTTTCCTCCAGGACATCAAGTTTCATGGGCTGAGTTCACCAAAGCCTTCGGAGAGCACCATATCCCGGAAGGCTTAATGAATCGGAAGAGGAAGGAGTTCCTATCGCTGAAGCAAGGGGATATGAATGTGCATACCTACTCCAAGGTATTTATACGCCTTGCTCGAGTACACTCCTGAACATGTGGACACGGATGCCAAGAAGAAGAATCTGTTCAAAGAGGGAATGAGTACCAAGCTGCAGTCTCGCTTGGTATTGAACAAGACCGACAGCTTCACCGACTTTGTAAGTGACGCTATCGCTCCGGAAGATTCTATCCGTCTTCATCGGACGGAGAAGAACAAGAAGAGGCCGACTCATCGGACAAGGAAGTGGCGGACCATCAAAGTACGAGGCTAGTCTACACTTGTAACAACCCTCACAAATAAAAGTGCATCTCCTGTCATTCATGATCATGTCATCATGTTGCATTTATAAAATTTTTAATTTGGTGTCAAATATGCACATGAAAAAAAATCAATTTGACCTAAATTAAATTAAGTCTTTAATTTAATTTAAGTTGCTTCATTTGAAAAGAGTGTAAAATTAATAAATTAATGTGTTTAAAAGCTTTTCCTGGTCAAGCATGTGATATCATGAATTTGGAACATTTTTCCAAATTTTTATCACTTTGGGGAAATAGCCAAACCAATTGATTTAAATTCAAAAACAGTTTTAAGTTTGAATTTTTATCTCGAAAAATATTTAGAATTTAAATTTTGACCAATAACGAAAAAGATTCAAATTTCTTTTATCTTCCACCCTGATTTTTCGTGGAATTTTTGGAGGTCCAGAAAGGTGCTTTTTAATTAATTCTTATGATAGGGGGTTTTCTGCAAAGTTTTCAAAATCGGAACCATCGGGAGCCTCTCATTTTTTCTCTCTGTCTCTCAGCACCGCCGCTGCCGAGCCAACGCAGCAGCGCTGCCGCGCGCCTCACTCTCCGGCTGCCACACAGCTGCACGGCATCCAGCTCACCCTGCGGTCGGCTTGGATAAAGCACGGGCCGGTGCTCGCTTTCCCTCTCTCCTGTACGCAATTCCTTCTCTCTCTTTAGCTCATACGCAAGAGCTACAACACCACCACTCTCTCGCATCACGGCGTCCGGCCACCACACCGCACCCCCGAGCAAACCACCACCACCAAAAGATGCGCATAAACATGCTAGAGCTCTAGGAACAAACGATTTCCCAAATAGCCTCCCGAGCTGTGCGTATTTTGAAGATATCCGGAACAACATCGCCGGCGACCACCATCGGCTTCCGTGCAAAATTCTTCACCTGTGGTGCGTTTCGTTGCATGTTTGTTGTTCCAGTGTGTGAGAAACTCTCCGTAGCACCTTCTCGACCTTTTTATTCCTTGGTTAATGAGGCAAAGTGGCTGCAGACCGACCGGATTCGCCTGTTCTTCCTCGGCTCCGGGCGCCGCCGCCTCTGCCTGCGTGGTGCGCACCCGCTTCCGGCCACCCCTGTCCTCCAAGAACTCTATGCCGGTCTTCGTCATGACCTTGTGGAGCTCAAGCAACAAACCGTTCGTCATTTGGTGGAGTACGGTGGGCGCTAGACGCCGCCGAACCTTTCTTCCTCCCGCCTCTCCCCGTCGATGCACTTCCGACCGGTTTCCGGTGAAGTTGACCCCACCAACCGTTTCCTCATGTCGAGTTGGCCCGGTAGGAGAACTTCCGTCGCAGTTGGCCGCCGTCCGGCCAAACTCCGGCGACCCGCCGCCACCACCGACCGCCGTGGCCATAGCTGGCCAGCCCGAGTTCGAGTGGGCCGCGCGCGCGTGTCCTGGGCCGCCGGCCCATGGGCCGACCAGATTCAGCCCATACTGGTATTGGCACTTGTTTTCGAATTTATTCATTTCCAGATTTTATTCAAACTTCAAATATTCGTAGAATATTCATCCAAATTCAGAAAAATGCCAAACAAAGATCATTAGGTTCATAAAATTATTCTCTATTTAGTTATGTTTTCAAATACCTATTTTGAGAAATTATAATTCCATAGTTTAATTAATTACCTTTCTTTAATTAAGATGAGCTATTATTTTATGTTAATTATTAATTGATTTTGAAAAATAAATTTCTTTAAAAATTAGAGATACTGCAGACGAAAGTTTTTGTTAAGTTTGTTTTCCAAAATTCAACATAAACACCGTCATTTCATGTGATCCCACTTTAGTACCCTATGTATCATTGATTAATGATTAATCATGAATTGTTAACTAATAAACAAGATAAATTGTTAATTAATGACCAGGATTAAGTATTAATTAACAAGCATGATTAATTGTTAATTGTTCGTTGTTAATTACTGAGCATAATAAATCAGTAATTGTTAGTTGATGAACGTATTTAAAGAAACCCTTGCATAATCATGTCATATACATTCATGCATGCATGGTTGTGATTCGCGACGCATTGTTGGTCGACCTAGGTCATGGCGTAATCGAGGTTCCGTCCGAGGTCGAGGCAGGAGACGGGAATCTCGAAGTCGACCAACACGCCAAGGAAGCTAACCCCAACTCGAATCAAGACAAGCCCGGTGCATCCCACCTATGATTTTAAAGTCTTTTCTTTTATCACGGTAATGAGTCGTGGTTGTGCATTAGGTTATAGGAGTTGCTTGATACCCTAGGTGCATGAGATAGGTTTCCATTTGTTTATGCTATACTTGGTACGGGTAGCTCAATAGAGTTCGATAAGCTGCTAAGCATAAGTCATAGGGAATCGGTAGAAGACGGGTGGTGTCATACACTACTCGCGAGATATAGGGTAATGACTGGTTTATTATTGCTAAGAAGAATGATAAGAGAAAGATGAGAATGGAAGTGAAGATGTTAATAACCTGAGACCGGACGGGCCCCGTAGGAGAAAGGGCAAAGACGGAGTTAAGGTCTTGCAAGGTGGTAGCCCCGTCTCATGTCGGTCAAGGACCGTACCGTTGTCGGCCTAGTTGAACAAGTTTGAACGTACCGTACTACATGCTGGTATCATGGGCCCGACAAGCTGATGTACCCTACCGCCCCGAGAGATGTAGCGTAGCCAACTCTCTTTTATCGGCTGTTAGTGAGAGGATAGTCTCACGGGAGGGAGATGGGTCGATCACGAGGGAAGTCGTGGCTTCGCCATACTCCCGGGGAGTTGGAAATGGCTAGTCTGTCTGTCAGGTGCTAGCGGGAAAGGTTGTCGTATACGATCAATGTGATGCGTATACGTCGTGTAGTCGGGTTTTACCAGCTGGTATAAAATCGATTCGAATCGCTGTCCCTCGCAGTAATGAGTACCGCTTGTTTAGCTCGTCACATCGTAGTAATCAACTGAAAGATGATGATGAGAGATGAAAGAATTGTTGGTCGCAAATGATCTTTTCTTGCAAACTTGATTGCAGTAGTTGTAGACTGCAAAACATGGGTTTCGATAAACTTAACCTTGAGCTAAAACATTGAAAGCAAGGATCCACCATTAGTGCTGTTTTTGCAAGAGAGTCAACTCCACGGCCAAAAAGCCTTTGCATACTAGGCGTCGGCCTTAGCGTGCCATGTTGACGGGTCGGTCTTGCTGAGTATTAGAATACTCGGGGTTTGTTCGTTATGCTTTTCGGGAATCGAGTCGTACTTCCGCAACTCGTACGGTAGCTCCCGGAAAAGGAGAATTGTCTCGAGGGAGGGTCCCTCCAATGCGAACGGATCCCGACGCCGTAAAGGATAAGGACCGTGGTGTACGACGGGCTCGGTACATCACGATGACGCTTCGTAGTATTTTTGTTGTATAAAGTACAAGTTTCCGCTGCAAGACTCGTAGGTTGTTAACTTCATTAATGTATTATGCTTCCTCTGTACAATGTTTGTATTTCAAAAACCTGGTTGTATTATACCATGATGTATATATTCCGGCTTGTATGAGATGATGAACTGTTGTAACTCGCCGCTTCGAGTGTCCCCCCGTATCGAGTCCTGGGTATCCCGGAGGAGATGTGACAGCTGGTATCGGAGTGGTTCGGAGGCAATAGTACATCATTGTAAGCTTGTTTTCAAAACTTAACACGTTTAGTACGTTTAGAATGCGAGAGAGAGCGGAGCCTATAATGATGTAGAATAGTTAGATTTTTACTAACTGTTCGATGTTCGGGTTTTGGGAAGTGCTAACTATTCGTTGTAGTCTTATATACTATAGTACGTATAGTAGACTGCCGAACATGCATCATGTCATATTGAGTGCTATACTATAAAGTTTGGGGTTATACCTAGTTAGTATCGTAGTATAGAGTTAGTTTCCTATGGAGGGCACAAGAAGAAATTTATGCTAGTGCAATAGAAGGCAAGGAGAATTCTCACACGAGAGGCAATGGAATGGGGAATTTAAGGTCTAGTCTACGGATGATCAAAGGCAATCAAAGAAAGAAGGACGATCATGTGTAGTTATCAAGGAGCCCCATAAGAGAGCTAGGGATTTAAAGGGATAGATTAAAGATGCCGGTATGAATGGGTACTATAGGCAAATCTTGGGATGAACAACTTGCAGTACTGCCAAAGAGACAGTTAAACAACTAGGTGTAGATTTGATAGACACATGAGGAGATACTTGGATCTTGAACAAGCCCAATAACTTTCCAAGGAAGAGCGAGAAGGACGAAATAAAAGAGTAGAAGAACCCAGGAACTAGTCACCGATGCCACTTCGACTTCTCTAGGCCTAATCCGGGCGGATGACTGGTTAACTATCACTTGTAGCTACCAAAAAGTTCTCTTTTCTCTCCGAGTAATAGCCATTGTTGATTTCTGTTCGGACTCTTCATCTCGACAGAACTTTCTAGATGATAAGATTCTAGTAATATGAGATGACTATTCCTAGTCCGAGAGTGATTCTCCTTCTTTCACTCAATTGCATTTGGAACTTATCTTTCCTTGAAGTTCCTGAGTGACTTCCGTGGAAGAAATAATCATCACCTTTTCGACTAGACTAAGTTGTACTGAGAGCTAGTTTGAAAATGGGTGTTTTGCACTTCTAAATTGCCATTTTGCCTTTGAATTGTGCCGGTTCGCCTGGGCGCTTCTCAAAGTCAAACATGAGCGGTATGGAAATGCATACCCTATTTTGAAACCGGAAGAGAATCCAAATATAATATTCTTCCGAACGGATGGCGTATAACCTAGGGTACGCAACCGGAAAGAAGAATGTTGTCTTGGAAACTCATCGGTGCAATTTCTCTTTCCAAATATCTTAAGCCTATATTTCCTTCAACACCAAGACAGACGAAAGCATCTGTCACATCTCTTGGTAATCCATGTTGTTTCATAAGCTCCACCATTCTAGTTAAATCTGTCCTTCATCATTGACTTTCACCAATCTCTTATAAATCTCTTGACTCCTGAATAAGTGCGGATTTCGATCTCGGCATGAAAGTGGTAGATATTGACAACAAATACCTTGACATTCTAAATTTGGATCGAGGAGTTAGTATCAATGAGTTGTAAGTGAAGCTATACTCATGGAGGAGGCTCTTCATGCTCATCAAGAAGAGACGACTAAGAAGATAGCAGCCAGTGAACAAGGAAGTGAGGTACTCTCCAAGTATCGTCTAGTCTACGCTTCGCAATAGATCGGAGGTTCGAGCCTCGGCCATCGGGTTCCATTTCTTACCGGCCACCTCGAGCATCGGCAACGAGATGTTCTCCCGTTCAGCGGTACGACAATCGGACTCATCGAGTATACGCCCTTATACTCGGACTCCACAATCCGCTGATCATCTATGCTATAATGATGGTTGTCTTGGACACTTGGCTCAAGAATTGTGTCGTACCAACAAAGTAGAAATTTGCAAAGCGTCCTCACGGAAAGCGGTTCGACGACGAAGGATACAAGTCAAATGATATGATGAAGATTGGTCGTGTCAACTTTACCACATCCGAGGAGATTCCGAAAGGGTCACAAGACATGGCTGATCAAAGTACTACGGAGATACCATTGAAGTTGAGACGTAAGGATGATTCCACCTCCTTTATAGTCTTAGACGGACAAGGATTTGATGCGATTCTTGGCATAAGATGGATGAAGTATTATAAGGCAAGATCTGGATATAGATGCTTTTGCAGCTCATCCGAACTCTCCTCTTCATGGACGAGATTGTCTTCGATTGACTTCTTCCCAAGCTATTTTTCCGGTGATCTATAAAACTATTGGTAAAAGTTTGGAAGACATTCCCGTACGTTACGGATACCCCGATGTTCTCCGGAAGACTTACTAGGTTTACCACCCGATCGGGCAAGTAGAGCCCAAGAGAGAATTTCAACCGAGGACTGCACCCATATCGAGAAGACCGTATCGGATGCCAATTAAATGTGCTCGATGAAGTAAAGGTGCAAGTCGAAGGGATTACTGGATAAGAGATACATTTGCCCAAGTTTATCACCTTGAGGATGACAGACATTGTTCGCCAAGAAGAAGAATCAAACATTGAGGTTATATGCGGATTAACGAACTTTGAGTGCGAGTGACCATTAAGCACAAGTATTCCCTTCCTCAAATTGACATCTTGTGTGATCGGTAGATGCGAGCAAAAGTGTTTACCAAGGTAGATCTTCGCTCCGGATATCATCGGATCGGGATTAGAGCGAAAGATATACCAAAGACAGTTCCTCTACCATATATGGACTTTAGGAGTACTCGGTGATGTCCTTTGGTCTAAACAATGCCCTAGTACATTTCATGTATCTCATGAACTGGATGTTTGTGCCGAATTGGATAAGTTTGTCGTGGTATTCATAGACGACGTTCGATCTACTCCAAGTCGGAAGAGGAACATGCGGAACATTTAAGGACCATGCTCCAACGTCTAAGGGATCTCCGGTTAGATGCCAAATTCAGTAAGTGTGAGTTTTGGCTAAAGAAGGTACCATTCCTAGGTCATGTGATATCAGCAGAAGAAGTGATTGTTGATCCTAGTAAGGATAAAGAAGTATTGGATTGGAAGCCATCTAAATCGGTCACACAGATCCGAAGTTCTTAGGGTTAGTTGGGTATTATAGAAGATTCATTTCCAATGTCTCAAAGAGTGCCAAGCTAATGATCAAATTGTTGGAAAAAGGATAAGAAGTATGAATGGAGCAATGAAGGTGAAGAAGCTTTTCGGACATTGAAGAAGTTACTCACAACAAGCATCGGTGTTAACTCCGTCAAAGTTAATCAAACCATTTGATGTGTACTTGTGATGCCTCGAGCACAGGACTTGGAGATGTTCTAAGGCAAGAGGGTCGAGTGATTACCTATGCGTCTCGGCGAGTTGAGGCGACAAGAGGAACAATAACCGACACGTAAGCTGGAATTAACAGCGGTGGTTCTAGCATTGAAGAGCTGGAGACACCATCTATTGGAAAGCTTGGTACATCTATACACGGACCACAAGAGTCTCAAATAAATCTTCACCCAAGTGGATCTAAATATGCGCCAACGAAAATGGCTAGAGCTGATAAAGGATTATGAGATCGAGGTTCACTACCATTTCAGGAAAGCCAATGTCGTAGCCGACGCCTTGAGTCGAAAAGCTCGTTGCAACCATCTCACCGCTCGGCTATTGACTGAAGCATCTAAAGAAGAAATGAGTGAACCTAATCTTCGGATTCTTCCACCGGAGTATTGAGCAATTGGCTCTTATTCCTACCATTCGCGAAGAAGTGGTAGCAACTCAAAAGAAGGACGTTGGTATGAGTCACATTAAAAGACGAATTAAGAAGGGTGAAATGAAGTGTTTCCGAAAAGATAGTGAAGATGTGATCTGGTTCAAGAATAGGCTAGCGAGTGCCTAAGAACTTGGAACTTCGCAAGGAGATAATGGATGAAGTACATACATCTACTCACTATTCATCCCGGAACCAACAAAATGTATCAAGGTCTAAAGCCAAGATTTTAGTGATCAAGAATGAAACAAGAAATAGCACGGTATGTCAATGAGTGTGACACTTGTCGACGAGTAAAGGCGAGATCAATTGAAGCAAGCAGGACCACTCTAATCCCCGAGTGTTCCGGAATGGAATTGGGAAGATATTAGTATGGATGTCATTATCGGCTACCGTTAACTCCTCGGAAGCATAACTCCATTTGAGTCATTGACGACGGGTTCACTAGGTCCGTTCATTTCACACCATACATATTACCTACACGGCAAAGCAATATGTTGATTTATACATTGCTCGTGTACTCGCCTACATGGAGTACCCAAGACCATCATCTCGGATCAAGGAGCTCGGTTGGTGTCTAGATTTTGGGAGCAATGGCATGAGTCGTTGGAAACAAGGTTGATTCGATGCTCGGTGTATCACCCTCAAACAGATGGACGAGATAGAGGGAAGCAACCAATATCTAGAAGATATGCTTCGAGCTTGTATCTTGACATACCACCAAGCTTTGGAAAGATGCCTATCGTTCGCAGCATTCTCCTATAGCAACCGCTACCGAGAGAGTGTCGGAATGTCACCGTTCCAAGCTCCGTATGGTCGTAGCTATCACACACCACTAAAATGGTCCGAAAGTGGAACAAGAGAATAATATTAGGACCCAAGCTAGTAAAGGATGCCGAAGAGCGAGTAGCCTCATTCAACGGAACCTCAAGAGAGCTAAATCTCGACGGATCGGTTATACGGATAAAAGACGTCGAGAGTTAGTGTTCGAGGTTGGAGATCAAGTCTATCTTCGAGTATCCCCTACCAAAGGTGTCCAGCGATCCGGAATCAAAGGCAAGTTAGCTCCACGATATATCGAGCCCTTTCTAATTCCAAAAAGGGGTGGATCGGTTGCATATCGTTGGAAGTTACCGAGCACACTTATCGGGAATTCACAAGGTGTTCCACATATCCCAAACGAAGACGTGTTTGAAACCACATGTGGACATACCTACAGCAAATGTGAAACGAGTTACAGCCGATTTGACGTGTGATGAACATCCGATCGTAGTGCTCGACACCAAGGATCAAGTGACTCGACATCGAACCGTCAAGTTTTACAAGATTTAACGGAGCAATCACTCGGAAGTCGAAGCCACTTGGGAACAAGCGAGTTTCTCCGATCCAATTACCCGGGGTTCTCTAGTACCATCGTCTAATCGCTTCGATCGTGAATCTCGAGACGAGATTCCTATAAGGGGGAGGGCTGTAACAACCCTCACAAATAAAAGTGCATCTCCTGTCATTCATGATCATGTCATCATGTTGCATTTGTAAAATTTTTAATTTGGTGTCAAATATGCACATGAAAAAAAAATCAATTTGACCTAAATTAAATTAAGTCTTTAATTTAATTTAAGTTGCTTCATTTGAAAAGAGTTGCTTCTTTTCCTGGTCAAGCGTGTGATATCATGAATTTGGAACATTTTTCCAAATTTTTATCACTTTGGGGAAATAGCCAAACCAATTGATTTAAATTCAAAAACAGTTTTAAGTTTGAATTTTTATCTCGAAAAATATTTAGAATTTAAATTTTGACCAATAACAAAAAAGATTCAAATTTCTTTTATCTTCCACCCTGATTTTTCGTGGAATTTTTGGAGGTCCAGAAAGGTGCTTTTTAATTAATTCTTTTGATAGGGGTTTTCTGCAAAGTTTTCAAAATCGGAACCATCGGGAGCCTCTCATTTTTCTTTCTCTGTCTCTCAGCACCGCCGCTGCCGAGCCAACGCAGCAGCGCTGCCGCGCGCCTCCCTCTCCGGCTGCCACGCAGCTGCACGGCATCCAGCTCACCCCGGCGGCCGGCTTGGATAAAGCACAGTGCCGGTGCTCGTTTTCCCTCTCTCCCGTACGCAATTCCTTCTCTCTCTTTAGCTCATACGCAAGAGCTACAACACCACCACTCTTCGCATCACGGCGTCCGGCCACCACACCGCACCCCCGAGCAAACCACCACCACCAAAAGATGCGCATAAACATGCTAGAGCTCTAGGAACAAACGATTTCCCAAATAGCCTCCCGAGCTGTGCGTATTTTGAAGATATCCGGAACAACATCACCGGCGACCACCATCGGCTTCCGTGCGAAATTCTTCACCTGTGGTGCGTTTCGTTGCATGTTTGTTGTTCCGAGTGTGTGAGAAACTCTCTGTAGCACCTTTCCGACCTTTTTATTCCTTGGTTAATGAGGCAAAGTGGCTGCAGACCGACCGGATTCGCCTGTTCTTCCTCGGCTCCGGGCGCCGCCGCCTCTGCCTCGTGGTGCGCACCCGCTTTCGGCCACCCCTGTCCTCCAAGAACTCTATGCCGGTCTTCGTCATGACCTTGTGGAGCTCAAGCAACAAACCGTTCGTCATTTGGTGGAGTACGGTGGGCGCTAGACGCCGCCGAACCTTTCTTCCTCCCGCCTCTTGCCGTCGATGCACTTTCGGCCGGTTTCCGGTGAAGTTGACCCCACCAACCGTTGCCTCATGTCGAGTTGGCCCGGTAGGAGAACTTCCGTCGCAGTTGGCCGCCGTCCGGCCAAACTCCGGCGACCCGCCGCCACCTCCGCCGCTGTGGCCATAGCTGGCCAGCCCGAGTTCGAGTGGGCGCGCGCGCGTGTCTTGGGCCGCCGGCCCATGGGCTAGCCAGATTCAGCCCATACTGGTATTGGCACTGTTTTCGAATTTATTCATTTCCAGATTTTATTCAAACTTTAAATATTCGTTGAATATTCATCCAAATTCAGAAAAATGCCAAACAAAGATCATTAGGTTCATAAAATTATTCTCTATTTAGTTATGTTTTCAAATACCTATTTTGAGAAATTATAATTCCATAGTTTAATTAATTACCTTTCTTTAATTAAGATGAGCTATTATTTTATGTTAATTATTAATTGATTTTGAAAAATAAATTTCTTTAAAAATTAGAGATACTGCAGACGAAAGTTTTTGTTAAGTTTGTTTTCCAAAATTTAACATAAACACCGTCATTTCATGTGATCCCACTTTAGTACCCTATGTATCATTGATTAATGATTAATCATGAATTGTTAACTAATAAACAAGATAAATTGTTAATTAATGACTAGGATTAAGTATTAATTAACAAGCATGATTAATTGTTATTTGTTCGTTGTTAATTACTGAGCATAATAAATCGGTAATTGTTAGTTGATGAACGTATTTAAAGAAACCCTTGCATAATCATGTCATATACATTCATGCATGCATGGTTGTGATTCGCGACGCATTGTTGGTCGACCTAGGTCATGGCGTAATCGAGGTTCCGTCCGAGGTCGAGGCAGGAGACGGGAATCTCGAAGTCGACCAGACACGCCAAGGAAGCTAACCCCGACTCGAATCAAGGCAAGCCCGGTGCATCCCACCTATGATTTTAAAGGCTTTTCTTTTATCACGGTAATGAGTCGTGGTTGTGCATTAGGTTATAGGAGTTGCTTGATACCCTAGGTGCATGAGATAGGTTTCCATTTGTTTATGCTATACTTGGTAGAGGTAGCTCAATAGAGT
Organism: Chloris gayana; assembly: GCA_031894775.1. Taxonomy (NCBI): domain Eukaryota; kingdom Viridiplantae; phylum Streptophyta; class Magnoliopsida; order Poales; family Poaceae; genus Chloris; species Chloris gayana. The sequence goes on from JAUNZO010000794.1 coordinate 910,065, forward strand.
TCGATAACCGCTAAGCTTAAGTCATAGGGAATCGGTAGAAGACGGGTGGTGTCATACACTACTCGCGAGATATAGGGTAATGACTGGTTTATTATTGCTAAGAAGAATGATAAGAGAAAGATGAGAATGGAAGTGAAGATGTTAATAACCCGAGACCGGACGGGCCCGTAGGAGAAAGGGCAAAGACGGAGTTAAGGTATTGCAAGGTGGTAGCCCCGTCTCGTGTCGGTCAAGGACCGTACCGTTGTCGGCCTAGTTGAACAAGTTTGAACGTACCGTACTACATGCTCGGTATCATGGGCCCGAGCAAGCTGATGTACCCTACCGCCCCGGAGATGTAGCGTAGCTAACTCTCTTTATCGGCTGTTAGTGAGAGGATAGTCTCACGGGAGGGAGATGGGTTGATCACGAGGGAAGTCGTGGCTTCGCCATACTCCCGGGGAGTTGGAAATGGCTAGTCTGCTGTCAGGTGCTAGCGGGAAAGGTTGTCGTATACGATCGGTGTGATGCGTATACGTCGTGTAGTCGGATTTTGCCAGCTGGTATAAAATCGATTCGAATCGCTGTCCCTCGCCGTAATGAGTACCGCTTGTTTAGCTCGTCACATCGTAGTAATCAACTGAAAGATGATGATGAGAGATGAAAGAATTGTTGGTCGCAAATGATCTTTTCTTGCAAACTTGATTGCAGTAGTTGTAGACCGCAAAACATGGGTTTACGATAAACTTAACCTTGAGCTAAAACATTGAAAGCAAGGATCCACCATTAGTGCTGTTTTCGCAAGAGAGTCAACTCCACGACCAAAAAGCCTTTGCATACTAGGCGTCGGCCTTAGCGTGCCATGTTGACGGGTCGGTCTTGCTGAGTATTAGAATACCGAGGGTTTGTTCGTTATGCTTTTCGAGAATCGAGTCGTACTTCCGCAACTCGTACGGTAGCTTCCCGGAAAAGGAGAATTGTCTCGAGGGAGGGTCCCTCCAATGGGAACGGATCCCGACGCCGTGAAGGATAAGGACCGTGGTGTACGACGGGCTCGATACATCACGATGACGCTTCGTAGTATTTTTGTTGTATAAAGTACAAGTTTCCGCTGCAAGACTCGTAGGTTGTTAAACTTCATTAATGTATTATGCTTCCTCTATACAATGTTTGTATTTCAAAAACCTGGTTGTATTATACCATGATGTATATATTCCGGCTTGTATGAGATGATGAACTCGTTGTAACTCACTGCGTCGAGTGTCCCCCTGTATCTAGTCCTGGGTATCCCGGAGGGGATGTGACAACACTGCACCGTCGAGTCGGCGTTATCAGCATACACCCTCTCATCCAAATTATTACCGGCAGTCTCAACCACCCCGAGCAATCCCGAGCAACAACGGTCGAATCGGTATCGTCCGCCCTATCGGCAGCAGAATAATCGGAATCCTAGACCGGTGAGTCAAGCACCGCAGCAGAATGGACCGCCATGTTTCAACCGTGGTCGTCCAGGACATTATTACCGCAGTTGTCCATATCCTCGAAGGCATCATATGCACCTAGACCGCAAGGACAGCCACGAGAATCAACCGAGGGCACCAGCCAAGAATACACCGAGCAAAGACGGGCCGTGCCAACTTTATCGCGGCCGAGGAGCTACCCGAAGGAGGACAAATCTTAGCGGGTATGTTTTCTATCGCTGATCATCCTGCTATGGTTTTATTTGATTCGGGAGCTACACATAATTTCATCGACAAGTCATATGTTGCTAAGCATCGCATCATGCCATCCAAGTTGCTATGTGCTCATATCATTTCAACACCGGGGGTAAAATCATTACTAATGAAGAAGCTGCCAATATGCCATTAAGATTGGGTAGCAAGATTTATTCCACTTCATTAATCATACTGGATGGGCAAGGGTTAGATGCAATTATTGGCATGCAATGGATGAATTTCCATAAGGCGAGTATTGGATATAGCATCTCGAGCCGTATATCCGAACTCCACTTGTTCATGGTCGAGATTGCTTGCTCTTAACTTTTCCTCAAGCCATGCTGCCAATGGTCAATAAGACTATAGGTAAGAGTCCGGAGGATATACCCATAGTCTCGTGAGTATCCGGATGTCTTTCCGGACGACTTGCCGGGACTACCGCCGGACCGAGCGGTAGAGTTTAAGATAGAGTTACAGACTGGAACAGCACCAATATCAAGAAGGCCGTATCGGATGCCGCCGAATGAGCTGGCGAGAATTGAAAGTGCAACTAAAGGAATTATTGGACAAGGGGTATATACGTCCAAGTTCATCACCATGGGGATGCCCGACCTTGTTCGTAAAGAAGAAAGACAAGACATTGAGGCTATGTGTGGATTATAGACCTCCGAATTCGGTTACCATCAAGAACAAGTATCCTCTTCCAAGGATTGATATCTTGTTTGATCAAGCGATGGGAGCTAAAGTTTTCTCCATGATAGATCTTCGCTCGGGATATCATCGGATTAAGATAAGAGCTGAAGATATACCGAAGACTCGCATTTTCCACAAGATATGGACTTTATGAGTACCTGGTGATGTCATTTGGATTGACCAATGCACCGAGCACATTTCATGTATCTCATGAATTCCGTATTCATGCCCGAGCTGGACAAGTTTGTCGTGGTATTCATTGACGACATTTTCATCTACTCTAAGTCAGCAGAAGAACATGCAAATCACTTAAAAGTTGTACTACAACGACTAAGGGATCATCGGCTCTATGCTAAGTTCAGCAAGTGTGAGTTTTGGCTAAAAGAAGTACCGTTCCTAGGTCATGTGATATCAGCCGAAGGAGTGGCCGTTGACCCGGGCAAAGTTCAAGAAGTGTTGGATTGGAAATCGCCGAAGTCTGTCTCACAGATCGGAAGTTTCTTGGGATTAGCTGGTTACTACGGAAGGTTTATTCCAAACTTCTCAAAGATCGCCAAGCCAATGACTAAGCTATTGGAAAAGGATAAGAAGTACGTATGGAGTAAAGAATGTGAAGAAGCTTTTCAAACGTTAAAGAAGTTGTTGACCACAGCTCCGTACTTGCTCGACCGGATCCGACGAAACCTTTTGATGTGTATTATGATGCATCGAGGAACGGGACTCGGATGTGTTCTAATGCGGGAAGGTCGAGTGATCGCATATGCATCTCGACAACTAAGGCGTCATGAGGAACACTATCCTACCCATGATCCGGAATTAGCAGCAATCGTTCTAGCATTGAAAGGTTGAAGGCACTATCTCTTGGGAAATTTAGTACATCTATACACGGACCACAAGAGTCTCAAGTACATCTTCACCCAAGCGGATCCGAATATGCGTCAACGAAGATGGTTAGAACTAATCAAGGATTATGAGTTAGAAATTCACTACCACCTAGGTAAGGCAAACGTGGTAGCTGATGCATTAAGTCGCAAGTCCTATTGCAATAATCTCACGGCTCAACTTTTCATTCAAGCACATCCATCCGAAGGTGAGGAATCAAATCTTAGGATCATTCCGTATGGAACCTTGACTAATTTGGCTCCGATTCCTACCATTCGTGAAGAAGTGGTAGCAGCTCAACGGAAAAGTGTTGGTATGGGACACATAAGGAGATGACTCGGAAAGGGTGAAGTTAAATGCTTCGGAGAGGATGAGGCAGGAGTTATTTGGTTCAAGAATCGATTGGTAGTACCAAAAGATCTACCGCTTCGCAAGAAGATAATGGATGAAGCTCATATGTCCAAATATTCTATTCATCCTGGAACCAAGAAGATGTATCAAGATCCGAAGCAAAGATTTTGGTGGACACGCATGAAGCGGGAAATCGCCAAGTATGTCAATGAATGTGATGTCCGCCGACGGGTCAAAGCCGAGCACTTGAAGCAAGCGGGACCCTTACAACCTTTAAGTACCCCTGAATGGAAGTTGGAAGACATCGAGCATGGATTTCATCGTTGGGTTACCACTAAGCCCACGGAAACATGACTTTATCCGGGTTATTGCGGACAGAGTTGACGAAGTCTGCTCACTTCATACCGGTACATACACGGTACAACTGCCGAGAAGTATGCGGAGCTATACATTGCCCGAATTCTCTGTTTGCATGGAGTGCCGAAGACCATTATATCGGATAGAGGAACGCAATTTGTTTCCAGATTTTGGGAACAACTACAGGAATCCCTAGGAATGAGATTGATACGAAGCTCGGCATATCATCCTCAAACGGATGGACGGACGGAAAGGATCAATCAATATCTCGAGGATATGCTAAGAGCATGTGTCTTGACCTATGGTAAAGATTGGGAGAAGTGTTTACCGTTAGCGAGTTCTCCTACAATAACAGCTATCAAGAGAGTGCCGGAATGTCACCGTTCCAAGCTCTATATGGGCGTAGTTGCCGTACACCCTTGAATTGGTCCGAAAGTGGAGAAAGAGTAATCTTCGGACCAGATCTAGTAAGAGATGCGAGAGGAACAAGTACGTCTCATTCAACAGAACCTCAAGAGAGCTAAATCTCGACGGATCGGCTATACCGACAAAAGACGTCGAGAGTTAGTATTTCAGGTTGGAGATCAAGTCTATCTTCGAGTATCTCCTACCAAAGGTGTTCAAAGATTTGGGATCAAGGGCAAGTTAGCACCACGATACATTGGACCTTTTCCAATCCTGGAAAGATGTGGAGCCGTGGCGTATCGATTGGAATTGCCCTCACACTTGGCAGGTATCCATAACATATTTCATGTGTCTCAATTGAAGAAGTGTTTAAAACCACCAATGGATATACCGACAGTAGAGGTGGAACGATTACTGACCAGACTTGACATATGACGAACGACCGGTTAAAGTTCTCGACACCAAGGCTACGAGTGACTCGACATCGGACCATCAAGTTCTACAAGATCCAATGGAGTAATCACTCCAAAGCTGAAGCTACTTGGGAGCAAGAGGAGTTCCTTCGATCAAACTATCCCGAGTTCTTTAGCACTATCGCCTAGTCGTTTCGATCGTGAATCTCGGGACGAGATTCCTGTAAGGGGGAGGGATTTCATGTCATCATGAGCATGTCATCACATTGTTGCATTTTTGAGGAAATCAAATTTTGTGTTAATAATAAACACATAAAATATCAAAATAGATAAAGAAGAAAGGAAGTGTTAAAAAGAAATAAAATAAGAAGAAAATTCTTGTTTAATATTTTCTTTGGCTCAAATATCATAAATAAAGATTTATGAAAATTTCCTGAAATCATTTTGCCTTGTAAAAATATTTACAAGAAATAAACAAAGTTTCTTTTATTAATTTAACTATGAATTTTTAATCCAAAAATGATTTGGAGTTTTTACCTGGACTTAACAGGAAAAATGCCTAAAATGTTTTCATTAACAACCCTGGAAAATTTGGGAATTTTTGGAGCTCGGGAAGGCTACTTTTTAATTACGTGATAGTAGGAGGGCCTTTTTGCAAAATAGCCGGGCCGGGGTCCAACGCCGGCCTCTTCTCTCTCCCGCGCTCTCGGCGCCGCCGCCCGGCCGTGCCGCCTCCCGGCCGTCACCACGCCACCCCGCCACGCAGGATGTTGGCCACACGCAGCTGCCTGCCAGTCTCCTCTCCCTTACCGCCTCTGCATGGGATAAAAAAACCTCCCCGCCGTGCTTATCTCTCCCTCTTTTCTCTTCCGCCATTGCCGCCCTTCCCTGGAGCTACTCCGCCCGGCCGCTCCGGTTCTTCTCTCGTCCGGACCACCGCAACCAGGAGCTCCGCCGGGCCACCGTGAAGCTCCTCCAACCGAGCCAATAGCTTGAGCACCCTCGCTCCGTCGTGGCGAGCTCATTTTCCTTTCCGACACCTCACCGTCGTTCCTCCGCCGCGTCGCCAAATTCGCAAGCCGTGGTGAGCTATTTCTTCTTTTTCTTCCTCTGGATAGTGCGCAACTTGATGCTCTTCGTTGCGGACACCTCACCATTGAGCTTTCTCCCCGGGTTTCACGAGAATCGGGCCGTCTTCCGGAGCTTCACCGCCGCCGTCCGCACCATCCCCGGTGAGCACCTATCTCCGGCCGTTGTCAAGTTCCCACAACCCCCTAGAGTTTTTGCTCATGTCATGTAGAAGCTGTCCGCAGCATTTTCCCCAATTTTTCGGCAACCACGGCGAGCTTCACCCCTGCCGGAGCGCCGCCATGCCCGCACCTCGCCGTCGGCGTGTTCCGGCCGAGCTCATGCGAGCTCATCATCACCCTTAAGTTCGCCTCGTTGCGTAGAGCGTGTAGCGGGTGTCGCGGCGAGGTTTAGTGCACCGGTGGTTAACTCCGGTGACCGCGCCGCCGCTAGCCCACCGCCGCGGTGGTGCCACACCGCGGACCACACGCGGGTGGGATCGCGTGTGGCCACGAGCGGATCCGGTGTGGACAACCACTGTAGCCTTCCGTGTGGCACAGATTCAAATTTAAATTTCTAAAATTCATAGAAAATTCATTAAAAATCGGAAAAATGTCAAACCAAGTTTGTTAGACTCAGAAAAATGAGATCTATTTATTTGTGAAATAAAATGTTCATTTTGAGTAAATTTATTTTATAAATAGAAATTAATCCCTTTCCTTGATTAAAGAAAAGCTATTATTTTATGTTAATAAAATTTTTAATTAAGAAAAATAATTTTATTTGATGAAGGAGATACTGCAGACGAAATTAATTATGAAATTTATTTTCCAAAATTAAACTTAAACTGTATTATTTTATGTGATCACAATTTATTAACCTTTCATCACTTAAAGTAATGATTTACTTATTGCTTAATAAACCAGAATAGTTTATTCAATGTTAAACCTAAGTAATTAAGGAACAGAACTAATTAACAAATAATGACCTTGATTAGGCATTTATTAATCAGCATAATTAATTGTTAATTAATGCTTAATGAACATGCTTATCCCTAATTTATTAATTAACTAAGGTGATTAAGCATTAATTATTATTTATTATATATTGGACTTAATTAGTGAATCCTTGCATACTTCCATCATGAGCATTCATGCATACATGATTGTGATTCGCAACGCATTGTCTGGTCGACTAGGTTCGAAGTGATCGAGGTTCCACCCGAGATCGAGTCGGAGTCGGGAATCTCGACGTCGACCTAGCCGCCGAGGAAGCTAACTTCGAACAGAATCAAGGCAAGCCCCGGTGCATCCTACCAATGTTTTTAAATATTTTACTTTATCACATATTACAGTTATGCTTGTGCATTAAGTGTTAGGGAATGGTTGACACCCTAGTTGCATTATGGTAGGTTTCCGGTTGTTATTTCTATACTTGGTACAGGTAGCTCAATAGAGGCTAAGCTTAATTCATAGTGGCAATGGTAGATGGTTAAGGAGACTTAAAGCATGGAGGCTTTAAGGGTTTTGTGCTGACACTAAGATGAAGAGAGTGTTAATGAAGTTGAGACCGGACGGGCCCCGTAGGAGAAAGGGCAAGACGGAGATGAGGTCTTGCAAGGTGGTAGCCCCGTCTCGAGTCGGTCAAGGACCGTACCGTTGTCGGCTTAGTTGAACAAGTTTGAACGTACCGCACTACATGCTGGTATCATGGGCCCAAGCAAGCTTATGTACCCTATCGCCCCGAGAGATGTAGCGTAGCCGGCTCTCTTTTGCCGGCTGTTAGTGAGAGGATAGTCTCACGGGAGGGAGATGGGTCGACCACGAGGGAAGTCGTGGCTTCGTCATACACCCGGGGAGTTGGAAATGGCTAGTCTCGCTGTCAGGTGCTACCGGAAAGGTTGTCGTATACGATCGATTGTGATGCGTATACGTCGTGTAGTCGGGTTTTATCAGCTGGTATAAAATCGATTCGAATCGCTGTCCCTCACAATGAATGAGTACCGCTTGTTTAGCTCGTCACATCGTAGTAAATTATATGGAAGATGAAGATGAGAGATGAAAGGATTAAGATCTCTTTTATCTTGATTGAGAACTTGATTGCAATAGTGATAGTCTGCAAACCTAGAGGTTAATGAACTTAACGTGAGCTAAAATATTGAAAGTAAGGACCCAACCTTTAATGCTGTTTTCGCAAAGGAGTAAACCCCACGACCAGAAAGCCTTTGCATACTAGGCGTCGGCCTTAGCGTGCCATGTTGACGGGTCGGTCTTGCCGAGTATTAGAATACTCAAGGTTTGTTCGTTACCTTTCAGGGAACGAGTCGTGCTACCACGACTTGTATGGCAGCTTCCCCGAGGAGGAGCAATGTCCGGAGGGAGGTTCCCTTCGGTGGGAACGTATCCCCACGCCATGAAGAGAGAGGACCGTGATGTACGAAGGGCTCGGTGCATCACGTTGATCGTTTTAAGTCTTTTGGGTTGTAAATAGAACAAGCTTCCGCTGTATACTCGTAGGTTGTTAAACTTCAATAATGTTATATTTTCCGCTGCACGAATGTTTGTATTTTGAAAATCTGGTTGTATTATACCATGACGTATATAATCTGGCTTGTATGAGATGATGTTTCGTTGTAACTCGCTTCGTCGAGTGTCCCTCTGTTCCGATTCCCGGGTGTCCCGGAGGGGACGTCACAGCTTGCAATACAATTTGATATCAATATAAAACAGCGAGCATCTCAATCTTTCCCTCTTACTAAACATTGCAAACTGCTCGAAATAAGTGGTACTCATTAACCGAGAGGAAACAACGATAATTATCGAATTATTAATCCTGCAGGAAAGGCCCAAATGTACGACATACGCATCATTTAAGAACACGTATGGCCACCGTTCGCGAGCTCATCATAAAGCAAAACATGGGGCCACCGACCCCGAGTACACATCCCCCTTGCGACCGTTCAACAACGTGCCCAAGGCTTAACCCGTGCACTCTCCAACGGTCCTCAACCCGTGCAACCACCGTGCCATACACATCACCTCCGGGTCGGTGAGATATCCGGCTCACTTTACAATTCACAAGCTACGTAGGTTTACCAATCCCCATAAGAAAGATATGCAAGTGGTACACAACTCAAACTTGTTCGCGGAGCCACAATGGGTGTTCTCAATTTTAACCGATTCAAATTTAATCATAAGCCATAAGTGAGATTCCCCTTCTATCGTTGACTCCATAAGTATAGCATAGCACTTCTAGCGAGGGTATGACACATATTCTACATAGGACATATAGGACTTTATGCACGTGGATTTCTAAATCAACTCCTAGAACTTAAATGCACATTCATCATCCTTAATATAGTGATAAAAGAAGGGCATTTCAAAATAGTAGGAATGCACCGGGCTTGCCTTGAGAGTGATCGAAGATAGTACTAGCTTCACAAGCGTTGAGCGTTGTAATGGTCTCTTCCGATGGAATCAATTCAACGTCGTCACCTAGAAGATGAAATGCAATGCGTAAATAAAAGAATACAAGGGTGATGAAGATGGTAATGCATGTGTGCTGTTTTTTCATGAGTACACATGAATAAGTTGAGTAAAAATTCAGTTTCGTGAAATTCTAGTATGCATAGATATATAAATTTGCTCTTTTTTAAATGGAGCCACTTAAATACCAAGTGTAGCTTTACGTACATGAGCAATGACTTAATATACTGGACATGAATGCCGTGACGGAATCAAGTGTTCAGATTTAAAATGATGAACAACATTCCAATGCGAACCGATGAAAATTAGGGTTAGATGTTTATCATCACATGTGATGACGATGCAACACTTAATTAAGAAATTGATTACACATTAACACATTCATAAATTTAACGGAAACTTCTTACTAATCCTGCCATGAGGGACTAAGTAACATTGTGGAGAGTGAAATTTACATAAACATGCAAAAATATAATTTCTAGGGACATAAAACCATTTTTCCTTGTGCTGAAAATTAACCTTTTATTGAATTAATCTAAGGGCGGCAAAAATAATTAATTATCATGCTCAAAATTAAACATGGGATTTTCTACTAAGGTACATAACTAAGATGAGCAGATCTACCAAGTTGCATGCCAAAATAATTTATATAGATTTAAATAAAAATTAAATATAAAGAATGCCAAAAATGCAATAACTTGCAAAAAATGCAATGAAATGTAGATTTTCCTGTGCCAGAAATTCTAGTATGTTTAGATGCAGTCTCTAACCAAGTGGCATTAAATTTGGATCTATATGTTTAAAGTTATGACTCAAGTACTTCGCGGCGGCTAGCGGTGCGTACGGAGCACGAAAAGTTGGGGAACGAGGTGCTGGGAGATTCACCTCGTGATGGAGAAGAGCGGCACGGGGTCAGGTGTTGAGGGAGAAGGCCGAAAGTTGAGGCTCATCGTGGTGGTGGAGATTCCGGTGGCGGCGGCCTTCTTTTCTTCTTGAAATCCGGCAAGGCTGTTGAGACAGAGGGAGAGAGTTAGGGCGGAGCTGCAGGGCGTTGTTGTGCATCGATTTGGAGAGAAATCGGAGGAGGAGAGGCGCTGCCTGGGCGGAGCTTGGAGCAGCACCGTCCATGGCGACCAAAAGCTTGGGAGGCGGTTGATTCTTGCTGTTACGCTCGCCGGCATGGCAGAGCAGAGCTGCTGCTGCTTGGAGAGTTTGTGGGGAGAAGAGGCAACGGTTTGTGGTGCTTGGGAGGCGTGGGAGACAGCAGCTGACCGGTGCTAATTTTTTCTACTCGTATGGGCATAGGTAGTCGCTTGAGGGTGGGGAGAAGCAGTAACTCCGAAAGGTTCGTGTTGGTCGTCGGGTACAGGGGCAGGTAGCAGATGCCTTGAGGAGGGGGCGACGTGACAGGGCAGAGGCATGCTCGCTGGTGGCCTGGAGCGCGGTGGCAGACCGGTCCGAGGAAGAAGATGACCAACGGACAAAGTTCTAGATCGAGATCTAATTCGAATTTTCGCTGACCTTTTCTGCTGCTCTGAATTTGAATTAGAACCCATACCTTGGCAACGCAGAAATTTATGCCAACAATCATGCGTTTTCAGAATGATGCGATCTACAACTTTCCTTTTTGGTCAAAGTTTAAATTCTGTTTCTAAAAATTCATACAAAATTCACAAACAGTGCAGTTTCAGATTTGAATTTGAATTTTTGAGCGTTCAAAACTTTGTTAAAATTTTTTGTAAAAATGCTGTAAAATCGTTATTTTACATGAGCAACAAGATGGTGCAAAAATATGTGGGTAGTTCTTTTATAATTTTTGCGCTTTTCTTAAAGCTAGGGTTTAGCCCTAGGTTTTTCCTTTTCTTTTGACTTTTCCCCTTTTTCCTTTTCTTGCTTCCTTTTGTATGATTAGCATTAGGGTTTGCATTAATGAGGTGATTAGGGTGTGATTAGATCATTAACGCTGATTCGTGACATGGGATGTCACACCCACGTGATACCCGTCCTCAACGTTATCCGTGAGCGACCACCAATCCCCTTCCAGGGAGACCTCGTCTCAAAATAAACAAACACCACCAGCAAAGAAAGTTGGCTACGTCGAACCACTAGGGAGTTAGGGTACATCGGCTTACTGGGCCCATGAACACCAGCATGTAGCTCGGTACGTTCAATACTTGTTCAGCACAGACCAACAACGATACGGTCCTTGATCAACACAGACGGAACTACCACCTTGCAAGACCTCGTCTTTGCCCTTTCCCCTACGAGGCCCGTCCGGTGTCAACTCAACATCCTCTTTAGCTTAACGACGGCAACAACAAACACTTAAAGCCTCCATGCTTTAAGATCACCTGAACAACTACCGTTGCGACTATGAATTAAGCATAGCATCTTATCGAACTACCTGCACCGAGTATATCACGAATAAAGGAATCTTAACTCATGCATCTAGGGTGTCAATCAATCCCTATCACTTAGTGCACAAACATAATCTAGCTACTGTGATAAAAGTAAAAGACTTTAAAACATAGGTAGGATGCACCAGGGCTTGCCTTTAACCGTAGCGTAGTTAGGTTCGCTCGGTGCGGCGTTAGCGTTGATGATCTCTCCTCTTTGATTCACCTCAGCTGCTTGCCAATGGTCTTCATGATCCGTGATTATCGATGTAGTTGACTTTCATGGTCAACTCTTCAGGATCCTTCCTTCCGTCGAAGGACCACGCGCCCTACAATAATTAACAATACATCGCGAGTTACTAACATGCATGCATGATCATGCAAGATATGACATGCGATGACGCTATTGACGATCAATGCTTGAGTAATTAAGGTCTACGCTACCAACAATATGAAATAGCGATATGAATTGTTAACATGCGATGACATAAAATGATGAATACGCAATTGCGTGAAATGATAAATGTTGATGCTATTTTTTTATGGAAAAGAAAATACTACAACCTTTCGTCTATAGTATCTCTTTATTTAAAGAAATTTATTTCTCAAAATTAATTATTAATTTGCATAAAATAACGAATTAGTCTAAACAAAATAAAGCAAAAATAATAAGACTACAAAAGCATAAACTCTAAATAGGCATTTTAATACATCAACAAATCGGGAATAATTTTGTGAGCTCAACAAACTTGGTTTGGTAGTTTTTTATTTTTGTGGAATTTTCTAGGAATTTTTGAATAATGAAAACACCCATGTGGACACACAGGGGACCACAGAGTGGGACACACAAGATCCCACGTAGCCACATGGGATCCAGGGCAAGTGGACCGCCGTGCGGCTCGAGGCGAGGCGACGGCAGCCGAGACCGACGGCACGGCTCCCGACACGGTGGCTGGAGTTGCCCAACGGCGGCCAACCTCGACGGAAAATATGCTACATGCTCGGCTCGACGAGGGGGACACAACAGTGGTGTTGGCTTCGCGTGAATCCGGCCGTAGGCACACCGGCGGCGAGAGGCAAGCTGGAGCAGGGCTTCGGCGGCGTCTAAATCTCACCGTGCTCAACCAAATGACGAACGGATTGCTACCGCAGCTTCGGAGGGACATGGAAAAGACCGGCATCGAGTTTGTGGGGGTCATGTGTGACATCCCCTCCGGGACACCCAGGAATCGGAACAGAGGGACACTCAACGAAGCGAGTTATAACGAGTGTATCACCTCATACAAGCCAGCATATATACATCATGGTATAATACAACCAGGTTTTCAAAATACAAACATTGGTGCAGCGGAAATATAAATCTTATTGAAGTTTAACAACCTACGAGTATTGCAGCAGAAACTTGTACTTTATACAACACAACACTAATAGACGATCAACGTGATGCACTCGAGCCCTTCGTACATCACGGTCCTCCCTCTTCACGACGTCGGGATCCGTTCCCACTGGAGGGAACCACCCTCGGAACACTGCTCCACTTCCGGAACTACCGTACGAGCTGTGGAAGTATGACTCGATTCCTGAAAAACATAATGAACAAACCCTAAGTATTCTAATACTCAGCAAGACTCGACCCGTCAACATGGTACGCTAAGGCCGACGCCTAGTATGCAAAGGCTTTCCGGTCTGTGGGGTTTACTCCTTTGCGAAAACAGCATTAAAGGTTGAGTCCTTACTTTCGATATTTTAGCTCACGTTAAGTTCATTAACCTCTAGGTTTGCAGACTATCACTATTGCACTCAAGTTGCGGGAAAAGATTAATTCCAAACAACAGTCCTTTCATCCATCTTCCTTCATCTTTCACTTGATTAACTACGATGTGACACGGTGAACAAGCGGTACTCATTCATCGCGAGGGACAGCGATTCGAATCGATTTCACCAGCTGGGAAAACCCGTTTACACGGCGTATACGCACCCCTTTGGTCGCATATGACAACTTTTCACGCTAACTCCCGACGATGGCCGGGTTAGTCTCCCATCCGCCGAGAACACGGGGACCCCACGCGATACCCGTCCTCGACGTTATCCGTGAGCGACCACCCATTCCTCTCCCTTTGAGACATGAGGCCTCGCCTCACTCTCCGACCAATTAGGGGATGGGCTACGTCCAACCACCGAGGCAATTAGGTTACATCGGCTTCCGGCCCCATAAACACCGGTATGTAAATCGGTACGTTCAAGACTTGCTCAACAGGGCCAACAACGGTACGGTCCTTCATCGACACAGATCGAGCGACCAACAATACATCGCGAATCACAACCATGCATGCATGCAATGTACATGAGATGATGTGCAACGATTTTATTAACCATGATCGTTAACTAGCAATTAATCATTACTTAAATTTATTACTTTGCAATTAGTAATTAACAATTAATCATGTTCTTGAAGCAATAAGTAACAATTGATAATGCTCATTAATTATTGCTTAATCAAGGTCATTACTTAAAAATTAATCATTAATCATTAATCAAGTTCATTAATTAATAATTAATCAGGTTCATTCATTAATAAATAACCATGCTTTTAAACAACAATTATAAATGCTTAACGACATGTGATAACACTTAAGCTATTAATTTGGGATCACATGAAATGACGGTGTTTATGTTGAATTTTGGAAAACAGTTTTCACAAACACTTTCGTCTGCAGTATCTCTAATTTTTAAAGAAATTTATTTTTCAAAAACAATTAATAATTAGCATAAAATAACAGGTTATCTTAAATCAAGGAAAGGTAATTAATTTAAACTATGAAATTATAATTCCTCAAAATAGGTATTTGAATTCATAAATAAATAGGAAATAATTTTATGAAGCTAATGAACTTTGTTTGACATTTTTCTGATTTTTGTGGAATTTGCTACGAATTTCCGAAGTTTGAAAAGAATCTGAAAATAAATAAATTCGTAAAAGAATTGAAAGGCTACTCGGGCCAAAAGTGGCCAGGCCCAACGGGTGACGTGGCGGCCCGGCGACCCGGACCCGACCCGGAAAAACCCGCGCGTGGCCCGGACGCCAGGGACGCGCGTCCATGGCCACGGCGGCGGAGACGGCGCCGGCGACTCGCCGGAGTTGGTCGGACGGCGACCAAACTCTATGGAAATGCTCCTACGGGCTCCTCGTGACACGGGGAACCGAAAGGTGGGGCGGTGTCACCGGAACCCGGCCGGAAAGGTGTCTGCGGCGAGGGCGGCCGGAGGAGAAGTTCGGCGATGTACTCGGTGGTGTGGTAGTGGACTAAATGGAGAACCATCTTCTCCAGGAGCTTCCTTGGCTGAAGGAGAACACCGGCACGGTTGTGGCGGACGCCAACTCGCACCGGGGATGGGTGCCCATCGATGGAGCGAGGGCGGCGGCATGCAAAGCTTGTGAAACATGGTTAAATTCATGCAAATTAGTGAGGAGAACTTGAGGGTGAGTTGTTGGTATTACTAAGAGACGGATGACGCACCTCCGGAAGGAAGAATCGCATGAATTCGCTCACCACCGGAGTCGAATTTGAGAGAAGCACGACGGCCGGCGGTGGTGGCATCCCGGACTAAAAATGGCGTCGATCTCTCGTGCTACGCCCGATGGTTGCGATTAGGCGGTATGGTGAGGTGCTCGGGGTGAGCCACGGAGCTCTAGGTGGTGCCGGCTCGAGCGGGGACGGCCGGGAGCGGCCGGACGGTGGAGAACCGGGAGGGGCACGGCGGTGGTGTTCGGGTGGGGAAAATCCACGAGAGGAAGGAGATGTGAGCACCGCCGGGCTTTATCCCAACGGCCGGGGTTGAGGCGGTAAGGTGTGGCCAGCTGCGTGGCGTGGGAGAGGGAGGGCACGCGGCAGGGAGGAGTTGCGGTGGCGCCGAGAGGCGGTGGTGGTGAGTCGGTTCAGGGAGAAGGAAAAAGAAGAGGCTGATCGGTGGGGGCGGCGGTTTTACATAAACACCCTCGGACATTTGACTAATTAAAATTCATACTTCCGGCACTCGAAAAATTTTGCGAAAATTCAGGGATGTATTTGAAAACATTTTAAGCACTTTTCTTTTTAGGTCCAGGTTAAGATTCCAAATGGTTTTCGAATCAAAAATTCCAAGATAAATTAACAAAAGAAGCTTTGTTTATTTCTTGCAAATATTTTCACAAGGCAAAAATAATTTCAGGAAATTTTCATAAATCTTTATTTATGACATTTAAGCCATAGAAAATGTTAAACATAAATTTTCTTCTTATTTTATTTCTTTTTAAGCATTTCCTTTATTCTTTAGCTAATTTGATATTTTATGTGTAGTTTATTAACACAAAATTCGATATCTTCAAAAGTGTAACAACATGATGAAATGCTCATGATGACATGAAATGCAGTATTTTTCTCGAGAGTTGTTACAGCCCTCCCCTTACAGGAATCTCGTCCCGAGATTCACGATTGAAGCGACTAGATGATAGTGCTAAAGAACTCGGGGTAGTTTGATCGAAGAAACTCTTCTTGTTCCCAAGTAGCTTCAGCTTTCGAGTGATTACTCCATTGAATCTTGTAGAACTTAATGGTCCGATGTTGAGTCACTCGATTCTTGGTGTCGAGAACTTTGACCGGACGTTCGTCATACGTCAAGTCCGGTTGTAACTCGTTGCACTTCAGTTGTCGGTATATCCACCGGTGGTTTCAAACACTTCTTCGGTTGAGATACGTGGAATATGTTGTGTATACCCGACAAGTGTGCTGGCAACTCCAAACGATATGCTACAGCTCCGCATCTTTCTAGGATTGGAAAAGGTCCGATGTATCGTGGTGCTAACTTGCCCTTGATTCCAAACCTTTGAACACCTTTGGTAGGAGATACTCGAAGATAGACTTGATCTCCAAACTTGAATACCAACTCTCGACGTCTTCTATCAGCATAACCGATCCGTCGAGATTTAGCTCTCTTGAGGTTCTGTTGGATGAGACGTACTTGTTCCTCTCGCATCTTTTACCAAGTCGGGTCCGA
This sequence comes from Chloris gayana, assembly GCA_031894775.1. NCBI lineage: Eukaryota > Viridiplantae > Streptophyta > Magnoliopsida > Poales > Poaceae > Chloris > Chloris gayana. The sequence continues at coordinate 926,843 of JAUNZO010000794.1, forward strand.
AGATTATTCTTTCTCCACTTTCGGACCAATTTAGAGGGGTCCGACAACTACGTCCATACAGAGCTTGAAATGGTGACATTCCGGCACTCTCTTGATAGCTGTTGTTGTATGAGAACTCCGCCGATGGTAAACATTTCTCCCAATCTTTACCGTATGTCAAAACACATGCTCGAAGCATATCCTCGAGATATTGATTAATCCTTTCTGTCTGTCCATCCGTTTGGGGGTGATAAGCCGAGCTTCGAATTAACTTCGTTCCTAATGACTCATGCAACTGTTCCCAAAATCTAGAGACAAATTGAGCTCCTCGATCCGAGATGATAGTCTTGGGTACTCCATGCAAACATAGGATACGTGAAATATATAGATCTGCATATTGCTTGGTCTTATAGTTCGTATGTACCGGTATAAAATGAGCTGACTTGGTCAATCTGTCAACTATGACCCGGATCGAGTCGTGTTTTCGTGGAGTCATTGGTAATCCAACAATAAAGTCCATGCTGATATCTTCCCATTTCCATTCGGGTATGCTCGAGAGGTTGAAGTGTACCTGCTTGCTTCAAATGCTCTGCTTTGACACGTCGACAGTATCGCACTCGTTGACATACCTTGCTATCTCTCGTTTCATTCTTGTCCACCAAATCTCTTCTTTAAGTCTTGATACATCTTGTTGGTTCCGGGATGAATAGAATACTTGGACGTATGGGCTTCATCCATTATCTTCTTGCGAAGTTCCAAGTTGTTAGGCACTACTAGCCTATTCTTGAACCGAGATAACACATTCGTCATCTTTTTGGAAACACTTGACTTCACCCTTCTTGAGTCGTCTTCCGATGTGTTCCATACCAGCATCCTTTTGTCGAGCTGCTACCACTTCTTCACGAATGGTAGGAATAAGAGCCAAGTTTGTCAATGCCCCATACGGAATAATCCGAAGATCCGGCTCTTCACTTCCTTGTGGAGATGCTTGAATCATGAGTTGAGCCATAAGATTATTGCAATGAACCTTGCGACTTAAGGCATCGGCTACCACGTTTGCCTTGCCCGGGTGATAGTGAATCTCCAGCTCATAATCTTTGATTAACTCTAACCATCTTCGTTGACGCATATTCAGATCCGCTTGAGTGAAGATGTACTTGAGACTCTTGTGGTCCGTGTATAGATGTACCAAGTTACCCAAGAGATAGTGTCTCCGACTTTTCAATGCTAGAACGACCGCTGCTAATTCCGGATCATGGGTAGGATAGTGTTCCTCATAACGCCTTAGTTGTCGAGAAGCATAAGCAATCACTCGACCTTCCTGCATTAGAACACATCCGAGTCCTGTTCTCGATGCATCACAAGTACACATCAAAAGGCTTCGTCGGATCCGGCTGAGCGAGTACTTGGGGCAGTTGTCGACAACTTCTTTAATGTTTGAAAGGCTTCTTCACATGCTTTGCTCCATACATACTTCTTATCCTTTTCCAATAGTTTAGTCATTGGCTTGGCGATCTTTGAGAAGTTTGGAATAAACCTTCGTAGTAACCAGCCAATCCCAAGAAACTTCGATTTGTGAGACAGACTTCGGTGGCTTCCAATCCAACACTTCTTGAACTTTGCCTGGGTCAACGGCCACTCCTTCGGCTGATATCACATGACCTAGGAACGACACTTCCTTTAGCCAAAACTCACACTTGCTAAACTTAGCATATAGTCGATGATCCCCGATCCTTTGCAATACAACTCTTAAGTGATTGGCATGTTCCTCTGTTGACTTAGAGTAGATCAAGATGTCATCAATAAATACTACGACAAACTTGTCCAACTCAGGCACGAATACCGAATTCATGAGATACATGAAATGTGCTTGGTGCATTGGTCAATCCAAATGACATCACCAGGTACTCATAAAGTCCATATCTTGTGGAGAATGTAGTCTTGGGTATATCTTCGAGCTCTTATCCTAATTTGATGATACCCTGAGCGAAGATCTATCTTAGAGAAAACCTTGGCTCCCATCAATTGATCAAACAAGATATCAATCCTCGGGAGAGGGTACTTGTTCTTGATGGTCACGGCATTCAAAGGCCTATAATCCACACATAACCTTAATGTCTTGTCCTTCTTCTTTACGAACAAGGCTGGGCATCCCCAGGGTGATGAACTTGGGCGAATATATCCCTTGTCCAATAATTCCTTTAATTGCACCTTCAACTCGGCTAGCTCATTCGGCGGCATCCGATACGGCCTTCTTGATATTGGTGCTTGTTCCAGGCTGTAACTCGATCTTAAACTCTACCGCTCGATGCTGGCGGTAAACCTGATAAATCTTCTGGAAAAACATCGGGGTACTCACGGACTATAGGAATGTCTTCCAAACTTTTACCAAGAGTCTTATAAATCATTGGAGGAATAGTTTGGGAAGAAGTTAACTGAAAGCAATCTCGTCCGTGAAGAGGAGAGTTCGAGTGAACTGCAAAAGCATCTATATCCAATACTGCCTTATGATACTTCATCCATCTCATTCCAAGAATCGCATCCAATCCTTGTCCATTTAAGACTATAAAGGAGGTGGGATAATCCTTACGACCCAATTTCAATGGCAGCTCGGTAGTACTTTGATCTGCAAGTATATTACCTCCAGGCGATGATATGAGATGTGGGTAAGTCATCTTGTGTGATGGAAGATGATGTTTTTGAACATATCCTTTGCTGATGAAGTTGTGGGTTGCTCCCGAGTCAAATAAAATAATGGCAGCATGATGGTTGATAGAGAACAATCCAGCCATGACTTGGGATCCTTTCGGAATCTCTTCGGTGGTGGTGAAGTTGACACGACCAGTCTTCATCTTACCATATTTCAATGCATTCTTCCGTCGACCAACTGCTTTCCTTTGAGGGCGTGTTGACAATTTCTGCTCTGTTGGTGCGACATAATCTTGAGCCAATTGTCCATGACAACCATCGTTATAGCATAGATGGTCAACCGATTGTGGAGTTTGGGATAAGGAGCGTATACTTGATAGGTCCGATTGTTGGACCGCTGAACGGGAAAACACCTGTTGCTGATACTGAGGTGGCCGGTAAGGAATGGAATCCGATGGCATAGGCTCGAATCTCCGATCTGCTGTAGAAGTGTGGACTAGACGATACTTGGAGGGTACCTTACTTCCTTGTTCATTGGCTGCTCTCTTCTTAGCCTTCTCTTCTTGATGAACACGAATAGCATCCTCCATGAGTATAGCATCACTTACCAACTCATTGAAACTAACTCCTCGGTCCAAAACAAGCCGGATTGTAACTTGGTAGTAAGTCCTTGCTTAAAGCATTCCTTCTTCTTGGCGTCAGTGTCCACATTCGAGGGGCATATTGAGCCAGACGGTTGAACAACTTTGAATAGGAGTGTACGGTCATATCACCTTGCTTCGAGCGCTAGAAACTCCTTACGCTTTTGGTTCGGGATACCTTCGAAATATGATGTTCACGAAAAGCCTTTGTGAATTCTTGCCATAGTACTTGGTGACCTTCGGGAATCATGGCCTTGTAATTAGCCCACCATGCTCTAGCAAATCCTTCTAGTTGCTTGAGCGGCAAAGATAGTCTTCCGATACTCGTGCATGGTATGAGCTCCAGCTTCGACTCGATAGTACGTAACCAATGGTCCGCTTCTAGAGGATCTCCCTCATCCGAAAACTTGGGTGGACCGGTAGCCATGAAATCCGAATATGTAACGTGAACTGGTGGAGCATGCTGATCTTGACCACCGGCTCTGTGAGGCCGTATTCGAACAAGTTGCTTGAAGAAGTTCCCGTTGCTCTTCACGAGACTCCAATATAGTGGCAATAGCTTGTGCCGGGGTAGATGGAGTTGATGCTGGCTCTCGAACATCTTCGTCGGGAGCTTTCGGGATAGTTTCCTCTTCCAGTTTGTTCCATTCTGTTATAAAACTTGGTATTAGTGTCACTAATCCAAAATTAGAGTATAAGGATACCAACGAGTAGAATACGTTAAAGCTCCAAAGCACAAGCAGTGTGTAGAGAAGAGGTGCACTATCTCTCATTCCAACCCCTAGATTTTACTTGTAGTACACACTTGTACAAGCATCTTTAATCTATCCCCTTAAATCCGTAGGTCTCATATGTGGCTCCTAGATAGCTACACATGGTCGTCCTTCTCTCCGATTGACTTTGATCATCCGTAGATGAAGATCTTGAATTTACCCATTCCATTGCCTCGGTGGAAGAGTTCTACTTGCCTTCTATTTCACTCGCATAAACTTCTTCTAGAGCCGTCCATAGGGTACTAACTCTACACTACGATACTAACTAAGTATAACCCCAGACTTTTTATTATAGCACTCAATATGACATGATGCATGCTCGGTAAACTAACTATACGTACTATAGTATATAAAACTACCACGAATAGTTAGCACTTTCCCAAAACCCGAACGTTGAACGGTTAGTAAAAAGTCTAACTATTCTACATCCTTATAGGGCTCCGTAGTCTCTCGTGTTCTAAACGCACTAAACGTGTTAAGTTTTAAAAACAAGCTTGTAATGATGAACTGTTGCCTCCGAACCGCTCCGATACCAGCTGTGACATCCCCTCCGGGACACCCGGGAATCGGAACAGAGGGACACTCGACGAAGCGAGTTACAACGGTGTATCATCTCATACAAGCCAGCATATATACATCATGGTATAATACAACCAGGTTTTTGAAATACAAACATTGGCGCAGCAGAAATATAAATCTTATTAAAGTTTAACAACCTACGAGTATTGCAGCGGAAACTTGTACTTTATACAACACAACACTAATAGACGATCAACGTGATGCACTGAGCCCTTCGTACATCACGGTCCTCCCTCTTCACGACGTCGGGATCCGTTCCCACTGGAGGGAACCACCCTCGGAACACTGCTCCACTTCCGGGAACTACCGTACGAGCTGTGGAAGTATGACTCGATTCCTGAAAAACATAATGAACAAACCCCGAGTATTCTTATACTCAGCAAGACTGACCCGTCAACATGGCACGCTAAGGCCGACGCCTAGTATGCAAAGGCTTTCTCGTTGTGGGGTTTACTCCTTTGCGAAAACAGCATTAAAGGTTGAGTCCTTACTTTCGATATTTTAGCTCACGTTAAGTTCATTAACCTCTAGGTTTGCGAGACTATCACTATTGCACTCAAGTTGCAGGAAAAGATTAATTCCAAACAACGAGTCCTTTCATCCATCTTCCTTCATCTTTCACTTGATTAACTACGATGTGACACGGTGAACAAGCGGTACTCATTACTGCGAGGGACAACGATTCGAATCGATTTCACCGACTGGGAAAACCCGTTTACACGGCGTATACGCACCCCTTTGGTCGCATACGACAACCTTTCACGCTAACTCCTGACGGTGGCCGGGTTAGTCTCCCATCCGCCCGAGAACCGGGGACCCCATGCGATACCCGTCCTCGACGATATCCGTGAGCGACCACCCATTCCTCTCCCTTTGAGACATGAGGCCTCGCCTCACTCTCTAGCCAATTAGGGGATGGGCTACGTCTAAACACTCGAGGCAATTAGGTTACATCGGCTTCCCGGCCCCATAAACACCGAGTATGTAAATCGGTACGTTCAAGACTTGCTCAACGGGGCCAACAACGGTACGGTCCTTGATCGACACGAGACGGGGCTACCACCTTGCAAGACCTCGTCTTTGCCCTTTCTCCTACAGGACCCGTCCGATCTCAATTTCATCTCCATCTTCATCTTTGCTTTCAACTTAAAAGACATCAATCAACTTAAAGCCTCCATGCTTTAAGATCGGACCAGTAACGACTCGCGAGCGTGCTCGAGCACCACTCGACTTCTACCGTAGCCCCGTGAATTAAGCGTAGCAACTATCGAGATACAAAATCAACATGGGATAAACAGGTAACATAGGAATTCTACTCATGCATCTAGGGTGTCAAGCAATTCTCGTAACCTAATGCACAATCACGACGCATTAATCGTGATAAAAGAAAAGACTTTAAAAAACATAGGTGGGATGCACCGGGCTTGCCTTGATTCGAGTCGGGGTTACCTTCCTCGATGTGTTGGTCGACGTCGAAGCTTCCATCTCCTGCCTCGACCTCGGACGGAACCTCGATCACGCCGTAACCTAGGTCGACCAACAATACGTCGCGAATCACAACCATGCATGCATGCAATGTACATGAGATGATGTGCAACGATTTTATTAACCATGATCGTTAACTAGCAATTAATCATTACTTAAATTTATTACTTTGCAATTAGTAATTAACAATTAATCATGTTCGTGAAGCAATAAGTAACAATTGATAATGCTCATTAATTATTGCTTAATCAAGGTCATTACTTAAAAATTAATCATTAATCATTAATCAAGTTCATTAATTAATAATTAATCAGGTTCATTCATTAATAAATAACCATGCTTTTAAACAACAATTATAAATGCTTAACGACATGTGATAACACTTAAGCTATTAATTTGGGATCACATGAAATGACGGTGTTTATGTTGAATTTTGGAAAACAGTTTTCACAAACACTTTTGTCTGCAGTATCTCTAATTTTTAAAGAAATTTATTTTTCAAAAACAATTAATAATTAGCATAAAATAATAGGTTATCTTAAATCAAGGAAAGGTAATTAATTTAAACTATGAAATTATAATTCCTCAAAATAGGTATTTGAATTCATAAATAAATAGGAAATAATTTTATGAAGCTAATGAACTTTGTTTGACATTTTTCTGATTTTTGTGGAATTTGCTACGAATTTCCGAAGGTTGAAAAGAATCTGAAAATAAATAAATTCGTAAAAGAATTGAAAGGCTCATCGGGCCAAAAGTGGCCAGGCCCAACGGGTGACGTGGCGGCCCGGCGACCCGGACCCGACCCGGAAAAACCCGCGCGTGGCCCGGACGCCGGGGACGCGCGTCCATGGCCGCGGCGGCTCGGAGACGGCGCCGGCGACTCGCCGGAGTTGGTCGGACGGCGACCAAACTCTATGGAAATGCTCCTACTGGGCTCCTCGTGACACGGGGAACCGAAAGGTGGGGGCGGTGTCACCGGAACCCGGCCGGAAAGGTGTCTGCGGCGAGGGGCGGCGGAGGAGAAGTTCGGCGATGTACTTGGTGGTGTGGTAGTGGACTAAATGGAGAACCATCTTCTCCGGGAGCTTCCTTGGTCGAAGGAGAACACCGGCACGGTTGTGGCGGACGCCAACTCGCACCGAGGATGGGTGCCCATCGATGGAGCAGGGCGGCGACATGCAAAGCTCGTGAAACATGGTTAAATTCATGCAAATTAGTGAGGAGAACTTGAGGGTGAGTTGTTGGTATGACTAAGAGACGGATGACGCACCTCCGGAAGGAAGAATCGCATGAATTCGCTCACCACCGGAGTTGAATTTGAGAGAAGCACGACGGCCGGCGGTGGTGGCATCCCGGACTAAAAATGGCGTCGATCTCTCGTGCTACGCCCGATGGTTGCGATTAGGCGGTATGGTGAGGTGCTGGGGTGAGCCACGGAGCTCTAGGTGGTGCCGGCTCGAGCGGGGACGGTCGGGAGCGGCCGGACGGCGGAGAACCGGGAGCGGCGCGGCGGTGGTGTCCGGGTGGGGAAAATCCGAGAGAGGAAGGAGATGTGAGCACCGCCGGGCTTTATCCCAACTAGCGGGGGTTGAGGCGGTAAGGTGTGGCCAGCTGCGTGGCGTGGGAGAGGGAGGGCACGCGGCAGGGAGGACTTGCGGTGGCGCCGAGAGGCGGTGGTGGTGAGTCGGTTCGGGGAGAAGGAAAAAGAAGAGGCTGACGGTGGGGGCGGTGGTTTTACATAAACACCCTCGGACATTTGACTAATTAAAATTCATACTTCCGGCACTCGAAAAATTTTGCGAAAATTCAGGGATGTATTTGAAAACATTTTAAGCACTTTTCTTTTTAGGTCCAGGTTAAGATTCCAAATGGTTTTCGAATTAAAAATTCCAAGATAAATTAACAAAAGAAGCTTTATTTATTTCTTGCAAATATTTTCACAAGGCAAAAATAATTTCAGGAAATTTTCATAAATCTTTATTTATGACATTTAAGCCATAGAAAATGTTAAACATAAATTTTCTTCTTATTTTATTTCTTTTTAAGCATTTCCTTTATTCTTTAGCTAATTTGATATTTTATGTGTAGTTTATTAACACAAAATTCGATATCTTCAAAAGTGTAACAACATGATGAAATGCACACGATGACATGAAATGCAGTATTTTTCCGAGAGTTGTTACATCATGGGTGGTCGGAAGTCAGTGCGCACCACGGAGGCAGAGGCGACGGCACATGGAGCTCGGAAAAATGGTAAAATTCCGATCGGACCTCCGGAGGAAGTCTGGATGGTAAGCATCTAGGGATGAAGAGGAGGGCATTGCGCACCTGAGGAATCAAGAATTTGAAGAGGGGACGCACCGGAGAGCAAGAATTTGACGACGTGGCGGTGGCGACGGTGGTGAACGCCGGGAAGAAAGGGCCTCGATCTCGCGATTCAAGGTAGCGCCGTGCAAGATGGGGCCATGGTGAGCTACGGGAGACCTTGCGGAGCTAGAGATGGTCGCGGCTTGGATGGGGAGCGACCGGAGTTGCTTGTCGGCGTTGGACAGAGAGGCGGATGGTGGCGGTGGTGTTTATGTGAGACAAACAGGAGAGAGAAGGATAAGCTCTGTGACATCCCATGTCACAAATGAATATTTGAACAGTGACATTGCATTTGGATTTGAATTTCCAAACCTCAATTTGATCAAAAGCCAATTGGAGGAGAGCTAGGGTTTGAATTCATTTCAAAAATAGATTTAAATGAGCGTTTGCCAAAACTCAAACTTTTCCAAAAGAAGCATGTCAATGTTTTTGCAGAATCTTGTGGGGTATGTCAAGAAAGAATTTTAGTACATTTTTTCATAATTTTTAGTATGGCTTAAAACCCCTTAAAAATTCAGTTAGCGCAGATAAAAACAAGCAGACATTCAAGGATTTTTAAGAATTTTTGGAAGCAGAATTTGAGCTTTTGCCAATAACAAAAGTTGCTCAAAATATCTTGCTACAGCACCACAAAAATCGGTAGATTTTTACCTGCCTTAGGGGAGAAGCAATTGACCAAAATAAGTAGCTGTGCAATGAATTCAACCCGTGGGGCCCACTCCTCTCTTCTCCCTGAAGCAACCAACGCACCGGAGAGAGAACACTCGAGCTCTAGTCCCGAACCATCGGTAGAGCTCTTGTTCCCAAAAGCCTAGCCCCATTGCAGCCTCCCCGGCCGGGACAAGGGCACAAAAACCTGCACCTTGACGTCCTCTACACCCCAGCGAGGTCTCGGTCCAGCTCCCCTGCTCCCCTCCGACGAATCGAGCGCGTTTCTCCGGTGAGGTCGTCGCCGCCCAACTTTTACTTCCACGTGAAATTCGTCGTCTCCGGTGAGCTATTTCGCGTGATTCTTGTTCCTATATGTGCTAAACTCATTGGTGAACATCCTTGACCTTTCTCCCCTTTTGTTTCTGCTCCGAGGTCGCCGGAATCTACCATTTTTTCCCACCGGCGCGGCTGTTTGGTGCTTCTGTTAACAAAATCACGACCTGTGGCAATTTCGTAAATAGCAGTGAACTTTTATGAAATTTGCAAAAATCATATCTTTTAAAATACAAGTCAGAAAAATGCAAATGATAGCTTTTTGGAAAGCTTAGGACGTGAACTTTACATTGTCCAACTTTGTTGTCTATGGTTCTGTGCAAAAATTCAATGTTTTGTGTAATTTAAAATAGAACCTTGTTAAGCTTGTAAAGTCCATAATTAATTCCTGGAAATTGCAAAAATCATGAAAATTGACATGTGCACCTTTCATAACATGTTGGACCCCCTGGTGCATGATTTTAATGCATTCATACATATTTGCATCATATTTCTCATTCCTTGCCTATATAGCATATAATTGCATATAAATGTTTTATTTAGAAAAATGTGCCAAAAAAATGCATGACTTATTATTTCTGGTGCCTATCATAATTGTTTATGCTTTACCACAGAAACCATGTACAGGTTGCATTGTAGCACTAATTTCTTAGTCGTTGAAAGGATCAAGTTCATATTGGCATGAAATGACATATTTCCATATTGATTGTTATTTATGCATGTAAAAGTCTCTATGCACATGTTGTCCATACGTGTTATATGCTTAATCATGATCCCTTTTACATGTTGTCACATAGATCATGTATAAAGTTTGCTTGTTGGACCCTTTACTTCATTTAGGCTTATTAAGTAATGTAACGGCACCACATATTGTCATATAACCATATATGGATAATTTATGTCAAAGTCTTACATTTCATGCGTGATCGTATTATCTTGAACCTTATGGTTAATTAGAGCAGTAGGATGACATGTGTATATTCATATTGCCCTACTCCATGTTGATGCCCATGTTTAACTCTATGTCATAATAAAAGTTGAATAGATTAAATACTCGGTTGTGCCATATCATCTAGGAGAGAGTGATTATTCGTTGCTTCTAAGTATTGTGCTTATGTATGCCTATCCTATATTTCATTTAATTAGAAGTTTGTCCTCTTGACCTAAACTATGTGTTCCTATCCGTAAGCAAGCATATCATCTCATGCATGAATAATTTCCTCTCATATGCATATAACATCAGCATTCATATTTATTGAGAAAGTTTCATGAATAATAATATCTATGCATTCACCTATGCTCATACATTGCATTGCATTCATCTAGGACCCAACAACGAGGAAGGCAACCCCGAGGAGATCAATGTTGAGCTGAACACCGTGTGGATACTAACTTCGAACAGCCCCAAGGCAAGCCCGGTGCATAACCCACGTTTTTAAAAGTTTTGCTTTACTTCACAAGTAATGATGTCATGTATTGTGCATTTAAGTTCAGGAGTTGATCGTCGCCGTAGTTGCATTATTTACCCCTTTATGCCTATGGTCTTATTGGATAGGTATAATCCTTTTTCGTTAGAAATGCTATGCTTAGTAAGGAGTCATCGGTAGCAACACCGAGCGGTACGGAGACCTCTCGGTATAGGTTTATCCACTTGTTATCTTTCACATGATGTTTATGAAATTGAGACCGTACGGGGAAATGCATGTGTAGGATGCGGTGGCAAGGTTCGCCTATGTTCGCCATAGTCCCGTGCGTGTCGGTTGAGGACCGTGTGACTCCGCGAGCAAGAATCGAGTTGTGTACCAAGTGCATACCTTTATTATGGGTACTGGGAAACCTAGTAGCTTGAGAACCGTAGGGTTGGACGGTACCCCGCCATTCTTTTGAGATGTTGATTGATGGTGGCATCCCGGGTCATGTGGTTGGACAAGTATGCGGTCTACCCTTGGATGGCTCCGCCGTGGGCATCGCAAGTGGGGACGTATTACTTGGGAGAGGTGGGAGTCGTATCGGCCCTATAGTGATCTCGCGAACGGTGGCCATACGTGTTCTTAAATGATGCGTATGTCGTGTACTTGGGTTTCTCCTGCAGGATGTAAATCGATATATATCGCCGTCCCTCGCGGTTATTGAGTACCTCTTGTCTCGAGCAGATCGCATCGTAGTAAGAAGTGAACATGATGATATATTTGCTGATTTGAAGTATTTTAGTATTGCTTTGCAACCTTGTATTGCTAGGTCCTGCTCACTAAATTTTATATTCATGTCATAACCCTTTTAATATGGCTAAAAGTTGGAATTAGAAATTAATGTAGGTGCTGTTTTTGCAATTTAATTCCAGCAAACCCGGTCAGCCCCCTGCATGCTAGGAGTCGGTTTTAGAAACCACTTTTGTCGGGTAAGACTTGCGGAGTATATTAGATACTCGGGGCTTTGTTGTTAACATTTTTGTGCAGATGAGCTATTGAGAAGAATGGGCACATCTACGGGCTTGATGTGTTACATTTTAGGCAACTTTCGTCGAGATTAATTTACGCTTCCGCATATATACTAAAGAGATGTAAAAATCAGAATTTGAACTCTATGTATTGTAACACTTGAAGATCATATATAAAATGTTCTACTCATGTACACTAAATATGTCTTTGGAAATGGTGAATGTATCATCTGTGTATGTGCTATGACGTCCGCTTCGTCGGATGTCTCCCGAGACGGTCCTGTGCGACAATCCCTCTTGCTTTGCAAGGTAGGGGTGTCACAGCTGGTATCAGAGCCGATTCGGGATTTGCCATACGCTAATGATCATTCTTAAAAAAAGGCAAACACGTTTTACGGTGAGGAACGATTTAGTAAGCCCAATTAAGGTCTATAATAGTGTAGAAGTGGCAAACTAACCTGTGTTATGATTGTTTAATTTCTTGCATCTACGGCTTTGGCTCAGGTATGTTTGCAATTTAAATTAGCGCTCCGTGCCCGCGCAAGTAATAATACGGGACAATGTTGGCTCGTGGCAATCCACGAGGCGATCCCTTCAATGGATCGTTACGCTAGATGATAGTAGAACTGTGATTTGTTTTCGTAATTTCTCTTGAATTTGATGTATTGTTTCTGCAATGGATCTTCTGCAGGTACACTAACCACGAATCTTAGATCGTGTAGAACCGTGATGAGTACGTGTGTGTGTGTTGCCACTAATTTTGCGAGTTGGTCGGCTATATACCGATCACGTCTTTTATTTTCGAAAGGACGTAGGAAATCGACATATTTCATGGCATCATACATTCCATTCATCCCATGTGCATTTCACACATGTTAATGAACTCAAATTTATCAACCTAAACCAACTCACATGGTCCTAGTGTTGATAAAATGCAAGAAACTAGATTGGTCTGAAAAACACCCTCCCGGTCGACAGAAATTCCACTCGATAGGCCAGTTATACTAAAATCGCCATATCTCCCTCGTTTGTTGTCCAAATGAGGTGATCTACCCCTTTCTGGAAAGCCTGTGTTTTGCTCTACAGATTTGGTAGCTAGAGATTGTGCTGGAAAAGTTTCTATCCTGGCTCAAAAAGGCAATAACAGAGAGTTGTCAGAAATTCCAGAGGCAATTTCAGCACACTGTTTTTGTAGTGTTTCTGCCATAACTTTCAATTGGCTTGAGCTATGAAGGTGATTAAGTGCTCGTTGGAAAGATTGGGAAGAGCTTTACAAGCTTGGTAGTATGAGTGTTTCTTGGAAAAATCTGGAAGGACCCCTAAATTGGCAAAACAGTAGGGTCATCCAGAAATTCAGATTCGGTTTTTTGCAAGATGTAGGAATTCAGAGATTGCCTTGCATATTCTTCATGTCAATTTCATTATTCATCGAGTATGCTAGCTCATTTAGCATATGAATATGTTGAATATGAAGTCTGACAATATTGATGATGTTCCGCAGATGGTGCGCACTCGCAGAAATGTGGAAAACCGCGGTGAGGTCCCGGAAGGATCCAATAACCGTGGTAGAGCACCATTGTCATCTTCACCTCCGCTGAGAACTCATAATGAGCAATTCATTAATAATCAAGTGGAGTTGTTCCGTATGTTCCTTGAGGGTAATTTTCAAGGAAGCCAACCAGCACCACAGGAGGCGTCATATGTGGATTTCTGGGATACACAACCTCCGACGTTCTCTGGTGATGGTGATCCGTTAGATGTCGATAATTGGCTTCGTATCATGGAATCCAAGCTTGCACTCCTTCGCTGCACTGACCATCAGAAGACCATGTTTGCGATTCAGCAACTCCGCGGATCAGCAAATGCATGGTGGGCCAGTTATTCTAATGCATTTCCCGCTGACCATCAAGTCCTATGGCCAGAATTTTGTGAAGCTTTTCGCTCTCATCATCTTCCCGTTGGACTCAGGAAGCGGAAATTGCAAGAGTTTTTGCAACTGAAGCAAGATTCAGATGACGTGCCGGAATATGCACGCAAGTTTAATTATCTCGCCCAATATACCACCTACCATGTTGATACTTGATGCAAAGAAGAGAGATCAATTCAAGTCCGGCCTTAATTTCAAATTGCAAGCACGTCTAGCTCAATTGACTGACTGTTCGTTTAATGAGTTTGTGAGTGCTGCAATTGTCCAAGAGGATGCTACTCGAGCCTATCAAGAAGACAAGAAGAAGAAACGTGCTATGGAAAATGCATACGGTACCGCTCCTCTCAGCTGTCGGATAGTTGTTGTTCCATCGGTTGACTCGAGTGTCTATTCAGCCACATCGCAAAATGAAGAACATTACTCCCTTCAACTGCAGCAACATGAAACTCCATATCGTTGTGATCACCAGTGTGGTCGAAAGCTTCAATCTCTGCAGCAAGATTTTCAGAGCCCAATGCCTAAGGCACAGCCAAGTGTAAATGTAAGCTACTCATGGCCGCTACACTAATGATCGACGCTTTGAGAGACGTCCTCGAGGCAACAACAAAAATGATAGCAGAAATCTACCTCTCACTAGGGATACACCTAGGACTGGTCGTATCAACTTTACCACTCTCGAAGAAATGCAAGAAGGTGAACCAGTGCTTGCTGGTATGTTTACCGTCCGTGATGATCCAGTCTTTGTTCTTTTTGACTCCGGTGCTACTCATGGGTTTATAAGCATGGCTTGTGTTGAAAGGTTACAACTTACACCCAACAACCTTAAGGCACCTTATGCTATCACATCTCCGGGTGGAAAGATTCATGCAACACAAGGAGTCTTGCCTCCTCTCAATCTAGGAGGATGGGTCTATCCATCGAATCTTATCATCTTGAAGGAATTAAGCCTGGATGTTATCTTGGGTATGAATTGGATGAAGTATCACAAAGCCGTCTTGCATATTGATACTCGGGAAGTTCATTTGAATTCTCCATTACATGGTCGATCGTGCTACGTCTATCATATCCGGGTACCATTTCTTCTCAAGTCCATCAGTTGGAAGGAAGAAAATTGGAGGATATTCCGGTTGTATATGAGTTCCCCGACGTGTTTCCGGATGACTTACCTGGAATGCCTCCTGATCGGGATGTCGAGTTTAAGATTGAACTACAGCTCGGCACAGCTCCAATTTCTGCAGGCCGTACAAAATGGCTCCCAATGAATTAATGGAACTTAAAGAGCAGCTGAATGAACTTCTAAACAAGGGCTACATTCGTCCTAGCTCATCACCGTGGGGCTGTCCCGCTTTGTTTGTGAAGAAAAAGGACAAGTCGTTGCGTTTATGTGTCGATTATCGACCATTAAATGCGGTGACAATCAAGAACAAATATCCTCTACCACGAATTGATATGCTATTTGATCAATTAGTTGGTGCTAAGGTCTTCTCCAAGATAGATCTTCGCTCCGGCTATCATCAAATTAAAATTCGTCCCGAGGATATTCCAAAAACGGCATTTTCTACGAGGTATGGTCTCTTTGAATACCTTGTAATGTCTTTTGGACTCGACGAACGCTCCAGCTCATTTCATGTACCCGATGAACTCGGTGTTCATGCAGGAGCTTGACAAGTTTGTCGTGGTTTTCATTGATGACATCCTTGTTTATTCTAAGTCTGAAAAAGAGCATGCTGAACATCTCGATATCGTACTTCAAAGATTGCGAGATCATCAACTCTATGCCAAGTTCAGCAAGTGTGAGTTCTGGCTGAAGCAAGTACCTTTCTTAGGCCATATTATTTCAGCTGAAGGTATCTCGGTTGATCCAAGCAAAGTGCAAGATGTTCTCAAATGGAAGACTTCGAAAAATGTCAAACATATTCGTAGTTTTCTTGGACTCGCGGGTTATTATCGGAAGTTCATCCCAAATTTTTCAATCATATCCAAGCCTATGACAAAGCTATTGGAAAAGGATTCTACCTTTAAATGGAATAAAGAATGTGAGAATGCTTTCCAAACCTTGAAGAAGCATTTGACAACCGCTCCAGCTTCTAGCTCAACCCGATATCACAAAGCCATTTGACGTATATTGTGATGCTTCCGGCACAGGATTGGGTTGTGTGTTGATGCAAGAGGGTCGTGTGATTGCTTATGGTTCTCGACAGACTTCGCAAACATGAAGAAAATTATCCCACACATGATTTAGAGTTGGCAGCAGTAGTCCTTGCATTGAAAATGTGGAGACACTATCTTCTTGGTAATTTGGTTCATCTCTATACTGATCACAAAAGCCTCAAGTATATCTTCACTCAACAGGAATTAAATATGAGGCAAAGAAGATGGTTGGAATTGATTAAGGACTATGAACTCGAAATTCATTATCACCCGAGCAAAGCCAACGTGGTCGCCGATGCTCTAAGTCGGCAGCACCGGTGCAATAGTGCATTTGTATGCTCTATGGAAGGTGCTGAAATTTCAGATTCAGTCGAGCCAAGTCTCCGTGTTGTTCCTTATGCAGCCTTGTATAATCTTGCTCTCGTTCCAACTCTCCGAGATGAAATCATTGAGGCGCAGAAGAAGGACAAGGGCATGGAAAAGATTAGACAGTAAAATTAGCACCGAGAATGCCAAGTGCTTCCGTCAAGACGCCGATGGAGTTCTTTGGTTTGGTAATCGTCTTGTGGTTCCCAAGGATATAGAGTTGCGAAAGAAAATTCTTGATGAAGCACATCTCTCTAAATATTCCATCCACCCCGGCACCAATAAAATGTATCGTGGTTTGCGTGAGAAATTTTGGTGGACACGTATGAAACGTGAAGTTGCCCGGTATGTCGCCGAATGTGACACGTGCCGGCGTGTCAAAGCTGATCATCCGAAGAAAGCCGGTCTCATCGCGTCCACTTCACATTCCTGCTCGGAAGTGGGAGGACATATCTATGGACTTCATTGTTGGTTTGCCTCTCACGTCCAAGCATCATGACTCTATTTGGGTTATTGTGGACCGTCTCACAAAATCAGCCCACTTCATTCCTGTCCGCACTACCTACAATGTGAAGAAGTATGCTTGAGCTCTACATCCAGCGAATCTTATGTCCGCACGGTGTGCCGAAGACTATAATTTCAGATCGTGGACCGCAATTTGTTTCTCGCTTCGGGAGCAATTGCATGAGAGTCTTGGCACAAAGCTAATCCGAAGCTTCGCCTATCATCCGCGGACGGATGGGCAAACAGAAAGAGTGAATCAAGTATCTTGAAGACATATTGAGAGCGTGTGCATTGAACCATAATGGCAAGCTGGGACGATCATTTGCCGTTCGCCGAGTTTTCCTACAACAACAGCTATCAAGAGAGCTCAGGAATGTCTCCATTTGAAGCCCTTTATGGTCATTCTTGTCGCACACCGTTGAATTGGTCCGAAGCGAGCGAAAGGATAGTCTTTGGTCCTGATCTTGTTACTCAAGTCGAGGAAAAGTGAGAGAAATTCAGGCCAACATGAAAGCTGCACAATCTCGACAAATTAGCTACGCTAACAAGAGAAGACGCCCGCTAGAATTTGAAAAGGGTGATCAAGTGTATCTTCGTGTCTCTCCGAATAAAGGTGTTGTTCGGTTTGGCATCAAAGGTAAATTGGCTCCCGCTACATCGGTCCCTATGAAATCATTGAGAAGTGTAGTTCGGTCGCTTACCGACTACGATTGCTCGGAGAGCTTAGCCCGTGTCCATAATGTTTTCCACGTATCACAACTTAAGAAATGTCCGAAGCCGCCAATTGATGTTGTGATCACCGACACGGAACAATTAAGCGAAGATTTGTCATACCCGAGCTACCGGTTCGGATTCTTGATCAAAAGGACCGGGTTACTCTGAATCGGACAATCACGTTCTACAAAGTGCAATGGAGTAACCACACAGAGGATGAAGCTACTTGGGAACAAGAGGAATTTCTAAATTCCAATTTCCCAGAGTTTTTGGCTTCGCATTTGAGGTAATGTTCATGTGCCTCCTTTTACTTTTACTAAGCTACCGATTGTTAATCTCGGGACGAGATTTCTTTAAGGGGAGGGCTGTGACATCCCATGTCACAAATGAATATTTGAACAGTGACATTGCATTTGGATTTGAATTTCCAAACCTCAATTTGATCAAAAGCCAATTGGAGAAGAGCTAGGGTTTGAATTCATTTCAAAAATAGATTTAAATGAGCGTTTGCCAAAACTCAAACTTTTCCAAAAGAAGCATGTCAATGTTTTTGCAGAATCTTGTGGGGTATGTCAAGAAAGAATTTTAGTACATTTTTCCATAATTTTTAGTATGGCTTAAAACCCCTTAAAAATTCAGTTAACGCAGATAAAAACAGCAGACATTCAAGGATTTTTAAGAATTTTTGGAAGCAGAATTTGAGCTTTTGCCAATAACAAAAGTTGCTCAAAATATCTTGCTACAGCACCACAAAAATCGGTAGATTTTTACCTGCCTTAGAGGAGAAGCAATTGACCAAAATAAGTAGCTGTGCAATGAATTCAACCCGTGGGGCCCACTCCTCTCTTCTCCCTGAAGCAACCAACGCACCAGAGAGAGAACACTCGAGCTCTAGTCCCGAACCATCAGTAGAGCTCTTGTTCCCAAAAGCCTAGCCCCATTGCAGCCTCCCCGGCCGGGACAAGGGCACAAAAACCTGCACCTTGACGTCCTCTACACCCCAGCGAGGTCTCGGTCCAGCTCCCCTGCTCCCCTCCGACGAATCGAGCGCGTTTCTCCGGTGAGGTCGTCGCCGCCCAACTTTTACTTCCACGTGAAATTCGTCGTCTCCGGTGAGCTATTTCGCGTGATTCTTGTTCCTATATGTGCTAAACTCATTGGTGAACATCCTTGACCTTTCTCCCCTTTTGTTTCTGCTCCGAGGTCGCCGGAATCTACCATTTTTTCCCACCGGCGCGGCTGTTTGGTGCTTCTGTTAACAAAATCACGACCTGTGGCAATTTCGTAAATAGCAGTGAACTTTTATGAAATTTGCAAAAATCATATCTTTTAAAATACAAGTCAGAAAAATGCAAATGATAGCTTTTTGGAAAGCTTAGGACGTGAACTTTACATTGTCCAACTTTGTTGTCTATGGTTCTGTGCAAAAATTCAATGTTTTGTGTAATTTAAAATAGAACCTTGTTAAGCTTGTAAAGTCCATAATTAATTCCTGGAAATTGCAAAAATCATGAAAATTGACATGTGCACCTTTCATAACATGTTGGACCCCCTGGTGCATGATTTTGATGCATTCATACATATTTGCATCATATTTCTCATTCCTTGCCTATATAGCATATAATTGCATATAAATGTTTTATTTAGAAAAATGTGCCCAAAAATGCATGACTTATTATTTCTGGTGCCTATCATAATTGTTTATGCTTTACCACAGAAACCATGTACAGGTTGCATTGTAGCACTAATTTCTTAGTCGTTGAAAGGATCAAGTTCATATTGGCATGAAATGACATATTTCCATATTGATTGTTATTTATGCATGTAAAAGTCTCTATGCACATGTTGTCCATATGTGTTATATGCTTAATCATGATCCCTTTTACATGTTGTCACATAGATCATGTATAAAGTTTGCTTGTTGCACCCTTTACTTCATTTAGGCTTATTAAGTAATGTAACGGCACCACATATTGTCATATAACCATATATGGATAATTTATGTCAAAGTCTTACATTTCATGCGTGATCGTATTATCTTGAACCTTATGGTTAATTAGAGCAGTAGGATGACATGTGTATATTCATATTGCCCTACTCCATGTTGATGCCCATGTTTAACTCTATGTCATAATAAAAGTTGAATAGATTAAATACTCGGTTGTGCCATATCATCTAGGAGAGAGTGATTATTCGTTGCTTCTAAGTATTGTGCTTATGTATGCCTATCCTATATTTCATTTAATTAGAAGTTTGTCCTCTTGACCTAAACTATGTGTTCCTATCCGTAAGCAAGCATATCATCTCATGCATGAATAATTTCCTCTCATATGCATATAACATCAGCATTCATATTTATTGAGAAAGTTTCATGAATAATAATATCTATGCATTCACCTATGCTCATACATTGCATTGCATTCATCTAGGACCCAACAACGAGGAAGGCAACCACGAGGAGATCAATGTTGAGCTGAACACCATTGTGGATACTAACTTCGAACAGCCCCAAGGCAAGCCCCGGTGCATAACCCACGCTTTTAAAAGTTTTGCTTTACTTCACAAGTAATGATGTCATGTATTGTGCATTTAAGTTCAGGAGTTGATCGTCACCGTAGTTGCATTATTTATCCCTTTATGCCTATGGTCTTATTGGATAGGTATAATCCTTTTTCGTTAGAAATGCTATGCTTAGTAAGGAGTCATCGGTAGCAACACCGAGCGGTACGGAGACCTCTCGGTATAGGTTTATCCACTTGTTATCTTTCACATGATGTTTATGAAATTGAGACCGTACGGGGAAATGCATGTGTAGGATGCGGTGGCAAGGTTCGCCTATGTTCGCCATAGTCCCGTGCGTGTCGGTTGAGGACCGTGTGACTCCGCGAGCAAGAATCGAGTTGTGTACCAAGTGCATACCTTTATTATGGGTACTGGGAAACCTAGTAGCTTGAGAACCGTAGGGTTGGACGGTACCCCGCCATTCTTTTGAGATGTTGATTGATGGTGGCATCCCGGGTCATGTGGTTGGACAAGTATGCGGTCTACCCTTGGATGGCTCCGCCGTGGGCATCGCAAGTGGGGACGTATTACTTGGGAGAGGTGGGAGTCGTATCGGCCCTATAGTGATCTCGCGAACGGTGGCCATACGTGTTCTTAAATGATGCGTATGTCGTGTACTTGGGTTTCTCCTGCAGGATGTAAATCGATATATATCGCCGTCCCTCGCGGTTATTGAGTACCTCTTGTCTCGAGCAGATCGCATCGTAGTAAGAAGTGAACATGATGATATATTTGCTGATTTGAAGTATTTTAGTATTGCTTTGCAACCTTGTATTGCTAGGTCCTGCTCACTAAATTTTATATTCATGTCATAACCCTTTTAATATGGCTAAAAGTTGGAATTAGAAATTAATGTAGGTGCTGTTTTTGCAATTTAATTCCAGCAAACCCGGTCAGCCCCTGCATGCTAGGAGTCGGTTTTAGAAACCACTTTTGTCGGGTAAGACTTGCGGAGTATATTAGATACTCGGGGCTTTGTTGTTAACATTTTTGTGCAGATGAGCTATTGAGAAGAATGGGCACATCTACGGGCTTGATGTGTTACATTTTAGGCAACTTTCGTCGAGATTAATTTACGCTTCCGCATATATACTAAAGAGATGTAAAAATCAGAATTTGAACTCTATGTATTGTAACACTTGAAGATCATATATAAAATGTTCTACTCATGTACACTAAATATGTCTTTGGAAATGGTGAATGTATCATCTGTGTATGTGCTATGACGTCCGCTTCGTCGGATGTCTCCCGAGGCGGTCTGTGCGACAATCCCTCTTGCTTTGCAAGGTAGGGGTGTCACAAGCTCAAGCTATTATCTCGGTTGGGCAAGGGATGACGTAGGCACGTAGCTGCCTGTGTGCGAGCGTGGGCAAAGACGCGCGGCAGGGCACGGACACGGCAGCACGGAGCAGCTCAAGGGTGTGAGCGGGAGGGAGCAGAGAGAGATTGAAGAAGAGATAAGGTTGGCACTTTTCAAAAAAGCCCTTGTGGTTTTAAAAAATCGAAAAACATGTTTACGATGCGCGAAAAATTATGGAAAAATTCAGGGGTGTAGATAAAGACATTTTGAATCTTTTTTATTATAGGCCAAAGTTCAAATTCCAATCCGTGTTCAAAATATAAATTCAAACTTAAGTCTACTTTTGAATTCAAATAAATGAGTTTGTCTAGTTCTGAAATAGATAAAATTTTGGAAAAATGCTTAAAATTCATGTTATCAAATGCTTGACGAAGAAAACTTATGAAACCACTTAAATCTAACAATTTTAAACCTTTTTAACATAGAAACCAAATTTGGCAAGATTTTAAATTGAAATTTGAATTTTGCACATAAAATCATGGAATTGCTTTTACAAACAACATGATATGATGCTTAAGACATGAAATTCACATTTATTTCTTTGGGTTGTTACACAAAGATTCACCATTGTCGAAAGGGCTACAAAGGGCACCCAACCCTCGGCAATTCAAGATGGGAACTATTCCATAATAAAGGGGAGAAACAGACCCAAGACAGTTCCTCATCAATTATGAAGTAGCAATAACCTCGGCAGCGGGAGATGAAGTAGCACTAGCAAAGGTGTTCGCATGTCCAATATCCATTTGGTATTTCAGCTTGCAGCTGAGGTCAATCTATAGTTGGGAAAACCTCGGAGACAAAGTAATCGCTAACTTCGGAGGGTTCATGGGTGCATCGAAGCACTCGAAAATCTCAAGCATATATGACAGTAGTCCAATGAGATGCTTTCGGACTACTACAGGAGATTTCTCGAGCTGAAGTCCCGAGTGCCCAAAAGTACCCGAAGAATTGGTGATAGAATACGCTATCCAAGGACTTCGCGCAAGTCCCTTAAGCTCGAAGTTCACATAGAAGCATCCATTGACACTGCAATACCTGTAGCAAGTTCGAAGAATACTGCCGATCGGAGGCAGATTAGTAGAGACGCACATTGAAACAAAAGCAACTTTGTGAACCGCAAAACAACAACTACAACGACAAGCAAGGAAAAAAGGCGAAGCCTCAAGAGAGCATGTAGGCTGGAGCCACCAACAACATACAGAGAAAGAGTTGTGAAGACAATGGCCACCAACGTTAGCAAAATCAGCAAAAGGAGACGAGTGCATAGCGGAGGCAAAGGTGGGAACTCGCCTACCATGGAGGCGAACAACCTCGTAAGAAGCCAAATTGCATCTATCGTAAAGGAAACGTAGGGCACAAGACCCTCGATCGACCAAAGACAAATGAGATCATCAAAAGGTTCGAATTGGAAAAAAGGCAAAATAAGAAGCCAACGGAGGTAAATCACACCAGAATAGGATATTGGCCCCGATCGCAAGCGTTTAAAACCACTATTACCCGCATCGGCCATACTATCCGACACCCTACTTATGAACAAATCACCATCTACAACACCCACAAATCCAAGGAGCATCAACTTCGCATCATGCGAAGCAAGACAACAAAGTGACTTACTCGGAGCCATTAAAGCTGCCACCATTGAAAATCGAAGAATTAAGCAAGCAAGACAACCACGCTCAAGTGCTACCAGCAAAAGGATTCATCGGAATGATATCCAGGGGCTCAAGCATTGAGTTTGAAAGCAAGAGGCAGCGAATAGATTAATTCAGAATGGTAAACCTCTTAGTGGAGTGACCCATCAAGAAGTCGAAATGGTCGCACGCACCGATAACATTAACGGAAGCTGACCTTGAGCTCAAAAGTTATCTCGCACACGGACGGATTCATAATCGAATCCCACATTGACAAGTGGAGAATTGACAAAGTCCTGGCGGACAACGGAAGTCAAGCAAACATTATCTTCCATGGTACACTTGTGAGGATGGTATACACCGATCAAGACTTAGAACTATCAAACGTACCCCTTTACGGTTTCGACGGAAAAAGAGTGGAACCAATTGGAAAAATAAAGGTACCAGTGTCTTTTGGCGATGCAAACAACCCAAGAACCGAGTTCACCACATTTTACGTCGTCACATTAAACTACCCTTACTTTGCAATATTGGGGAGAGTAACAATCAACACATTTGAGGCAGTAATCCACAAATGCATACCTTCACATGAAGATACAAGCAACCAAACAAGTGACAAAAGTCCAGGGAGATCAACAAGCTGGCAAGAAACATCGAAAAAGATTTCACCCCCATGTAGTCCGCATTCACAACATCGAAGTATTCACTAGAGAGTACCGGAAAAGGAAAAAACGAAGGATTCACCAAACAACACAAAAACCAAAATAGAAGAGAGGGCCCGGACAAACAGTGAAGAAGCACCGGCAGTATTGAGCAGCAAGTCAAGTTTGAAGCAAGGCGAACCAACCATTGTTGAGCAAAAAGCCGCCGAAAATCTCGCAAGATCGGCAAGCCAAAGCGAGGCTCAAGCGTTGGTGTGACACACAATCGAGGTAAGCTTCGGAATCAACACAACACACCTCGAGGTACAAGCAGTCAAAGACAAACACTACCAGCGTCCACGGAAGGTGGAGGACCTTTCAAAGTAATATCCAAGCCGAAATTGTAACCTAGTACCTCTGCGGGTCACATAAGCGAAGTTGCGAGCAAAGTATAACTAGTACTCACAAGTAGTAGGTACTTCATTGTTTTAAGCATTCTAGGAACATTAGAGAAAGTTCCTACTCTTTTCCTCGCAGGAGAAATCCCGCCCTGGGGTGCGAGGTTTTTAACGAGGCGACAAATGTAATGGCAGCACCAATATATGAAGCTGCGTTTTTCCCAAAGCAAAACAGAAACGATCGAAATGACTTCCAGGAAACATCAAAAGTCCAAACATTCGAGCTCTATCGCGCACAAACAATATACCCCGAGTGCTGGCTACTAAACGTTTTCACTTCGTCCCAAAATGGCTAGGGGAGGGGAGTGGCATTTTCTTCAAACAAAAGAAGCGCAATGCTGCAAAGGGGCTCGCATTTTTTGTTAGGTAACCATGCTCCATTAGGCACAAACAATATACCCCCGAGTACTGGCTACTAAACGTTTTCACTTCGCCCCAAACGACTAGGAGGGGGATTGATGTTTTCTAACGAAGCGCAGAGCCGCAAAGGGGCTCACGTTTTCGTTCGGTAACCGCACTCCACGGGGCACAAACAATATACCCCGAGTGCAGGCTACTAAACGTTTTCACTTCGTCCCAAACGGTTAGGAGGGGAGTGGCTTTTTCTTTAAATAAAACGGAGCGTTAAGCCACAAAGGTGCATACGTTTTTTATTTGAAACGTTCTCACTTCGCCCCAAACGGCTAGGAGGGGAGTGGCATTTTCTTTAAATAAAACAAAGTGTTAAGCCGGAAATGTGTCATATACTTGCCTTATGGGTTTGGTATGATGAAAGGAATGACTTGTTGAAGATATGGTGGCAGGTTGATGAAGATAAGACTAGTTGGGAGGTCCCACGAGTGGTTCCTGACCGATACGGAATAATAGAAGGTTCCATATACCGGTATGGAAACAGAGGTGGACTGCAAGGTGTAACAACCCTAATAAATAAAAATGCATCTCATGTCATTATTCATCATGTCATCATGTTGCATTTGTAAAACAATTTAATTTTATGTCAAGTATGCACGTAAAATGTTAATTTTATGTCAAGTATGCACATAAAATGTTAATTCAAATAAAAATAAATTATTGTGTTTGATATTTTCTGTTGGTCAAACATACGAATAAAAGATTTATGGAGTTTCTCTGAAATTATTTTTGTTTGTAAAAATACCTACAAGAATTAATTAAAGCTTTCCTTTTTATTCTAAACATGGAATTTTAATCTGAAAAATATTTGGAATTTGGACCAGGACCTAGAAAGAAAAAGATTGGAAATGTTTTTATTAACACCCCTGATTTTTTGTAAATTTTTCTGAGCTCGGGAAATGTGTTTTTCAATTAAGTGAAAACCGGAGGGCCTTTTGCAAAAGGGAAAAGTCCATTTTACTCCCCGAACAATCCACTTTGTCCAAATTACACCCCGAACAAAATTTTGGATCACTTTACTACCTCAAACAATTTAAGTTGGCTCAGTTTACTCCCTTATGCAATTTTTCTTTTTTGTTTCTCTTTGTACGCTTTGAATTTGAAGCTCAAATTTTGCATGATGATAGATGGTACCATTCTCTATATAAATAAAAATATTCTATATTTTTCTTAAATATTTTGTATACAATTCTAGATATGTATTATTAATATGATATTTGATGCTCTTAAACTATAAAATATATGTTTAAAATGTATATTATATTTTTTTAACGTAAGGTTCAATGAAAACTATCGTTGTGCAAAATTTGAGCACTAAACTTAGCCCGTACAAAGAGAAATATAAAAGAGAAATTGCATAAGGGAGTAAATTGTACCAACTTAAATAGTTTGAGGGAGTAAAGTGAGCTAAAATTTTGTTCGAGGTGTAATTTGAACAAGGTGAATTGTTCGGGGAGTAAAATAGACTTTTTCCTTTGCAAAAATGCCGAGCCGGGGCCCAACGCCGATCTCTCTTCTCTCTCGGCGCCGCTCGCGCCGTTGCTCTCCCGGCCGCGCGCCCACATCGCCTCCACGCAGCAGCTTCGCTCCCCACGCAGCTGCTCGCTTCACCCTCTCCGGCCTGGATAAAACCCCGCCCGGACATATCCCTCTCCCTCTCTTCGCCATTTTCTCTCCTGCCACCGCCATAGCCGCGCTCCTCCGGTCCAACGCCGGCAAGCCGCTCCGGTCGCTCCCCATCCAACTCTCAACACCAAACCACCGCGCAATTACCCTCTAAAGGTCACCACGCCACCCAATCGCATTGAGACGCCCCGAGCTCCGCGATCGACGAGATTTTTCTTCGGACGACCTCACCGTCGATCCTCCGCCGCGTCTCCAAATTCGCGAGCCGTGGTGAGCCGTTTGTTTCTGTTCTTCTTTCAAATGATGCGTAACTTGTTGCTCTTCGGCTCCGGCCACTCATCCCCGAGTTTTCTCCCCAGGTTCGACGGGATTTGGCCGTCTTCGGGAGCTTCACCGCCGCCATCCGCACCATCCACGGTGAGCACCGACCTCCGGCCGTTGTCAAGCTCGCCCAACCCTCTAACGGTGTTGCGCATGCTCCGTAGAAGCTTTCCGCATCATTTTCCCTAAATTTGGGCAACCACGGCGAGCTCCGCACCGTGCCGGAGTCACCGTCGCGCCCGCATCTCGCCGCCGGCATAGCTCGGCCGAGCTCATGCGAGCTCGAGCATCCCCACCGTGTGCGCCTCGTCGCGTAGAGCGTGTAGGAGGTCTCGCGGCGAGCTTTGGCTCAACGCCGGCCATCTCCGGTGGCCGCGCCGCCGTGCCATGGCTGCCGCGGTGGTGCCACACCGCGGACCACACACGCAGGATCGCGTGTGGCCAACCCTGTGACCCCGCGTGTGGCACGAGAACCCTTTTCGATTTTCAAAAATTCGTAGAAAATTAAATAAAAATCAGAAAAATGTGAAACCAGTTTTGTTAGATTCAGAAAAATATTCTCTATCTGTTTATGAAATAAAGTATCTATTTTGAGTATTTTAATTTCATAAGTATTAATTAATTGCATTCTTTGATTAATAGAAGTTATTATTTTATGTTAAATATTATTTAATCTTAAGAAAAGAATTTGATTAAATGAAGGAGATACTGCAGACCAAAGTGTTTATGAAAAATGTTTTCCCAAAATTAAACATAAACCTCGTCATTTCATGTGATCATAGTTTATTATTATTTCATGTGTGTTGTTGCCTATCAATAATTAATTATTAACTCGTTAATCAACAAATATGTCGATGAAAGCATTGCACATCATGTCATATACATTCATGCACACATGATCATTGATTCGCGACGTATTGTTGGTCGACCTAGGTCCCGACGTGATCGAAGTTTCGTCCGAGGCCGAGGCAGGGAGACGTGAATGCCGACGTGGACCCAACCATCGAGGAAGCTACCACCAACGTGAATCGAGGGAAGCCTAGGTGCATCCTACCTATGTTTTAAAATATTTTATTTTATCACAATAGTTAAGTGATGTTTGTGCATTAGGTGATAGGGAATGGTTGACACCCTAGATGCATGAGATAGGTTTACTTTTATTCATGCTATACTTGGTACAGGTAGCTCAATAGAAGCTAGGCTTAATTCATAGTCGCAACGGTAGATGTTTTAGGTGATCTTAATGTCGTATACTTGCCTTATGGGTATACGAGATGATGAAGGAATGGATACGCGAGAGACATGGTGACAAATTAAGGAAGATAAAGATGGTGGCGATAGGCAACGGACTGGTCCTTGACCGGTGCGGGATAACAGAAGATCTTGATACCGGTATGGAAGCAAAGCGGACATTGAAACCGGTATGCAATAACTTGAGGAGCAAGTTATTGAGTAATTCGTAGTCCGATTAGGACTACGAATCAATAAAGAAAGTTAGAAATAGAACTCCATATATGTAATTCATGTAATCGATTAGGACTCTGCATGTAACCCTAGCTCCCTCGGATATATAAGGCGGAGCGGGGACCCCCGAAAACTCTACGAGATCTTGCAATTAGCAAATCGCTAAAGGCAATACATAACATACGGGACGTAGGGTATTACTCTCGATCCGAGGGGCTCGAACCTGTCTAAAATCGCGTTTTCTGTGTGTTACTGTGTGTTGCACCATCGAATTCCACGCTCGTAAGGGACCGGGTAGTACTAGTGCCGAGTTTAAGACTTGACATTTGGCGCGCCGAGTAGGGGTCCGACGAGTTTCCAGCGAGTTCGATGGCCTCTTCGTTCGTCGTCGACTTCGAGCCCGGCTTCAAGATCCGCTTCGGGTCCCTTGACTTTGAAGCTGATTCGGCCGGAAAGCGCTTGTGATGAATCCGACTCGTTGTCGGGCCGTAGCTTACGAAGCGTGATCACACTGCCACGGTTGGCATCCCGGGCTCGGAACTTGGCGGATTTGACGCAGCTTTAGCGCGAACAATCAGATCGCCGACATCTCGGATTGAAGCTCAATCGTAGAGATGAGCTGCTCTAGCGAGTTCATTGATGACTTCGAAGAAGAACGTCCGGCCTTCTTCCAAGTCTTCATGATTGGACCGGTTATTCGCCAACTTACTGCGAGAGGAAGCTGCGAAGAAGAAGAAAGGCTGGCGAGAGAAGAATACGATCGCCGTCATCGTGAAGATGAAGAAGCGAGATAGAGATGAAAGACCTTCGCAACCTTCGAGCTGCAAACCCGCGTGCAAATACTGCTGGTCGAGGCCGGAGGCAACGCTCCCGCGACTGTTCCCCCGACCACGGGCCCATTGCCGGACCGGTCCGGAGACCGGAAGAAACTTCCCCGGGATATAACGGCCGACGTGGGTGTCGCGGTGGAAGGCGACATCGTTCTTCGAGCAGGGCTTTGGATTTGAGCTCCATGGAAGTGGAATTAAATGGCGCACGGGTCTTCACGTCACCAGTTCACAACATTGTTGGAGTGAAACAAATCCTCGAGACAATACGGAAGAAGTTTTCAATGCAGCACCGGGGTTGCAACGCGCTCCGAATTTAGTAAATGCGGCCGCTCCGCAAACCAATCAACTCGTCCATGACCGATCGGAATCTTCAAGCCGCTCGCGTTCTCGCTCGGAGCGGCCTACGAGAGCTCGGTCCGAAGGAGCTTCCTGCGGCGGAAGGCTCGGGCCTCGACACACCCCGATCGCGGATGCACATGAGCGAGCTCCGGACCAAGATTTGCGCGTACCGCTTAATGGCAACCGGGACGCTCGTAACGTCCTCATTGATCGCCATGCGAGAGAGAGCGAGAAGAACGCCGGAGACATGAGGAAGATGAGAGGCGTCGCACCGGTCATGTGGATGATCGTCCACGCGACCCCGCCTCGTCTCGTCCGCACGTGACTAATTCACCTCGGCGTGGACCGGCTGCGCCGGCGCCGCCCCCGGTGGAAATCATCCGCGCAATGATCACCGAGGACATAGCAACGAGCATGCTCATCGGGATGAGCGACCCGAGAAGAGATGATCGTCGTGATACCGAGAGACCGAAGAGGGCGAGGTAATCGGGACGAGATACATTGAACCCCGGCGTGCGACAATGATCATCAAGCGGCACCTCCGCCTCCACCTCCATCGCGACATGAGGAACCAACAAACAATGATCGTCAAGCGGCGCCTCCACCTCCGCCTCCGCCTCCCTCACGGAATGCGGAACCGGTGAATGATGATGGTCGGGGTGGTTCGGGAGGTAGGTATCAAGATGATCGCTATTACGACTATTCCGATGATGACGGGGATCGCAACTACCGGCATTACCCTCGTCGACGTTCCCCTTCGCCGGTCCGGACCGGTCCGGAGGACGATGAATACTACGTGATTCCCGCTTTTACGAGGGATTTACGCATTTGCAAATACCCCGTGGGATTTAAGCCTGGGGCCATTGATAAGGATGATGGTAAAGCACCTCCTGCCGAGTGGCTACGCATGTACACCACCGCCATCCGGTCAGCGAGGAGGAGATACATTTGTGCTAGCTAATTACCTCCCCATGTGCATGGAGCAGGCTGGACGCTTATGGTTGCAGTCCCTACCCGAGAAATCTATTTCTTCTTGGGGCGATCTCACCAAAAAGTTCGTAGAGAATTTCCAAGCGACTTGTGAGAAGCCGGGGAATTACTTCGACCTCAACGAGTGAAACGAAGCCTAACGAGACCCTCACCGATTTCATCGGGCGTTTCTGCAATAAGAAGGCCTTAATCCCCAATGTTCCCGACCAGCAAGTAATTGCTGCGTTTCAAGGCTGGCGTTCGAAGTGAAGCTTTGGTTCACAAGATTGGAAGGCGAAATCGGAACCTTACCATGACGGCGTCAGAGTGCTTCAAGATAGCAGACGACTATGCTGCTTGGTGAATCGAACGTGGTCAATTTGCGCGGGAACAAAGGGAAGGAACCGAAGCATGATCAAGGCAACCGGTCTGGATCCAAGAACAACAACAAGCGCAAGGCTGATCACCTTGTTGCAGTCGTCGACCGGTCTCATGGAGGAGACCGGCCGCCACCTCCCAAGAGAGGTCCGAGAGAACGATTGTCGTTTGAAACACTTCTAGAAGGCCCTTGCATGATTCATAATGGGAATCATAAAGCCAAGAAGTGCTTCCTGTTAAGGCCGTTCGCTCGGTTCGCCTTAAAGGTCGCATCCTGAGTGCGCTTATCGGAATCAGAAGGATGACAAGGGCAAGGACAAAGAACACGATGACAATGGGGATGATGAAGGTTTTCAAGAACCAGCTCGAGAGGTGAACATGATTTTTGGAGGCCGGACGCTTACGAATCGAAGAGAAAGCAAAAGTTGGTGTTTCGAGAGGTTAATGCTGTCGCTCCTGCTACACCGAGTACTTACGATGGTCGGAAGTGCCCATTACTTTCAGCGAGCTGATCATCCCGAGGCATTGCCAAAAGCTGGTAGATATCCGCTCATCTTGGCCCCCATTGTTCACAAGGTGCGGTTGAAGAGGACCTTCATTGATGGCGGAAGTTGCCTGGATATTTTGTTCGCCAAAACTCTGCCCGAGCTTGGCCTTTACGTAGCTGATTTGGAGCGTAGCGTCTCACCGTTTCATGGTATAATACCGGGACGGAACAGCTATCCTTTGGGGCAGATTTCTCTGCCGGTGATCTTCGGGACGAAGGAGAACTACGAGGAGGGAGAATATTATCTTCCGGGTGGCTGATATTGATTCAGCGTATCATGCGATACTTGGAAGACCAGCTTTGGCAAAGTTTATGGCCATTCCGAATTATCAATACTTGATGCTTGAAGATGCCAGGACCAAACGGAGTTTTGTCGTTTCGAGGTGACATCAAGACCGCTTATGCTTGTGAGGTACATAGCACCGAGTTGGCCTCTCGGACCAATTCGGAGGATGAACGTCGAGAAATCGGAGAAGCGGCGGAGGCTCTAGAAGTTCGAGGCAAGGCTGGAGGATGAAGTCCCGAGTCAAGAAGGTTGCAAAGGAGAAATTGAAGGCGGATGCGGTGGCTTCCAAAACTATTCAGCTTGATGAGTCGAGACCCCTCCAAGGTCACCCATATAGGGGCTGACTTGGGGAATAAATAGGAAAGCGCGCTCATTCTTTTCCTCCAGGAAAATAGGGATATCTTTGCATGGCAGCCTTCGACATGCCGGGTGTTCCTAGGGAGAAGATTGAGCACGCACTGTTGGTGCGTCCCGATGCGAAGCCGGTTAAACGAAGCTCCGAAGATTTGCTCAAGATCGCAAGGAAGCTATTAAGAAGGAAATAACTAGGTTATTAGCAGCTAAGTTTATTAGGGAGGTGTATCATCCAGATTGGCTTGCCAATCCGGTTCTTGTACCCAAGAAGAATACTAAAGAATTAAGAATGTGTGTCGATTATACTTGATCTCAACAAAGCTTGCCCCAAAGACCCTTTCGCGCTGCCTCGAATTGATCAAGTTGTTGATTCGACTAGCTGGCTGCGAGCGTCTTTGTTTTCTTGATGCTTATTCAGGATACCATCAAATACCGCTAAGAGTTGAAGATCAAATTAAGACCGCATTTATCACCCCCTTTAGAGCATACTTGCTATACGACTATGCCTTTTGGATTAAAGAATGCTGGAGCTACATATCAGCGTGGTATACAACGTTGCTTGGATTCGCAATTGGGAAGAAACGCAGAAGCTTATGTTGATGATATAGTGGTTAAATCTCGAGAAAGCGAAGATCTTCTCTCGACCTGGCGAGAGACCTTCGATGATCTGCGGAATTTTTCCATGAAGCTTAACCCCGGAAAATGTGTATTTGGAGTTCGCTCCGGGAAATTGCTGGGCTACCTAGTGTCATGGCGAGGCATTGAGGCCAACCCGAGAAAAAATACGAGATGATAATCGACATGAAACCTCCGAATTGCTTGAAGGATGTTCGGAAGGCGACGGGTAGTATGGCGGCTCTTAGCAGGTTTATTTCGAGGTTGGGAGTTCGTGGACTTCCGTTCTTCAAGTTGCTTAAGAAGCAAGATAAGTTTGAGTGGACTAATGAGGCGCAGGCTGCGCTTGATCAACTCAAGGAATACCTTAGCAATCCTCCGGTATTGGTGCCCCCGAGCCAGACGAGACCATCCGGTTATATATCTCCGCAACAACCCATGTGGTGAGCACGGTTACGCGGTTGATCGGAAGGAAGAAGGACATTTACAAGCTGGTGCAACATCCGGTATATTTTGTAAGTGAAGTTCTTACTGAATCAAAGATACGATATCTCCGATTACAGAAGTTAATATATGTCTGTAGTGATAACTTCTCGAAAGTTGAAGCATTATTTCCAAGCGCATCCTATTGAGGTTAAGGCTGGGTTTGCCATTGGAGATATTGTCCGAAATCGAGAAGCGATTGGCCAAGTTGCAAAGTGGGCTATAGAACTTGGTCAATATGAAATTACGTTTTCTTCGCAAACGGCTATTAAGGGACAAGCATTAGCTGATTTCATAATAGAGTGGTTAGAGACACAAATACCGCAGGAGATTCAAGCACTGGAGTCTTGGGAGATGTTCTTTGATGGGTCCCTGCAGCTTTCGAGCGCGGGGGCTGGGGTTGTGCTTCTCACCCCACAAAAGGAACCACTAAGATATGTGTTACAAATGCATTTCCGAGCTTCCAACAATACGGCGGAATATGAAGCTTTGCTTCATGGGCTTAGAGTAGCCATTTCGCTGGGAGTCCGATGATTGGACATTTATGGTGATTCGATGTTGGTGATAAGTCAAGTCAACAAAGCGTGGGATGCTCATGATGATCATATGATTGCTTACCGTCAAGAGGTTCGGAAACTTGAAGAAAAATTTGATGGTTTGCGGTTTTCTCATATACTGCGCGGAAATAATTCTGCTGCGGATGAGTTAGCCGGACTAGGATCATCACGACGAGCGGTTCCGCCTGGTGTTTTTCTTCAAGTATTAGATAAGCCATCCATCAAGATGGAGCGCAAGGCTACTATTTCGGAGATTGCGGATGAAGCAGCCTTGAAGGATCGAGGCGGAGAAGGCGGTCTTGAAAGACCGGTCCGAAGGAGCGGTCTTACCGAGATAAGACAGTGAGCGGAATCAATGCGACGATATTCAGCCATTGGATGTTATGATTATTGATTCGATTGGCGTACCCCGTATCTTGACTATTTGCAATCTGGTAAAACTCCGAGAAGATAAAGTGGAGAAGCAAAGATTGGAAGTTCGAGCCCGTAGTTATTTAATTCTCGAAGGAGAATTATATAAGCGCGGAGTTAATATTTTGATGAAATGTGTATCGGTTTACGATGGCATTCAATTGCTTGAAGACGTACACAAGGGAATTTGCGGAAATCATGCTTCTTCAAAGACATTGGTTGGAAAGGTATTTAGACAAGGATTTTATTGGCCTACGGCGACGGATGATGCGCATAGAGTGGTTAAGAATTGCCAAGGATGTCGGTTTTTTGCAAGACGACCTCATACTCCGGCTCAAGAGTTGCAATTGATCCCAATGACTTGGCCTTTTTCTACTTGGGGGCTGGATATAGTTGGACCTTTTAAACGGGCGCCGGGGAGGATTTACGCATATTTTTGTGGCGGTAGACAAGTTTTCCAAGTGGATTGAGGTTGAAGCGAGTTACTAGTACAACTACGGCTCGTGCAATCAAGTTTTTGCGAGTATCTTCGTACGTTTTGGGGTTCCATATAGTATTATTACTGATAATGGGCCTCAATTCACTTCGGAACTCTTCAAAGACTATCTTTGAGAGTTTAGGGATCAAGGTGCAATATGCGTCGGTGGCACATCCGCAAAGCAATGGACAAGTGGAGCGAGCTAATGGAATGATTTTGACCGGTCTTAAACCAAGAATTTTTGACCGGTTGAAGCCGTATGCGGGAAAGTGGGTTAAGGAACTGCCCTGGGTACTTTGGGGGCTGCGCACTAATGTTAGCGAGCTACGGGACGAGTCTCCATTTTCTTTGGTGTATGGATGCGAAGCCATGCTACCTACAGAAGTAAATATGGTGTCGGCTCGAGTACGATATTATGATGAAGAAACGTATGATGATCAACGTCGGGTTGAATTGGTTGCTGCGGAAGAATTGAGGGATCAAGCTACGATTCAAGCCGCTAAATATCATCGGGGATTACGTCGTTATCATGATCGTAATGTTCGCACTCGGGAGTTCCAAGTAGGAGACTTGGTTCTTCGGAAGATTCGATCTAACAAGAACAGGCATAAGTTGTCACCGGTGCGGGAAGGACCTTTTTTGGTTAAATCGGTCTCCAGGACCAGGGGCTTATAGGCTTATGACCTTGGAGGAGGAAGAGATTCCAAATTCCTGGAACATTGATCAGCTTCGTCGTTTTTATATTTAAGAGTATTTATTGTAAAGTTTTTCATATTATAATAAAGTAATTTTATCTAATGATGATGTTTGTTTTTTGTGTCTCCATACTTTAATTTTGAATTAAATTATTGAGCCAGGGGGCTATTATGATAAGAGCGATCTGTGATAATTTGCTATTACTGCTATGTTAAGAGCGAGTCTAGGATACTTTGCTATTCTGCTATGATTAAGAGCAGTCTATGATATATATTGATTGGTAGACTGTTGTGTTAAGGACGATCTGTGAAATCTTGAAATCCTACAAACTAGCTTTTTGCTTATGTTACATGATCTTGTTAAAGTAAGCTATAATTATGAATTGTGATCTGTGCTTGATTAAGAGCCGGAATTGGGTCATAATTATTCGGTTGAAATAACCATCATGTCTTAAGTAAATAAGTTAGCAAGTATGATGGTGAAACCAGTATTCATATAGAAAAGAAAAGCAACCGGTATTTCAAATAATATAAACGACTTGATGCTCAAAGATGTTTGATTACAAAAGCAAGGTGGCCCTATTACAAAGTCTACTAAGCGGGACCGTTGGAAGTACCGGTGTCACCGGTCTTAGGATTTTCCTCAAGCCTATCATCCAGCGTTTCCTCGCAAATCCCTATCAAGGTCTTCGAAGGCGTTTTCTATCGTACGTACGGCGGCGGTTGCTGCATCCTGAGCATCTTGGTCCGGGGCAAAAGCTGCTGGCGCTACGTTGAGAGGGACGCCTGTTGGATCAAGAGGAACATCTTCCACCAACTACGAAACTGTGCCAATGAGTGAGTTCTTCAGCTCATTGAACCGATCTTCGGTAGTATTAGGGTGAGCGCCATCCACGATAAAATTGAAATCACATTCTTCGACCGGAGTCCAAGATTGGATTATAGCGGTGATGTGTCCTCCTCCTGACGCAGCAATCATCCTTGAATGTTCTCGGATTCTTCTTGGGATTGCCTAGATGGCGGACTCAAGGTCTATCTCGTTGGGATCAATAGTTTGACCGCCATTGAGATACTCTAGAGTACGCACTGTGCCTGCGAGTAAGTTCTGAAAAAACAAGTACAAATTTAAGAACGGGATATTGCTTGAAGACCGGTATTTTCAAAAGATAACATAAGAGTAAACGAGAAAGGTGGGACTTACGCTCGTGCACGATCTCGGCAGCTACGAATCTGCCGTTGATGTTTGTGTTGGATTCTTTCAGCTTTTGGGCAGTCTTCAAGGCTCTCTCTTTGTCCGCTTGTGCTGATTTCGCCGCATCTAAGGCTTCAGCCGGTTCAGCTTTCAAGCGAGCGTTCTCGATCTCTAGCATCTTGTTGGAGCGAAGTGCTTGAGCTAGTATGTTATCTTTAGCGATAAGCTCGCCTTCAAGTTCTCCAATCCGCGCCGCCTATTGTTCTTCGACACGAGAGCCCTCTTCCAGTGCTTGCTCTTGAGCGGCTGCTTTTTACGTGAGGACCTCTTCGGCTTTCTTATGAGCAGCAACAAGACTCTCGAGCGCTGAGATCAAGAATGGGATTAATCGGGAAGGAAGATAGCGGGAAAAATGTGGAATGTATAAGACAAATTGAGAATATTACTCCGATTAATTTGGTAGAGCCTGATGATTTCTTGCCGGCGCTCCTCCATCATTCGATGGGTGTTCTGCAGATCGGCTTCTCTCCTCCGGAGATCGTTTTCCTTGGCCTTCGAGTCGGCGGTCCGAATTTCCGATTCACCCAATCGTTCTTGATTGGCGTTGAGCTCCTCCTGTAAGCGGGCGATAATGGCGGTCTTGGCCTCGGAACTTTTGAGGAGAACCTAAAGGAAAGATTGAGAGAACCAATAATTAGAATGTGATTGCTTAGAGAGATTTTTGAAGCGAGAGGATATACCTGGTCAAATTCTAAAAAATTCTTGAAAGCTTCTTCTTCTTGGAGAGCGTCCCATTGAGCTGTAGCGATAAAAGTTCGGCCCTGCTCGAGCTGTCAACCTCCACATCTCCAACTACCATTCTAGCCGGCTTTGGTTCTCCGGAAGCTTTGCGTGTTGTCCTAGGCCGGCGAGGAATTTCTTCCATCCGAGACCGGTCCAAATGATAGCTCCGGAGGAATGCGGAATAAGGTGGCTTGAGGAGGATTACCGGAAGATGAGTCTTCGGCGGTGGTAACCTGCTCTTCGGCCTCTACGCTCGGGGCGGCGGGGAGTTCCTCCGTGGATGCCGCACCTCGAGGTTCAATTGTGATTGGAGTAGTGGGAGCGGAAGCGGGAGCGTTACCGATCCGAGAGGAAGCGGCGAGGAGCGGTACTAGGTTGAGAAGCGCCGGGGATAGGACCAGCTCGTGGTACATCCGGAGTAGAGGCGAAACACCACCGGCGGGGCTGTTGAAGAAGCTTTATTTCTTAAAAAGCTAGCTATGCTAGCTTGGAAATTAGAAGGGACCACTGAAAGAAGAAAGCACATTTAATAAGACCGGGGTAAGGAGCTTCGACAATTTTGGAGCTTTAGCGAGATGAAATAATTTAGAAAAAGTTAGACTTACGTGGAAGCCTTCTTGAAGCCGGTGGAGGTCTTGACCTTCTTGGACGGGCCACGGGTATCTCCACCACTTACGTCCGCAGCCCTTTTCTCCGCTGGATTGACTTGCGGAGTTGGAGCTGCTTCGGTGGCATCACTAGGACCGGTCTCGTGTTGACGGTCCTTATGGTCCAATTTTACCGTCAACATGTTGCATCTTTTTGAATCAAACACCATCACCAAGAATAGACATAGGGATTATTTCTAACAAATTCCACTAGTCTTGGTGAAATTATGAATGCGAGTGCAATTCATATGAAAACGAGGGAAAACATGCACGAAACATGGACTTTGCAATCGACGGATTTTCCCGGACTAAAGAATATCGTCCAAAAGCCCAAAACCACAAAATAGAGTCTCAACATCAAACCAAGCAAGTGGATTGGGCCGAGTACACAGCCGGGGAAGGCACCGAGAGAAGAATCAAGCCCGGGGGAATCCGAGCCGGTTCGGCCGAACCACCCTAGTGGGTTCGGCCGAGCCGACAGTGGGCCCCCCGGCCCATCTTTCTCTGGCGGTTTGTCACCGACGTCCGGAGGTCGGTTCCACCTGCAATTAATGCCACCGACGTCCGGAACCGCCTCCAAGTTGCCGACCTTCCAAGGCTATAAATAAAGGGCTACACCCCCTCTCTCAACACACCACCAACATCAAGATACAAGACAAAACTCTCATCCTTAGGCCAAGGGCCTCTTGTATTTTAGTAGAATAGGAGAGAGGGCAAGGAAGAGGAAGGAGTGTTCCTCCCTTTTGTAAAGTGGAGTAGTATTTCCTTTTCTTTTACCTTGGCGTGTAAACACTCTTTTTGGTGATTTATACGTGGTGATCTACTTATCTATCGTGACATATCTTTGTGTTAGACGTAATTCTTGTTATACTTGTTTACGGGATCATCGCTTCGCAAGAAGTACTCTAGCTTTCCGAACTCGGTTCTAGGCCGAGGCTAGAGTAGTGGTCAATAGCATAGACGTGGTGTCTAGGTCTGGAGATCGCCTTTGTTTGCTTGTGTGCCCCACGGTTTGTAGAGGTAGGTGGCAGGAAGTGACAGCCCTGTCATCCAAAGGAACCCTCCACGTTCGGGTACATAGTAGAGCTTTCGTAGACCGGAGTGGCTTGGCGGACCAAGCCTAAGACGGTGCCCGAAGTAAACAAGTCTAGCTTGCGTTCGTCTACCTTTAAAGGATAAATAGATAAGAGTCACCCTCTCGACCCTATTTTGCTACGTTGTCTTGGTTGTCCTTGGGTAAACTAACCTTGTTGCAGAAATACTCTGTTCCCTGCGGATATAAATACGATACCTTGGAATACTCCCGGGTGAAGTGCTACAACGGTATTCCGTGCGCTTGCGGATTCATTCGTGACGTAAGAAATACCAACAAGCATTTCTGGCGCCGTTGCCGGGAACGGTTGTTATCTTTGTAACGAATCAGGTTTGCCCTCGTAATCTATCTTACTTACCGTTCTGTTTTTTTTTTCCTTACATTCAAAATTTCACAAAAACATATCATGGAGTCACACCCAACCATCCAATCTTTCTCCACTCCACGGGGTGAACTCTTAGAGCCACCATCATCATCACAACCTATTTCTTCACCTGGCTATGAGTTCTCCCCCGATTACATTTCGATGATTAGAGGTTTATCCTTTTCGGGTTTTAAACATGAAAATCCTTATGAACACGTGCGAGAGTTTGAACATTTGTGTTCATGCCGATTGATCCATGGCATGACACAAGAAACATTGAAGTGGAAGTTGTTTCCCTTCTCTCTCAATGAGAAGGCGAAGCAATGGTACACTTACACCGCTAAGAGAGTGAACGGTGATTGGAAAGAATTGCGAGACAAATTTTGTCTAGCATTCTTCCCCGTATCTCGTATCACTTCTCTACGAGCGGAAATAATAGGCTTTCGACAAGAAGAAAAGGAAACCTTAAGTGCGTCATGGATTCGGTTCTGTTCTCTAACGGACTCGGACCAGAATTATTGCTCCCCGAACCCGTTTTATTACAACACTTTTATTCGGGATTGAGCAACGATACCGCACTTTATCTTGACACGGCCGCGGGTGGATCTTTTTCTCATAAGACCATAGCGGAAGCACACGAACTTTTGGATCGAATTGTGGAAAACACACCTTTTTCCGCTGACTTACTCGTAGAGCCGGAGTCGGAAGATGAGGAACTCGTTGTGCAAGAGACACAACACTTGGTGCCCATGATGGAGCACCTAGCACTCGAGTCCTCATCTAACACAAGAACAATGATAGAGGAAGATGAACCTCTTGATTTCCCATTTGAGTTCAAGGAAGAAATTTTTGAAGATTTTGGAAACACCTTGAACTACTCCTATCAAAAGAAACCAGCACTCCCTGCACCAACCCCAGAACCTATTGAAAAATCTTTTCTCTTAAAAACTGTTCGGAAGTTGACAGCAATTATGAGCGATGAATGGTTGATGGAAAACGAACTTTCTTCGGAAGTTCTTCGACTTGATCATCCTAGATCAACCATTCGTGGCTCAATTCGGGGAGTAATGGTAGATGTTCTCTATAATCCTCTAGTAGGTGCCAACATCATGTCCGAATCTTTTGCTTCAACTTTATTTGGAAACGAGACATGGGCACCTTCGACAAACTCCTTAAAGCCCCACCGGGGCAATTTTTGAGAGTTTGGGGATCATTAGAGATGTTTGCATTAAGCGTAATGAAGCGAGAGGTTTCCTTGGACTTTCACGTTTTCGGAATCCTGGATTTCGATGTTTTGATCGGTCATCCCATAGAAAAGCTTTTCTTAGGGATATCACCTTCGAGGAACCTTAGACTTCACCCTCGGCAAGAAAACTTTTTCTCTTCCTATCATTCATGCACAAAACTCTTTTGCCGAGGAGCCGCTTGTGGAAGAAGAATGCATGAAGGAGGTTATGGCAATTTTTCCTCATGAAAACTCCGAATCATCCTTGGATGAAGATGCTCTTGATTTC
The DNA here is from genome assembly GCA_031894775.1 of Chloris gayana. Lineage (NCBI taxonomy): Eukaryota > Viridiplantae > Streptophyta > Magnoliopsida > Poales > Poaceae > Chloris > Chloris gayana. Next base: position 967,411 of record JAUNZO010000794.1, read on the forward strand.
ATTTTAGAAGAGGATGATTCGGCGGAAACTTTTGAGCTGCCCGAAACTTTTACACCTACGCCACCTCCCGTAGAGCTCAAAACTCTTCCACCGAGGCTTGCGCTACGTTTTCTTCACGGAAATCCCGAAACCCCTGTCATCATAAGTGACAAGCTTTCGGAGGAGGAAGCTGCAAAACTCTTAGCCGTGCTAGAAAAACATCACTCCGTTTTTGGGTACTCGCTTGGAGACCTCAAGGGAATCAGCCCTGCTCTTTGCACCCATCGCATTCCCATAGACCCCGATAGTACACCATCTAGGGAACCTCAAAGGAGGTTGAACAATGCGATGCGGGAGGTCGTTAAAAAGGAGGTCTTAAAACTTTTACATGCTGGCATTATCTATCTGTTCCACACGACGAGTGGGTGAGTCCGGTGCAGGTCGTACCCAAGAAAGGAGGAATGACGGTCGTCCATAATGACAAAAATGAGTTGATCCCTCAACACACCGTCACGGGATGGAGGATGTGCATAGATTACCGAAAACTTAACAAGGCTACAAAGAAGGATCATTTTCCGCTGCCCTTCATCGATGAGATGTTGGAGCAGCTGGCAAATAATTCTTTCTTTTGTTTCCTTGATGGGTATTCGAGGATATCATCAAATCCCCATCCATCCCGACGATCAAAGTAAAACCACTTTCACATGCCCCTATGGAACTTACGCCTATCGACGAATGTCTTTTGGGCTTTGCAATGCACTGCTTCTTTTCAACGTTGCATGATGTCTATCTTTTCGACATGATCGAAGAGATTATGGAAGTATTCATGGATGATTTCTCTGTTTATGGAAAAACCTTCGATCATTGTTTAGAAAATTTAGACAAAGTCTTGCAACGTTGTCAAGGAAATGATTTAGTGCTCAATTGGGAGAAATGCCATTTCGTGGTTAGAGAAGGCATAGTTACGGGGCATTTGATTTACGAAAGGGGGATAGAGGTGGACAAAGCTAAATTAGAAGTTATAGAAAAGCTTCCACCTCCTGTGAATGTTAGGGGCATTCGCAGCTTTACAGGACATGCGGGGTTCTATCGTCGGTTTATCAAAGATTTCTCTCAAATTGCTAGACCCCTTACAAATGCGCTTGCGAAGGATGCACCCTTTGAGTTTCTTGATGAATGCATGAGCTGCTTTCACTACCCTTAAGAATGCACTCATCTCGGCGCCAATTATCCAACCCCGTGATTGGACGCTGCCTTTTGAGATAATGTGTGATGCTAGTGATTTTCTTTGTGGGAGTCTGTTCTTGGCCAAACTAGAGATAAAAAGCATCATGCAATCTCCTATGCAAGCAAAACCTTGGCTGGAGCTCGGTTAAATTACACTACCACTGAAAAAGAGCTCCTTGCGTGTTGTTTTTGCTTTTGATAAGTTTAGATCCTACTTGGCTGGAGCAAAAGTCATTGTTTACACCGATCATGCTTGCTTTAAAGTTTTTGCTCAATAAGAAGGATGCTAAACCTCGTTTGATACGATGGGTTCTTCTACTCCAAGAGTTTGATGTAGAAATCCGTGATAAGAAAGGAGTAGAAAATTCCGTGGCGAGATCATTTGTCGCGTATACAATTCACTAACCTGCGGGAATTACCCATCAATGATTTCCTACGCGATGACATGCTGCTCCTAGTGAGGGACTCACATCCATGGTACGCCGACATTGTGAACTTCATGGCAACGGAGTGCGTACCACCTGGAAAGAGCAAGAAACGACTCATCTATGAGAGTCGCCGTCACTTATGGGAAGAGCCCTTCCTTTACCGTGTCTGCGCCGATGGATTGCTAAGGCGATGTGTGCCCATACCCGAGAGCACACGAATCATTGAGAAGTGCCATGCATCGCCATACGGGGACACTACGGCGTGTTTCGTACACGAGGCCAAGATATGGCAAAGTGGCTTCTTTTGGCCAGCCATGTACGAAGACACAAAGGAATTTGTCGAGCGATGCCCGGAATGTCAAAAAGTTGGAGGCATCACGGCAAGAGATGCAATGCCCCTCAACTACAATTTACAAGTCGAGCTCTTCGACGTATGGGGCATTGACTTCATGGGACCGTTCACCAAGTCACATGACTGCGAATACATCTTGGTGGCGGTAGACTACGTGTCTAAGTGGGTGGAAGCAATGCCTTGCGGGGCCGCAAATGCCAAGCATGCTTGCCGGATGTTCCACGAAATTATCTTCCCAAGGTTTGGAACACCGAAGCTAGTGATAAGCGACGGAGGGTCTCACTTCATTGATAAGACCTTCCGAAGCTTCCTAAGAGAACTTGGATCAAGGCATAATATCGCTACTCCATACCACCCTCAAACCGGTGGGCAGGCCGAGACCTCAAACAAGCAAATCAAGCGGATCCTGCAAAAGACCGTAACAGAAATGGGGGAAGGAGGACGAATACGACGTTTAAAATGAACCTTCCCGCGTTCATCATTTCCCGCGAGCACATTTTTATCATTTTTTCAATTCCTCAAGATTGTAATGCGCCTGCTCTTTTAAATTTTTAATCATATTAGTGCTCCCCGGTCTTCCCTTACCGGTAGAGCAAGTTTTGTTTCGAAATATCTTTGTCTATTTTGAAGAAAACAGGCAAAAAGGCAAGTGTGGGGGGGACATCGCGGAAAGCAAAGACAAACACACGCGTAGCGCTGCAGAAACATCACGAGGAAAACAACACAAACACAACCTGCGAAACAGAGCACCGGTGGGGCCCGAGCCGGTTCGGCCGAACCCACAAGGGTGGTTCGGCCGAACCCTGGTGGGTCCCACTCAGCCCTCGCTTCCTCGTGGCACTTGAGTTTGTTTCCCACACTTCCTTTTCGCCTACTTTATTTGTCAAGTTCATTACGAGACGCGAAAAACAATTACTAAAACTTGACCAATTAAAACTTGGGAAGATTTCTTTTGAATACCTTTTCCCAAGTCTCTCCCTAATGCTCTCATGATGATCTTGCACACTTTTTATTACTCGCTTCATCACCACTTGCTCGTGAACAAATAATCAAATCCATAGGACCCATGTTTTTCTAGATTATTGGCAAGTGTGATATGGCTCGACGAAATGATCTTATGCTTAGCTTACCGAGTCCTTGGGAATTTTATTTCACAAAACAAAAATACCATGGCTTCATGCTCCTCTCTTGATACAAAAATTCCTACCAATGCCATATGATGATCATACCTTGCAAAACTTACATACATATGCTGCTTGTGATTGCAATGAGCTTTACCAAAATTGAGTGACCCTAGAGAGAAACTTGTCATGCTCTCTTGATCAAGATCACGTACACTCCACCAGAAAAAAAAAAAAAAAAAAAGGGGGCTGAACTCCTACACTAGGAGCTAGCACCCCACCAAAATAAAGACACTCCTCGTTTGCACCTCTTTTTACCTCTCTCTCTCTCTCAATCACGCATAAACGAGACATGGCTATGTAAAAAGAGAAAAGCTCACACGAGATGAGCAATGAAAAGAAAGCTCACAAAGATGAGCAATGAAAAAGAGAGAAGAAAAGAGATGCTCAAGCATAGAGCAAGAAAAGAAAAGAAAGAAAATAAAAAGATAGCCATGTCTCGAAAATGCAAAATAAAGAGAGGCCAATTGCAATAGGAGTTGTCACTTTTTCATATCCATACACACACGCACTTCTTGATCAAGGTTACATGACTTGGCTTCTCCATGGATCCTTTCTTTTGGCTTAGCAATATTTGTGATACAAGTATGCCTCTCTCATTCCCTACCGAGCTCCACATACAAGCCTAAGAAGTAGGAAAAAGAGAGGCAACACAATGCCTTGGTGAGGAAAACACTTTTTGAGCGATTCAAGAGAATCGAAGAGGAGCGGGAGTCATGTTGTTTATTTTCAAAACTTTCAAAAACCCAAGGTGCTTAGTGAGCAAAAGTATAGTGACTTGAGTCATGAGCTGTTCCACTTATCAATCATCCAAGAATGCATGTTAGCCACCGTCATGTTCACAAGTAAAAAGGTGTGGCTTGTAATAACATGTGTGCGGGTCTCTAAGGGGAGAGATCTCTCAACTTACGCTCCCACCTTTACTCGAGGACGAGCAAAGAGCTAAGTGTGGGGGTCTTGTTGACGGTCCTTATGGTCCAATTTTACCGTCAACATGTTGCATCTTTTTGAATCAAACACCATCACCAAGAATAGACATAGGGATTATTTCTAACAAATTCCACTAGTCTTGGTGAAATTATGAATGCGAGTGCAATTCATATGAAAACGAGGGAAAACATGCACGAAACATGGACTTTGCAATCGACGGATTTTCCCGGACTAAAGAATATAGTCCAAAAGCCCAAAACCACAAAACAGAGTCTCAACATCAAACCAAGCAAGTGGATTGGGCCGAGTACACAGCCGGGGAAGGCACCGAGAGAAGAATCAAGCCCGGGGGAATCCGAGGCCGGTTCGGCCGAACCACCCTAGTGGGTTCGGCCGAACCGAGCAGTGGGCCCCCGGCCCATCTTTCTCCGGCGGTTTGTCACCGACGTCCGGAGGTCGGTTCCACCTGCAATTAATGCCACCGACGTCCGGAACCGCCTCCAAGTTGCCGACCTTCCAAGGCTATAAATAAAGGGCTACACCCCCTCTCTCAACACACCACCAACATCAAGATACAAGACAAAACTCTCATCCTTAGGCCAAGGGCCTCTTGTATTTTAGTAGAATAGGAGAGAGGGCAAGGAAGAGGAAGGAGTGTTCCTCCCTTTTGTAAAGTGGAGTAGTATTTCCTTTTCTTTTACCTTGGCGTGTAAACACTCTTTTTGGTGATTTATACGTGGTGATCTACTTATCTATCGTGACATATCTTTGTGTTAGACGTAATTCTTGTTATACTTGTTTACGGGATCATCGCTTCGCAAGAAGTACTCTAGCTTTCCGAACTCGGTTCTAGGCCGAGGCTAGAGTAGTGGTCAATAGCATAGACGTGGTGTCTAGGCTGGAGATCGCCTTTGTTTGCTGTGTGCCCCACGGTTTGTAGAGGTAGGTGGCAGGAAGTGACAGCCCTGTCATCCAAAGGAACCCTCCACGTTCGGGTACATAGTAGAGCTTTCGTAGACCGGAGTGGCTTGGCGGACCAAGCCTAAGACGGTGCCCGAAGTAAACAAGTCTAGCTTGCGTTCGTCTACCTTTAAAGGATAAATAGATAAGAGTCACCCTCTCGACCCTATTTTGCTACGTTGTCTTGGTTGTCCTTGGGTAAACTAACCTTGTTGCAGAAATACTCTGTTCCTCGCGGATATAAATACGATACCTTGGAATACTCCCGGGTGAAGTGCTACAACGGTATTCCGTGCGCTTGCGGATTCATTCGTGACGTAAGAAATACCAACGATCCGGTGGCCATACCGGGACCTTTTGGATACCTTGGATAAGGAATCGACCGAGGAGGAGGTACCTTGAGTTTTTCCCAAGGAAGCTTCAAGAATGGCCCGAGCTGCTCGGCGATCCCTTTCGACGACTTCTTCCTCGCGTCGTTGTTCTTCAAGCTTTTGTGCCTCCGAGCGAGTATCGCCGGGAGCGGTGGAAGAAGTAGCAGATTTGCCAATGGTCAAGGAAGTAGTACGTTTTCCGGTACTAGGAGCTTGAACCACGGTCCCGGATTTGGTAATTTTTGGAGTAAGGCTAGGAGGTAAGGGAAAGGACCGGTCCGAGGGCCTTTGAGTCGGACCGGCTTGAACAGCTAGAGGAGTGGTATTGTTGGCGTAATCCTCTCCCCAAGTGTCATTAGGAGGAAGAGGAGGGTGACTCTGTAGTTGTCCATTTTCTGCAATTATAAAGATTGAGTCTTTGTAAGTAAATGATGATAATAAGCAACAAAGATTTGAAGAAACAGAAAGAGATACTTACGGGGTCGCAAGGATTGCATGAGCTGAAAGCCGGACCCACTCTTGTACATCCGGATAGATCTGGATTTGGCTGCAGCATTTGCTTGATGCGAACATCTAACCGCTCTTTGTCGGGAAGAAGGGTTCCATCCAAAGGCATAGCGGTGTCTTCGTTGAAAAGCCAAGCTGGGTGCTCTTGCCTTTTGAGGGGTTGAACTCCCCGCACTATGAAGCTCCGAGAGAATCGTCTCGGCGGTGACGCCTCTAACGGTCTTCAAGTATTTAATGTTAGCGAGGAGCGCAAGAACTTCGTTGTCTTCTTTGAGCTTTTCCCTGGTTTCTGCGGTAGGGAAGTTCTTGGCTACCTTAGCACGAAAGCGGGAAGAGGCTGGTTGGGGATTGTCGTAAAAGAACCATCCTTTTTTCCAATGGGCTATGCTCTTGCTCGGGGACGAGGGAAAAATATTCGTCTGCGCTCCAGACATTGGATTCCTACACCGCCAACCGTAGCTTGGCGATCCGATGATAGAAGTGGGCGGATTTGGAACAAATACTTGGAATAACTTGAAGTGGGGGAGAACTCCAAGGAAAGCTTCGCACAAGTGGATGAAAAAGGCAATTTGCAGGATGGAGTTAGGGTTGAGGTTCACTAACTCCCATCCGTAAAAGAAAAGAAGTCCTCTAAAAAGGAACAACAAGGGAGATCGAGACCGCGGAGGAAGAAAGCCTTGAAAACTAATTGTTGAGACTCGTCTATTCCCCATGGAATTTGGCTAGGGGAAGGGACGCTCCAATTTAGGATGGGTTGAGGAAGATACCCATCATTCATCGCCTCATTGAGGGATGTTTCGGTGACCTTGCTGCTACCAAGGTCTTGGACGCCGAAAGGAAGCCGATCACGAGGAACGAGAGGAAGAAGATTAGGCGACGGTGGTGGATTTCTTCTTACCCATCTTAAAGAGATGGAAAAGGAAAGCTTGAGATTGGTTAATGGGGAAGAAGAGAACAACGGCGCAAAGGTGAATGGCGAACGCGTATGAGCTTTTGGGAGCGAGGGTTGACCTAGGTCGACCTTTCGTTTCTTTTAATAGACACTGGGATGGGCCCGGGGCTGGAAAGTTATTGGGCCATTTTGAATGGCCCGATGGATTTTTATTGTGGTAACTATGCAATTATGACCTAACGGCCATAAGGAAATTAATGATTTGTTATCTGCGTTAATTATGACTTAACGGTCATAAGAATAAGCCGTCGTGCTTTTATGAAAGTAAAAAGCGGTGTGAAATACGGAAATTTTCATATGGAAATTAAAGCAATACTAAATTTTACAATTCGAGTAGTATGAGAGAGTTAGATTTTACATAACTCGGTGATAAAGGATGTCTTAGGCTGTGGGTGTTAATCATCCGACTGATTATAGGCTTTGGAGACTCGAGTCGCTGTGAGAATATAGGGAATAAACTGGTCCGATCAACCAGAAATTTTAGCTCTTAGTGAAATTTCACTAAGCGGATTATGAATTCAGGCTGATTTAGGCGGTCTGTTATGTGAAAATGGTGAAAATATACAGGAGATATGAAATTTTGAACGGAATGACCGGTCTGAAAAATATGTTCTTGACGAAAATTTGCTTGAGAGGAATGTGATTTGATGGGAAATGATAAAGCATAGTCTCTCGAGCAAAGACTCTTGTATTATTTGCGATTCCCAAATGATACAAGAGTCGGGGGCTATACCTAATTATGTGCACCGACCGGTGCACCGTATTCAAAGAGTGGTCTATAGAGATTTTGGAAGCGGAAAAAGATGGAAACCGAAAAGAGCGGTCCGTAGGAATTGCATATTGAAGGAAATAATGAAGAATCAACTAGTGGACTCTTGCATTATTTGAAAGAAGTTCAAATGATCCAAGAGTCGGGGGCTATACCCAATTGGGTGCGCCTATTCGGCGCACCGTGAGAAGAATAAGCTATGATTACCTAATTAGGTGGTATGAAAGGTGAAAAACAATAATTTTTTTTGGCTTCTTTTAAAGCACTTGTGAAGAAAGAAGAACAAGTGCAGCAGATTGGAGTTCTTTTTAATTTTACCATGAATAAAGACCAACATGTAGAAGATTGGTTACTTTTATTCAAGGTTAAATCAAAAATTACTCGGGGCTGCTTGTCGTATACTTGCCTTATGGGTATACGGATGATGAAGGAATGGATACGCAGAGACATGGTGACAAATTAAGGAAGATAAAGATGGTGGCGATAGGTAACAGATCGGTCCTTGACCGGTGCCGGGATAACGAAGATCTTGAATACCGGTATGGAAGCAAAGCGGACATTGAAACCGGTATGCAATGACTTGAGGAGCAAGTTATTGAGTAATTCATAGTCTGATTAGTACTCTGAATCAATAAAGAAAGTTAGAAATAGAACTCCATATATGTAATTCATGTAATCGATTAGGACTCGCATGTAACCCCGACTCCTCGGATATATAAGGCGGAGCGGGGACCCCGAAAACTCTCCGAGATCTTGCAATTATGTAACAACCCACAGTAACAAAATGCATTTCATGGCATTCATGAGCATGTCATCACATTTTATTTGTGAGATCCTTAAGCATGTGGTATTAATCATAAGCACATAAAATATTAAAAGTAACTAAAGAATAAAGGAAATGTCAAAAAGAAAAGAAATAAGAAGAAAATTCAAGTTTAACAATTTCTATGGTTCAAATATCACAAATAAAGATTTATGAAAATTTACTGAAAGTATTTGGTCATGTAAAAATAATTGCAGAAAATAAACAAAGTATCTTTATTTAACTTAGCTATGAATTTTTAATCCGAAATTGATTTGGAATTTCTTCTGGGACTTAATAGGAAATATGCCTAAAATCTTCTCAAGTGCACCCCTGAATTTTTGTGGAATTTTTAGAGCTGCGGAAGGTTGCCTTTTAATTAAACAGAAACCCGGGGGTTTTATGCAAAACGACCACAGCTTCCCCACTGTCGGCGTCTTCTCCCTCTCCCGCGTCTCGGCGCACGCCGCCGGCCGGGCCGCCTTCCCAGCTGTTGACGGTCCTTATGGTCCAATTTTACCGTCAACATGTTGCATCTTTTTGAATCAAACACCATCACCAAGAATAGACATAGGGATTATTTCTAACAAATTCCACTAGTCTTGGTGAAATTATGAATGCAGGTGCAATTCATATGAAAACAGGGGAAAACATGCACGAAACATGGGCTTTGCAATCGACGGATTTTCCCCGGACTAAAGAATATAGTCCAAAAGCCCAAAACCACAAAACAGAGCCTCAACATCAAACCAAGTAAGTGGATTGGGCCGAGTACACGGCCGGGGAAGGCACCGAGAGAAGAAGCAAGCCCGGGGAGCCCGGGCCGGTTCGGCCGAACCGCCCTAGTGGGTTCGGCCGAGCCGACAGTGGGCCCCCTGGCCCATCTTTCTCCGGCGGTTTGTCACCGACGTACGGAGGTCGGTTCCACCTGCAATTAATGCCACCGACGTACGGAACCGCCTCCAAGTTGCCGACCTTCCAAGGCTATAAATAAAGGGGTACACCCCCTCTCTCAACACACCACCAACATCAAGATACGAGACAAAACTCTCATCCTTAGGCCAAGGGCCTCTTGTATCTTAGTAGAATAGGAGAGAGGGCAAGGAAGAGGAAGGAGTGTTCCTCCCTTTTGCAAAGTGGAGTAGTATTTCCTTTTCTTTTACCTTGGCGTGTAAACACTCTTTTTGGTGATTTATACGTGGTGATCTACTTATCTATCGTGACATATCTTTGTGTTAGACGTAATTCTTGTTATACTTGTTTACGGGATCATCGCTTCGCAAGAAGTACTCTAGCTTTACGAACTCGGTTCTAGGCCGAGGCTAGAGTAGTGGTCAATAGCATAGACGTGGTGTCTAGGCTGGAGATCGCCTTTGTTTCTTTGTGTGCCCCACGGTTTGTAGAGGTAGGTGGCGGGAAGTGACAGCCCTGTCATCCAAAGGAACCCTCCACGTTCGGGTACATAGTAGAGCTTTCGTAGACCGGAGTGGCTTGGCGGACCAAGCCTAAGACGGTGCCGAAGTAAACAAGTCTAGCTTGCGTTCGTCTACCTTTAAAGGATAAATAGATAAGAGTCACCCTCTCGACCCTATTTTGCTACGTTGTCTTGGTTGTCCTTGGGTAAACTAACCTTGTTGCAGAAATACTCTGTTCCCTGCGGATATAAATACGATACCTTGGAATACTCCCGGGTGAAGTGCTACAACGGTATTCCGTGCGCTTGCGGATTCATTCGTGACGTAAGAAATACCAACAAGCATTTACGGCGCCGTTGCCGGGAACGGTTGTTATCTTTGTAACGAATCAGGTTTGCCCTCGTAATCTATCTTACTTACCGTTCTGTTTTTATTTTTTCCTTACATTCAAAATTTCACAAAAACATATCATGGAGTCACACCCAACCATCCAATCTTTCTCCACTCCACGGGGTGAACTCTTAGAGCCACCATCATCATCACAACCTATTTCTTCACCTGGCTATGAGTTCTCCCCCGATTACATTTCGATGATTAGAGGTTTATCCTTTTCGGGTTTTAAACATGAAAATCCTTATGAACACTTGCGAGAGTTTGAACATTTGTGTTCATGCCGATTGATCCATGGCATGACACAAGAAACATTGAAGTGGAAGTTGTTTCCCTTCTCTCTCAATGAGAAGGCGAAGCAATGGTACACTTACACCGCTAAGAGAGTGAACGGTGATTGGAAAGAATTGCGAGACAAATTTTGTCTAGCATTCTTCCCCGTATCTCGTATCACTTCTCTACGAGCGGAAATAATAGGCTTTCGACAAGAAGAAAAGGAAACCTTAAGTGCGTCATGGATTCGGTTACGTTCTCTAACGGACTCCGGACCAGAATTATTGCTCCCCGAACCCGTTTTATTACAACACTTTTATTCGGGATTGAGCAACGATACCGCACTTTATCTTGACACGGCCGCGGGTGGATCTTTTTCTCATAAGACCATAGCGGAAGCACACGAACTTTTGGATCGAATTGTGGAAAACACACCTTTTTCCGCTGACTTACTCGTAGAGCCGGAGTCGAGAAGATGAGGAACTCGTTGTGCAAGAGACACAACACTTGGTGCCCATGATGGAGCACCTAGCACTCGAGTCCTCATCTAACACAAGAACAATGATAGAGGAAGATGAACCTCTTGATTTCCCATTTGAGTTCAAGGAAGAAATTTTTGAAGATTTTGGAAACACCTTGAACTACTCCTATCAAAAGAAACCAGCACTCCCTGCACCAACCCCCGAACCTATTGAAAAATCTCTTCTCTTAAAAACTGTTCGGAAGTTGACGGCAATTATGAGCGATGAATGGTTGATGGAAAACGAACTTTCTTCGGAAGTTCTTCGACTTGATCATCCTAGATCAACCATTCGTGGCTCAATTCGAGGAGTAATGGTAGATGTTCTCTATAATCCTCTAGTAGGTGCCAACATCATGTCCAAATCTTTTGCTTCAACTTTATTTGGAAACGAGACATGGGCACCTTCGACAAACTCCTTAAAGCCCCACCGGGGCAATTTTTGAGAGTTTGGGGATCATTAGAGATGTTTGCATTAAGCGTAATGAAGCGAGAGGTTTCCTTGGACTTTCACGTTTTCGGAATCCTGGATTTCGATGTTTTGGTCGGTCATCCCATAGAAAAGCTTTTCTTAGGGATATCACCTTCGGGAACCTTAGACTTCACCCTCGGCAAGAAAACTTTTTCTCTTCCTATCATTCATGCACAAAACTCTTTTGCCGAGGAGCCGCTTGTGGAAGAAGAATGCATGGAGGAGGTTATGGCAATTTTTCCTCATGAAAACCCCGAATCATCCTTGGATGAAGATGCTCTTGATTTCATTTTAGAAGAGGATGATTCGGCGGAAACTTTTGAGCTGCCGAAACTTTTACACCTACGCCACCTCCCGTAGAGCTCAAAACTCTTCCACCGAGGCTTGCGCTACGTTTTTCTTCACGGAAATCCCGAAACCCCTGTCATCATAAGTGACAAGCTTTCGGAGGAGGAAAGCTGCAAAACTCTTAGCCGTGCTAGAAAAACATCACTCCGTTTTTGGGTACTCGCTTGGAGACCTCAAGGGAATCAGCCACTGCTCTTTGCACCCATCGCATTCCCATAGACCCCGATAGTACACCATCTAGGGAACCTCAAAGGAGGTTGAACAATGCGATGCGGGAGGTCGTTAAAAAGGAGGTCTTAAAACTTTTACATGCTTGGCATTATCTATCTGTTCCACACGGCGAGTGGGTGAGTCCGGTGCGGGTTGTACCCAAGAAAGGAGGAATGACGGTCGTCCATAATGACAAAAATGAGTTGATCCCTCAACGCACCGTCACGGGATGGAGGATGTGCATAGATTACCGAAAACTTAACAAGGCTACAAAGAAGGATCATTTTCCACTGCCCTTCATCGATGAGATGTTGGAGCAGTGGCAAATAATTCTTTCTTTTGTTTCCTTGATGGGTATTCGGGATATCATCAAATCCCCATCCATCCCGACGATCAAAGTAAAACCACTTTCACATGCCCCTATGGAACTTACGCCTATCGACGAATGTCTTTTGGGCTTTGCAATGCACCTGCTTCTTTTCAACGTTGCATGATGTCTATCTTTTACGACATGATCGAAGAGATTATGGAAGTATTCATGGATGATTTCTCTGTTTATGGAAAAACCTTCGATCATTGTTTAGAAAATTTAGACAAAGTCTTGCAACGTTGTCAAGAAAATGATTTAGTGCTCAATTGGGAGAAATGCCATTTCATGGTTAGAGAAGGCATAGTTACGGGGCATTTGATTTACGAAAGGGGGATAGAGGTGGACAAAGCTAAATTAGAAGTTATAGAAAAGCTTCCACCTCCTATGAATGTTAGGGGCATTCGCAGCTTTACGGGACATGCGGGGTTCTATCGTCGTTTTATCAAAGATTTCTCTCAAATTGCTAGACCCCTTACAAATCTGCTTGCGAAGGATGCACCCTTTGAGTTTCTTGATGAATGCATGACTGCTTTCACTACCCTTAAGAATGCACTCATCTCGGCGCCAATTATCCAACCCCCTGATTGGACGCTGCCTTTTGAGATAATGTGTGATGCTAGTGATTTTGCTTTGTGGGGGCTGTTCTTGGCCAAACTAGAGATAAAAAGCATCATGCAATCTCCTATGCAAGCAAAACCTTGGTCGGAGCTCGGTTAAATTACACTACCATCGAAAAAGAGCTCCTTGCTGTTGTTTTTGCTTTTGATAAGTTTAGATCCTACTTGATTGGAGCAAAAGTCATTGTTTACACCGATCATGCTTGCTTTAAAGTTTTTGCTCAATAAGAAGGATGCTAAACCTCGTTTGATACGATGGGTTCTTCTACTCCAAGAATTTGATGTAGAAATCCGTGATAAGAAAGGAGTAGAAAATTCCGTGGCGAGATCATTTGTCGCGTATACAATTCACTAACCTGCAGGAATTACCCATCAATGATTTCCTACGCGATGACATGCTGCTCCTAGTGAGGGACTCACATCCATGGTACGCCGACATTGTGAACTTCATGGCAACGGGAGTACGTACCACCTGGAAAGAATAAGAAACGACTCATCTATGAGAGTCGCCGTCACTTATGGGAAGAGCCCTTCCTTTACCGTGTCTGCGCCGATGGATTGCTAAGGCGATGTGTGCCCATACCCGAGAGCACACGAATCATTGAGAAGTGCCATGCATCGCCATACGGGGGACACTACGGCGTGTTTCGTACACGAGGCCAAGATATGGCAAAGTGGCTTCTTTTGGCCAGCCATGTACGAAGACACAAAGGAATTTGTCGAGCGATGCCCGGAATGTCAAAAAGTTGGAGGCATCACGGCAAGAGATGCAATGCCCCTCAACTACAATTTACAAGTCGAGCTCTTCGACGTATGGGGCATTGACTTCATGGGACCGTTCACCAAGTCACATGACTGCGAATACATCTTGGTGGCGGTAGACTACGTGTCTAAGTGGGTGGAAGCAATGCCTTGCGGGGCCGCAAATGCCAAGCATGCTCGCCGGATGTTCCACGAAATTATCTTCCCAAGGTTTGGAACACCGAAGCTAGTGATAAGCGACGGAGGGTCTCACTTCATTAATAAGACCTTCCGAAGCTTCCTAAGAGAACTTGGATCAAGGCATAATATCGCTACTCCATACCACCCTCAAACCGGTGGGCAGGCCGAGACCTCAAACAAGCAAATCAAGCGGATCCTGCAAAAGACCGTAACGAGAAATGGGGAAGGGATGGAAGGACAAGCTACCCGATGCACTATGGGCATACCGTACAGCATACAAGACACCCATAGGCATGTCCCCATACCAGCTCGTATACGGGAAAACATGTCATTTACCGTCGAGACGGAACACCGAGCGTATTGGGCCATCCGGAAATGGAACATGGACTTTAATGGTGCCGGACGCAAAAGAAAAATGGAGATAGCTGAGTTAGAAGAATGGAGAGACAAAGCGTACCACAACTCAGCTATATACAAAGAAAGGACAAAAAGGTGGCACGACAAAAAGATAAAGATAAAGGTATTTAAGGTTGGAGATAAGGTCTTGCTATTCAATTCACGGGTGAAACTCTTCGGGCATGGAAAATTAAGAAGTAAATGGGACGGACCATACACGGTTATTGACACTTCGTCACATGGAGCAATCACACTTCAAGACGACGAAGGTAAAATATTTAAGGTAAATGGTCGGCGCCTTAAAATTTATTTCGAGCCCGATAAAGATAAAGAATTTGATGTCATGCACTTGATTAATTTAAATTTTCTCTCATGATAGCTCTTTCTTATCTATATCCCGTAGTAGCTCTTTCCCTGAAATAATTTTAGCAAGCAATCAACCAGAAAAGGAAGGGGACCGAGAGGGGCCCACTACGGTTCGGCCGAACCCCCTAGCTGGTTCGGCCGAACCAGTACTAAACCCCAAACGGTCACTTTTTTCTTTCATCTTTTGTCTCCAACGGTCACAAGATCAAATCTCCCTGCTTAGTGCCTTCCATGCTGCGGGAAAAATCAAATTAATTCTTTCCATGCTTTTATCTATAAATGAAGGTGTTTTCTTTCATTTTTTCCTTGCACCTTTCTTCCACCTTGTCCATTTCGCACAAAAAAGCTTTTGCCCAGCACCATGGACGGTAGCATCCCAAGCCTCGACGTCTCCGTCACCACCGGCGAGCTTTGCCGCCAAGTCGGCCTCGAAGACATCCTTGATCATGTCCCCATTCCCAGCGAGCAAGCCTTGATGATCCATGATCTACCGCTCGCTATTGAACCTCCACCCACAGCAGCAAGAACACCCTCCAAGAGCTCTCCCGCTGCTGTGGCACCTCGCCAAAAGAAGGGGAAATCTACCCCCAAGAAGAAGAGCGCCGACGCCGCCGACAACGCGCTCCCTCCTGGAGAGAAGTACGTCGGCACCCTCGCTACCAAGAGCGGGCAGGTGGTGCACCATCAATATGAGGGCGCAACCTGCCTAGCCCCATCAAGAAGCCCGGCGAGAGGTTCAGGATCAAGGGAATCCGCGGTGGCGGAAAGCAGCTCATCCCGCCGCTCACCTCGGCGGAAAAGAGAGACGCCCGCGAATCCGTGGGCAACACTCCTCCTAAGAGGATAAGGAGGCGTCTCTCTCCCTCTCCCATCAAGAGGGCAGGGGGAATGTATGAAAGCGAGGAGGAGAAAACTCCTAAAAAAAGCCCCTACCAAATCCTCCTCGCTAAACACGTTGATCTCCGCGAAGCCCATGAACGCCTACGTGATAATGTCGCGGAGATCAAAGACGCTATTGAAGACTTGAAAGATGCCCGGGCAAGCCATCGCCGCAGCACCAACTCCAAGATCAAGCGTCTCTTCAAGGACGCGGGGAAGGAGGACGAATACGACGTTTAAAATGAACCTTCCCGCGTTCATCATTTCCCGCGAGCGCATTTAGTTTAATTTCCTTTTTTCAATCATTTTTTTTCAATTCCTCAAGATTGCAATGCGCCTGCTCTTTCAAATTTTTAATCATATTAGTGCTCCCCGGTCTTCCCTTACCGGTAGAGCAAGTTTTGTTTCGAAATATCTTTGTCTATTTTGAAGAAAACGAGGCAAAAGGCAAGTGTGGGGGGGACATCGCGGAAAGCAAAGACAAACACACGCGTAGCGCGCGGGGACATCACGAGGAAAACAACACAAACACAACCTGCGAAACGAGCACCGGTGGGGCCCGGGCCGGTTCGGCCGAACCCACAAGGGTGGTTCGGCCGAACCCTGGTGGGTCCCACTCAGCCCTGCTTCCTCGTGGCACTTGAGTTTGTTTCCCACACTTCCTTTTCGCCTACTTTATTTGTCAAGTTCATTACGAGACGCGAAAAACAATTACTAAAACTTGACCAACTAAAACTTGGGAAGATTTCTTTTGAATACCTTTGAAAATCCCAAGTCTCTCCCTAATGCTCTCATGATGATCTTGCACACTTTTTATTACTCGCTTCATCACCACTTGCACTGTGAACAAATAATCAAATCCATAGGACCCATGTTTTTCTAGATTATTGGCAAGTGTGATATGGCTCGACGAAATGATCTTATGCTTAGCTTACCGAGTCCTTGGGAATTTTATTGCACAAAACAAAAATACCATGGCTTCATGCTCCTCTCTTGATACAAAAATTCCTACCAATGCCATATGATGATCATACCTTGCAAAACTTACATACATATGCTGCTTGTGATTGCAATGAGCTTTACCAAAATTGAGTGACCCTAGAGAGAAACTTGTCATGCTCTCTTGATCAAGATCACGTACACTCCACCGAGAAAAAAAAAAAAAAAAAGGGCTAAACTCCTACACCGGGAGCTAGCACCCCACCAAAATAAAGACACTCCTCGTTTGCACCTCTTTTTACCTCTCTCTCTCTCTCTCAATCACGCATAAACGAGACATGGCTATGTAAAAAAAGAAAAGCTCACACGGATGAGCAATGAAAAGAAAGCTCACAAAGATGAGCAATGAAAAAGAGAGAAGAAAAGAGATGCTCAAGCATAGAGCAAGAAAAGAAAAGAAAGAAAATAAAAAGATAGCCATGTCTCGAAAATGCAAAATAAAGAGAGGTCAATTGCAATAGGAGTTGTCACTTTTTCATATCCATACACACACGCACTTCTTGATCAAGGTTACATGACTTGGCTTCTCCATGGATCCTTTCTTTTGGCTTAGCAATATTTGTGATACAAGTATGCCTCTCTCATTCCCTACCGAGATCCACATACAAGCCTAAGAAGTAGGAAAAAGAGAGGCAACACAATGCCTTGGTGAGGAAAACACTTTTTGAGCGATTCAAGAGAATCGAAGAGGAGCGGGAGTCATGTTGTTTATTTTCAAAACTTTCAAAAACCCAAGGTGCTTAGTGAGCAAAAGTATAGTGACTTGAGTCATGAGCTGTTCCACTTATCAATCATCCAAGAATGCATGTTAGCCACCGTCATGTTCACAAGTAAAACGGTGTGGCTTGTAATAACATGTGTGCAGGTCTCTAAGGGGAGAAATCTCTTAACTTACGCTCCCACCTTTACTCGAGGACGAGCAAAGAGCTAAGTGTGGGGGTCTTGTTGACGGTCCTTATGGTCCAATTTTACCGTCAACATGTTGCATCTTTTTGAATCAAACACCATCACCAAGAATAGACATAGGGATTATTTCTAACAAATTCCACTAGTCTTGGTGAAATTATGAATGCGAGGTGCAATTCATATGAAAACGAGGGGAAAACATGCACGAAACATGGGCTTTGCAATCGACGGATTTTCCCAGGACTAAAGAATATAGTCCAAAAGCCCAAAACCACAAAACAGAGCCTCAACATCAAACCAAGTAAGTGGATTGGGCCAGTACACAGCCGGGGGAAGGCACCGAGAGAAGAAGCAAGCCCGGGGAGCCCGGGCCGGTTCGGCCGAACCGCCCTAGTGGGTTCGGCCGAGCCGACAGTGGGCCCCCTGGCCCATCTTTCTCCGGCGGTTTGTCACCGACGTACGGAGGTCGGTTCCACCCGCAATTAATGCCACCGACGTCCGGAACCGCCTCCAAGTTGCCGACCTTCCAAGGCTATAAATAAAGGGGTACACCCCCTCTCTCAACACACCACCAACATCAAGATACGAGACAAAACTCTCATCCTTAGGCCAAGGGCCTCTTGTATCTTAGTAGAATAGGAGAGAGGGCAAGGAAGAGGAAGGAGTGTTCCTCCCTTTTGCAAAGTGGAGTAGTATTTCCTTTTCTTTTACCTTGGCGTGTAAACACTCTTTTTGGTGATTTATACGTGGTGATCTACTTATCTATCGTGACATATCTTTGTGTTAGACGTAATTCTTGTTATACTTGTTTACGGGATCATCGCTTCGCAAGAAGTACTCTAGCTTTCCGAACTCGGTTCTAGGCCGAGGCTAGAGTAGTGGTCAATAGCATAGACGTGGTGTCTAGGCTGGAGATCGCCTTTGTTTGCTGTGTGCCCCACGGTTTGTAGAGGTAGGTGGCGGGAAGTGACAGCCCTGTCATCCAAAGGAACCCTCCACGTTCGGGTACATAGTAGAGCTTTCGTAGACCGGAGTGGCTTGGCGAGACCAAGCCTAAGACGGTGCCCGAAGTAAACAAGTCTAGCTTGCGTTCGTCTACCTTTAAAGGATAAATAGATAAGAGTCACCCTCTCGACCCTATTTTGCTACGTTGTCTTGGTTGTCCTTGGGTAAACTAACCTTGTTGCAGAAATACTCTGTTCCTCGCGGATATAAATACGATACCTTGGAATACTCCCGGGTGAAGTGCTACAACGGTATTCCGTGCGCTTGCGGATTCATTCGTGACGTAAGAAATACCAACACCGGCCGTCGCCACGCCACCCCGCCACGCAGCAGCTTGGAGCCACGCAGCTGCCGGCCTAGCTGCCTCTCCGAACCGCCTCTCCACGGGATAAGACCCCCGGCCGAGCTCTCCTCTTCCCCTTTCTTCTCTGCCATTGCCGCACCCCTACTTCACCGGCGCCGGACCGCTCCGGCAGCCCTCCGTCCGAACCACCACCGGCCGGAGCTCCGTAGAGTCACGGCGAAGCTCCCCAAGCCCTTCAATTAACTTGAGCCGCCCTGCTCCGTCGACGCGAAGCTGTTCTCCCCATCGGACCATCACCGTCGTCCATCACCGCGACTCCAAATTCGTCAACTCCGGTGAGCCGTCGTCCATCTTTTTGGTTCGGGATGATGCGCAACCCTTTGCTCCATGTTCTTAGTCACTTACTACCGCATCTCATCCACGGAGGGACAAGCAATCGACGATCTTCCACAACTCCGGCCATCGTCGTCCGCCACCTCCATGGTGAGCATACTTTTCCGGGCTTGCTCATGTCATTTTGACTACTAGCCGAGCTTGCGCGTGGTCCGTAGAAGCTCCCCTAGCTTTTTCCTTAAATTTCCGAGCTTCCGGGCGAGCTCCGCCATGCGCCGAAGCGCCGCCGTGCCCGGGTCTCGCCGCCGGCGTGTCTCGAAAGGAGCTCATGTCGTGTGGGTGGCACGGTTGGGTTCGCGAGAGTGCGTAGATGCTCTAGGTGTGTTTGCGGCGAGCTTTGGCTCACCGGCGACCAACTCCGGTGGCCGCGCCGCCGCGGGCCGCTGCCGCGGTGGTGCCACACCGCGGGCCACACGCGGGCGGGATCGCGTGTGGCCACGTGCGGATTAGGTGTGGCCACCCTGTGGCCCTGTATGTGGCACGATTTGAATTTTAAACTTGTAAAATTCGTAGAAAATTCAATAAAATTCAGAAAAATACCAAACCAACTTTGTTAGACTCGAGAAAAATGAGATCTATTCATTTGCGAAGTAAAATAATTATTTTGAATAAATTTAATTATAATTTGTAATTAATCCCTTTCCTTGATTAAAGGAAAGCTATTATTTTATGTAAATAAAATGTTTAATTACGAAAAATAATTTTATTTAATGAAGGAGATACTATGAGACGAAATTAATAATGAAATTTATTTTCCAAAATTAAACTTAAAGTGTATTATTATTTATATGATCCCAATGTATTAACCTTTAATCACTCAAGGTAATTATTTACTTATTGGCTAATAAATCAGATTAATGTGTTAATTATTAAACTTAAGTAATTAGTGACCTTAATTAAGTAATTAAGGAAAACAAAATTAATTAATAATAATCTTAATTAAACATTTGTTAATCGGCATAATTAATTGTTAATTAATGCTTAATGAACATACTTATCTTTAATCTATCCATTGACTAAAATGATTAATGCACTCTTGCATACTTTCATCATGGGCATTCATGCATACATGTTGTGATTCGCGATGCACTCGCTGGTCGACTAGGTTACGAAGTAATCGAGGTTCCACCCGAGGGCGAGTCGGGAGCCGGGGATCTCGAAGTCGACCCAGCCGTCGAGGAGACTAACTTCGAACAAACTCAAGGCAAGCCCGGTGCATCCCACCTATGTTTTTAAATATTTTACTTTACCACATAGTACGGTTATGCTTGTGCATTAGGTGTTAGGGTTTGATTGACACCTTAGATGCATTATGGTAGGTTTCCGTTCGTTCATTCTATACTTGGTGCGGGTAGCTCAATAGAGGCTAAGCTTAATTCATAGTGACCACGGTAGATGTTTAGGGCACTTAAAGCATGGAGGCTTTAAGAGTGTTGTGTTGACATTAAAGATGTTGAGAGTGATAATGAAGTTGAGACCGAATGGGCCCCGTAGGAGAAAGTGCAAGACAGAGATGAGGTCTTGCAAGGTGGTAGCCCCGTCACGTGTCGGTCAAGGACCGTACCATTGTCGGCTTAGTTGAACAAGTTTGAACATACCGTGCTACATGCTGGTATCATGGGCCCAGCAAGCTGATGTACCCTATCGCCCTAGAGATGTAGCGTAGCCGCCTCTCCTTTGCCGACTGTCGGTGAGAGGATAGTCTCACGGGAGGGAGATGGGTCGACCACGAGGGAAGTCGTGGCTTCGCCATACTCCCGGGGAGTTGGAAATGGCTAGTCTGCTGTCGGTGTTAGCGGGAAAGGTTGTCGTATACGATCGGTGTGATGCGTATACGTCGTGTAGTCGGGTTTTGCCAGCTGGTATAAAATCGATTCGAATCGCTCGTCCCTCGCAGTAATGAGTACCGCTTGTTTAGCTCGTCACATCGTAGTAACTTTTATGGAAGATGAGGAAGATGAGAGTGGGAAGGATAAAGATCTATTATATCTTGTGTTGGAAACTTGGTTGAATAGAGTTAGGTTGCAAACACCTTGGCGAATGAACATAACCCGAGCTAAAATATCGAAAGTAAGGACCCACCCTTTAATGTCTGTTTTCGCAAAGGAGTAAACCCCACAGCCATAAAGCCTTTGCATACTAGGCGTCGGCCTTAGCGTGCCATGTTGACGGGTCGGTCTTTGCTGAGTATTAGAATACTCAAGGTTTGTTCGTTACCTTACGAGGGCTGAGTCGTGCTTTCACGACTTGTACGGCGATTTTCCGAGGAGGAGCGAGTATCCGGAGGGAGGTTCCCTTTAGTGGGAACGTATCCCCACACCTTGAAGGGAGAGGCACCGTGATGTACGAAGGGCTCGAGTGCATCACGTTGTTTCGTCTTAAGTCTCGTTGAGTTGTAATAGAACAAGTTCCCGTTAAATACTCGTAGGATGTTAAACTTCAATAATGTTATCTTTCCGCTGCACGAATGTTTGTATTTTGAAAACTTGGTTGTATTATACCATGATGTACATATTCTGGCTTGTATGCGATGATGTTTCTGTTGTAACTCGCTTCGTCGAGTGTCCCTCCGTCCCGATTCCTGGGTGGTCCCGAAGGGGATGTCACAGCTGGTATCGGAGCGATTCGGAGGCAACAGACACATCATTACAAGTCTATTTTTCAGACCGGTCATACCGTTCGAATTTCATATTTCCTGTATATTTTCACCATTTTCACATAACGAGACCGCCTAAATCAGCCTTCATAATCCACTTAGTGAAATTTCACTAAGAACCAAAATTCTGGTTGATCGGACCAGTTTATTCCCTATATTCTCACAACGACTCGAGTCTCCAAAGCCTATAATCAGCCGGATGATTAACACCCATAGCCTCGAGGCATTCTTTATCATTCAGTTATGTAAAATCTAACTCTCTCATACTACTGAATTTATAAAATTCAGTATTACTTTAATTTCAATCTGAAAATTTCCGTATTTCGAACCGCTTTTTACTTTCATAAAAGCACGACGGCTTATTCTTATGACCGTTAAGTCATAATTCACGCAGATAACGGATCATTAACTTCCTTATGGCCGTTAGGTCATAATTGCATAGTTACGACATAGGTTATTAACAATAAAAATCCATCGGGCCTTTCAAAATGGCCCAATAACTTCCCAGCCCCGGGCCCATCCCAGTGTCTATAAAAAGAAACGAAAAGTCGACCTAGGTCAACCTTGCTCCCAAAAGCTCATACGCGCCCGCTATTCACCTTTGCGTCGTTGCTCTCTCCTTCCACATTAACCAATCTCAAGCTTTCCTTTTCTATCTCTTAAGATGGGCAAGAAGAAATCCACCACAGTCCCCTCATCTTCGTCCTCTCGTTCCTCGTGATCGGCTTGCTTTCGGCGTCCAAGACCTTGGTAGCAGCAAGGTCACCGAAACATCCCTCAACGAGGCGATTAATGATGGGTATTTTACTCCTCAACCCATCCTAAATTGGAGCGTCCCTTCCCCTAGCCAAATTCCATGGGGAATAGACGAGTCTCAACAATTAGTTTTCAAGGCTTTTTTCCTCCGCGGTCTCGATCTCCCTTGCGGTTCCTTTTTCGGAGGACTTCTTTTCTTTTACGGATGGGAGTTAGTGAACCTCAACCCTAACTCCATCCTGCAAATTGCCTTTTTCATCCACTTGTGCGAAGCTTTCCTTAGAGTTCTCCCCCACTTCAAGCTATTCCAGTACTTGTTCCAAATCCGCCCACTTCCGTCATCGGACCGCCAAGCTGCGGTTGGCGGTGTAGGAATCCAATGCTTGGAGCGCGAGACGAATATTTTTCCTTGTCCCCGAGCAAGAGCATAGCCCATTGGAAAAAAGGATGGTTCTTCTGCGACAATCCCCGACCGGCTCTTCCTGCCTTCGGTGCTAAAGTAGCCAAAAACTTCCCTACTGCAGAAACCAGGGAAAAGCTTAAAGAAGACAACGAAGTTCTCGCACTCCTGGCTTGCATTAGATACTTGAAGACCGTCGGAGGTGTCACCTGCCGAGACAGTTCTCCGGAGCCTCATAGTGCGGGAGTCCAACCTCTTAAAAGGCAAGAGCACCCGGCTTGGCTTTTCGACGAAGACACCGCTATGCCTTTGGATGAAACCCTTCTTCCCGACAAAGAGCGGTTAGAAGCTCGCATCAAGCAAATGCTGCAGCCGAATCCGGATCTATCCGGATGTACAAGAGTGGGTCCGGCTTTCAGCTCATGCAATCCTCGCGACCCCGTAAGTACCTCTTCCTATTTCATCAAATCTCTGTTGTTTGTTACCATCGTTTACTTACAAAGACTCAATCTTTATAATTGCAGAAAATGGACAATCTGTAACAACCCTCACAAATAATAAACATGCATTTCATGTCATTCATAAGCATGTCATCATGTGCATTTGAGAAAATGTTGAATATTGTGTTAAGAAATACACATAAAATGACAAATTAACTTAAGTTAAATTAAGAACTTAAAAAGATAAATTAAATACAAGTAAATTATGGAGTTTAACATTTTCTGTTGGTAAAACATAATAACAAAAGATTTTTTGAAGTTGCTACGAAATTATTTTATTTTGTAAAAAGGTCTACAGGAAATAATGAAAATTTCTCTTTTTATTTTCAACGTGAATTTTTAATCCAAAATTTATTTGGAATCTGAACTTGGACCTAAAAAGAAAAGTGTTTGAAATACTTTCAAATACCTCCCTGATTTTTCGCATAATTTTTCGAGCCTTGGAAGTATGCTTTTCAATTAATTAAGAGCACAGGGGCTTTTTGCAAAAATCGCAACTTAAGCCAGGAGCCAATTCCTTTTTCTTCTCCCCCGGACCGACCCCGGCCGCACCGACTCGCCGCGAGCTGCGCTGGCAGCAGCCCGGCCGCGCGCCCTCCTCTGCCGGTGCCACGCAGCAGCGGTCTCCCACCGCCTCAACGCCCCGTCGTGGAGATAAAAGCCGGGGATCAAAGTCATTCCTTCTCTCTTTTCGCACCCGAGCGCCGTCGGCCGTCCGCCCTCCCTGCGCCTCGCCGTCCGGCCGCCTTCGGTCTCTCCCCATCCGAACCATCACCACCCGCGGCTCCGCACGAGTGCCCCGCACCTCCCCATGGCCGCCAATCGTGCTCCCTCCCTCTAGCACCCGAGATCGAGCCCATTCTTCGCCAAGATATGTGAGCTCGCCGGCCACCGGAAGTTCTTCAAATTCTCTCTCTCCAGTGCATCAATTCATGCGGGTCTTCCTCCCATAGATGCGTCACTTTCCTCTTCGTCATGCCGGCAGCTCGCCCTCGAGTTTTCTTCACAAGTTTCCGTGGATTTACCCGATTTCTATCGGCTCGAGGTGCCGCCGCCTCGCCATCACGGTGCGAGCCGGCTTCCGGCCACCCAGGACCTCCACCACCCTATGCCGGTCTTCGTCATGATCTTGTGAAGCCTCCACAACAAATCGTTCGTCATTTGGTTGAGCATGGTGAGCGATGGACGCCGACGAACTTCTCCTCCGGCCGCCGTTCGTCGTAGGCATGTCTCCGGTCATCTTCCGGTGAAGTGGACCCCACCAACCGGTTCCTCATGTCGAGCTGGGCCTGTGAGAGAAGTTCCGTCGCGAGTTGGCCACCGTCCGGCCAACTCCGCGCGCGCCGCCCGGTCCGGCCGCCACCGCCATTGCCGGCCAGCTCGAGTTCGGCTTGGGCCGCGCGCAGGCTTGGGCGCGCTCATGTCCGGGCCGCAGCGCGCTTGGGCCACGCCCGCCCATGGGCCGGACGGATTCAGCCCACACTCGGTATAAGCACTTGTTTGCCCCTTTATTCAATTTCCGGATTATTTCAAACTTTGAAAATTCGTAGAAAATTCCACAAAAATCAGAAAAATACCAAACAAAGTTCATTAGACTCATAAAATTACTCTCTATTTAATGATGTATTCAAATACCTATTTTGAGAAATTATAATTTCATAGTTTAATTAAGTCCCTTTTCTTTAGTTAATATAACTTATTATTTTATGCTAATTATTAATTGTTTTTGAAAAATAAATTTCTTTAAAAATTAGAGATACTGCAGACGAAAGTTTTTGTTAAGTTAGTTTTCCAAAAATTAAACATAAACACCGTCATTTTATGTGATCCCAAATTAATAGTTTAAGTGTTATCACTGCGTTAAGCATTTATAATTGTTGTTTAAAAGCATGATTAATTAATAATAATGCACCTGATTAATTATTAATTAATGAACATGATTAATTATTAATTAAGAAACGAGATTAATTGTTAATTAATAACCTTGATTAAACAATAATTAATGAGCATGATCAATTATTACTTATCGCTTAACGAACGGGATTAATTGTTAATCATTAACAAGCTTAATTAATGAGTAAATTGCTAATCAACGATCTTGGTTAATACAATCATTGCACATCATGTCATATCCATTCATGCATGCATGGTTGTGATTCGCGACGTATTGTTGGTCGACCTAGGGTCCGGCGTGATCGAGGTTCCGTCCGAGGTCGAGAAAGGAGACGGAAGCTTCGAAGTCGACCAACGCACGAGAAAGCCGACTCCGACTCGAATCCAGGCAAGCCCGGTGCATCCCACCTATGTTTTTAAAGTCTTTTCTTTTATCACAGTAATGAGTCATGACTGTGCATTAAGTTATAGGAGTTGCTTGATACCCTAGATGCATGAGATAGGTTTCCAATTGTTTATGCTATACCGGTACGGGTAGCTCAATAGAGTTCGATAACTGCTAAGCTTATGTCATAGGGAATCGGTAGAAGTCGAGTGGTGGCATACACTACTCGCGAGAGATAGGTTATTGACTGGTTCAGTTATATGCTAAGAGGAATGTTAAGAGAAGGATGAGAATGGAAGTGAAGATGTTAATAAGTCGAGACCGGACGGGCCCCGTAGGAGAAAGGGCAAAGACGGAGTTAAGGTCTTGCAAGGTGGTAGCCCCGTCCGTGTCGGTCAAGGACCGTACCGTTGTCGGCCTAGTTGAACAAGTTTGAACGTACCGTACTACATGCTCGGTATCATGGGCCCAGCAAGCTGATGTACCCTATCGCCCCGGAGATGTAGCGTAGCCGGCTCTCTTTACTCGGTCGTCGGTGAGAGGATAGTCTCACGGGAGGGAGATGGGTCGACCACGAGGGAAGTCGTGGCGTCGCCATACTCCCGGGGAGTTGGAAATGGCTAGTCTGCTGTCAGGTGCTAGCGGGAAAGGTTGTCGTATACGACCGGTGCGGTGCGTATACGTCGTGTAGTCGGGTTTTGCCAGCTGGTATAAATCGATTCGAATCGCTGTCCCTCGCAGTAATGAGTACCGCTTGTTTAGCTCGTCACATCGTAGTAATCAACCGAAAGATGAGGATGAGAGATGAAAGAATTGGTGGTCGAAAAATGATCTTTTCTTGCAAACTTGATTGCAGTAGTTGTAGACTGCAAACCCTTGTTCTCTATTAAACTTAACCCGAGCTAAAACTTGAAAGTAAGGATCAACCATTAGTGCTGTTTTCGCAAAAGAGTCAACCCCACGACCAGAAAGCCTTTGCATACTAGGCGTCGGCCTTAGCGTGCCATGTTGACGGGTCGGTCTTGCTGAGTATTAGGATACTCAAGGTTTGTTCGTTATGTTTTTCAGGACCGAGTCGTGCTTCCACGACCGTCACGGTAGTGGTCCGGAAGAGGAGCCGTGTTCCGAGGGTGGTTCCCTCAAGTGGGAACAGATCCCGACGTCCTGAGCGAGGAGTATCGTGATGTACGATGGGCTCGGTGCATCACACTAGTGGTCTTTGTTGTAAAGTTCAAGTTTCCGCTGCAAGACTCGTAGATTGTTAAACTTCATTAATGTATTATGCTTCCGCTGTACAATGTTTGTATTTCGAAAACCTGGTTGTATTATACCATGATGTATATACTCCGGCTTGTATGAGATGATGTTTCTGTTGTAACTCGCTTCGTCGAGTGTCCCTCTGTACCGATTCCCGGGTGTCCCGAGGGGATGTCACAGCTGGTATCGGAGCGGTTCGGAGGCAACAGTTCATCGGTACAAGCTTGTTTTCAAAACTTAACACGTTTAGTGCGTTTAGAACACGAGAGAGTACGGAGCCCTATAAGGATGTACATTAGTTAGATTTTTACTAACTGTTCGACGTTCGGGTTTTGGGGAAAGTGCTAACTATTCGTTATGATTTCATATACTATAGTACGTATAGTTAGTTTACCGAGCATGCATCATGTCATATTGAGTGCTATAATAAAAAGCTGGGGTTATACTTAGATAGTAGCGTAGTGTAGAGTTAGTTTCCTATGGACAGTTCCGGAAGGAGTTTATGCAAATAGAACTCTTCCACCGAGGCAATGGGATGAGTAATTTCAAGATCTTCATCTACGAGATGATTGAAGGCGATCGGAGAGAAGGATGATCAGGTGTAGTTATCAAGGAACCCATATGAGAGCTATGGATTTAAAAGGATAGATTAAAGATGACGAGTATGAATGGGTACTCTAGGTGAATCTTGGAATGAACCACTTACAGCTGCCAAAGCCATAGTTAAACAACTAGATGCTGATCCGAGAAAGACACATGATGGGCCACTGGATCTTACTTGAACAAGCTCAATAACCTTCCAAGGAAGAGCAGAAAGATGGAATGTATGAGCAGAAAAATCTAGGAGCTAGTTACCAATGCCACTTCGATCGCTCTAGGCCTTATCCAGGCGAATGACTCGGTTAACTAACCTTTTGTAGCTACCAAAAGTTCTCATTCCCTCTCCGAGAAATAGCCCTTTTGATTTCTGTTCGGACTCTCTCTCTCGACGTAACTTTTTGGATGATAAAATTTCAGTATTATGAGCCGACTATTCCTAGTCCGAGAGTCATTTTTCTTCTTTTACTCAATTACGTCATGAACTTATCCATCCTTGAAATTCTTGAGTGACTTCCATATGAAGCAAGGGTAGTCTTCTATTTGACTAGACTAAGTCGTATCGAGAGCTAGTTTAGAAATGGGTGTTGTGCACTTCTAAATTGCTATTTTGCCTTCGAATTGTGCCGGTTCGCCCGGGCGTTTCTCCAAGTCAAACATGAGCGGTATGGAAATGCATACTCTATTTTAAAACTAGAAGAGATTCCAAATATGATGTTCTTCCGAACGGACGGCGTATAACTTAAGGTACGCAACCGGAAAGAAGAATACTGGTTTGGAAACTCATCGATGCAATTATCCTTGTAAATATCTTAAGCCTATATTTCCTTCAACACCAAGACAGACGAAAGCACTCGTCACATCTCTTGGTAATCCATGTTGTTTCATAAGCTCAACCATTCCAGTTAAATCTTTTCCTTCATCGTTGACTTTCACCAACCCTTATAAATCTCGTGACTCTGATCCCGGCATGCAAGTGATAGATGTTGACAAGACACACATTGATGTTCTAAAGTGGGACCAAGGAGTTAGTTTCAATAAGTTTGTAAGTGATGCTATACTCATGGAGGATGCTCTTCGTGCTCATCAAGAAGAGAAGACTAAGAAGAGAGCAGCCGATAAGCAAGGAAATGAGGTACCCTCTAAGTATCATCTAGCCCACACTCCTACAACAGATCGGAGGTTCGAGCCTCGGCCATAAGGCTCCATTTCTTACCGGCCACCTCGAGCATCGACAACGGGTTTTCTCCGGTTCGGTGGTCCAACAATCGGACTCATCGAGTATACGTCCTTATCCTCGACACCCAAGATCGAGTGGCTCAACATCAAACCATCAGGATCTACAAGATTAAATGGAGTGATCACTCGGAAGTCTGGAAGCTGCATGGGAACAAGAAGAGTTTCTCCTATCCGGTTACCGAGAGATCTTTAGTACCATCGCCTAGTCGCTTCGATCGTGAATCTCGGGACGAGATTCCTGTAAGGGGAGGGCTGTAACAACCCTCACAAATAATAAACATGCATTTCATGTCATTCATAAGCATGTCATCATGTGCATTTGAGAAAATGTTGAATATTGTGTTAAGAAATACACATAAAATGACAAATTAACTTAAGTTAAATTAAGAACTTAAAAAGATAAATTAAATACAAGTAAATTATGGAGTTTAACATTTTCTGTTGGTAAAACATAATAACAAAAGATTTTTTGAAGTTGCTACGAAATTATTTTATTTTGTAAAAAGGTCTACAGGAAATAATGAAAATTTCTCTTTTTATTTTCAACGTGAATTTTTAATCCAAAATTTATTTGGAATCTGAACTTGGACCTAAAAAGAAAAGTGTTTGAAATACTTTCAAATACCTCCCTGATTTTTCGCATAATTTTTCGAGCCTTGGAAGTATGCTTTTCAATTAATTAAGAGCACGGGGGCTTTTTGCAAAAATCGCAACTTAAGCCAGGAGCCAATTCCTTTTTCTTCTCCCCGAACCGACCCCGGCCGCACCGACTCGCCACGAGCTGCGCTGGCAGCAGCCCGGCCGCGCGCCCTCCTCTCGCCGGTGCCACGCAGCAGCGGTCTCCCACCGCCTCAACGCCCGTCGTGGAGATAAAAGCCGGGGATCAAAGTCATTCCTTCTCTCTTTTCGCACCCGAGCGCCGTCGGCCGTCCGCCCTCCCTGCGCCTCGCCGTCCGGCCGCCTCCGGTCTCTCCCCATCCGAACCATCACCACCCGCGGCTCCGCACGAGTGCCCTGCACCTCCCCATGGCCGCCAATCGTGCTCCCTCCCTCTAGCACCCGAGATCGAGCCCATTCTTCGCCAAGATATGTGAGCTCGCCGGCCACCGGAAGTTCTTCAAATTCTCTCTCTCCAGTGCATCAATTCATGTGGGTCTTCCTCCCATAGATGCGTCACTTTCCTCTTCGTCATGCCGGCAGCTCGCCCTCGAGTTTTCTTCACAAGTTTCCGTGGATTTACCCGATTTCTATCGGCTCGAGGTGCCGCCGCCTCGCCATCACGGTGCGAGCCGGCTTCCGGCCAACCAGGACCTCCACCACCCTATGCCGGTCTTCGTCATGATCTTGTGAAGCCTCCACAACAAATCGTTCGTCATTTGGTTGAGCATGGTGAGCGATGGACGCCGACGAACTTCTCCTCCGGCCGCCGTTCGTCGTAGGCATGTCTCCGGTCATCTTCCGGTGAAGTGGACCCCACCAACCGGTTCCTCATGTCGAGCCGGGCCTGTGAGAGAAGTTCCGTCGCAGCTTGGCCACCGTCCGGCCAACTCCGGCGCGCCGCGCTCGGTCCGGCCGCCACTCGCCATTGCCGGCCGACTCGAGTTCGGCTTGGGCCGCGCGCGAGCTTGGGCCGCGCTCATGTCCGGGCCGCAGCGCGCTTGGGCCACGCCCGCCCATGGGCCGGACAGATTCAGCCCACACCGGTATAAGCACTCGTTTGCCCCTTTATTCAATTTCCAGATTATTTCAAACTTTGAAAATTCGTAGAAAATTCCACAAAAATCAGAAAAATACCAAACAAAGTTCATTAGACTCATAAAATTACTCTCTATTTAATGATGTATTCAAATACCTATTTTGAGAAATTATAATTTCATAGTTTAATTAAGTCCCTTTTCTTTAGTTAATATAACTTATTATTTTATGCTAATTATTAATTGTTTTTGAAAAATAAATTTCTTTAAAAATTAGAGATACTGCAGACGAAAGTTTTTGTTAAGTTAGTTTTCCAAAAATTAAACATAAACACCGTCATTTTATGTGATCCCAAATTAATAGTTTAAGTGTTATCACCTGCGTTAAGCATTTATAATTGTTGTTTAAAAGCATGATTAATTAATAATAATGCACCTGATTAATTATTAATTAATGAACATGATTAATTATTAATTAAGAAACGAGATTAATTGTTAATTAATAACCTTGATTAAACAATAATTAATGAGCATGATCAATTATTACTTACTCGCTTAACGAACGGGATTAATTGTTAATCATTAACAAGCTTAATTAATGAGTAAATTGCTAATCAACGATCTTGGTTAATACAATCATTGCACATCATGTCATATCCATTCATGCATGCATGGTTGTGATTCGCGACGTATTGTTGGTCGACCTAGGGTCCGGCGTGATCGAGGTTCCGTCCGAGGTCGAGAAAGGAGACGGAAGCTTCGAAGTCGACCAACGCACGAGAAAGCCGACTCCGACTCGAATCCAGGCAAGCCCCGGTGCATCCCACCTATGTTTTTAAAGTCTTTTCTTTTATCACAGTAATGAGTCATGACTGTGCATTAAGTTATAGGAGTTGCTTGATACCCTAGATGCATGAGATAGGTTTCCAATTGTTTATGCTATACCGGTACAGGTAGCTCAATAGAGTTCGATAACTGCTAAGCTTATGTCATAGGGAATCGGTAGAAGTCGAGTGGTGGCATACACTACTCGCGAGAGATAGGTTATTGACTGGTTCAGTTATATGCTAAGAGGAATGTTAAGAGAAGGATGAGAATGGAAGTGAAGATGTTAATAAGCCGAGACCGGACGGGCCCCGTAGGAGAAAGGGCAAAGACGGAGTTAAGGTCTTGCAAGGTGGTAGCCCCGTCCGTGTCGGTCAAGGACCGTACCGTTGTCGGCCTAGTTGAACAAGTTTGAACGTACCGTACTACATGCTCGGTATCATGGGCCCAGCAAGTCGATGTACCCTATCGCCCCGGAGATGTAGCGTAGCCGGCTCTCTTTACTCGGCTGTCGGTGAGAGGATAGTCTCACGGGAGGGAGATGGGTCGACCACGAGGGAAGTCGTGGCGTCGCCATACTCCCGGGGAGTTGGAAATGGCTAGTCTGCTGTCAGGTGCTAGCGGGAAAGGTTGTCGTATACGACCGGTGCGGTGCGTATACGTCGTGTAGTCGGGTTTTGCCAGCTGGTATAAATCGATTCGAATCGTTGTCCCTCGCAGTAATGAGTACCGCTTGTTTAGCTCGTCACATCATAGTAATCAACTGAAAGATGAGGATGAGAGATGAAAGAATTGGTGGTCGAAAAATGATCTTTTCTTGCAAACTTGATTGCAGTAGTTGTAGACTGCAAACCCTTGTTCTCTATTAAACTTAACCTCGAGCTAAAACTTGAAAGTAAGGATCAACCATTAGTGCTGTTTTCGCAAAAGAGTCAACCCCACAGCCGGAAAGCCTTTGCATACTAGGCGTCGGCCTTAGCGTGCCATGTTGACGGGTCAGTCTTGCTGAGTATTAGGATACTCAAGGTTTGTTCGTTATGTTTTTCAGGACCGAGTCGTGCTTCCACGACTGTCACGGTAGTGGTCCGGAAGAGGAGCCGTGTTCCGAGGGTGGTTCCCTCAAGTGGGAACAGATCCCGACGTCCCGAGCGAGGAGTATCGTGATGTACGACGGGCTCGGTGCATCACACTAGTGGTCTTTGTTGTAAAGTTCAAGTTTCCGTTGCAAGACTCGTAGATTGTTAAACTTCATTAATGTATTATGCTTCCGCTGTACAATGTTTGTATTTCGAAAACCTGGTTGTATTATACCATGATGTATATACTCCGGCTTGTATGAGATGATGTTTCGTTGTAACTCGCTTCGTCGAGTGTCCCTCTCGTACCGATTCCCGGGTGTCCCGGAGGGGATGTCACAACAACTACAGGAGTCACCCTCGTCTTCCTCCTAATGACACTTGGGGAGAGGATTATGCCAATAATACCGCTCCTCTAGCTGTTCAAGCCGGTCCGACTCAAAGGCCCTCGGACCGGTCATTTCCCTTACCTCCCAGCCTTGCTCCAAAAATCACCAAATCCGGGGCCGTGGTTCAAGCTCCTAGTACAAGAAAACGTACTACTTCCTTGACTATTGGCAGACCTGCTACTTCTTCCGCCGCTCCCGGCGATACTCGCTCGGAGGCACAAAAGCTTGAAGAGCAACGACGCGAGGAAGAAGCCGTCGAAAGGGATCGCCGAGCAGCTCGGGCCATTCTTGAAGCTTCCTTGGGAAAGACTCAAGGTACTTCCTCCTCGGTCGATCCCTTATCCAAGGTACCCAAAAGGTCCCGATATGGCCACCAGACCGGTCCTAATGATGTTGCAGAAGCAGCTCCAACTCCGCAAGTCAATCCAGCGAAGAAAAGGGCTGCAGACGAAGTGGTGGAGATACTCAAGGCCCGCCCAAGAAGATCAAGATCTCCACCGGCTTCAAGAAGGCTTCCTCGTAAGTCTAACTCTTTTCTAAATTATTTCATCTCGCTAAAGCTCCAAAACTGCCGAAGCTCCTTACCCCAGTCTTATTAAATGTGCTTTCTTCTTACAGGATCCCTTCTAACTTCCAAGCTAGCATAGCTAGCTTTCTAAGAAATAAAGCTTCTTCAACAGCCTCCGCCAGCGGTGTTTCTATCTCTACTCCGGATGCACCACGACTGGTCCCACCCCCGGCGCTTCGCAATCTAGTACCGCTCCTGCCGCTTCCTCTCGGATCGGTAGCGCTCCCGCTTCCACTCCCACTACTCCAATCACGGAACCTCGGGTGCGGCATCCACGGAGGAACTCCCTGCCGCCCCGAGCATAGAAACCGAAGAGCAGGTTACCATTGCTGAAGGCTCATCTTCCGGTAATCCTCCTCAAGCTACCTTATTCCAGATTCCTCCGAGTTATCATTGGGACCGGTCCGGATGGAAGAAATTCCTTGCCGGCCTAGGACAACATGCAAATCTCCTGGAGAACCAAAGCTGGCTAGAATGGTAGTTGGAGACGAGGAGGTAGACAGTTCGAGCGGGGCCGAACTTTGACTACTACAGCTCAATGGGACGCTCTCCAAGATGAAGAAGCTTTAAAGAATTTTTCAGAATCTAGCCAGGTATATCCTCTCGCTTCAAAAATCTCTCTAGGCAATCACATTCTAATTATTGGCTCTCTCAATCTTTCCTTTAGGTTCTCCTCAAAAGTTCCGAGGCCAAGACCGCCATTATCGCCCGCTTACAGGAGGAGCTAAACACCAATCAAGAACGATTGGGTGAACCGGAAACTCGGACCGCCGATCGAAGGCCAAGGAAAACGATCTCCGGAGGAGGGAAGCCGGTCTGCAGAACACCCATCGAATGATGGAGGAGCGCAAATCATCGAGCTCCGTCAAAATAATCGGAGTAATATTCTTATATATTCCACATGTTTCCCGTTATCTTCCTTCCCGATTAATCCCATTCTTGACCTCAGCGCTCGAGAGTCTTGTTGCTGCTCATAAAAAAGGTGAAGAGGTCCTCACGAAAAAGCAGCCGCTCAAGAGCAAGCACCGGAAGAGGGCTCTCGTGTCGAAGAACAACAGGCGGCGCGGATTGGAGAACTCGAAGGCGAGCTTATCGCTAAAGATAACATATTAGCTCAAGCACTTCGCTCCAACAAGATGCTAGAGATTGAGAACGCTCGCTTGAAAGCTGAACTAGCTGAAGCCTTAGAAGCAGCGAAATCAGCACAAGCGAGACAAAGAGAGCGCCCGAAGACCGCCCAACAGTCCGCCCGACTTGCTCTCCAGGCCAAAGATCGTGAGATTCAGCGTTTGCTGAAAATCGAAGCCAAGCTGAAAGAATCCAACACAAACATCAAGGCCAGATTCGGAGCTGCTGAGATCGGGCACATGCGTAAGTCACACCTTTCTTATTTACTTCTTATGTCATCTTTTGAAAATACCGGTCTTCAACAATATCCCAGTCCTAAATTTGTACTTGTTTTTTTCAGAACTTACTGCAGGCACGGTGCGTACTCGGAGTATCTCAATGGCAGTCAAACTATTGATCCCAACGAGATAGACCTTGAGTCCGCCATCCGGGCAATCCCAAGAAGAATCCGAGAACATTCAAGGATGATTGCTGCTTCAGGAGGAGGACACATTGCCGCTATAATCCGAGTCTTGGACTCCGGTCGAAGAATGTGATTTCAATTTTATCGGGGATGGCGCCCACCCTAATACTATCGAAGACCGGTTCAATGAGCTGAAGAACTCACTCATTGGCACTGTTTCGGAGTTGGTGGAAGATGTTCCTCTTGGTCCAACAGACGTCCCTCTCAACGTAGCGCCAGCAGCTTTTGCCCTGGACCAAGATGCTCGGGATGCAGCAACCGCCGCCGGACGGACAATGGAAAATGCCTTCGAAGATCTTGATAGGGATTTGCCAGTATCCTCTTCCGATTCCGAAGAAACGCTGGATGATAGGCTTGAGAAAAATCCTAAGACCGGTGACACCGGTACTTCCAGCGGTCCTGCTTAGTAAACTTTGTAATAGGGCTTGAGGAAAATCTTAAGACATGATGGTTATTTCAACCGAATAATTATGATCCAATTCCGGCTCTTAAGCAGCACAGATCACAATTCATAATTATAGCTTACTTTAACAAGATCATGTAACACAAGTAAAAAGCTAGTTTGTAGGATTTCAAGATTTCACAGATCGTCCTTAACACAACGAGTCTACCAATCAGTATTCATAATATCATAGACTGCTCTTAACATAGCAGAATAGCAAAGTATCATAGACTCGCTCTTAACATAGCAGAATAGCAAACTATCACAGATCGCTCTTAACATAATAGCCCCCTGGCTCAATAATTTAATTCAAAATTAAGGTATGGAGACACAAAAAACAAACATCATCATTAGATAAAATTACTTTATTATAATATGAAAAACTTTACAATAAATACTCTTAAATATAAAAACGACGAAGCTGATCAATGTTCCAGGAATTTGGAATCTCTTCTTCCTCCAAGGTCATAAGCCTATAAGCCCCTGGTCCGGAGACCGATTTAACCAAAAAGGTCCTTCCCAGATCGGTGACAACTTATGCCTGTTCTTGTTAGATCGAATCTTCCGAAGAACCAAGTCTCCTACTTGGAACTCCCGAGTGCGAACATTACGATCATGATAACGAAGTAATCCCCGATGATATTTAGCGACTTGAATTAGAGCTTGATCCCTTAGTTCTTCCGCAGCAACCAATTCAACCTGACGTTGATCATCATACGTTTCTTCATCATAATATCGTACTCGAGCGGACACCCTATTCACTTCCGTAGGTAACATGGCTTCAGATCCATACACCAAAGAAAATGGAGACTGTCCTGTAGCTCTGCTAACATTAGTGCGCAGCCCCCAAAGTACCCAGGGCAGTTCCTTAACCCACTTTCCTGCATACGGCTTCAATCGGTCAAAAATTCTTGGTTTAAGACCGGTCAAAATCACTCCATTAGCTTGTTCCACTTGTCCATTGCTTTGCGGGTGTGCCACCGACGCATATTGCACCTTGATCCCTAAACTCTCGAGCATAGTCTTTGAAGAGCTACGAAGTGAATTGAGGCCCATTATCGTAATAATATCTGTATGGGACCCCAAAACGTACAAAGATGTTCTGCAAAAACTTGATTGTGCGAGCTGTGGTTGTACTAGTAACTCGCTTCAGACCTCAATCCACTTGGAAAACTTGTCTACTGCCACAAAAATATGCGTAAATCCTCTTGGCGCCCGTTTAAAAGGTCCAACTATATCCAGCCCCCAAGTAGAAAAAGGCCAAGTCATTGGGATCAATTGCAACTCTTGAGCCGGAGTATGAGGTCTGTCTTGCAAAAAGCTGACATCCTTGACAATTCTTAACCACTCTATGCGCATCATCCGTCGTCTGTAGGCCAATAAAATCCTTGTCCGAATACCTTTCCAACCAATGTCTTTGAAGAAGCATGATTTCTGCAAATTCCCTTGTGTACGTCTTCAAGCAATTGAATGCCATCGAAACCGATACACATTTCATCAAAATATTAACTCCGCGCTTATATAATTCTCCTTCGAGAATTAAATAACTACGGGCTCGAACTTCTAATCTTTGCTTCTCCACTTTATCTTCCGGAGTTTTACCAGATTGCAGATAGTCAAGATACGGAGTACGCCAATCAGAATCAATAATCATAACATCCAATGGCTGCAAATCGTCGGCATTGGACTCGATTGCTATCTTTTCCGGTAAGACCGCCTCCTCGGACCGGTCCTTCAATACCGCTTTCTCCTCCCGACTCTTTAAGACCGATTCGTCCACGATCTCTCGTAATAGTAGCTTTACGCTCCATCTTTATAGATGGTTTATCCAATAGTTGAAGAAAGGCGCCGGGAGGAACCGCTTGTCGTGAAGATCCCGGTCTAGCCAACTCATCCGCAGCAGAATTATTTCCGCGCGAGTATATGAGAAAATCGCAAACCATCAAATTTGTCTTCAAGTTTCCGAACCTCTTGACGGTAAGCAATCATATGATCATCATGAGCATCCCACACCTTGTTAACTTGACTTATCACCAACATTGAATCACCATAAATGTCTAACTCTAAGCCCATGAAGCAAAGCTTCATACTCCGCTGTATTGTTGGAGGCTCGAAAATGCATTTGTAACACATATCCGAGTGGTTCCTTTTGCGGGGTGAGAAGTACCACCCCAGCCCCCGCGCTGAAAGCTGCAGAGACCCATCAAAGAACATTTCCCAATATTCCAATGCTTGAATCTCTCGCGGCACTTGTGTCTCCAGCCATTCTGTTATGAAATCAGCTAATGCTTGTCCCTTAATAGCCGTAATTTCATACGGCCAAGTTCTATAGCCCACTTAGCAACTTGGCCAATCGCTTCTCGGTTTCGGACAATATCTCCAATGGCAAACCCAGTCTTAACCTCAATAGGATGTGTCTGGAAATAATGCTTCGACTTCCGAGAAGTTATCACTACAGCATATATTAACTTCGCAATTGGAGATATCGTATCTTTGATTCGAGTAAGAACTTCACTTACAAAATAGACCGGATGTTGCACTAATTGCAGGTGTCCTTCCTCCTTCCGATCAACCGCGGAACCGTGCTTACCACATGGGTCGTTGCGAAGATATATAACTGAATAACCTCATCGGGTTCGGCGGCACCAATACCGGAGGGTTGCTAAGGTACTCTTTAAGTTGATCAAGCGCAGCTTGTGCTTCATCAGTCCACTCAAACTTATCTTGCTTTTTGAGTAACTTGAAGAACGGAAGTCCACGTATTCCCGGTCTTGAGATGAAACGGCTAAGAGCTGCCATACTGCCTGTCAACTTCGGACATCCTTCAAGCAACTCGGGGGTTGCATGTTAACAATTGTCCGAATTTTTTCGGATTAGCTTCAATGCCTCTCCATGACACCAAATAACCCGGTAGCTTCCCGGAACGAACTCCAAACACACACTTTCCAGGATTTAGCTTCATGGAAAAATTCCGTAGATCATCGAAGGTTTCTGCGGATCGGAGAGAAGATCTTCGGTTTTCGAGATTTGACCACTATATCATCAACATAAGCTTCTGCGTTCCTTCCTAATTGCGAATCCAAGCAATGTTGTATACCACGCTGATATGTAGCTCCAGCATTCTTTAATCCAAAAGGCATAATCGTATAACGAGTATGCTCCAAAGGGGGTAATAAATACGGTCTTTATATGATCTTCAACAAAGTTTACTAAAGCTTGAATTGACCAAGTTGTTGATTCGACCAAGTTGTTGAGTCGAATCAACAAAGGCGCGAAAGGATCTTTGGGACAAGCTTTGTTGAGATCAGTATAATCGTCGACACACATTCTTAATTCTTTAGTATTCTTTTTAGGTACAAGAACCGGATTGGGAAGCCAATCTGGATGATACACCTCCCTAATAAACTTAGCTGCTAATAATCTAGTTATTTCCTTCTTAATAGCTTCCTTGCGGTCTTGAGCAAATCTTCGGAGCTTCGTTTAGCGGCTCGCATCGGGACGCACCAACGGTGCGTGCTCAATCTTCTCCCTAGGAACACCCGGCATGTCGAAGGCTGCCATGCAAAGATATCCCTATTTTCCTGAAGGAAAAGAATGAGCGCGCATTCCTATTTATCCCCCAAGTCAGCCCCTATATGGGTGACCTTAGAGGGGTCCGACTCATCAAGATGAATAGTTTTGGAAACCACTCGCATCAGCCTTTAATTTCTCCTTTGCAACCTTCTTGATCGGGACTTCATCCTCCAGCCTTGCCTGGACTTCTAGAGCCTCAGCTGCTTCTCTCGATTTCTCGACGTTCATCCTCCGAATTGGTCCGAGAGGCCAACTCGGTGCTATGTACCTCACAAGCATAAGCGGTCTTGATGTCACCTCGGAAACGACAAAACTCCGTTTGGTCCTGGCATCTTCAGACATCAAGTATTGGTAATTCGGAATGGCTATAAACTTTGCCAAAGCTGGCCTTCCAAGTATCGCATGATACACTGAATCAATATCAGCCACCCGGAAGATAATATTCTCCCTCCTGTAGTTCTCCTTTGTCCCGAGGATCACCGGCAGAGAAATCTGCCCCAAAGGATAACTATTCCGTCCGGGTATTATACCATGAAACGGTGAGACGTTGCGCTCCAAATCAGCTACGGAAAGGCCAAGCTCGCGGCGAGTCTTGGCGAACAAAATATCCAGGCAACTTGCGCCATCAATGAAGGTCCTCTTCAACCGCACCTTGTGAACAATGGAGGCCAAGATGAGCGGATATCTACCAGCTTTAGGCAATGCCTCGGGATGATCAGCTCTGTTGAAAGTAATGGGCACTTCGGACCATCGTAAGTACTCGGGTGTAGCAGGAGCGATAGCATTAACCTCTCGAAACGCCAACTTTTGCTTTCTCTTTGATTCGTAAGTGTCCGGGCCTCCAAAAATCATGTTCACCTCTCGAGCTGGTTCTTGAAAACCTTCATCATCCCCATTGTCATCGTGTTCTTTGTCCTCGCCCTTGTCATCCCTCCGATTCCGATAAGCGGACCGGGGTGCGACCTTTAAGGCGAACCGAGCGAACGGCCTTAACAGGAAGCACTCCTTGGCTTTATGATTCCCATTATGAATCATGCAAGGGCCTTCTAGAAGTGTTTTGAACGACAATCGTTCTCTCGGACCTCTCTTGGGAGGTGGTGACCGGTCTCCTCCATGAGGCCGGTCGACAGCCTGCAACAAGGTGATTCGCCTTGCGCTTGTTGTAGTTCTTGGATCCGGACTTGTTGCCTTGATCATGCTTTGGTTCCTTCCCTTTGTTCCCGCGCAAATTGACCACGTTCGATTCACCAACAGACATAGTCGTCTGCTATCTTGAAGCACTTTGACGCCGTCATGGTAAGGTTCCGATTTCGCCTTCGAATCTTGTGAACCAAAGCTTCACTCCGGACGCCGACTTGAAACGCAGCAATCACCTGCTGGTCGGGAACATTGGGGATTAAGGCCTTCTTATTGCGAAACGCCTGATGAAGTCGGTGAGGGTCTCGTCGGGCTTACGCTTCGACTGTTGAGGTCGAAGTAATTCCCTGGCTTCTCACAAGTCGCTTGGAAATTCTCTATGAACTTTTTGGTGAGATCACCCCAAGAAGAAATAGATTTCTCGGGTAGGGACTGCAACCATAAGCGTCCAGCCTGCTCCATGCACATGGGGAGGTAATTAGCTAGCACAAACGTATCTCCTCCTGCTGACCGGATGGCGGTGGTGTACATGCGTAGCCACTCGGCAGGAGGTGCTTTACCATCATACTTATCAATGGCCCCAGGCTTAAATCCCCTGGGGTATTTGCAAATGCGTAAATCCCACATAAAAGCGGGAATCACGAGTATTCATCGTCCTCCGGACCGGTCCAGACCGGCGAAGGGGAACGTCGACGAGGGTAATGCCGGTAGTTGCGATCCCTGTCATCATCGGAATAGTCGTAATAGCGATCATCTTGATACCTATCTCCCGAACCACCCCGACCATCATTATTCACCGGCTCCGCATTCCGAGAAGGAGGCGGAGGCGGAGGTGGAGGCGCCGCTTGATGATCATTGTTTGTTGGTTCCTCATGCCGCGATAGAGGTGATCGCGCTTCGAAGCTGCGGCCCGACAACGAGTCGGATTCATCAAAAGCAGTTTTCCGGCCGAATCGGCTTCAAAGTCAAGGGACCCGAAGCGGATCTTGAAGCCGGGCTCGAAGTCGACGACGAACGAAGAGGCCATCGAACTCGCCGGGACCCCTTCCTGGTGCGCCAAATGTCGAGTCTTAAACTCGGCACTAGTACTATCCGGTCCCTCACGAGTGTGGAATTCGATGGTGCAACACACGGAACACACAGGAAAACACGATTTTAGACAGGTTCAGGCCCCTCGGATCGAGAGTAATACCCTACGTCCCGTATGTTATGTATTTCCTTTAGCGATTTGCTAATTGCAAGATCTCGGAGAGTTTTCGGGGGTTCCTGCTCCGCCTTATATGTCCGGGGAGCTGGGATTACATGCGAGTCCTAATCGATTACACGAATTACATATATGGAGTTCTATTTCTAACTTTCTTTATTGATTCGTAGTCCTAATCGGACTACGAATTGTTCAATAACTTGCTCCTCAAGTCATTGTATACCGGTCTTAATGTCCGCCTTGCTTCCATACCGGTATTCGGGATCTTCGTTATCCCGGATCGCTCAAGGACCGATCTGTTGCCTATCGCCATCATCTTTATCTTCCTTAATTTGTCACCATTTCTCTGCGTATCCATTCCTTCATCATCTGTATACCCATAAGGCAAGTATACAACAGGTGACTTGGTCGTTTGCCACCCGGGGGCTTGACATTGTTGGACCGTTCAAGAAGGCGCCGGGGGCTTCACTCATTTGTTTGTGATGGTTGACAAGTTTTCCAAGTGGATTGAGGCGGAGGCGAGTCACACATACCACTACAACATGGGCCACTAAGTTTCTTCAGAATATCTTTGTCCGATTTGGAGTTCCACATTGCATCGGTACGGATAACCGATTGCAGTTTACTTCGGAAGTTTTCAAGGATTATGCAGAAAGCTTGGAAATCAAGATTCATTATGCATCGGTCTCGCATCCGTAGAGTAATGGGCAAGTAGGGCGAGCAAACATGATGCTTTTGATCGATCTTAAGCCAAGAATTTTTGACCGTTTGAAGCCATACACTCGGGAAGTGGGTGAAAGAGTTGCCATGGGTCTTGTGGGGGGCTGCGTACGAATACCGGTCGTGCTACAGGACAATCTCTATTTTCTCTTGTATATGGATAAGAGGCAATTTTGCCCTATCGAGGTATGCTTGATCAGCATGAGATGGAGTGGATTGCTATGGAAGAATTACGAGATTGAGCACTAGTTCGAGTAGTTGAGTATCATCAAGGGTTACGGAGATATCATGATCGCAATGTTCGAGCCCGGGAGTTTCAAGTAAGCGACCTGGTGCTCGGGAAAATTTAGTCTAACAAGAATCGGCACAAGTTGTCACCGGTGCGGGAAGGGCCGTCCATCGTCAAATCGGTCTCGAGACCGGGTGCTTATAGGCTTATGACCGAGGATGAAGAAGAAATTCCAAATTCATGGAATATTGGTCAGCTATGTTACTTTTATACTTGAGAGCGGTCCGTAAAAATTTGCGATCCCGAGTTTTAAGACTGGTCATGTTTTCTTTACGACACGATCTTGTTAAGTAGACCGCATCTTTGAGCAACATCAAATGCTGATTAGAGCCACTGGTCATGTCATAGTTAGGTTGTGTTGAAATTAACCATCATTTCTTGGACATGAATATTAATATAAAGCAAGTATGACATACTTGGCTGGACTCATTGAATTGTTTTAAGGCCTCCTCCTATGCGACGGAGTCACCAAAGTATGAGCTCCGCCGGCACTATCAACCGAGGTCTCGTCGATGACCATTCGGGCAAGTTTTGGGCCAGCTGAAGTTGCACGAGGGTGAGGGCGATGGGGCACTTCTTCATACCGGACTGGTCCTAGAGGGAGGTTTGGAGTAGCTTGGAACAAGGTTACGGGAGTATCGGAGTTGCCAACCAAAGGATTGGTCGTGGATTCATCTGCAGCCTACCGATTTCTTTGCAACTTATATATCGGTAGGAGCCGGAATGGATCGGTCTTCGGGAGACGTGGCAGGGATTTCCTTTGTGATTGCCGCACTCGAACTTCGGCGCCCGAGTCGGTGGTCTTGGCCATTGTCATGGGGGTGGTGGTTGTAGTTGTGACCTCGGGAATAGAAGTCCTTGCGGGGCCCGGCTTATTCCCGAGTACGCTAGCGATGGAGGCTTGAAGATTCAAGGGGATACTATGGAACAAGAATGTGTTAGGTCCGGTCTAAAATTTAATTTCGATGAAATTACCGGGAAAAGACCAGTCCGGCTTTGAAGAAGACTTACGCGAAGGCTTTTCCGAAGCCGGTTGATAACTTGGATTTCTTTGCTGGTGGTTCCCGAGAACCACCGCTTGACCCTTCAATACCCCTCCTTGCAGCGGTTTGCGCCGAGGAGGTATTAGCCACGCCGGTTTGGGTGCGATCTATAGAGATGACCGCGACTTCCGCGGAACATCGGCAAGAGGATCCTTTGGCAGGGATGTGCCTTGGGAACCTCCACTTGTGGCTTCGTGGATAGCTGCCTAGGTAGCTTTCCGGTCTTGCTCGGGTGCTTCTTGCTCACGACGCTTTTCTTTAGCCCTCTAGGCTGTAGTTCTTGTGTCCCCTGGCACATTGGGGACAACTTCTTCATCATCAACGGAGTTAAACACAAGTTTTTGCCATTGAGAGCTGGAGGCTTGAGCGGTCTTTCTAGATCGAGTTACCCTTTGTGACGGATCGTGGGCGGAGGATTAGGAGCGAGTGGTGGGCTCGTAGTATTCACCCCATTCATCACCTTCAGGGAGTGGGGGATGGCTATAGAACCTATCCAATTTCTGTATTGTTACGAGTCAAAAGTCAGAAGATTTAATAAAAAGGGAACATTGAAATACTGGTATTACTTGTGAGATTTATACATACCGGTGCTCGAGGATTGGATGTGTCTGTAAGCCAAGTTCACTTTGTTGCAACTAGTATCGTCAAAATCTAGTTGCAGCATTTTCTTCATGTGCTTGTTCTAGCGCTTGAGACTTGGGCGGTCGGTGCCATCACGGATGTTGTAGTTGGTCTCTTTGAACATCCACCCGAGGTTCGGTCCGGCGTTTGATGGGCTGGACCTCGTGCACGATGAAGCTCCATATGATGGTCTCTGTTGTCACCGATATGATCTAGGCCGATCTTCCGAGAGGTAGAGGGGGTAAACTCAAATTTGGAGAACTCGACGTTGACAGTCCGGCTTCAAATCAACACGATTCGATCCTACAACCGCTACACCATCGCTCTGTTGGTTATCAACCAAGCACAACTTGATTGACCTCGTCGAGAAGGCTTTTCCAGCAAGTGAATCGAGAATACAAGCACTCGGTTCGAAAGGACTAATCGCCACGGTTGAAGAGAAGGAGAACGAGGGCCCCGGATCTCGGTAATAGGACT
The DNA here is from genome assembly GCA_031894775.1 of Chloris gayana. Taxonomy (NCBI): domain Eukaryota; kingdom Viridiplantae; phylum Streptophyta; class Magnoliopsida; order Poales; family Poaceae; genus Chloris; species Chloris gayana. The sequence continues at coordinate 1,012,006 of JAUNZO010000794.1, forward strand.
TGTCGCCATAGTTACAATGATTCAATCGTAGTTTCTCTCTCGGAAAACTCGAACTAAACAAAACCCAAACCTAAACGGCGGCGGCTACTGAATCTTATAGCCTAGGGACGTGCTAGGGTTGAGACGAACCAGGATGGGCGTCCTCAACATGGGCTTAAGGCCCGACACGATACAATACCGAGTCAGCCCAAAAAGGTGACGCAACACCTTGTCGAATCACACGGAATGATCCGCGATTGTTCTAGAGCTAGGACCATAACTAAAACGACCGTGCGGTTGTCCTGTTTCCAACGCCTCATTCCTATGTCGTATGAAGCGAGATATCATTAAATTCATTCAGTCGGGTTTGCTAAATCCGAATGGGATGCGCCGGCGAGTTGGAGGTAACTTGTAACTTGGAGGAAACCGTAGCTTGAGCGCACCTAGCTTGGCGATTTACTCATCGGTGACCTTCATACTTTCCTTGAGGTCTTGAATTATTGCCGGCGAGTGGAAACCTCTCCATCCTGGATCAATTCATCCATGAGGTTCCCGGGATTCCAACACGGGAGCTTTGGGGCTATCTAGGCACGGTAAGGAGGTAGGATTGGATTTGGGTTGTCACGGACAAACCACTCATTTTTCTAGCCCGAAATGCTCTTGTTGAGAGGCTTTGGAAAATACTCTTCATGGTGCCGGCTCCGAATGTCGACACCTCCGATGGCGTGACGGTTGTTGGTGGCTTGGAGCGGGCGGATTTGAAAGATATATCGAAATAATTTGAAATGGATGAAAAATGCGATGTGAAGGATGGAATTGGGGTTCAGCTTCACTATTTCCAGTCCGTAGAAATGGAGAAGGCCACGGAAAAAGGAGCATCGGGGGAGGTCGAAGCCATGGATGAAAAGAGGAAGACTACTTGCCGAGTGTCTTCAAATCCCGATGGATATCTCCTACTCCGGGGATGGACCAGTTGATGATCGGCTTGGCGGGGAGAGATCCATCGAAAACCCTCTCTTGGAGAACAGTTTCGATATAGGTGTTGGTGCTAAATTCTTGGGACTCCATGGGGGAGTTGATCACGTGGGATGGCTGCAGAGGAGGAAGGCTTTGTAGCGGTTATCTTGGATGGCTTCCCCATGATTTGGAATGGATTGGGGGAAGTTTGGGAGTGAGATGTCGTATACTTGCCTTATAGGTATGTTATGATCCATAGAATGACTTCTTGAAGATATGGTGGCATATTGATGAAGATAAGATTGGTCGAGAGGGCCCATAGAGTGGTGCCCGACCGATACGATATAACTGAAGGTTCCTTATACAAGTGTGCAAGTGTGGAAATAGAGGTGGACTGCAAGACCGGCGCAATATGGCTTGATCCCCAAGTAAAGGAGCAAGAGTAGTTGATTAAGACTCTTAATTGATAAAGAAAGCTTAAAGATAGAGCCTCTAAATATACAATTCATGTAACCGGCTAGGAATCTGCATGTAACCCTACCTCCCCGAATATATAAGGCAGAGCGGGGAGCCCTCGAAAATGATCCGGGCAATACGCATTAGCAAGCTACTAAAGGCAATACACAACATACGGACGTAGGGTATTACTCTCAATTGAGGGGCCCGAACCTGTCTAAAATCTCTCATGTTCTTGTGTGTTTTGTGTGTTGCACCATCTAATTCCATGCTCATGAGGGGCTACGTAGTTTTAGTGCCTAGATGAAGACTCGACATTTGGCGCGCCGGTAGGGGTCCTAGCAAATTTCTTGGCGAGTTCGATGGCTTCTTCGTTCGACGTCGACTTCGCACCCAGCTTTGCAATCCGCTTCGGGTCCTTGGACTTCGAGGCTGCTATTGAAGCACGACCCCTAGATGCGATCTTGATTTCCACCTCGAATTCCAACGAGTCTAACGCTACCAATCTTATGGCACGACCAATCGGACCGGTCAAGTTTCCCTTCGGTCCGGCCGATCGAGCCAAGATCCCGACCGCTACCTAGTCCGTAGCGATGAGCGGCATTTATGAGCCACAAAGCGACTTTGAGGAAGGTCCCCGGATCTTTTTCCAATTCTTCGCGCTTGGATCGGTTGTCGTGCAGCTTTCTCCCGAGGAAGCGGCAACCGAAGCTAAAAGAAGGGCCAAACAAGCCGAGGATGAGCGCTCGCGAGAGGAAGCCGCCTTGGACGGGGAGGATGATGATGATCCACCACCACCGCCTCCGCCGGCAGACTCGGGTCGTAATCCGCTGTCGCACTCGGTTTTAACGAACAAAACCGGATGTGTCCGTATGCGAGCCCGGGATCAAGTTTGACGCACACGGGACAAATAATATGGTAAAAGAACAATATCTTTATTATATCATTAAATAATTACATCAATGACCTATAGGCCTAAAATAAAAGATTACATTGCAGCGGAATAATCTAAGCGTCGATGTCCTTCAACTCCCACAGGCAATCGGCCGGAAGACCACAACCCTACCTCTTCACTCTTTGTCTTCATCCAAAGTCCACCTTTGTACTTGGCTTCGATAAGCAACAAGTTTTGCAAAAGAGAGAAGCAACAACGTTTGAGTACATTACGTACTCAACAAGTCAAGAAAGTAAGACATGTTGGCTAAAACAAGAAAGGCTTAACATGTTGTTTATTGCATAGAGAGCACCTATGTCTAGTAAATTAATTAAAACAACCTATTTACTATGTGTGAGGTTCACTCCTATATCCAACTATGGTCCAACATCACCATTTGATCCATCAACTGATCCACCATCCAATCCAACCACCCATCCATGCCCCCTAATCAAGTGAGGATCTAGGCCGCTCTTGACCGTGAGCACGGTTGTTATAACAGTTTTACACTCGTAAAGGTTGCACAACTTTACCCACAAGTCGGTGATTTCGTCCCCTGTTGCCGGGTGGACTAAAGTCTCCATTTTGCTGTGCCGACCAAGCACGAACACACTTCCTCGGGTGTGTAGCCGGGAGATCACCGCGAAGCTTTTTATCGTATACTTACCTGTATACCTTATGGGTATACAACTGTCAAAGGAATGGATAATCAGAGATATGGTGGCGTATCATTAAAGATAAGACCGGTGGAGAGGGCCCAAAGAGTGGTACTCGACCAGTATGAGATAGCAGAAGGTTCCATATACCGGTATGGAAATACGACGGATATAAAGACCGACGTAATATGACTTGATTGACAACACTACAAGAAAAAGGGGTGTTTCCACGGGTGATATTTAGTGGCAATAGGGCCATATTAGTTGCAATACATCGCAATAGCCACAAAACTCATTTCATGGGAGACCGTGGCAAGTGGTAGCGTGGCAAAAGGCTTTAGCAACCATTTTTTTTGTTTCGTTGCAGCACCTATGGTTATTGCCACCAAATAAAATATTGTCATCAATATTATATGCAACGATATACTCTGTTGGAATAAATGCTTGTTGCAACGACATATCACGTTCCACAATAAGAAGAAAAAATGTACATATACACATTTTCAAGCTCATATTTTGCTGCAGACATGAATTGAACTCAAGACCTTTATACTTGAGGGATTGTATTGTACAACTATACTAGTGTCACTATATATGACTATGATGGAAATATTATTTCTTTATCATGTCTCATGACATGAAAATATTTGTGAGAAATTGTTGCAAAAGCTAAAAATCGTAGCAATAGATAGTGTGTGTTGCAACAACATCTTGATTGTGGCAATAACTTTCTTCCTTCTGCAACAAAATTTCATGATCTAATGCAACAAAAATTTGAAAATATCTATTTCCACGACAAATCAATTGTTGCAATAATGTTGGTGTATTGCCACAAAAACATTGGGATTCATAGAACGATTATTCTTTTGTTGTAATAGATGCCCATGTCTCGCAACAATTATCATTTTGTTGCAATTGACGCACATGTCTTGCAACGAAATTTAAGATTTTTGCAACAAAAGCTATTTCGTGGCAATATTGTGCATGTATCGCAACCATAGATGCAAATTATTGCAATAGGACCTATCTATCGCAACCCAAATTTTGTTGTTGTAACGCAGCTCGTGGCAAAAGCGTAATTTTCTTGTAGTGCAAGTAAAGAAGCAATTATAGTCTGTTAGGACTCTAAATCAATAAGGAAAGCTTAGAGATAGAGCTTCCGAGTATGTAATCCATGTAATCGACTAGGACTCCGCATGTAACCCTAGCTCCCTCGGATATATAAGTCGAAGCGGGGACCCCCCCCCACCCCGAAATCTCTCTCGGACAACTCCCAATTAGCAATTTGCTAAAGGCAATACATAACATACGGGACGTAGGGTATTACTCTCAATTGAGGGGTCTAAACCTGTCTAAAATCTCGTACTCCTGTGTGTTTCGTGTGTTGGACCATCGAATTCCACGCTCATGAGGGACCGGGTAGTTCTAGCGCCGAGTTTAAGACTTGACACTTTTCACTAGGGTCTCCCGATGACGTTTGTACTCACCGAGGTTTCACCGATAGGGGACTACCTTTAAGTAACATATGCACCTATAAGCCCCCTCTTGTGTCTTGCGGGTCATAAGGCTACCCACTCGTACATGTTCGTCCCCTCGCCCTAATACGGCTTCATATGAGACTGGGAGATTACCTAACTTCCAAGAACCGGTCCTTAGAATCCGGAATACGTACGGGCACTAACCCGAGTCTCGTGCACGACAACACCATACCAAACCAAACCGGCCTCGTCCAGATTCCTAACTAAAAAGGATTACTAGCATAAGAGATCATTCTCGATAATCATCATCAAGGTTCTCATTATAGGTCTTCAACCAAAATTAAACAAGCCAAGCATGACGTACCCAAACCTATGTCTCATTCTACCCAGGGGATAAGGACAAGTATGGAACAAGATATGACACATAGGATTCATATTTCATGCGATGCAAACAAACATGTGCAGATAGAAAGAAGTAGGTGCAATATGCATCAAGGACACTTGCCTCTTTTCCCGTTTGTTGTTGATTTAGTCTTCAACTCGTTGCTCTTTGATATCCTCGATTTGATCGTCTTCTATTCGCGTCGCGTTGATCAAACATGCAAACAAGCATACCAATAAACTAAGAAAACAGAATAGTTCACCATACCAAAATGTTACAAAAACACTACTAAAAGAAAGTACGTGTTGCTAGGATTTCGTGAGCGCAAGAATCGTCTAAATCGGAGATACGAGCAAAAAGTTACAAAGGTTTGAAGTTTTAGGGCTAAAATGTAAAAGCTGCAAAGGAGGGACTTATTTATAAATATTAAAAAGTTATACAACTGTAGGAGGCTCGGGACTAAGTTGTGATTTCATAAAATACTAGGGTTGTTTTCGTAAAAGTGCAGGAACTAGTGCTTTTATGCTAAAAAGGGTAAAAACATAAATTTAGGAAAGGATAAGGGTGTTTATGTAAAAAGGTTGATGGCTAAAACAATAATACAAAAAGGTAAGGACCTAAATTTAATTTATAAAATAGTTCAAAAGGTTTATTCTAAAAGATTAGATTGAAATAGAGTTAAAATAAAGCATATGGTTGTTTTTATCAAAAAATAAAGGAGCTAAACATTATTTTTTGCAAACATGGGGTATGTCTGCAATTCTACCAATTTACTTGGGATTTTACTAAATTAAAATAAATATGAAATTCGGTGGACCGGGTCTATGGCTCTGTGGACCAGGGCGAAGCGTTGGGTTTACGGGTTCGCGGTGGATCGGCACCTAAGTAGCGTTGTGGCCACATGCGAGATAGGTTGGCTGACATGGTTGCGTTCCGGGGAAGAGTTGAAGATATTAACAAACGGTTGGTACGAAACGTACCGAAATGATGTGGAACATTTGGAACGCGTGGTTCGGTAGTTTAGAGTTCATCGTAACTAGAGATCACGGCCGGGAAAGGCGTAGAAGTGGTGTGGTGACTTTCGGCACGCCGACGGCGTTCGTGGATGCCTCGGGTTGGATCAAGGCTCTATCTCCCGGGTACTCAATGAGAACTACCTGGAACACGATGCGATGCAAAGAGATCATCGGGAACCGCTACTAATAAGACGGAACAAGCTTCGACTTTACCCGGACTTGTGCTAGACGGAATATGACGACGAGTGGTGGCCATGTCACGGCAGATCCCGGACGCATCGCAGCTTCTCTTGCCGTGATGTTTGGATATTTTGTATAGGACTTTCGGGCGCATCATCCGGTGAACTTTGGCGAGATTTGGCTGGACAAATTGACGCGGAACGCCGATGCAATCTGTGGCGTTCCGGCTGTTCACGAATGGTAGCAAATGGACGACGGTTGATTGGACCCCAAACGGCAGGTCGGGGAGAGAGGTTTCAGGTGGATTCATTATCCATCGAAAGGGGATCCCATGGGTGACTTTATAGGCCGCCGAGGCGGTGGAACGATGAGACGAACGACCTCGTCTGTACCATTAATGGCTAGCGGTGCCATTTATGAGCAATTGTGCTCCATGGTGCGCAATTGATGATTGAAACAGGTGGAATTTGAAGAGGACAGGATACATTATCCATTTGAAGGGTTTAGGCGCCGATTACTCCGATGGGGAGGCGGATCGTTGGATGGCAGCGACGGTCGGTTTCGGGCGAGCGACGGTGGTGGCGTCGGTCGGTTGTGGCGTGAGGTAGGGGAAAGTCGGCTGGGCCGGGCCATGCTAGCTGTTGGGCCCGATGGGCGGTGCAAGGTGAGAGGGAGAAAGAGGTAAGGGGCTAGGCCCTGCTGATTGGGCCCAAGGGAGTAGGCTGCGTTGGTTCTTTTTCTATTTTGTTTCTCTTCTTCCCTTTGTATTCCTAGTATAATTCCTATACGAATTCTAAGAGCATCTCTAGGAATAGCCCACAAATGAAGCCCCTAAATTCGTTTTGCATGCCGGCCTGAATAATTGAGGGCCCAAAAATTCGCTTCAACTCCGGCAATAGCCCACAAATGAAGCCCCTACTTGTTGTGGGACCCATCGATCGGAACAAAAAAAGAAAAAAAAACTTTTGATCCGTCGTCTCTCGTGCCACGTCGCTCGCCTCGAGAGCACCACATCTCCGATCTGCCCCGCCATCCTCGAGCGTTGTCGCGCGGATCCGAGCGAGAGCAACGCGGGCGGTCGACCGAGCGTAGCGTCGATCCGGTGGTGCGGCGACGCACACGCACGGCGGGAGGAGCAGCATTGAGGCGGCGGTGCGACCGAGCTAGCTGGTAGTGCCGAGGAGGCGGTGGCGCGGCCGGGCCAACCGGCCGGGCGGAGGAGGCGATGGCGCGGCCGGCTAGGAGAAATAGGCGGAGGCGCCATCCGGCCGGCCGGCCGGGGAGGAGGCGGTGGTGCGGTCCGACCGAGGAGGCGGCGGTGCGGCCGGCCGGGAAGATAGTAGCACATGCGAGTTATAGTTAACTTCAACTACTCGGGTTTCACAACCACGATGGCGACGGCTAAGAACACCGAAAGCATTGTGTGACGATCGTGAGTGTTGTAGCCACTTATCTTTAGCTCTTCCATGTTCACGAGATTTTTCACGTTCGATGAGAATCCGGTGGGACACTTAATCCCGTGTAGACACTTGCAAAATGCTATTTTCTCCTCACGCGTAAGGTTGTGGATTGCGGGAGGAAGATAGTATTTTCCGTTCGCCCTTTCCTGCGGATGGAGCTCGGGTCTAATGTCCAGTGCCACAAGATATCTACGTGCACCGAGTCCATCCTTTGTCTTACCGGGTAGGTCAAGAATAAGTCCGCTAGTGCTGTCATATACACCCTTCCCAATGTGCATCCAGTTGAATGCATGAGTCACTTCAAGTTCTGCCCGATAATTGAGGTATCCGAAGAAAATAGATTGCTTCTTAAAGGGCGTGTGGGCTTTGCACTTTGGAACTCCCTTCACCGGTTTGCCAAACACAACTTTGATGTTCTTTACCGTCTCGAACATGACACTAGGGGTCCAACGTCGAGGTTCTTCGCCTTCCTCAATAGTGCCATCGAACTGTCTCTTCAACAAGCGATACCTGTGGTTTCGTGCTAGGAATCGACGGTTTCGCGTGTACACTATCTTCCGGGATGATGGAAGATACACATGAGATGTATCATCAACGCATACAAAACAACCATACTTTCCTTTGGCCTGTCCCGATAGCGCCCTTAGCGCTGGGGAATCACTTATCATCACAAAAATGATGGCTTTGAGCAATAAGGGCGCTCTACGGTGCTCATCCCATATACTAACCCCTTTTAACCACAATTTCTGCATGTCTTCCAATAATGGTTCCAAGAAAACATCTATGTCGTTACCAGGTTTTTTCGGACCACATATAAGGATTGTCAATAGTAAGTACTTTCTCTTGTGACACAACCATGGTGGAAGGTTGTATATTGATAGTATAACCGGTTAAGTGTCTGTGCGGGTTCCTCAATTGACCATGAGGATTCATCCCGTCTATACTCGGAGCAAACCGTATGTTCCTTGTCTCTTCGAGAGAATTCCGGATGGTTAGAATCAAACTTTTTCCAATGGGTCCCATCAGTCTGGATGACTAAGTTTCTTTGGGTCCCCGGGGCGCGAATGCCACGTCATCGGTTCAGCATCCTTGGGGTTGGCAAACAAGCGTCTTACCCGATCGACAACGGGTAGGTACCACATGACCAAGCCATGAATCTTCGTTTGTTCGCTGTCATCGACGGTGATGCTTTTTTCCTCTTCCTCACATTCCCGTTGCTCTTCTTTCCACTAACAACCGATGTGTCTGCATCATAGTCGTCCTTGCACTTGTACCGACTACGCTTGCATCTTGGGCATCTCACGGCGTCCTTGTATTCCCCCGATACAATATGCAATGATTTGGGCACGCGTGAATCTTTTGCACGCCTAACGAAAGTGGGGTTATGAGCTTCTTAGCAAAATAGGTGCTTTTTGGCAACAAGTTGGGCTTCGGTAGAATGTACGAAAGGAGTTCCAACAAATCCGTAAAACTAGCATCCGACCAACCATGGATGCCCTTTAATTTTATCAGCTCAATTACCGTACGTAGCACGGTACACCATTTTTCACATCCCTCGGATTCGTCGTATAGTGGATCCTTCTTTGCTTTCTCCAGCGATCCAAAGTTGCTCAACCCTCTCGTTGTCCCTCCATTGAGTAAAACTTGCGGTTCAACGTGTTGCAACATTTCTTCAACATCAAAATCACATGAGCTGTTCCGTTACTTCCTCGGCTCGAACAGGCTCCTCATCTTCAACATTGACATGGTCGTGAACATCAAGGTCATCGTCGGCATCACCATCAACAGATTGCTCGGTTATTGCCTCCAGCCACGTCTTCACCATGCTTTGTCCACCGGGCGTAGTCCTTAACAAAACCTCTCGTTATTACGTGTGAATTGATTATAACCGTATCTTTCCACATTTTCTCATTTTTACAATCACGACACGGACAATGTATTTCATCCCTTCCTTCTCGCTTAGCATGTTGTGCCGCCTTCGTGACAAGTGCCTTGACTTGTCCTCGAAAATAACTTCCCGCTCTCGACGCCTCATACATCCAAGATTTATCCATACCTCAAGCACTACACATCAAAAATAATAATCACTTCAACAAACATGGGACAATATATCTCGTAGGATCAAGTTTTGTGAGCTACAAATAAAGTGAGCAACTAGATACATAAATTATTTTATCGAAAAAATATAAATTTCCTCCTTTACCTAACCTAGATCTCCATCTATCATGAGAAACTTAGATATATAATTTTCCTCCATGGAGAAGCACTGGACATACAACTTTTCTCCATGTAAAAGACTCAAGATACAAATAGATGGACAAAAACCAACCATTGCTCTACAAATCTAGAGATTTGTGACAAATAGGCATAAAATTCAAAGTAAATTACAAAGCCAAAATTCTACTAGATTCCAACATGATAGGTAGAAAAAATACATGGGATAGATTCCCCTTACCCTAGGGAACAAATCTATCCAAGAAAAACGAACTCAACCCCCCCCCCCCTTGTTTTTTGATTTTTGCCCGAATTTTCGAGCCGCCAACGAGTGGAAAAGCTCACCGTGATGTCCGAACCCGACTATTTATACCCGAGAATTTGTACCGGCGGTTGGCATTGTCAACCCCCTAGACATCCCTTAGTAACGGCGGTTGGAAAAGCCAACCGCCGCTATAAGGCCTCTATAGCGACGGTTGGCTTTGCCGGGTGGCCTGCCCAGACCGTAGCGGCGGGCCGCTTTGGGCCACGCCGCTAGGCCGATTTCGGCCCCGCCGCTACCGTGCGGTTTTGCTATAGTGTATGTTTTGTATTGTGGATTTACGTTCGGGAGTTGATCGTAAACTAGCTGCATTAAATCCCTGTTCCCATGGTTTGGCTAGGTATAACCTGGTCTAGGGATTAAATTTTGGTTACCCTCACATGATTAAATTGGAGACGAGTACGGAGAAGTGCATGTATTGGAAAGCGGTCACAAGGTTGGCCCATGTTCGCCATAGCCCCGTGCGTGTCGGTTGAGGACCGTTCGTTGTGACTCCGCGAGCAAGTATTGGGTTGTGTACCAAATGTATACCTTCGTATGGGAGTTAGTAAATTGATGTAACTTGAGAGTCGTAGTGTTGGACGATCACTCCACCCTTTATGTAAAGTGTTGGTCACGAGTGGATGCATGGGTTTGTGAGTAGATGGAGGGCGTATTATTACCCTTGGACCCGACGCTACTGTGGTTGCATGTGGAATGCACACTCGGAGATAGGACCCGGCTCATATCTATGGTGATCTTGTAAAAGGTGGCCATACGTGTTCTTAAATGATGCGTATGTCGTGCATTTGGGTTTCCCCTGCAGGGTGTAAATTCGATATATATCGCCGTCCCTCGCAGTGATGAGTACCACTTGTCTCGAGCAGATTACACCGTAGTAAGAAAAGAACACGATGAATAAGCTTGCTGATTTCGAAGTATTAATTCATGCATTGCAACCATGTTTGTTAGTTGCTCATTAAATTTATATTTCCGTTTCCACCTTTTTAAATTGGCTAAAACATGGGAAAATCAGAATACATAGATGCTGTTTTTGGCAAATTTCAGCAAGCCAGGTCAAGCCCCCTGCATATCAGGGTCGGTTCTTAGAACCATTTTTGACGGGTAAGCCTTGCGGAGTATATTAGATACTCGGGGTTTGCGTTTAAATTAATTTCAGGAATCCCGCAGCCCGATTACTCGTGACTATTATGGGAAGTTTGTGTGGCAAGGTGAGGAGCCCAAGGATTGGACCGTGGAGTGGGTTCCATCATCACCGAACCAAGAGTGAGGCCACGTCGTATGGGCTGATGTAGTATCCTAAATAAGTTGTATATATTTATCGTCGAGATGTTTACGCTTCTGCACATTGTATATTAAGTAATGTAAATCTGAATTTGAACCTCATATGGTATTGTCATCTGAATTCAAAGTTTATGGCTTGTAATAACTTGAATATCATCTATAAAATTTGCTACCTACGCACTTAATTATTCCATGTAACTTATGAATGCATCGTTGATGTATGTACAATGTACGTTCGCTTCATCGAATGTCTCCCGATACGATCCTGTACGACAATCCCTCTTGCTTGCAAGGTACGGGTGTCACAGCTGGTATCGGAGCGATATTGGGATATGTCGTACGTTAATGATCATTCGAAAAATCACCAACACGTTTATCCGGTGAGGAAGAACCTAGAAAGCCCAATTAACGTCTATAATAGAAGTAGCGAGTGCAAACTAACCCTGGGTTATGGTTGTTTAAATTTTGCAACTACAGCTCAGCTCGGGTATGTTTGCAATTTAAATTAGCGCTCCTTGCCCGCGAAAGTAATAATACGGGACAATGTTGGCTCGTGGCAATCCACGGGGCGGTTCTTTCCATGGACCGTTACGATGTGAAGTTTGGTAGAACCGTGATTCTTTTCATAGTTTCTTTTGAATTTGGTGTAATATTTCTGAAATGAGCTTCTGCAGGTACGCTAATCACAAACCATAGATCGTGTAGTATTCATGTGGAGATCGTGTGTGTGTTGCCACAAAAAACGAGTGGTTGGTTATATATACCGATCACGCTCTTTTGTTTTGGAAAGGAGGTCAAACGACATTTCATGTCATCATTCATGCCATGCATAACATTTGCATATTACACTTGGTCAAAAACATAAAAAAAATGTCAATCATAAACAACTCACAAGATTTTCGAAACAACGCATGCAAGCAAACGTGCTTTAATTGCGGCGGTGTTGGTCATTTCATTAGGGACTACCCACATCCTCGCCGCAACAACGGCAATAATGGTGGAAATAATCACAACCAGCACAACCACGGTAATAATGGAAATAATAATAATAGCGGCAACAACAACAGCAACAACCACAACAAAACCCCCACCAAGAATGGCCGTGTGAATTTTACTACGGTCGAAGATGTGTAAGCCGGAGAACCAGTCCTCTCGGGTATTTTTTCCATTGCCGAACATTCCACTTTCGTTCTTTTTGATTCCGGCGCCACGCATGATTTTATTAGTCAAGCATGTGTGGATCAACTGCACCTATCATCTACCACCTTGCACATCCCATACACCATCACATCTCCTGGTGGTATAATTCGCACAAATCGTGAAGCGAGAAATGTCTCTTTTGAATTAGCCAAAAAAAATATCCTTCTAGGCTAATTATTTTAAATGGTCAAGGAATAGATGTGATACTAGGATTGAGATGGATGAAACGACATAAAGTTGTCCTACACATACTCGAGAAGTACATTTAAATTCACCTCTATATGGCCCATCGATCCTCGCTTTGCCGTGTCCAAAAATTTCTAGAGCTCAAATTCAGCACCTCGGGGTAAGGATATTAGAGGACATACCGGTAGTGTGTGAATTTCCCGATGTATTCCCGGATGATTTGCCGTGCATGCCACCCGATCGGGAAGTTGAATTTAAAATTGAACTTCAACCCGGTACCGCATCGATATATAGAAGTCCATATAAAATGGCTCCCAATGAATTAGCCGAGCTTAAAGAGCAGCTCAATGACATTATTAATAAGGGGTATATTCGCCCAAGCTCTTTTTGTGGAAAAGAAGGATAAATCATTAAGGTTATGCGTCGATTATCGACCACTCAAGGCGGTAACCATCAAAAATAAATGTCCCCTCCCACGAATTGATATGTTGTTCGATCAATTAGTTGGTGCAAGGGTTTTCTCAAAAATTGATCTTCGCTCTGCTATCACCAAATTAAAATTCGGCCGGAGGATATTCCTAAAACCGCTTTCTCTACGAGATATGGACTTTTTGAATATCTCGTAATGTCTTTCGGATCGACAAATGCCCCGACCTATTTCATGTACCTCATGAACTCGGTATTCATGCCGGAATTGGACAAGTTCGTGGTGGTATTCATCGATGATATGCTCATTTATTCGAAGTCGGAGGAAGAACATGCTCGAACACCTCCGCATTGTGCTTCAACGACTACGAGATCATCAACTTTATGCAAAATTCAGCAAGTGTGAATTTTGGCTGGATCAAGTTCCATTCTTGGGTCATATTATTTCAGCCGAGGGAATTTCATTTGACCCCAGTAAAGTTGATGAAGTGCTGAATTGGAAGACTCCTAGAATCGTCAAGCACATTTGTAGTTTTCTCGGACTTGCTCGGATATTATCGGAAATTCATTCCAAATTTTTCTATCATCTTCAAGCCCATGACAAAATTATTGGAGAAGGATTCTTCATTTAAATGGAGTCCCGAGTGTGGGAATGCATTCCAAACCTTGAAGAAGCATTTAACCACCGTTCAGCTTTTAGCTCAACCCGACATCACCAAGCCGTTCGACGTATACCGTGATGCGTCCGGCATAGGATTGGGTTGTGTTCTTATGCAAGAAGGCCGAGTTATTGCCTATGCATCACGGCAGCTCCGCAAACATGAAAAACATTATCCTACTCATGATCTCGAATTAGCATCGGTGGTTCTTGCTCTTAAAACTTGGAGACATTATCTTCTAGGAAATCTTGTGCATCTCTACACCGATCACAAAAGTCTCAAATATATTTTTACTCGTAAAGAACTAAATATGAGGCAAAGAAGAAGGCTGGAATTAATAAAAGATTATGAATTGGAAATTCATTACCATCCCGGAAAGGCTAATGTAGTTGCCAATGCATTAAGCCGCAAACACCAATGCAATCAATTAGAAATCTGCTCTATGGAAAATGCCGGCAAATCTGAAAAATGAAAGTAATCCGTGCCTTCATATCATTACTTATGGTGCGTTGCACAATTTGGTTCTTGTTCCTACTCTCCGAGAAGAAATAATTGAAGCCCCGAAAAAGGATGAGGGTATGGAACATATCCGGTAGAATTTCGGTACGAAAAAGACTAAATGTTTTCGTCAAGATGAGAATGGAGTTTTATGGTTTAACAACCGTCTCGTTGTTCCAAAGGATATGGAACTACGGAAGAAAATTTTTGATGCAACACATTTGTCTAAATATTCCATACACCGCGGTAGTAATAAAATGTACCGTGGGTTGAGAGAAAAATTTTGGTGGACTCGCATGAAGAGAGAAGTGGCTCGTTCCGTTGTCGAGTGCGACACTTGCCAACGAGTCAAGGCTGATCATCTGAAGAAGGCAGGCCTATTGCATCCATTAAAAATTCCCGCTTGGAAATGGGAAGACATAACAATGGATTTTGTTGTTGGTCACATCCAAGAAACATGATTCCATATGGGTAATCGTCGATAGATCGACGAAATCAGCACACTCGCATTCCAGTCCATACCACTTACAGTGCTAAGAAGTACACTGAATTGTATATTGCCCGTGTGCTATGTTTACACGATGTGCCAAAGACTATTATTTCAGATCGAGGTCCGCAATTTGTTTCTCGATTTTGGGAACAATTGCATGCTAATCTTGGTACTACCTTAATCTGGAGCTCTACATATCCCCCACAAGCCGACGGACAATCGGAAAGATTAATACAATATTTGGAAAATATGTTGAGAGCATGTGCTTTAACACAAAAGGGAAATTGGGATTGCCTTTCATTGAATTTTCCTACAACAATAGTTATCAAGAAAGCTCTAGAGTTACTCCCTTTGAGGTCTTGTACGGACATTGTTGCTGTACGCCTTTAAATTGGTCCGAGTCGGGCGACGTAACAATATTTGGTCCGGATCTTGTTGAGCAAGCCGAGGAAAAGGTGTGGGAAATACAAGCTAATATGAAGGATGCACAATCCCACCAAATAAGTTACACAAATAAAAGGAGACGCCCGCTGGATCATGTGTACCTTCGTGTCTCTCCAAATAAGTGTGTGTCACGCTTTGGAATAAAAGGAAAACTTGCTCCACGCGTATATTGGACCATATCCAATTGTGGAGAAGTTTAGCCCCGTGGCATAGCATTTGCAATTGCCGGAAAATTTGGAACATGTGCACAATGTGTTTCACGTATCTCAGCTCAATAAGTGTCTAAAACCACCCATCGATGTTGTCATTTCCGACACCGAACAATTGCAAGAGGATCTTTCTTATCCGTAAACTCCCGTCCGGATTCTTGATCAAAAGGATCGTGTTACTCGCAACCGCACTATCACCTTCTATAAAGTGCAATGGAGTAACCATACCGACGATGAAGCCACTTGGGAACAAGCGGAATTTCCGAATGATCATTTTCCCGTGTTCCTCGCTTCACAATTGAGGTAACGCCGCACACCCCCTAAATCGCTATTTCACCAATTTTAATCTCGGGACGATATTTCTTTAAGGGGGAGGGCTGTGACATCTTGTGTCACAATTTGGCGATTGCACTCGTGCTAATTAACGATTGGCATATGCAAAACTTCAATAAGGTTGTCTCCACATAAAATGTCAATTAGGGTTTAATTAGGGTTTCTAGTGGCACAAAGCCTAGCTCTCAAGATCTTGATGTTTCTCCATGATAGCACCCCCATATTTTTGCATATTCTGGTAGTACACATCAAGACATGAATTTAGGACATTTTCCCCAAATTTTTAGGTTGGCACTTTTTCCTAGAAAAATCAGTCAAGGACTCGAAAACTGTAGCGGTTCTTGATTTTTTATAAATTTTTACAAACCGAATCAAAACTTTTGCCTATAACAAAATTTGTTCCTCATAACGGACTGAGCATACACAATTTTTGGTTTGCAAAAATATCAAACAGAAGAATTTATTTGGAGCAGAACAGGAACAGCAGCTCGGTGGCAAAAGCGTAAATAAAGGGAACCTTCACAACACGAGCGCTTGCACAGTGGCTGGGGCCATCGGCTAGCGGCAGCTCGCCCCGGCGCCCAAGCCGGGTTGGCGTGCCGCTGTCCTCTCACCCTGTACCTCTCCCACGCATTGCTACCACGCAGCTCTGCCGGCCATTGATCGTGATTCCCATTTTCCGCCATGGTCGTCGTCGTGCTAGGTTTTCCCCGAGCGCCGCCCCTTTTTCAACCGCAGCAAGCTGTAGCTCGTGTGCACACGCCCGAAGCTCTTGCGCACCTCCAGCCTCCACTCCCCGGCGCCCCCTGCTCTCCCCTCCTCCACGAATCGCAAGTTTCCCCGCGACAACCTCCACGGACCGCCATGGCCGCGGCACGAATTGCTTGAGCCTCGGGTGAGCACATGAGCTAGCGGGTCTTCTAGACAAGTGCCTAAGGCCATTACTAATCCCCGCTCTCCTTCCCATGTCAAGCCAAGCAAAGGTGGTGCCAGATTTCCCCATCCTCCGCGCCACCGTCCACCGGCGCCCCACACCCCTCGACGCCAGCCGTTTCCGGACTCCCTCCACCATCCAGGATACCACGCCTCTCATCCGCACGCGCAGGTGATGCTCTCGTAGCTTGCCGCTTCCCGTTTCATGCCGTCACGAGCATGAGCTCCCACGTCGGAGGTCTCCCCGACTTAGTCGCCATCACGCGGCCTGCTCCGTCCCCTCTCTCCCCTCGCCACCCCAACCATCATACGCACCATCCCAAACCACGCACAGGCGGCCAAGCTTGGCCCCTACGACCCATCCTAGCGCAAGCCGGCGAGCAGCGCCGCCCCTCTCCGACGAGCTCCCCGCGCGCCAACGGTTAGGCAAATTTTTGAATCGCGATGGCATAAACGTAAAAACAGTGAACTTTCAAGCAATTTAAAAATTGCATAACTTCGCGTAGAAAACTTGGATTTGAACAAATGAGGACTTTCTATACAACAATATTGCATTTTAGAAATTCCATAACTTTTTCTATACAAATCCAAATGATGTAATTAAACACTCGTTGGAAACCTCAAGAAGTGTACTTTGGATGACCCTAATTAGTTTACCTAAGTTCTACGGCGAAAAGTTGAGTTTTAGGCTCATTAGTAGGCTTCACGATAAGCCTGAAATGGACTTCAATGAAACGGTTTTGTAAATAAAACTTCACCAAATTTGAACACACCATGTCATTTAGCATGCTTCATCATATCACACATGGTTCTCGATGCATTTGAGCATGTCATGCTAATTTTTAACATTTTTGCTTAAGTACATTATTTACCTTGTCATTACCGGATAGGAAAAACTTGTATAAATTCACATTTGCTTTTGGTGCTCAATCATAAAATGATTAAGATCATCATGAGAATCTATTGTAGTTCTCTCTTGCATAATGACAGATTATGAAAAGATATAAAAGTGGTGCATATTAAGACTTGTCCTTAAATAATTCTTCCTAGATCGTCTTATGTTAGTTAATATTTTATGTGCACATTTACCCTGTTGTTATACCATGGCAGCCACCTACTTAAATGTTTACTCCACTTTATTCATATACATTACTCATCCTTGCCATACTCTCTTGCTTGCTAATTGAACATGCATATTTATGCTACATAGTTTATATTTCTTCTAAGTTGAAGGTTATCCCTATGACATTATCTACATAAATCATCATCATGAGAAATCATCTCACCTTCACCTGAGCATGTTTATTTATGCAAACATTTCATTGAATTTCGTTATTGAGAAAGTTCCATAAACTAAATATCTATTAATTTGTTCATGCTCACGCATCGCATTGCATTCATATAGGAATCCCGATCGAAGGCGAGAACCAAGAAGGGCAGCAGCTTGAACTGAGTACCTTTGAGTGTGCTAACTGCGAACCCAAGCAAGGCAAGCCCCGGAGCATAATCCTACTTGCTTAAATTTTCCGCCTTTAATTCACTTAAGTCTATGTTTTGTATTGTGCATTTACATTCAGGAGTTGATCGTAAACTAGCTGCATTAAATCCCTATTCCCAGTGGTTTGGCTACGTATATTCCTGTTCGTTAGATGCTACACTTAATAAATTCATGGGTAGCAACACCGAGTGGTTTGGAGACCACCCGGTCTAGGGATTAAATTTTGGTTACCCTCACATGATTAAATTGGAGGCCGTACGGGGAAGTGCATGTGTTGGAAAGCGGTGACAAGATTGGCCCTTGTTCGCCATAGCCCCCGGCTGCTCTCCTTCAGCATGGCGAGGAGGCCTTGCTTCGTCAAATTGCGGTGGGCTTCCGCGGTCCTCCTCGACATGCGCCATGTCTCCCCGATGGCATGCTACTTCTTCATGAGCTACCTGCATTACTTGTATGAATATATTCTCTTGTGAAAACAGAGAAGCTACATGCACTGTCTTCTTCATGTCTCTGATAGATATTTAACCCTTTGCCTTGCTTCTCAGGTGTTGCAGAGAAGGTGTTGCATGGAGCAGCACACTACTGAAGTTCAAGTTGAAAACTGACCTGTCAGGACTCAAGACAACCGATGGTTTGCTTGCTTAAATTTCTGTCAAACTATTTTTTGTACTTGAGCTCATGGTACTGGCAGGGGATTATATAGTTTCTTTGGTGATTGCACTCTGTTGGGATTACACATTTGTCAAAAGAGTCTAATTTATGTAAACTATTGCTAGTTTATCTGGTGATTGCATTCTAGCGGGGCAGGACATGTGATTCCAATTTGGTGATTGCATTCTGGCTGGAACTATTCTGTTGATGTTGAACACTATTGCTTGTGGAGTTGTTGGTGAAAATAGTTTTGAAATTTGTTGAAAATTCTAGGTTGAACTACTGTTATAATCTAGGCTGAAATGATGCCCAAAATTGCTAATCATGTGTGCTGAAATCTGGTTATAATTATTCCTGTATAAACAAACAGTGTTTTGAGATAAAAATGTTCTGGTATGATTGAAATCCCTTGAAAAACTGAAACCAGTTGGTTGAAGTGAACCAACTGAATTCACTCATTTCCCTCCTAGAATTATTCTAGGTCCTTTTTCAATCCTTTCTAACCGAACAAGGCCTAAGGGTGCAAGCATACATAAATCTTAATTAAGGCGCAAGCATACATAAGAAAGCATAATACATAAACCTTAAGGACGCTAATTACAACATACAAGTTAGTGCATGGTAACAGCTCAAAGGGAAAGGATATAAATCGAATCGAGAGCACATAAGAAAAAAGGAATCATATTGGAAGAACATAAAAAAGAAAAAAACAACAATGGTGTTGGATTCTATTATCTATGTTCTAATAAATACGTATTTGTTATTATAACAAAATAATAATATTTTAAAGATTTTTGAATAGGACAAATAGTCAATTCTGATATTCTAAAGTTAACAACTGCATATATTTTGAAACCAATGGAGCGTATTACTCAGTAGCAGTGTATCAGGCGAGGAACAAGGCATGCCTTTTTTTAGATAATGGGAAAAAGGTTCCCAGCCTTCACCTCTTTTGGAGGTTACGGCTGATTATTACAGATTTCATCACATCTGTCTTCAAGAACACAAATAAAGCACAGAAAGTTCGGATGATAAGATACATCAAGACATAATTCTATTGGTAAATCTCCATTCATGCTGCGCGAAGATGTGCATAGCCAATCCCTCAAGCTATCGGCATGCCTCTGTTATTAATTTCTTGGCCTCCTTATTCTTGTGTAGATGAGCCCAAAATTAAGCGAAGCCAATATGTTCCTCTAAAAAGTACCTGCATGTAAGTTAGAGTTGGTTTTTTATCGAAGACAATGTCATTTCTATTTAACCAGATAGCCCAGCAACATGCTGATGCACCCACTAACAATTGTCTTTTCATTTCAGAATCCACCCCATTAAACCATGAACCGAACATGCGTGCTTAAGTTCTGTAAGTATCCATCACATGACCTCGCTGTCCCGACTTCCACCATCTGGACTAGCAGCAATAGCAGTCACACCACAGCGTTCCTCACCCAGGCCTGTATGCGCCTGTTTAGCTTTGTCTGTCGTAGATGTCCAGGAGTTGGCGAGTGTATCCGTGAATATATGTAGAGGCCTATCCGCCTATAACTGACTGTCGTAAATACACACGAGTTGGAGAGTGCGGACTCTCCATATATGAAATTGACCAGCGCAACGACCCAGGAAGCGGCAGGAATTTATTAGAAAAAATAAATAGAAGAAAAAAAATTACGTATACATATTTAAATAAATAATTCATATGCTTTTTGAATAACATAAATGTTCAAACCTGATATTCTATAGTTAATAAATGCTTAACGAATGAGTATTACTCGGTGGCAGATTATCAGGCGGCGGGCTCAAGTTTTGTACCAGTTATCACAACAATTTACGGCACACATAAGTACGAATAATCAAAGTCCCTTGTGTGGTGGAGATATGACGAGTTATTGGTTGGGTTGGCTTCAATGGCGGTTGTCGTATACTTATCTTACCGGTAGACAGATGATAAACGAACAGATAATTAGAGATACAGTGACAAATTAATGAACATAAGACTGGCGGATAGGGCCCACGAGTGGTCCCCGACCAGTATGAAATAACAGAAGATTCCATATACCGCTATGGAAATAAGGCGTGTGTCAAGACCCATGTATGATGACTTGAGCAACAAGTAAAGGAGCAATTTGTAGTCTGTTAGGACTCTGAATTAATAAGGAAAGCTTATAGATAGAGCTTCCGAATATGTCATCCATGTAATCGACTAGGACCCCGCATGTAACCCTAGCTCCCCGGATATATAAAGCGGATCGGGGACTCCCCGAAAACTCTCCGACAACTCGCAATTAGCAATATGCTAAAGGCAATAAATAACACACAAGACGCAGGGTATTACTTTCCATCGAGAGGCTTGAACCTGTCTAAAATCGCATGTTCTTGTGTGTTTCGTATGTTGCACCATCAAATTCCACGCTCGTGAGGGACCGGGTAGTACTACTATCGAGTTTAAGACTCGACATTTGGCGTGCCGGTAGGGGTCCCGGCGATTTTTTGAGAATTCGATGGCCTCTTCGTTCGACATCGACTTTGCGCCCGGCTTCAAGGTCCGCTTCGGATCCCTCGACTTCGAAGCTGATTCTGCCGAAAGTTACGCTTGATGAATCCGATTCGCGATCCGGCCGTAGCTTCGAAGAAGGATCACCGGACATGGTCGAAACCATATGCATGGAATCCAGCGGGATCGACGCAGCTTTAGCACGAATCATCGGACCGTTACGCTTCGGACCGGTACCGGTCCGTGGCATTGGGTAGCTCTCTCGAGCTTGATAACGACTTCGAGGAAGGATCTCCAGCCTTCTTCCAAGTGTTTATGACTGGCCCAATTCTTGAAGAACTCACCCCCGAGGAAGCCGCTGCTGAAGAGGCCGGGATGCCGAGAGAAGAAGCAAGCTGCCGCCGGCGTGAAGCCGACGGAACGGACGTGGAAGATCAACCTCCCCGAGCTTCGATCGCAAACACTCGTGTAAACATCATTGGCACCAGCCAAGATGGAGTGGGTGTTCCTGCCACGGCTCCGCTCTCTACTAGACCATTAC
The DNA here is from genome assembly GCA_031894775.1 of Chloris gayana. Taxonomy (NCBI): domain Eukaryota; kingdom Viridiplantae; phylum Streptophyta; class Magnoliopsida; order Poales; family Poaceae; genus Chloris; species Chloris gayana. The sequence continues at coordinate 1,033,880 of JAUNZO010000794.1, forward strand.
CGATGTCGTATACTTGCCTTATGGGTATACAAAAGATAAAGGAATGTATGCGCAAAGACACGGTAACAAATCAATGAAGATAAAGGTGATGGAGATAGCGGACAGACTGGTTCCTGACCGGTCTAGAATGACAGAGGATTCTATATACCGGTATGGAGATCAGAGCGGATATCAATACCGGTGTATGATGACTTGAGAAGCAAGTTAAGGAATAATTAGTAGTCTATTAGGACTCGAATCGATAAAGAAAGCTAGAGATAGAGCTCCCATATATGTAATCCGTGTAATCGACTAGGACTCTACATGTAACCCTAGCTCCCCGGATATATAAGGCGGAGCAGGGACCCCCGAAAGCTCTCTAAGATCTTGCAATTAGCAATCCGCTAAAGGTAATACATAACATACGGGACGTAGGGTATTACTCTCAATTCGAGGGGCCCGAACCTGTCTAAAATCTTGTGTTCCCGTGTGTTTCGTGTGTTGCACCATCGAATTCCACGCTCGTGAGGGACCGGGTAGTACTAGTGCCGAGTTCAAGACTCGACATTTGGCGCACCAGGAAGGGGTCCCGGCGAGTTCCTAGCGAGTTCGATGGCCTCTTCGTTCGTCGTCGACTTCGAGCCCGGCTTCAAGATCCGCTTCGGGTCCCTCGACTTTGAAGCCGATTCGGCCGGAAAACTGCTTTTGATGAATCCGACTCGTTGTCGGGCCGCAGCTTCGAAGCGCGATCACCTGTCACGGTTGGCACCTTGGGCTTAGAACTCGGCGGATCCGACGCAGCTTTAGCGCGAACAATCGGACCGTCCGCATCTCGGATCGGTGCCCGATCCGTAATGATAAGCCGCTCTTGCGAGTTTGTTAATGACTTCGAGGAAGAGCCTCCGGTCTTCTTCCAAGTGTTCATGACAGGACCAGTTATTCGCTAACTCAACCCCGAGGAAGCTGCTGAAGAAGAAGAAAGGATGGCGAGAGATGAATCCGATCGTCGTCGTCGTGAAACGAGAGGAAGCAGACGGAGATGCTACTCGGTACCGGTCGAGGCGGAGGAAGCGTTCCCGCGACCGCTCCCCAGCCACGGGCACACTGCCGGACCAGTCCGGAGACCCGAAAGAAATGTCCCCAGGATATAACAGCCGACGTGGATGCCGCAGCGGAAGGCGACATCGTTCTTCGAGCGAGCTTTGGATTTGAGTTCCATGGAAGTGGAATTAAATGGCGCTCGAGTCTTCACGTCGCCGATTCACAACATTGTGGGAGTGAAACAAATCCTTGAGACAACACCGGAAGAAGTCTTCAATGCAACACCAGCGCGCTTTAAATTTGGTAGATGCGGCTGCTCTACAAACAAATCAACTCATTCATGACAGATCGGAATCTTCAAGCCACTTGTGTTCTCGCTCGGAGCGGCCTACGAGAGCCCGGTCCGAAGGAGCTCCCTCCGGAGGAAGGCTTGGGTCTCGACACACCCCGATCGTGGACGCACATGAACTGTCACACCCCTATCCCGAAAGATAGTTAAGTGTGGTACGGATCGCCTTGGGAGATGATTGACGAAGCAACCATACATAGCATCACATTAACAAATATACACGATTTGCAAGGTTACATAATTAAGTCTTGATTACAACATAGAGTTCAAAATAAAAGATACGTTAGGTTCGAATTTAAATTACATAGCCATGATCTTTGTTCGAAATAAAGTGCGGAAGCGAAATACACAACTCGACGATACATAGATAACTTAAATGAACCATGCCGGCCTAGGCCATGGCTCACTCATCATGGGTCGGAGAGCTAGGGACCCATTCAATGGTCCACTCTTTGGGCTCTTCTCCATCCCACACAATCTTACCACAACAATCGCAAAACCCGGCTTGCGGGAAACCCGTAAATAAACATGTAGTGGAAAAGCCTGAGTATGTAGCATACTCCGCAAGTCTTACCCGTCAAATTGGTCATCTAAGACCGACTCCTAGATGCATGGGGTTTGACCGGTTTAACTTGGCCTTTTGCATAAATAGCACCTATGCTAATTTGGTTTGCACTTTTATCACCTAGCCAAATTAATAGGATTATCGCATAAAAGAAACTTTAGTGAGCATACTAGCAATACAAGAATTTGCAATACAAATTTATATCAATATAAAACAGCAAGCTATTCATCCTCTTTTCTTTACTACACATTATAAACTGCTCGAATCAAGTGGTACTCATTAACCGAGAGGAAACGGCGATAATTATCGAATTATTAATCCTGCAGGAAAAGACCCAAATGCACGACATACGCATCATTTAAGAACACGTATGGCCACCGTTCGCGAGTTCATCATAAAGCAAAACACGGGGCCACCGACCCCGAGTACACGTCCCCCTTACGACCGTTCAACAACGCGCCCAAGGCTTAACCCGTGTACTCTCCAACGGTCCTCAACCCGTGCAACCACCGTGCCATACACATCACCTGCGGGTCGGTGAGATATCCGGCTCACTTTACAATTTACAAGCTACATAGGTTTACCAATCCCCATAAGAAAGGTATGCAAGTGGTACACAACTCAAACTTGTTCGCGGAGCCACAATGGGGTGTTCTTAATTTTAACCAATTCATCATGTTCACTTTTATTCATGAGTCATAAGTGAGATCCCCAATCTATCGTTGACTCCATAAACATAGCATAGCATTTCTAACGAGGATATGGCACATAAGCGACATGGGACATATAGGAATTTATGCACATGGATTTCCAATCAACTCCTAGAACTTAAATGCACATTCATAATCCTTAATATAGTGATACAAGAAAGACAATTCGAAATAATAGGAATGCACCGGGCTTGCCTTGAGAGTGATCGAAGTTAGCACTAGCCTCACAAGCGTTGAGTGTTGCAATCGTCTCTTCCGGCGGGTTCAATTCGGCGGCGTCACCTAGAAGATGAAATGCAATTGCGTAAATAATTTGAACACAAGGCCGATGATGAGAGTAATGCATGTGTGCTGTTTTTGTAAGTGTGCATATGAATATGTTAATCAAAAGCTTTGTTTAATTAAACCCTAGTAAGCATGAACATAACACTTGTTCTCTTTAAGGAAATTAATTACATGAACAAGCATAACCCTAATAATACATGAGCAAAGACTTAAGACATGGACATGAGTGCTGTGTTTCATGTAGGTTCAGAAACTAAGGATTAGCAAAGTTTAAATGCAATGACTTAAGTGTTTATCATCACATGCGATGACGATTGCACTTTAAAACAAGAATTCGATTCCAAAATTATTACATGCACGAAATACATGAAACCTTTTTACAATTCCTGCCATGAAGTGCTAAATGACATCGTGGTACGTGAAGTTTACATGAACATGCAAAGATATAACTTTTAAATCCATACAACCATTTATACATGTGCTGAAATTAACCTTTTATGAGATTAATCTAGGGTTAGCAAGAATAATTATTTAACATGCTCAAAAATTAACATGGGATTTTCTACACATGCAAAGTACTGGGAGGAAATTAATTACCAAGTTTCATGCAAAATAATTTACACAGATTTAACTAAAAATTAAATACATGAAATGCAAGAAATGCAATAACTTGAAAAATATGTAATGAAATGCAGATCTTCCAGTGCCAGAGATTCAAGTATACTTTGGTGAGGGTTCTGGCCAAGTGGCTTTAATTTTGGGTTTATAGTTTTAAAGTTATGACCTAGTTAAGTTTCCAGGGGTTGACTTTTGTTATTTTTGTAAAAATATGAAAACGTACAGATCTGGCCAGCTCATGTTACGTTTATGAAAGTACAGGTCTTGTAGTTTCCAAAACATTTTAGTTTGTAATTTTTGGACATTTCAAACGCCAGATATGAATTTTCAAAATCGAATGAAGTTCGAGGCTTAATTACGGATTTGCCACTAGGGCAAATTTAAAAGGGGCTGGGCCCGCGCTCCGGCGAGCGGCGGCCAGCGCCGACGAGCTCGGGCGCGGCGGCGCTCTAGGGCAGCGCAAGCTCTGCCTTTTGGTGGAAACGGAGGGCGCGGTGCGGGGAACATGATGGTGGGGTCTAGGGGGCCCGCGACGACTCGAGACGGGCCGCGGCGAGCGGCGGCGTTCGCGGGAGCTCCGGCGGCGGCGCGCGTCTAGCACGGAGGGAGAAAGAGTGAGGGGGTTGGCCGGGAAGCTTCACCTGTGCACGGAGGAGGGCGGCGTGGGGTCGTGCGGTGGGGAGGTAGGCCGGAACAGGGGTCTCGTCGGCTTGGTGGCACGGCCGGGTGCGACGGCGGCGTCGTTCTCACCAAATTGCCGGCGAACTCCTGCACGGTAGGGGCAGCCCTGTTAGGGGAAACTAGCGGGGGCCTTTACGCGTCACTTCGGCCAAGAAATGGGGCTTGAGCACTCGCCTAGACCGAGCGAGGGGCGGAGGCGGCCATGGCGGTCCTTCCGGGCGGCGGTGGCGATTTCTTCAATTCCCGCGCGGGTGAAGGGAGGGGCAGCCGGGCAGGGGCGCGGGGAGGAGCAGAGGGAGGTGGGGAGCGGCGTGAGGCAGAGGGGAGATGGCTCCTTGGCCCGTGCGCCAATTTCTAAGGGAAATGGCAGGGCGGTGCACGGCCGGCGAGGGAAAGGTGGGGGTGGCGCCTTCAATTCTGCCCGCTCCTGTTGGCCGGCGGGTACAGGGCGGTTGGGAGGTGGCCAGGGGGTTGCGTGGCGATGGGACGGGGCAGGCGCACGCGCGGGCGGCTGCCAGGCTGGCCGGACCGGCGGGCGGTGCCGCCATTGCCCACCGGGCAATGAGCTCGATTTGGGTTTTTCAAATTTAGAATCTGTGGTTTGAAAGTTTGAGTGAAATTCATAGTTCTGGTGCTCCAAAAATAAAAGTAAAAATATGTGGAGCTCCAGCATGATGTGCTTTAATTTTCCTCTTATAGTTTGAAGTTCTAAACTTGTTTCCAAAAATTCATATAAAATTCATAAACAGAGGCATTTCAGATTTGAATTTGAATTTTTGGGCATTCAAAATTTTGTTCAAAAATTTTGTAAAAATACTGTAAATTCACCTTTTTACATGAGCAATGCAATGGTGCAAAAATATGTGGGTGGTGCTTTTATAATTTTTGCACTTTCCTTAGGGGTTGGGTTAGGGTTAGGTTTTAGCTAGGTTTTTCCTTTTCTCTTTTATTTTTCCTATTTTCTTTTGGTTGATTAGCATTAGTGCTCCATTAGTGTTGTCATTAGGGTTTTAATTACATGCTTAGCCCTAATCACGACATGGGATGTCACATGAACGAGCTCCGGACCAAGATTTGCGCGTACCACTTAATGGTAACCGTGACGCTCGTAACGTCCTCATCGATCGCAATGCAAAGAGAACGGAAGAACGCCGGAGACACGAAGAAGATGAGAGGCGTCGTACCGGTCATGTGGATGATCGTCCACCGAATCCTGCCCCGCCTCGCCCGCACGTGAATAATTCGCCTCGGCATGGACCGGCTGCTCGGCGCCGCCCCCGGTGGAAATCCTCCGCGAAATGACCAATGCGGACAAGGCAACCGACATGTTCATCGGGATGACCGGCCAAGACGAGATGATCGTCATGATACCGGGGATCGAAGGGGACGCGACAACGAGACGAGAGATGGGGAACCTCGACGTGACAATAATGATCGCCAAGCGGCGCCTCCGCCTCCGCCTCCGCCTCCCCTTCGCAGACCGCACAACCGGCCAACAACGATCGTCGGGATGGATCAGGAGATAGGTATCAAGATGATCGATACTACGATTACTCCGATGATGATAGAGATTGCAACTACCGACATTACCCTCGTCGGCGATCCCCTTCACCGGTCCGGACCGGTCCGGAAGATGACGAGTACTCCGTGATTCCCGCTTTCACGAGAGATTTACGCATTTGCAAATACCCCAGGGGATTTAAGCCCGAGGCCATTGATAAGTATGATGGTAAAGCACTTCCTCGCCGAGTGGCTACGCATGTACACCACCGCCATCCGGTCAGCGAGGAGGAGATACGTTTGTGCTAGCTAATTACCTCCCCATGTGCATGGAGCAGGCCGGACGCTTGTGGTTGCAGTCCCTACCCGAGAAATCTATCTCTTCCCGGGGCGACCTCACCAAAAAGTTCGTAGAGAATTTCCAAGCGACTTGTGAGAAGCCAGGGAATTACTTCGACCTCAACGAGGTTGAAGCGTAAGCCTAACGAAACTCTTACGGACTTCATCGGGCGTTTCGCAACAAGAAGGCCCTAATCCCCAATGTTCCCGATCAGCAAGTAATTGCGGCGTTTCAAGCCGGCGTCCGAAGTGAAGCCTTAGTTCACAAGATTGGAAGGCGCAATCGGAACCTTACCATGACGGCGTCGAGAATGCTTCAAAATAGCATATGATTATGCTCGCTGGAGAATCAAACGTGGTCAATTTGCGCGGGAACAAAAGGAAGGAACCGAAGCATGACCAAGGCAACCGGTCTGGATCCAAGAACAACAACAAGCGCAAGGCGGATCACCTTGTTGCAGCTGTCGACCGGTCTCATGGAGGAGACCGGCCGGCACCTCCTAAGAGAGGTCCAAGAGAATGATTGTCGTTCGAAACACTTCTAGAGGGCCCTTGCATGATTCATAATGGGAATCATAAAGCCAAGGAGTGCTTCCTGTTAAGGCCGTTCGCTCGGCTTGCCTTAAAGGTTGCGCCCGATCCGCTCATCGGAACCGGAGAGACGACAAGGGCAAGGATAAAGAGCACGATGACAATGGGGATGATGAAGGTTTTCAAGAACCGGCTCGAGAGGTGAACATGACCTATGGAGGCCCGGACGCTTACGAGTCAAAGAGAAAGCAAAAGTTGGAGTTTCGAGAGGTTAATGCCGTCGCTCCCGCCACACCCGAATACCTACGGTGGTCCGAGGTGCCCATTACTTTCAGCAGGGCTGATCATCCCGAGGTATTGCCAAAAGCTGGTAAATATCCACTCATCTTGGCTCCCATAGTTCACAAGGCGCGATTGAAGAGGACTTTCATTGATAGAGGAAGTTGCTTTGATATCTTGTTTGCCAAAACTCTGCGCGAGCTTGGCCTCTCCGTAGCTGATTTGGAGCGCAGCATTTCGCCGTTTCATGGTATAATACCCGGGCGGAATAGCTATCCTTTGGGGCAGATTTCTCTGCCGGTGACCTTTGGGACGAAGGAGAACTACAGGAGGGAGAATATTATCTTCCAGGTAGCCGATATTGATTCAGCGTATCATGCGATACTTGGAAGACCGGCTTTGGCAAAGTTTATGGCCATCCCGAATTACCAATACTTGATGCTTGAAGATGCCAGGTCCAAATGGGGTTTTGTCATTCCGGAGTGACATCAAGACCGCTTATGCTTGTCAAGTACATGGCACCGAGTTGGCCTCTCGGGCCAATTCGGAGGATGAATGTCGGGAAATCGGAGAAGCAGTCGAGGCTCTAGAAGTACGAGCAAGGCTGGAGGATGAAGTTCCGATCAAGAAGGTCGCAAAGGAGAAATTGAAAGCTGATGTAGTGGTTTCCAAGACTATTTAGCTTGATGAGTCGGACTCCTCTAAGGTCACCCATATAGGGGCTGACTTGGGGGATAAATAGGAAAGTGCGCTCATTCTTTTCCTCCAGGAAAATAGGGATATCTTTGCATGGCAGCCTTCCGACATGCCGGGTGTTCCTAGGGAGAAGATTGAGCACGCACTCGTTGGTGCGTCCCGATGCGAAGCCAGTCAAACAAAAGTTCCGGAGATTTGCTCAAGACCGCAAGGAAGCTATCAAGAAGGAAATAACTAGGTCATTAGCAGCTAAGTTTATTAGGGAGGTGTATCATCCGGATTGGCTTGCCAATCCAGCTTCTTGTACCAAAAAAGAATACTAAAGAATTAAGAATGTGTGTCGATTATACCGATCTCAACAAAGCTTGCCCCAAAGACCCTTTCGCGCTGCCTCGAATTGACCAAGTTGTTGATTCGACCGCTGGCTGCGAGCGTCTTTGTTTTCTTGATTGTTACTCGGGATATCATCAAATACCGCTAAGAGTTGAAGATCAAATAAAGACCGTGTTTATCACCCCCTTTGGAGCATACTGCTATACGACTATGCCTTTTGGATTAAAGAATGCCGGAGCTACATATCAGCGCGGTATACAACGTTGCTTGGATTCGCAATTGGGAAGGAACGCAGAAGCTTACGTTGATGATATAGTGGTAAAATCTCGTAAAACCGAGGATCTTCTCTCCGACCCGGCGGAGACCTTCGATAATCTGCGGAATTTTTCCATGAAGCTCAACCCTAGAAAATGTGTATTTGGAGTTCGCTCCGGGAAATTACTAGGTTACCTAGTGTCATGGCGAGGCATTGAAGCCAACCCGAAAAAATCCGGACGATGATTGATATGAAACCCCGAGTTGCTTGAAGGATGCTCGAAGCCGACGGGTAGTATGGCGGCTCTTAGCCGTTTCATTTCAAGACTGGGGGTTCGTGGACTTCCGTTCTTCAAGTTGCTTAAGAAGCAAGATAAGTTTGAGTGGACAGACGAGGCACAGGCCGCGCTTGATCAACTCAAGGAATACCTTAGCAATCCTCCGGTATTGGTACCTCCGGAGCCGTACAAGACCATTAAGTTGTATATTTCAGCAACAACCCATGTGGTGAGCACGGTTTTGGCGGTCGATCGGAAGGAAGAGGGACATCTGCAATTGGTACAACATCCGGTATATTTTGTAAGTGAAGTTCTTACTCGAATCACGGATGCGATATCTCCAATTACAGAAATAAATATATGTAGTAGTGATAACTTCTCGAAATTTGAAACATTATTTCCAAGCGCACCCCATTGAAGTTAAGACTGGGTTCGCCATTGGAGATATTGTGCGGAACCGAGAGGCAAGTGGGTCAGGTTGCTAAGTGGGCTATAGAACTTGGCCAATATGAGATTACGTTTTCTTCGCGGACCGCTATTAAGGGACAGTGCTTTAGCCGATTTCATAACGTAATGGTTGGAGACACAAATCCCGCAGGGATTCAAACGTTGGAGTATTGGGAGATGTTCTTTGATGGTTCCCCGCAGCTTTCAGGCACGGGGGCTAGGGTTGTACTACTCACCCCACGGAAGGAACCACTCGGATATGTATTACAAATGCATTTCGAGCTTCAAATAATATCATGGAGTATGAAGCTTTGCTTCATGGGCTTCGAGTAGCTATTTCGTTAGGAGTCGACGATTGGATATATATGGTCATTCAATGTTGGTGATAAGTCAAGTTAACAAGGTGTGGGATGCTCACCTATCGACGAGGAGGTTAGGAAACTTGAAGACAAATTTGATGGTTTGCGATTTTCTCATATATTGCGCGGAAATAATTCTGCTGGGAATGAGTTAGCCGGACTAGGGTCTTCAAGACAAGCAGTTCCACCTGGTGTTTTCCTTCAAGTACTTGGATAAACCATCTATAAAAATGGAGCGTAAGGCTACTATTACGGAGATTGTGGATAAAGCAGTCTTGAAGAATCGGGAGGAGAAAATAGTCTCGAAAGACCAGCTCAAGAAGTGGTCTTACTAGATAAGACAGTGAGCGGGATCAATGCCGACAATATTCGGCCACTTGATGTTATGATTATTGACTCTGATTGGCGTACCCCGTACCTTGATTATCTTCGATCTGGTAAAACTCCGGAAGATAAGGTGGAGAAGCAAAGACTAGAGGTTCGAGCACGCAGTTATGTAATTCTCAAAGGAGAGTTATATAGGCGTGGAGTTAATATTCCGATGAAATGTGTATCTGTTTCGATGGCATTCAATTGCTTGAAGACGTGCACAAGGGAATTTGTGGAAATCATGCTTCTTCAAAGACCCTAGTTGGGAAGGTGTTCGGACAAGGATTCTACCGGCCTACAGCGGCGGATGATGCACACAGAGTGGTCAAGAATTGTCAAGGATGTCAATTCTTCGCCGGACAGACCTCATGCTCCAGCTCACGAGTTACAATTAATTCCAATGACTTGGCCTTTTTCTACTTGGGGGCTGGATATAGTTGGACCTTTTAAAAGGGCACCAGGTGGATTCACACATATTTTTGTGGCGGTGGATAAGTTCTCTAAATGGATTGAGGCTGAAGCTCGTTACTAGTACGACTACGGCCCGAGCGATCAAGTTTCTGCAAAACATATTCGTGCGTTTTGGAGTCCCGCACGTATCATTACCGATAATGGGCCTCGGTTTACTTCAGAATTTTTCAAGGATTATGCTGAAAGTTTGGGAATTAAGATACAATATGCGCCGGTATCACATCCACAAAGCAACGGATAAGTGGAACGAGCTAATGGAATGATTTTGACCGGTCTTAAACCTAGAATTTTCGACCGTTTGAAGCCATACGCAGGAAAATGGGTTAAGGAATTGCCCTGGGTACTTTGGGGATTACACACTAATGTTAGCAGAGCTACAGTGGCAATCTCCTTTTTCTTTGGTGTATGGATCTGAAGCCATGTTAACTACATAAGTGAATATGGTGTCTGCTCGAGTACAGATATTACGATGAAGAGAAATATGAAGATCAGCGCCAAGTTGAATTGATTGCTGCGGAGGAATTGAGGGATCAAGCTTTGATTCAAGCAGCAAAGTATCATCGAGGATTGCGTCGTTATCATGATCGCAATGTTCGAACACGGGAATTCCAAGTAGGAGACTTGGTTCTTCGGAAGATTCGATCTAACAAAAACAGGCATAAGTTGTCACCGGTCCGGGAAGGACCTTTTCTTGTGAAATCGGTTTCCAGACCGGGGGCTTATAGGCTTATGACCTTGGAGGAAGAAGAAATTCCAAATTCTTGGAACATTGAACAGCTTCGTCGTTTTTATACTTGACAGTTGTTTTTTGTAAATTTCTTCATATTATAATAAAGTAATTTTGTCTAATGAAAATGTGTTTGCTTTTGTGTCTCAATATTTTAATTTTGCATTAAATTATCGAGCCAGGGGGCTGCTGTGTTATTGTGCTATTCCTGAATAATAAGACCGGTTATATAGTCGGTAGGCTACTCGTATTGAGAGCAGATCTGTTTCTTTTCGCTTTAAGACTGGTATGTTCGAGAAAGGAAATGGTGTAGCATCTTTCTTATGAATATTGAATTTTAGGCTGCAGTGAGAGTAGTTTGTGAAATCTTAACTTTTTCCTAAGATTACGTGATCTTGTTAAAGTAAGCTATAACTATGAATCTGTGCTAATTAGAGCCACAATTTAGTCATAGATAGTTTCAGCCGAAATAACCATCAAGTCTTGGGCAAAGAAGTTAATAAGTATGATAGTGAAACCAGTATTCATATAGAAAAGAAATCTAAATAACATGATGATCAAGATGTTTGATTACAAAAGTAAGTTGGCCCTAATACAAAATCTAAACAGCGGACTGGAAGTACCGGTATCACCGGTCTTAGGATCTTCAACTAGTCTACCATCCAGCATTTCTTCAGAATCGGAGGAAGACAATGGAAAATCAGCATCTAGATCTTCAAATGAGTCTTCTACTGTTTGCCCGGCCGCAGTTGCTGCATCTTGTGCATCTTGATCCAGAGCAAAAGCTGCTGGCGCTATGTTCAGCGGAACACCTGTTGGATCAAGGGGGACATCCTCTATCAACTCCGAAACAAGTACCAATGAGTGAGTTCTTCAGCTCATTGAACCGATCTTCAGTGGTGTCCGGGTGGGCGCCATTCTTGATAAAGTTGAAATCACAATCCGAGACCGGAGTCAAAGATTGGATTATAGCGGCTATATGGCCTCCTCCCGCAGCGGCAACCATTTTGGAATGCTCTCTCGATTCTTCTAGGGAAAGCCCGGATGGCGGACTCAAGATCCATCTCGTTGGGATCAATAGTTTGACCGCCATTGAGATATTCCAGAGTGCGCACTGTACCTGCAGCAAGTTCTGAAACATGGGAAAAAGTATAAGAGAGAGTTATCATTGCAGACCGGTATTTTAAAATAGAATTTCATAAGAATGAATAGGAAAGAAGTGACTTACGTCTATGCCTGATTTCTGCGGCTCTGAATCTGCCCTTGATGTTAGTATTGGATTCTCTTAGCTTGAGAACCAGTTGAGTGGATTTATGGGCGGTCTTCGGAGCGTTGTCTTTATCAGCCTGCGCTATTTTTGCTGCTTCTAAGGCTTCAGCCAGTTCAGCCTTTAGGCGAGCATTTTCAGTTTCCAGCATTTTGTTGGAGCGAAGTGCTTGTGTCAGGATGTTATCCTTGGCGGTAAGCTCGCCTTCTAGTTCTCCAATTCGAGCCGCTTGTTGCTCTTCAATACGAGAGCCCTCTTCAAGTGCCTGTTCTTGAGCAGCTGCCTTCTCGTAAAGGACTTCTTCTGCCTTCTTATGAGCGGCAACGAGGCTTTCAAGTGCTGAGATAAGGAGTAGAACCGGTCGGAGAACGAGGCTACAAGGAGAAATATGGAATACATAGATAAAAATTAAGAGTATTACTCTGGATTTCTTGGCGGAGCTTGATGATTTCCTGTCGGCGTTCTTCCATCGGTCGATGGGTGTTCAGCAGATTAGCTTCTCTTCTCTGCAGATCGGTCTCCTCGGATTTCGGATCGGCGGTCCGGGATTCCAGTTCGACCAGTCGCTCTTGATTGGTACATAGCTCTTCCTCCAGAGCGAGCGATTATAGCACTTTTAGCTTCGGAGTTTTTCGAAGAACCTAAAAGAATGAAGAAGTAAGGGATTCAATTATTAAAAGGAAATTGCTTGAAGAAACCATTGAAGCAGAAGAATGTACCCGGCCGGATTCTCGAGAAGTTCTTTAGGGCCTCTTCTTCTTAGAGGGCATCCCATTGAGCTGTTGCGGTAAAAGTTCTAGCTCCGCTAGAGCTATCCACCTCCACGTCTCCGACTACCATTTTGGCCAGTCTGGGTTCCCCTTGAGATTTGCGTATTGTCCTGGGTCGACGAGGAATTTCTTCCACCAAGATCGGACCCAGTGAGAGTTCTGGAGGAATCCGGAATAGCGTTGCCTGGGTAGGAAGGTTGCTAGCAGATGAGCCTTCAATGTTGACAGCTTGATCTTTGGTGATTTGAGATGAAGCTTCTGCGCTGGAGGCGGCAGCGATTTCCTTTGTGAGTGCCGTACTTGGAGCTTCGGAAGGTTTGGCGCTAACCGGAGGGGTAGTGGAGGAGGTAACGGAAGCACTACCAGTAGGGGCTGAAGGAGCGGCTTTGTTTCTTAAAGCTAGCTTGGAAATTAGAAGCGATTCTACAAAAAGAAGCGAATAACATAAAACTGGGATAAAAGCAATTTGAAAAGGAATAAAGATATAGAAGACTTACGAGGAGGCTTTCTTGAAGCCAATGGAGGTCTTGATCTTCTTGGGGGAACCCCGAGTATCTTCACCGGTTCCCTCCGCAGTCCTTTTGCCGCTGGATTAACTTGCGGTGTTGGGACTGTTTCTCCCGCATCACCGGGACCGGTCTCGGTTGCCATATCGGGACCTCTTGAGAACACTCGGACAAGGAGTCGGTCGGAGAGGGAGCTCCTTGAGATTTTCCCGGGGCAGCTTCAAGGGCAGGCAGAGCAGCTTGGCGATCCCTTTCAACAGCCTTCCGCTTCTCTCCGTCGCTCTTCAAGTTTTTGCGCCTCAGTGCGCGTATCTCCAGCAGCGAGTGGAGGATGTAGTAGGTTTGCCAATGGTCAAGGAAGTAGTACGTTTTCTCGTACTAGGTGCTTGAACCACCTTTCTGAATTTGGAAATTTTGGGAGGTATGTCTGGGAGGCGAGAGGAAGGACCGGTCCGAAGTCCCTTGAGTCGGACCGGCTTGAACAGCTAGGGGAGCGGTATTGTTTGCATAGTCTTCCCCCCAAGTATCGTTGGGAGGTAGAGGAGGGTGACTCTTGAAGTTGTCCATTTTCCGTATTAAGCGATCGGGTTTGCATAAGAAAATGAAGGTTAAAAATAATAAGATTCGAAGATAAAGGAAGAGATACTTACAGGATCGCGAAGGTTAGACGAGCTGAAAGCCGGACCTACTTTGGTGCATCCGGATAGATCCGGTTTCGGCTGGAGCATCCGCTCGATGCGGTTTTCTAACCGGTCTTTGTCGGGAAGAGGAGTTCCATCCAGCGGAATGGCAACGTCTTCATTGAAACACCAAGCCGGATGTTCTTGTCTCTTGAGTGGCTAGACTCCTCGCACTATGAAGCTCCAAAGGACTGTCTCGGCGGTGACGCCTTTGACTTCCTTTAAATATTTAATGCAAGCCAAGAGCGAAAGAATTTCTCCGTCTTCTTTAAGTTTTTCCCTAGTATCTCGCGGTAGGGAAATTTTTGGCTATTTTGGCACTGAAAGGAGGAAGTGCAGATCGAGGATTATCACAAAAGAACCATCCGTGTTTCCAATGAGCTATGCTTTTATTCAGAGAAAGAGAGAAATATTCATCTCGCGCTCTAGCATTGGATCCCTACCCCGCCGACTGCAGCTTGGCGGTCCGACGAGGGAAGTGGGCGGATTTGGAAACGGTATTGGAATAGTTTGAAGTGGAGAAGAACCCCGAGGAAAGCCTCGCAGAGATGGATGAAAAAAGCAATTTGCAGGATGGAGTTAGGGTTATGATTCACTAATTCCCATCCATAAAAGAAAAGGAGACCCGTAAAGAAAGAGCAGCAAGGAAGATCGAGGCCACGGAGGAAAAAGCTTTGAAAACCAATTGTTGAGAGCCGTCTATTCCCCATGGAACTTGGCTGGGAGAAGGGACGCTCCAGTTTAAGATTGGTTGAGGAGGAAGGTATCCGTCACGGATCGCATCATTAAGAGATGTTTCCGTGACTTTGCTGCTACCAAGATCCCGAACGCCAAAAGGAAGCCGATCGCGAGGAACGAGAGGAAGAAGATGAAGGATTGGCGAGAAGATTTCTTTTTGCCCATTTTGAGAAGATCGAAGAAGAAAATCTAAGATTGGATTGAGCGAAAGACAGGAGCGAAGAACAGAGGCGAATGGCGGGCGCGAATGAACTTTCAGGAATAGGTTTGACCTAGGTCGACTCTTCGTTTCCTTTTATAGGCACCGGGGATGGGCCCGGGGCTGAAAAGTTATCGGGCTATTTTGCAAGGCCCGATGGATTTAGCATTAAATGACTTATGTCGTGATTACGCAATTAGGACGTAACGGCCATAAGGATATTAAAGATCTGTTATTTATGTTTTTTATGACCTAACGGCCATAAGGATAAGCCGTTGTGCTTTATGTGAATAAAAAAGCGGTCTGAAATATGATAATTTCAGATTGAAATTAAAGTAATGCTAAATTTTGTAATTTAGCAAGTATGAAAGAGTTAGACTTTATCCGACTCAAGGATAATGGATGCCTTAGGCTGTGGGTGTTAATCATCCGGCTGATCATAGGCCTTGGAGACTCGAGTCGATGTGAGAATATGGGGAATAAACTGGTCCGATCAACCAGAATCTTTAGTTAAATGTGATATGACCGGTCAAACCGGTCTGAAAAATGTGTTATTGGCAAAAAGTGCTAAGAGGGATATGATTCTATGGAAAAACGTAAAGCATAGTCTCTCTAGAAAGACTCTTAAATTATTTGCGATCCTCAAATGATACAAGAGTCGGGGGCTATACCTAATTAGGTGCACTCGACCGGTGCACCGTATCTAAGAGCGGTCTATAACGACTACGGGAGGTGGAAATTAATGGAGAGATAAATGGAGTGGTCCGTAATGATTGCGTATCAAAGGAAAATAATAAAGAATCAACTAGTGGACTCTTGCATTATTTGAAAGGAGTTCAAATGATCCAAGAGTCGGGGCTATACCTAATTGGGTGCACCTAGTCGGTGCACCGAGAGAAGAATTTGTAATGATTACCTAATTAGGTGATATGAAGGATAAACATACTAATTTTTTGGCTTTTTAAAAGCGCTTCGAAGACAGAAGAATTATTGCAGCAGATTAGAGTTCTTTTTAATTTTACCATAGAATCAAGACCAACATGCGTAAGACTAGTCGGTCTTATTCAAGGTCAAATCAAAAATTACTCGGGGCTACTCGTCGTATACTTGCCTTATGGGTATACAAATGATAAAGGAATGTATGCGCAAAGACACGGTAACAAATCAATGAAGATAAAGGTGATGGAGATAGCGGATGGACTGGTTCCTGACCGGTCTAGAATGACAGAGGATTCTATATACCGGTATGGAGATCGGTGGATATCAATACCGGTGTATGATGACTTGAGAAGCAAGTTAAGGAATAATTAGTAGTCTATTAGGACTCGAATCAGTAAAGAAAGCTAGAGATAGAGCTCCCATATATGTAATCCGTGTAATCCACTAGGACTCGCATGTAACCCTAGCTCCCCGGATATATAAGGCGGAGCAGGGACTCCCGAAAGCTCTCTCGAGATCTTGCAATTAGCAATCCGCTAAAGGCAATACATAACATATAGGACGTAGGGTATTACTCTCAATTCGAGGGGCCGGAACCCGTCTAAAATCTTGTGTTCCTGTGTGTTTCGTGTGTTGCACCATCGAATTCCACGCTCGTGAGGGACCGGATAGTACTAGTGCCGAGTTTAAGACTCGACAACCACGGCAATCTAGGGATGCGGTAGAACAATCACCAGGTTATAATAACCGACGTGGATGTCGCAACGGCGGAAATCATCGCTCTTCCAAGTAGGGCATTGGATATGGGCTCCATGGAGGTTGAATTAAACGGCGCTCGAGTCTTCACGTCACTAGTCCACAACATTGTGGGGGTGAAACAGATTCTAGAGACTATTCCGGAGGAAGTGTTCAATTTGACACCGGGATTACAACGCGCTTTGAGCCTCGGTGGATGCGGCCGCTTTGCAAACCCATCAATTTGTCCAGGACAGAGCTGAATCTTTCATTCGTTCGCATTCGCATTCGGAGCGGTATGGGAGGGCCCGGTCTCGAAGGAGCTTCTTCCGGAGGAAGAATCGAACGTCGACACACCCCGATCGCGGATGATCATGAGCGCGCTCCTAATCAGGATTTGCGCGTACCGATCAATGGAAATCGTGACGCTCGTAATGTGCTTATTGATCGACATGCGTAAAGAGCGGAAGAACGGTGGAGACAAGAAGAAGACGAGCGACGGCGGACTGGTCATGTAGATGATCGTCCGTAGAATCCCGTTCCACCTCGCCCGCTAGCAACCGGTTCGACTAGGCATAGGCCGATCGCTTCGCCGCCGCCTCCGGCCGACAATCGTCGCCGCAATGATCATCAAGGGCACGACAATCGCTCCACTCATTGTGATGATCGGCCTAGAAGAGATGATCGTCGTGACCACGAGACCGACGGGGACGCGATAATAGGAACAGAGACGGGGAGCCTCGACAAGACAATAACAATCGTCGGCGGCGCCTCCGCCCCTCCTTCGCCTCCTCCGAACAAGGCAACAATGATCGCCAAGACGGTTCGGGGCCGGAAACCAGGATGATCGTCAGGATGACTACTCAAATGATGATAGGGATCGCAACTACCGACATTACTCTTGCCGGCGTTCGCCATCACTAGTCCGGACCGGTCCGGAAGATGACGAATATTCCGTAATCCCGGCATTTACGTGGGATCTACGCATTTGCATGTACCCTAGAGGATTTAAGCCCGGGTGTCGTATACTTACCTTACGGTTATACGTGATGATAAAGGAATGGATAATTAGAGATACGGTAACAAATCAATGATGATAAGATCGGTGGAGAGGGCCCACGGAGTGGTCCCCGACCGTATGGAATAATAGAAAATTCCATATACCGGTATGGAAATAAGAGGGGCGTCAGGACCGACGTATGATGACTTGAGCAACAAGTAAAAGAGCAGTTTGTAATCTGTTAGGACTCTGAATCAATAAGGAAAGCTTAGAGATAGAGCTTCCGAATATGTAATCCATGTAATCGACTAGGACTTCGCATGTAACCCTAGCTCCCCGGATATATAAGGCGGAGCAGGGACCCCCGAAAACTCTCTCGACAACTCACAATTAGCAATCTGCTAAAGGCAATACATAAGACACAAGACGTAGGGTATTACTCTCCTTCGAGAGGCCCGAACCTATCTAAAATCGTGTGTTCTTGTGTGTTTCGTGTGTTGCACCATCGAATTCCACGCTTGTGAGGGACCGGGTAGTACTAGTGCCGAGTTTAAGACTCGACATTTGGCGGGCCGGTAGGGGGTCCTGGCGGGTTTCAAGCGAGTAGGATGGCTTCTTTGTTCGACATCGACTTCTCGCCCGGCTTCAAGATCCGCTTTGGATCCCTCGACTTCGAAGCTGATCCCGCCGAAAACTACACCCGATGAACCCGATCGGAGATCCGCCGCAGCTTTTGAAACGAGACCCCCGGATCTGGTCGAATCCATACGCATGGAATCTAGCGGGACCGACGCAGCTTTAGTGCGAACCATCGGACCGCTCACACTTCGGACCGATACCCGGTTTGTAATGATGGGCAGCTCCGACGAGCTTGGTAACAACTTCGAGGAAGGACCTCCGGCGTTCTTCCAAGTATTTATGGCTGGCCCGGTTCTCAAGGAACTCACTCCTAAGGAAGCTACCGCAGAGGAAGCTAGGATGGCGAGAGAAGAAGCAAACCGCCGACAACATGAAACGAAGAAGCGAGCACGGAGGATACGCCTCCTCCGGCTCGGCGGCAAACCCTCGCGCAAACGTGGTACGAACCGGCCAAGAAGGGGAGGGCATTCCCACCACGGCACCACCTACTACCGGTCCACCGCCGGAGCGGTCCAGGTACGCGACGGAGCAATCACCAGGTTACAACAACCGACGTGGGTGCCGTGCTGGTAGAAACCATCATTCTTGCAGCAGAGCTTTGGAAATGGGATCCATGGAGGTTGAATTAAACGGCGCTCGGGTCTTCACGTCACCAGTCCACAACATTGTGGGGGTAAAACAGATCCTTGAAACTATTCCCGAGGAGGTGTTCAACTCGACACCAGGATTACAACGGGCTTTGAGTTTGGTAGACGCGGCTGCTTTGCAAACCAACCAGCTCGTCCGAAATAGAGCCGAATCTTCTAGTCGTTTGCGCTCGCATTCGGAGCGGCAAGCGAGAGCCCGGTCTGAAAGAGCTTCTTCCGGGGAAGAATTGGACCTAGGACACCCCAATCGCGGACGAACACGAACGCGCCCCAATCAGGATCTACGTGTGCCACTCAATGGCAATCGTGACACTCGTAATGTGCTTATTGATCGTCAAGCACGGAGAACGGAGGAATGCAGGAGACAAGAGGAAGATGAGCGACCACGGACTGGTCATGTAGATGATCGTCCGCGGGATCCTCCTCCGGCTCGCCCACGTGTGGCTGATTCTACTAGGCATGGGCCGGCAGCTTCGGCGCCGCCCCGGTTGGCAATCCTCCGCGCAACGAGCATCGAGGGTATGGCAATCGCTCTACTCATTGTGATGATCGGCCGAGAAGAGATGATCGCCCGGATCACGAGAGACCGGCGAGGACGAGAGAACAGAGACGAAACGGGGAGCCTTGACGAGGTAATAATGATCGTCGGCGGCGCCACCGCCTCGTCCACCGCCTCCTCCGAGCAAGGCAATAATGGTCGTCAGGACGGCTTGGGGGCTAGACACCAAGATGATCGTTACTACGACTATTCGGATGATGATGGAGACCGCAACTACCGGCATTACCCCGGTCGGCGGTCACCATCGCCGGTCTGGACCGGTCCGGAAGTTGACGAGTATTCGGTAATCCCAGCCTTGACGAGGGATCTGCACATTTGCAAGTACCCCGGAGGATTTAAGCCCGGGCCTATAGACAATTAGGATGGTAAAGCCCCTCCCGCTGAGTGGCTCCGAATGTACACTACCGCTATCCGATCAGCAGGAGGAGATACTTTTATGTTAGCAAATTATCTTCCTATGTGCATGGAGCAAGCTGGACGCTTGTGGTTACAATCTCTTCCCGAGAGGTCTATTTCTTCTTGGGGCGATCTTAATAAAAAGTTCATTGAGAATTTTCGAGCGACTTGTGAGAAGCCGGAAACTACTTCAATCTCAACAAGCTGAAGCGTAAGCCCGAAGAGATGCTTACGGAGTTCATCGGGCGTTTTTGCAACAAGAAGGCCTTAATCCCCAATGTTCCCGATCAGCAGATAATTGTGGCGTTTCAAGTCGGCGTCCGAAGCGAAGCATTGGTGCACAAGATTGTTAGGCGCAACCAGAACCTCACCATGACGGCGTCGACGTGTTTCAAAATAGCAGATGATTATGCTTGTTGGTGAATCAAACGTGGTCAATTTGCGCGGGAACAAAGGGAAGGAACCGAAGCACGACTAAGGCAACCGGTCTGGATCCAAGAACAACAAGCGCAAGATCGATAACCTTGTTGCAGCTGTAGACCGGTCTCATGGAGGAGACCGTCCGACACCTCCTAAGTCTAAGAGGGGCCCGAGAGAGAGAGACCGTCGTTCGAAGCACTTCGGAGGGGCCTTGCATGATTCACAATGGGAATCATAAGAACAAGGAATGTTTCCTGTTAAGACCATTCGCTTCGTTTGCGCTAAAGGTGGCACCTCGGTCCGAACATCGAAGCTAGCGGGGTGATAAAGGCAAAGAAAAGAAGCACGAGGATGATGAAGATGAAGGGGGTTTTGAGGAGCCAAGAGAAGTGAACTTTATCCATGGTGGACCAGATGCGTACGAGTCAAATCGGAAGAAAAAATTGGCATTGAGGTAGGTCAATGCTATTGCCCCTGCTACTCCCGAGTACCTGCGATGGTCCGAGATACCGATCACATTCAGCAGAGCCGATCATCCGGAGGTCCTACCTAAAGCCGGCGAGATATCCACTCATTCTTGCGCCTATTGTCCATAAGGTGCGCTTGAAGAGAACCTTCATCGATGGAGGAAGCTGTTTGGACATTCTTTTTGCTAAAACCCTGCGCGAGCTTGGCCTTTCCGTGGCGGACTTGGATCGTAGCGTTTCACCGTTTCATGGTATAATACCCGGTCGAAACAGTTATCCTTTGGGGCAGGTTTCCTTGCCGGTGACTTTTGGGACGAAGGAGAATTACGGAAAGGAGAATATTATCTTCCAGGTAGCTGATATTGATTCAGACATATCATGCTAAACTGGGAAGACCGGCTCTGGCGAAGTTTATGGCTATTCCCAACTACCAATATTTGATGTTGAAGATGCCGGGACCCAACGGTGTTTTATCGTTTCGGTCTGATATGGAGACCGCGTATGCTTGTGAAGTACACAACGAGTGAGTTGGCCACTCGAGTCAATTCGGAGGAAGAGCGTCGAGAGATCGGAGAAGCGGCGGATGCTATTGCGGCGCGAGTGCGGCTGGAAGAAGAAGTCCCATCCAAGAAGATCGCTAAGGAGAAAGTGAAGACCGATGCAGCTTGCCTCTAAGACTATTTAGCTTGACGAGTCGGACTCCTCATAGGTCACCCATATTAGGGCTGACCTGGAGGACAAATAGGAAAGCGCGCTCATTCTTTTCCTCTAGGAAAATAGGGATATCTTTGCATGGCAGCCTTCGACATGTCGGGTGTTCCTAGGGAGAAGATTGAGCACGCATTGTTGGTGCGTCCGGATGCGAAGCCGTTAAGCGTAAGCTCCGGAGGTTTGCTCAAGACTGCAAGGAAGCGATAAAGAACCAGCTAAGTTTATTAGGCAAGTGTACCATCCAGATTGGCTTGCCAATCCAGTTCTTGTACCAAAAAGAACACTAAAGAGTTAAGAATGTGCGTTGATTATACTGATCTTAAGAAGGCTTGCCCTAAAGACCCTTTCGCGCTGTCTCGGATTGACCAAGTTGTTGATTCGATCGCTGGCTGCGAGCGAACAGCTTCCTTGATGCGTACTCGGATACCATTAGATTCCCTTGAAGATTGAAGATCAGATTAAGACTGCGTTTATCACCCCCTTTGGAGCATATTGCTATACAACAATGTCGTTCGGTTTAAAAAATGCCGGCGCTACTTATCAGCGTGGCATGCAACGTTGTCCGGACTCGGAAGGAATGCGGAAGCTTATGTTGATGACATAGTGGTGAAATCCCGGAAAGCTGAAGATCTTCTCTTTGACCTGCGCGAGACCTTCGATAATCCGAGGAGCTTTTCTATGAAACTCAATCCCGAGTAAGTGTGTGTTTGGAGTTCGTTCCGGAAAATTACTGGGATATCTCGGTATCATGGTGAGGTATTGAAGCTAATCCGGAAAAGATTCGGACGATTGTTAATATGAAACCTCCAAGTTGTTTGAAGAATGTACAGAAGTTGATTGGATGTATGGCTGCACTTAGCCGTTTCATTTCAAGATCGGGGGTCGGAGGCCTACCGTTCTTTAAACTCGCTCGAGAAGCAGGATAAGTTTGAGTGGACAGATGAGGCGCACGCCGCGTTTGATCAACTCAAGGGATACCTCGATAATCCGCCGGTTTTAATACCACCGAAACTTGACGAGACCATTCAATTGTACATATCTGCAACTACACATGTCGTGAGCACGGTATTAGCAGTTGACCGGAAGGAGGAAGGACATCCGCAATTGGTCCAAGCATCCAGTATATTTTGTAAGTGAGGTCCTAACCGAGTCTCGGATGCGATATCTTCGGTTATAGAAATTGATATATGTTGTAGTGATAACCTCTTGGAAGTTGAAGCATTATTTTCAAGCACATCACATCGAGGTCAAGACTGGGTTCGCCATTGGGGATATCGTGCGTAATCGAGAAGCTATTGGCCAAGTTGCCAAATGGGCTATAGAACTTGGACAATATGAAATTACTTTTTCCTCACGTACGGCTATTAAAGGACGAGTTTTGGCTAATTTTATTACTAAATGGCTAGATACGCAAGTGCGACAAGCAATTCAGAATTTGGAGTATTGGGAGATATTTTTTGATGGGTCCCTACAGCTTTCGAGCGCGAGGGCTGGGGTTGTACTTATTACTCCACGGAAAGAACCATTGAGATATGTGTTGCGGATGCATTTCGAGTGCTTCAAACAATACCGCGGAGTACGAGGCCTTGCTTCATGGGCTTCGGGTAGCTATTTCGCTAGGGGTCAAGCGATTAGATATATACGGAGATTCGATGCTTGTAATCAGTCAGGTTAACAAAGTATGGGATGCTCATGATGATCATATGATAGCTTACCGCCAAGAGGTAAGGAAACTTGAAGACAAATTTGATGGTCTGCGGTTTTCTCATAGACTCGTGCGGAAATAATTCTGCTACGGATGAGTTAGCCAAATTGGGATCCTCAAGACAAGCGGTTTCGTCCGGTGTTTTTCTTCGGGTATTAAAGAAGCCATCCATTAAGATGGATCACAAGGCTACTATTAAAGAGATAGAGACTACGGAAGCGGTCTTAGAAGCAAAGGCTGAGGAAGCGGTCTTAGAAGCAAAGGCCGAGGAGGCGGTCTTGCAGCATAAGCTCGGGCAAGGGGCTCGGGGCAAACTGCAGGTAGAAGAAACGGAGCCGTTATCCGAGGTCATGATTGTTGATTCTGATTGGCGTACTCCGTATCTCGAGTACTTGCAATTTGATAAGACTCCGAAAGACAAGGTTGAGAAGCAAAGACTCGGAGGTTCGTACATGTCACACCCCTATCCCGAAAGATAGATTAGTGTGGTACGGATCGCCTTGGGAGATGATTGACGAAGCAACCATACATAGCATCGCATTAACAAACATACAAGATTTGCAAGTTTACATAATTCAGTCTCGATTACAACATAGAGTTCCAAATAAAAGATACATTAGGTTCGAATTTAAGTTTACATAATCATTATCTTTGTTCAAAATAAAGTGCGGAAGCGATTACATAACACGACGATACATAGATAGCTTAAGTGAACCGTGCCGGCCTAGGCCACGGCTCGCTCATCATGGGTCGGAGAGCTAGGAACCTATTCAATGGTCCACTCTTCGGGCTCTTCTCCATCCCACACAACCTTACCACAACAATCGCAAAACCCGGCTTGCGGGAATCCCGAAAATATATATGTAGTGGCAAAGCCTGAGTATCTAGCATACTCCGCAAGTCTTACCCGTCAAATTGGTCTTCTAAGACCCACGCCTAGATGCATGGGGGCTTGACCGGTTTAACTTGGCATTTTGCATAAAACGGCACCTATGCTAATTAGGTTGGCACTTTTATGTCTTAGCCAAATTAACAGGGTTGTTGCATAATAGAACTTTAGTGAGCATACTAGCAATACAAGAATTTGCAATACAAAATTTATATCAATATGAAACAGCAAGCTTCTCATTCTCTTCCTCTTACTACACACTCGCGATCTGCTCGAATCAAGTGGTACTCATTAACCGAGAGGAAACAGCAATAATTATCGAATTATTAATTTTTGTAGAAAAGACCCAAATGCACGACATACGCATCATTTAAGAACACGTATGGCCACCGTTCGCGAGTTCATCATAAAGCAAAACACGGGGCCACCGACCCCGAGTACACGTTCCCCTTGCGACCGTTCAACAACGTGTCCAAGGCTTAACCCGTGCACTCTCCAACGGTCCTCAACTCGTGCAACCACCGTGCCATACACATCACCTCTCGGGTCGGTGAGATATCCGGCTCACTTTACAATTCACAAGCTACGTAGGTTTACCAATCCCCATAAGAAAGGTATGCAAGTGGTACACAACTCAAACTTGTTCGCGGAGCCACAATGGGGTGTTCTCAATTTTTAACCAATTCCTCATGTTCCAATTTAATCATAAGCCATAAGTGAGATTCCCATTCTTCGTTGACTCCATAAGCCTAGCATAGCATTTCTATCGGAGATATGACACATATACTACAAAGGAAATATAGGGAAAATTATGCACGTGGACTTTCAAGCAATTCCTAGAACTTATTGCACATTCATCATCCTTAATATCGTGATAAAGGAAAAACATTTCAAAATAATAGGAATGCACCGGGGCTTGCCTTGCGAGTTATCGAAGTTAGCACTAGCCTCACAAGCGTTGAGCGTTGCAATTGTCTCTTCCGGCGGAATCAATTCGGCGTCGTCACCTAAAAGATGAAATGCAATGCGTAAATAGCAAGAATACAAGGGTGATGAATATGGTGATGCATGCATGCTGTTTTGCAATCGGATCCGGAGGAACATCTTCAATTAATTTAGAAACGGTACCAATAAGTGAATTTTTCAACTCAATGAACCGGTCTTTAGTAGTCTCTGGGTCGGCACCTTCTCTCGATGAAGTTGAAATTGCAGTCTTCAACCGGAGTCCAAGACTGGATTATAGCAGAAATATGCCCTCCTCCCGACGCGGCGATCATCCCGGAGTGCTCTCCGATCCTTCAGGGGACATCCCGGATGGTAGTTTCAAGATCTAGCTCGTCTTGCTGAATGGGTTGACCCCGTTTAGATATTCAAGCGTTCGCATACTGCCTGCTGCAAGTTCCGAGGAAAACAAAAAGGTTATAAGTGCTGACCGATATTAGAAAGTGTTTCCAAAGCAAGAATAGGAAGAAGGAACTTACTCCTCTGCCTAATGTCTGCGGCTCCGAACTTACCCTTGATGTTGATATTTGAAGCTCTCGACCGACTTCGCTCTTCAGCGAGTCATCGGATTTCATGTTCTTTCGCTTTGAGAGCAAGTTGACCAGACTCGTACGCGGTCCTCAAAGCACTTTCTTTCTCCGCTTGTGCTGTCTTGATAGCTTCCGAGTGCTTCGGCTAGCTCAGCATTCAAGCAAGCATTGTCGACTTCAAGTACTGTTGGAGCGCGAGTCTATGCCAGAATGTTATCCTTGGCGGTGAGCTCGCCCTCCGGTTCTCTAATTCGAGTGGCCTCGCTGTTCTTCGATCAAAGAGCCTTCTTGAAGATCTTGTTCTTGAGCAGCCGCTTTTTCGGAAAGGGTTTCTTCGACCTTTTTATGGGTAGCGACAAGACTTTCGAGTGCTAAAGCGGATAAGACCGGTCGGAAGAGTTATAAGTTCAATAAGGGAATTAAGGTTAAAATTAATAAAGATTACTTTGGATTTGCTTCCGAAGTTTAATGATTTCTTGCCGACGATCCTCCATCATTCGATGAGTATTCAGCAGATTTGCTTCCCTTCTTAGCAAATCAGCTTCCTTCGACTTCAGACCGGCGGTCCGGGACTCAAGTTCGACCAACCGCTCTTGATTCCGATGAAGCTCTTCCTCAAGACGAGCGATGATCGCACTCTTGGCCTCAAAATTTTTAAGAAGAAGCTAGAGGATAGGAGAAACAAAGAGTCATGTTATAATGTGAAGAAATTAAGGAAAGATTAGGAGAGGTATGAAGGTATACCCGGCCGGACTCGAGAAAAGTTCTTTAAGGCCTCATCTTCTTGAAGAGAATCCCATTGAGTCGTGGCTATGAATTTTCTCGGCTCGCTCGAACTCTCAACTTCCACATCACCTATGACCATCTTGGCAAGCCTAGGCGCTCCCGAAGCCTTACGGGTAGTCCTAGCCCGGCGGGGAATTTCCTCGGTCCGGACCGGTCCCGGTGGGAGTTCGGGCGCGGCCCGGAACAGAGTAGCTTGTGGCGGGAAGTCACTTATGGTTGTGTTGTCGACATCAATGACGACCAGCTCTTCGACTTCCTTGGAGGATTGTTCTTCGGATGAGGCCGCAGGGATTTCCTTTGTGTTTGCTGCACTCTTGACTTCGGAGACTTTTACAGATATCGGGGCTAAAGGAGTGGAAATCGAAGATGTGCCACTAGTCGTGGCAGGGATAGAGGGCTTGTTTGTCAACAAGCTAGCTATACTAGCTTGGAGATTGGAAGGAATTCTGTAGAAAAATTAAATAAATTGAAAGACTAGAATAAAGCAAAGAAGAGTTTGGAATTGCAGGAGAGTTTCGGAGGTGGCTTTTTTGAAGCCGAAGGAGGTTTTACTCTTTTTGGGGGACCTTGAGTCTCCCCGCTCGAGACTTCTGCATTCCTTTTCGTCGTTGTTTGGACTTTCGGCGTGGGAATAGGTCCCCCGATGCACTCCCTGAAGAATCGGTCCGAGTACCACACCGAGACTTCTTGGGGATGTTGGCGAGAGAATTGTAACAACCCTCATAAATAAAAGTGCATTTCATGTCATTCATGATCATGTCATCATGTTGCATTGTGAAACTATTTAATTTTAGTGTTGAGAAATGCACATAAAATGTCAATTTAACATAAGTTAAATTAAATCCTTCAAAATATTTTAAATAAAAGTAAATTATAGTGTTTAACATTTTCTACTGATTAAACATAATAATAAAAGATTTATGGAGTTGTTCTAAAATTATTTTCTATTGTAAAAGTATCTACAAGAAATAATTAAAGCTTTCCTTTTTAATTTAAACATGAATTTTTAATCTGAAAAATATTCGGAATTTGAACCTGGACTTAAAAAGGAAAAGTGTTTGAAATAATTTCATTAGCAACCCTGAATTTTTATAAATTTTTCTCGAGCTCGGGAAAGTCGCTTTTAAATTAAGCGAAAACCGGAGGGCCTTTTTGCAAAAATGCTAGGCCGGGGCCCGGCGCTAGCCTCTCTCTCTCGCTCTCCCGCGCTCGCTCTCGGCGCCGCCCACCGCCGTTGCCCGGCCGCGCGTCCCGTGCCCGCGCAGGCCACGCACCCGGCTGGCCGCCCGCTTCACTCGCTTCCCGGCCGGGATAAAACGGCGGGAGCCGTCCCTATCTTCTCTCGCTCTCTCTTCCATTTTCTCTCCACCCCACCGCCATTGCCGCGCTGCCCTGGTTCCTCGCCGGCAGGCCGCTCCGGCAGCTCTCCACCCGAGCCTACACCACCCCGAGCTCCGCACGGAACCTCTCCATCTCCCCATAGCCACCAATCGAAGTATCCCGTCCCGAACTTGAAGCTTGAATCGTCTCACGCGGAGCTTGCCGCCGGGTGATCTTCACCGCGCCGCCCAAATTCGCACCGTCCGGTGAGCCATTCCGCAGTCTCTTTGCATCACTCGTGCGCAACTCACTCCTCTACATCTTTGGCCACTCATGACCGATCGTCTTCCACAGGTCACCGCCAAATTTGCCATCTTCTCCGCGCACGGAGCGCCGCCGTCCGCATCTCCACGGTGAGCACCCCTCTCCGATCATCTTCAAGAACGCGTAACTACACGTCGCCCTTGGTCATGTGTCGTAGCTGCTTGTCGCACCGGTTTCCCAGCTTTTAGACACCACCGCGAGCTCCGCACCGTGCCGGAGTCTCCGCCACGCCCGCATCTCGCCGCCGGCACGGTTCCGGCAGAACACTCGCGAGTTCATCCACACCATCACGTTCGCCTCATCGCGTAGAGTAGTTAGGTGGTCTCACGGCGAGCTTTGGGCCATCGACGACCAACTCCGGTGGCCGCGCCGCCGTTCCCTAGCGGCCGCGGTGGTGCCACACCGTGGGCCACACGCGCGGGATCGCGTGTGGCCACGTGGGGATTTCTGCGGCCAACCCCGTGGCCCCGCGTGTGGCACGTAAGCTTTTCTAATTTTTGAAAATTCGTAGAAAATTAAATAAAAATCAGAAAAATATGAAACTAATTTTGTTAGACTCAAAAAAATATTCTCTACCTGTTTATGAAATAAAATATCTATTTTGAGTATTTTTAATTCGTAGGTTTTAATAAAATACATTCTTTGATTAATAGAAGTTATTATTTTATGCTAATTAAATATTTAATTTAAGAAAAGAATTTATTTAAATGAAAGAGATATTGCAGACGAAAATGTTTATGAAAAATGTTTTCCAAAATTTAACATAAACACCGTCATTTTATGTGATCCTAATTTACTACTTTATGTATTATTGCATATCATTAATTAATTATTAACTCGTTAATTAATGAGCGTGTCGATAAAAATCATTGCACATCATATCATGTACATTCATGCATGCATGGTTGTGATTTCGCAACGTATTGTTGGTCGACCTAGGTCTCGACGTGATCGAGGTTCCGTCCGAGGTCGAGACAGAGACAGGAACATCGAAGTCGACCCGAACACCGGGGAAGCTAACACCGACGTGAATCAAGGCAAGCCCCGGTGAATCCTACCTATGTTTTAAAATATTTTATTTTATCACAGTAGTTAAGTTATGTTTGTGCATTAGGTGTTAGGGAATGATTGACACCCTAGATGCATGAGATAGGTTCCTTTATATTCTTGCTATACTTGGTACAGGTAGCTCAATAGAAGCTAGGCTTAATTCATAGTCGCAATGGTAGATGTTTTAGGGATCTTAAAGCATGGAGGCTTTAAGTTTTTGATGTTGTTGACGTTAAATTGAAGAGAGTGTTAATAAAGGGCAAGACGGAGTGAGGTCTTGCAAGGTGGTAGCCCCGTCTCGTGTCGGTCAAGGACCGTACCGTTGTCGGCTTAGTTGAACAAGTTTGAACGTACCGTACTACATGCTGGTGTCATGGGCCCGAGTGCAAGCTGATGTACCCTACCGCCCCGGAGATGTAGCGTAGCCAACTCTCGTTTGTTGGCTGTTAGTGAGAGGGAAGTCTCACGGGAGGGAAATGGGTCGGCCACGGAGGAAGTCGTGGAGTCGCCATATTCCCGGGGGAGTTTGGAAACGGTTAGTCTTCCGTCAGGTGCTAGCGGGAAAAGTTGTCGTATACGATCAATGTGGTGCGTATACGTCGTGTAGTCGGGTTTTGCCAGCTGGTATAAAATCGATTCGAATCGCTGTCCTCGCCGTAATGAGTACCGCTTGTTTAGCTCGTGACATCGTAGTTAATGAACCGAAAGATCAAGATGAGAGATGAAAGAAGCTGTTGGTCGGAATTGATCTTTTCTTGCAAACTTGATTGAAGTAGTTATAGACTGCAAACCCTTGTTCTCTAATGAACTTAACTCGTGAGCTAAAACTTGAAAGTAAGGATCAACCATTAGAGCTATTTTCGCAAGTGAGTCAACTCCACGACCAAAAAGCCTTTGCATACTAGGCGTCGGCCTTAGCGTGCTCGTTGACGGGTCGATCTTGCTGAGTATTAGAATACTCGGGGTTTGTTCGCTATGTTTCAGGACATGAGTCGTACTTCCACGACTTATACGGTAGCTTTCCGGAAGAGGAGCAATGTCCCGAGGGAGGTTCCCTCCAATGGGAACGTATCCCGACGTCGTGAAGGAGAAGGACCGTGATGTACGCCGGGCTCGGTATATCACGATAAACGTTTTAGTCGTATTTTGTTGTACAAAGACTAAGTGCCGCTGTAAGACTCGTAGTGTTTAAACTTAAATAATGTTTATGCTTCCGCTGTACGATGTTTGTATTTCAAAAACCTGGTTGTATTATACCATGATGTATATATTCAGGCTTGTATGAGATGATGAACTGTTGTAACTCGCTTCGTCGAGTGTCCCCTATACCAAATCCTGGGTGTCTCGGAAGGGATGTCACGAGCTGGTATCGGAGCAGTTCAGGGGCAACAAGTACATCGTTTACAAGCTTGTTTTCAAAACCTAACACGTTTAGCACGTTTAGAGTAGAGATAGTATGGAGCCCTGTAAGGATGTAGAATAGTTAGATTTTTCCTAAGCTGTTCGACGTTCGAGTTTGTGGGTAGTACTAACTATTCGTTGTAGCTTCGTATACTATAGTACGTATAGTTAGTCCGCCGAGCATGCATCATGTCATATTGAGTGCTATAATAAAAAGCTGGGATTAGATTTAGCTTGTCTTGTAGTACTTTAGTAGGTTGTTCTTTCGTTTTCGTTTATGTGGGAAGAAGTGTTTAACCAGTTTCAACATGTTCCCTGCAGATGTTGATGACCCGCGTTAGGAAGCGTGTTCGGGAGGAGGAGGACACACGGGCTGCACGAGTCACCGAGTTGGAGCAGAGTCGGGACCGTCGGATCGGCGCTTGGAAGAACCACTTTCGAGTGGACTGCCAGGAGATCCGGAGGCTTTTCACGGGATGGCTATCGCCTTGGACGAGCAGCTAGGCACGATTACAGCCCAAGCATGACGTCGCTCACGACGCCGACGCAGCACACGTGGCAGAGCTAGCAAGAGTGACCACACAGCGTAACCACGCCGTGGGGACCCCGATTGAGATCGAGAACTAGATGCACCAGCTTGAGGAGTTGTATGATGGATCGGCCGAGGCGCACCACGCACCGTTGCACGACCACGGCGAGCTGTTCGGGCAGTTCCAGCAGCTACGACAGCAGCAGCAGCAGCACCGGGGTCCACCCGACGACGCCAAAGAGATTTCTGGTGTGGACTACGAGGCACCACCGACCCCACCGAGAGGAGGACGCCGAGTCGGACGCCGATAGCCACGCGCCGCCAGCTTAGCCGGTGTTAGCGTAGTGCTGATGTAGGATAGTAGGCAGGAGTAGGATGGTAGTCATATTTTGTTGACGTAGGTCAGATTGTAGCATAGGGTAGTAGCAGATGTTGGTAATGTGGCAGTGTACGGGAAAGTTGGGACGAGATAACAAATAATGTATGAAGGAAATGTGGTAGTGTATAATATATCTATGCAGTTGTTAGTGTAGTATAAAAGAGCTTGCTGAAATACTGGATTGATTTCTGCCTCGTGTTTGATATGCTTAATTCTCCACGAGAGATGGACATCACAAGTAATGTCATTAGTGACTTGAGAGGACGAAGGGAGGATGTTCGTATAGCGAAGTTGGAGAGACAACTGCAGGAAAAGGAGGAGTTGTTAGCTATTAGAGAGGCGAAGTTGTTAATTAAGGAGGAGCAGATTCAATTCAAGGATCAACAACCGGCAACCGCGAACGCCCTGATTCATCGGTTAGAGCAAGATTGACTCCAAGCACACAATACACTACCGAATGAAGAAATTGGACAGCAACCTCCTATGAATGAACAAGAAGTGCAGGAGAACCCCGTAGCGGATGAATCTGAAGAAGAAGAGGAGGATCCTGAAGAAATAATGGATGTGGACTCGGTAATAGACTTTACGGAGATTCCACGATCGGAGGATGCAGAATCCGAGACAGGAAGTTCCAAGAGCCAGGAAGTAACATCCAGGATTCGCGAAGAAGAATAGAGTAGTAGCTAGTAACAAGTAAGGAAGCTAGTATGTAAGATAGGTAGAAGTTAAATAACGAGCGTTGTGTAACCATGCACAAGTGTCGCAATAAGAATCATTTTAAATTGGATGTCCGAAAATGTGCTTATGGATTTGGTGGTTGCTATAATAAGACTCGTTGTTGTATACAAGTTATTTTTGGAAATTTCTCATCCCTGTATTCCTGTTCCTTCCCTAATTATGTTGGAATTGAGATGTCTATCATAAATTTTTCTTGGACAGTAATGGTTGGAACAAGGAGACGTGATGAGCCGAAAAGTTCTCGGCGAGGGGCGGAAACACCACCACCACCCCCAACTTTAGCACGAGCCATCGCAGCTGTGCTGGATTCTCGCGCGGAGCAGCGAGAATTATTGGAGCAGCTAGTCCGGAACACCGCTCCACAGGGAGGTCACCAAGGACGAATGCCCAGGAAGAAAGGGTGACTTTCTCGGAATTCTTATCGGTTCGCCCACCGGTCTTCTCGGATGCGGGTGAACCATTGGAGGCCGACCATTGGCTCCGCACCATCGAGTCGAAGCCGGAGTTGTTCCCATGCACAAATCATCGGAAGACTTTCTTCGCTTCCCAAGCAATTGCATGGATTTGCTTGAGCATGGTGGGCCAATTACAAGGCGATGTTTCCTCCAGGACATCGGATTTCGTGGGCCGAGTTTACTAAAGCCTTCGGGGAACACCACATTCCGGAAGGGTTGATGAACCGAAGAGGAAAGAATTTCTTTCGCTGAAGCAAGGTGACATGACCGTGCATACCTACTCTAAGGTATTCAACCGTCTTGCTCAAGATGCACTTGAGCATGTGGACACCGATGCCAAGAAGAAGAATTTATTCAAAGAAGGACCGAGTACCAAGCTGCAATCACGGCTTGTGCTGAACAAGACAGATAGCTTCAATGACTTTGTGAGTGATGCTATCTCGTTGGAAGATTCTATCCGCCTTCATCAAGCCGAGAAGAACAAGAAGAGGCCAGCAAGCTGGATAAGGAAGTGGCGGACCATCAAAGTACAGGCTGGTGTACACCGCACCGTCAGGTCGGCGATACCAAGCACATGCCCTCCCGTCCAAATAATTATCAGCAGCCTCGAGCAACCACAACAATCTCAGCAGCAGCGGTCCAATCAATATCGTCCGTCTTATCAGCAGCAGAATGCTCGAACTCTCGACCAGGTGAATCCAGCACCACAGCAAAATGGACCGCCATGTTTCAATTGTGGCTGTCCGAGGACATTTCTACCGCAGCTGTCCATATCCACGTAAAGCTTCTTATGCACCGCGACGGCAAGGACAACCGCAGAATCAGCCGAGGACTCGAGGCCAAGAATACTCAAGTGAAAACCGGCCGTGCAAACTTTACTACGGCTGAAGAATTACCGGAGGGAGGACAAATCCTAGCGGGTATGTTTTCTACCGCTGATCATCCTGCTATGGTTTTATTTGATTCGGGAGCCACGCATAATTTCATCAGCAAGTCATATGTTACAAAGCATCGCATCATGCCATCTAAGTTGCTATGTGCACATCTTATTTCAACACCTAGGGGTAAAATTCTTACCAATGAAGCAGCTGCCAATATGCCACTAAAATTGGGTAGCAAGGTTTATTCTACTTCATTAATCATATTGGACGGGCAAGGGTTAGATGCAATCATTGGCATGCAATGGATGGATTTCCATAAGGCGGTATTGAATATAGCATCTCGCGCCGTATATTTGCACTCTCATGTTCATGGGCGAGATTGCTTACTTTTAACTCTTCCCGAGACTATTTTGCCAATGGTTAATAAGATTATAAGTAAAAGTCCGGAGGATATACCAGCAGTCAGTGAGTACCCGGATGTCTTTCCAAACGACTTACGGGACTACCGCCAAATCGAGCGGTAGAGTTTAAGATAGAGTTACAGCCTGGAACAACACCAATATCAAGGAGACCATATCGGATGCCACCAAATGAGTTAGCAGAGTTGAAGGTGCAATTAAAGGAACTACTGGATAAAGGGTATATTCGCCCAAGTTCGTCACCATGGGGATGCCCAGCCTTTTGTTCATGAAGAAAAAGGACAAGACCTTAAGGCTATGTGTGGATTATAGGCCTTTAAATTCAGTTACCATCAAGAACAAGTACCCTCTTCCGAGGATTGATATCTTGTTTGATCAATTGATGGGGCCCAAGGTCTTCTCTAAGATACATCTTCGCTCAGGTTATCATCGGATTAAGATTAGAGCCGAAGATATACCGAAGACCGCATTTTCCACTAGATATGGACTTTATGAATACCTGGTGATGTCTTTTGGATTGACCAATGCACCAGCACACTTCATGTACCTCATGAACTCCGTATTCATGCCAGAGCTGGACAAGTTTGTCGTAGTATTCATTGATGACATCTTGATTTATTCCAAGTCGAAGAGGAACATGCCAATCATTTAAGGATAGTGTTGCAACGTCTAAGGGATCATCAGCTATATGCCAAGTTTAGCAAGTGTGAGTTTTGGTTAAAGGAAGTGCCG
The DNA here is from genome assembly GCA_031894775.1 of Chloris gayana. NCBI lineage: Eukaryota > Viridiplantae > Streptophyta > Magnoliopsida > Poales > Poaceae > Chloris > Chloris gayana. The sequence continues at coordinate 1,068,505 of JAUNZO010000794.1, forward strand.
TTCCTAGGTCACGTGATATCAGCCGAAGGAGTGGCCGTCGACCCAAGCAAAGTCCAAGAAGTGTTGGATTGGAAGCCACCGAGGTCGGTCTCACAAATCAGGAGTTTCTTAGGACTCGCTGGTTACTACGGAAGATTTATTCCAAGCTTTTCAAAGATTGCCAAGCCAATGACCAAACTGTTGGAAAAGGATAAAAAGTATGAATGGAGCAAGGATTGTGAGGAAGCTTTCCAGACACTCGAAGAAGTTGCTGACAATAGCACCGGTGCTCGCTCAGCCGGATCCGACAAAGCCTTTTGATGTATATTGTGATGCATCGGGAACAGGACTCGGATGTGTCCTAATGCAGGAAGGTCGCGTGATTGCCTATGCCTCTCGACAACTTAGGCGCCATGAGGAACACTATCCCACACATGACCTGGAACTAGCAGCGAGTGGTTCTTGCATTGAAGAGTTAGAGACACTATCTCTTGGGTAATTTGGTACATTTATACACCGACCACAAGAGTCTTAAGTACATCTTCACTCAAGCAGATCTGAATATGGTTCAACGAAGATGGCTAGAGTTAATAAAGGATTATGAGCTTGAAATTCACTATCACCTAGGCAAAGCAAACGTAGTAGCCGATGCTTTGAGTCGCAAGGTTCATTGCAATAATCTCACGGCTCAACTCTTGATTCAAGCACCTCCACAGGAAAGTGGCGAGCCTAATCTCCGGATTCTTCCGTATGGAGCGTTGACCAATTTAGCTCTTATCCCTACCATTCGTGAAGAAGTGGTAGCAACTCAGCGGAAAAGTATTGGCATGGAACATATTAGAAGACGACTCAAGAAAGGTGAAGTTAAATGTTTCAGGGAACTTAATGAAGGAGTTATTTGGTTCAAGAATCGACTAGTAGTACCTAAGAACCTAGAACTTCGCAAGAAGATAATGGATGAAGCTCATACATCTAAATACTGAATTCATCCTGGAACCAACAAGATGTATCGAGATCCGAAGCAAAGATTTTGGTGGACACGCATGAAGGAAATAGCCAAGTATGTCAATGAGTGTGATACCTGTCGACGTGTCAAAGCAGAGCACTTAAAGCAAGCGGGTCCATTGCAACCCTTGAGTATTCCTCGAATGGAAGTGGGAAGACATCAGCATGGATTTCATTGTTGGGTTACCGTTAAGCCCACGAAAACACGATTCCATCCGGGTTATTGTGGACAGATTGACTAAGTCAGCTCACTTCATACCGCTACATACTCGGTACACCACCGAGAAATATGCAGAGCTGTACATCGCTCTCACTTTTTGTCCGCATGGAGTACCGAAGACCATTATCTCGGATCGAGGAACGCAGCTTTGTCTCCAGATTTTGGGAGCAATTACATGAATCATTGGGAACAAGATTGATTCGAAGCTCAACTTATCATCCTCAAACAGATGGACGGACAGTAAAGGATCAATCGATATCTCGAGGATATGCTTCGAGCATGTGTCTTGACATATGGCAAGGATTGGGAGAAATGTTTACCGCTGGCGAGTTCTTATACAACAACGAGTTATCAAGAGAGTGTCGGAATGTCACCATTCCAAGCTCTATATGGACTTAGCTATCGCACACCTTTGAATTGGTCTGAAAGTGGAGAAAGAGTAATCTTCGGACCTGACCCGGTAAAAGATGCGAGAGGAGCAAGTACGTCTCAAGAGAGCTAAATCTCGACAAATCAGCTATGCCGATAAAAGACGTCGAGAGTTAGTATTCAAGGTTGGAGATCAAGTTTATCTCCGAGTATCTCCTACCAAAGGTGTTCAACGGTTTGGAATCAAAGGCAAGTTAGCACCACGATACATCGGACCTTTTCCAATCCAAGAGAGATGTGGAGCCGTAGCATATCGTTTGGAATTGCCAAGCACATTTATCGGGAATCCACAATGTGTTCCACGTGTCTCAACCGAAGAAGTGTCTAAAACCACCGGTAGACATACCGACAACGAGATGTGGAACAGCTTACAACCAGACTTGACATATGACGAACGTCCCATCAAAGTTCTCGACACCAAGGATCGAGTGACTCGACATCGAATCATCAAGTTCTACAAGATTCAATGGAGTAATCACTCGTAAGCTAAAGCTACTTGGGAACAAGAAGAGTTTCTCCGATCCAATTACCCCAAATTCTTTAGTACCCTCGTCTAGCCGTTTCGATAGTGAATCTCGGGCGAGATTCCTGTAAGGGGGAGGGCTGTAACAACCCTCATAAATAAAAGTGCATTTCATGTCATTCATGATCATGTCATCATGTTGCATTGTGAAACTATTTAATTTTTGTTTTAAGAAATGCACATAAAATGTCAATTTAACCTAAGTTAAATTAAATCCTTAAAAAAATTTTAAATAAAAGTAAATTGTAGTGTTTAACATTTTCTACTAATTAAACATAATAATAAAAGATTTATGGAGTTGTTCTAAATTATTTTCTGTTGTAAAAATATCTACAAGAAATAATTAAAGCTTTCCTTTTTAATTTAAACATGAATTTTTAATCTGAAAAATATTCGGAATTTGAACCTGGACTTAAAAGTAAAAGTGTTTGAAATAAATTCATTAGCAACCTTGAATTTTTAAAAAAATTTCTGACCTCGGGAAAGTCGCTTTTCAATTAGGCAAAAATCGGAGGGCCTTTTTGCAAAAATGCCGAGCCAGGGCCCAGAGCCAGCCTCTCTCTCTCTCTCTCCCGCGCTCGCTCTCGCGCGCTGCCCGATCATCTTCAAGAACGCGCAACTACACGCCACCCTTGCTCATGTGACGTAGCCGCTTGTCGCACCGGTTTCCCCAATTTTTAGACACCACGGCGAGCTCCGCACCGTGCCGGAGTCTCCGCCACGCACGCATCTCGCCGCCGGCACACTTCCGGCAGAACACTCGCGAGTTCATCCACACCATCACGTTCTCCTCATCGCGTAGAGTAGTGAGGTGGTCTCACGGCGAGCTTTGGGCCATCGACGGTCAACTCCGGTGGCCGCGTCGCCGTTCCCTAGCCGCCGCGGTGGTGCCACACCGCGGGCCACACGCGCGGGATCGCGTGTGGCCACGAGGGATTTCCTACGGCCAACCCCGTGGCCCCGCGTGTGGCACGTAAGCTTTTCTAAATTTTGAAAATTCGTAGAAAATTAAATAAAAATCTGAAAAATGTGAAACTAATTTTGTTAGACTCAAAAAATATTCTCTACCTGTTTATGAAATAAAATATCTATTTTGAGTATTTTTAATTCATAGGTATTAATAAATTACATTCTTTGATTAATAGAAGTTATTATTTTATGCTAATTAAATATTTAATTTAAGAAAAGAATTTATTTAAATGAAAGAGACACCGCAAACGAAAGTGTTTATGAAAAATGTTTTCAAAAATTTATCGAAACACTCGTCATTTTATGTGATCCTAATTTACTACTTTATGTATTATTACATATCATTAATTAATTATTAACAATTAATTAATGAGTGTGTCGATAAAAATCATTGCACATCATATTATCTACATTCATGCATGCATGGTTGTGATTTCGCAACGTATTGTTGGTCGACCTAGGTCTCGACATCATCGAGGTTCCGTCCGAGGTCGAGACAGAGACGGAACATCGAAGTCAACCCGAACACCGGGGAAGCTAACACGACGTGAATCAAGGCAAGCCCCGGTGCATCCTACCTATGTTTTAAAATATTTTATTTTATCACAGTAGTTAAGTTATGTTTGTGCATTAGGTGTTAGGGAATGATACACCCTAGATGCATGAGATAGGTTCCTTTATATTCTTGCTATATCGGTACAGGTAGCTCAATAGAAGCTAGGCTTAATTCATAGTCGCAACGGTAGATGTTTTAGGGATCTTAAAGCATGGAGGCTTTAAGTGTTTGATGTTGTTGACGTTAAATTGAAGAGAGTGTTAATGAAGTTGAGACCGGACGGGCCATGTAGGAGAAAGGGCAAGACGAAGTGAGGTCTTGCAAGGTGGCAGCCCCGTCCGTGTCTGGTCAAGGACCGTACCGTTGTCGGCTTAGTTGAACAAGTTTGAACGTACCGTACTACATGCTGGTGTCATGGGCCCGAGCAAGCTGATGTACCCTACCGCCCTAGAGATGTAGCGTAGCCAACTCTCTTTTGTCGGCTGTTAGTGAGAGGGAAGTCTCACGGGAGGGAAATGGGTCGGTCACGGAGGAAGTCGTGGAGTCACCATATTTCCGGGGAGTTTGGAAACGGCTAGTCTTCCGTCGGTGCTAGCGGGAAAAGTTGTCGTATACGACCAGCTGTGGTGCGTATACGTCGTGTAGTCGGGTTTTGCCAGCCTGGTATAAAATCGATTCGAATCGCTGTCCCTCGCAGTAATGAGTACCGCTTGTTTAGCTCGTCACATCGTAGTTAATCAACCGAAAGATGAAGATGAGAGATGAAAGAACCGTTGGTCGGAATTGATCTTTTCTTGCAAACTTGATTGCGGTAGTTATAGATCGCAAACCCTTGTTCTCTAATGAACTTAATCGTGAGCTAAAACTTGAAAGTAAGGATCAACCATTAGAGCTGTTTTCGCAAGTGAGTCAACTCCACAGACCAAAAAGCCTTTGCATACTAGGCGTCGGCCTTAGCGTGCCTCGTTGACGTGGTCAGTCTTGCCGAGTATTAGAATACTCGGGGTTTGTTCGCTATGTTTCAGGACACGAGTCGTACTTCCACGACTTATACGGTAGCTTTCCGGAAGAGGAGCAATGTCCCGAGGGAGGTTCCCTCCAATGGGAACGTATCCCGACGCCGTGAAGGAGAAGGATCGTGATGTACGTCGGGCTCGATATATCACGATAAACGTTTTAGTCGTATTTTGTTGTGCGAAGACTAAGTGTTGCTCGTAAGACTCGTAGTGTTTAAACTTAAATAATGTTTATGCTTCCGTTGTACGATGTTTGTATTTTGAAAACCTGGTTGTATTATACCATGATGTATATATTCTAGCTTGTATGAGATGATGAACTCGTTGTAACTCGCTTCGTCGAGTGTCCCCCGTACCGACTCCCGGGTGTCCCGGAAGGGATATCACAAGAATCTGTTAATTTGGGGGCTCCTTCGGATCCTCCCGCAGCGACAGCTTGAAAGGCGGCTAGAGAGGCCTAACGATCGTTTTCGATGGCCTCTTGCTCTTTGCGCCGATCTTCAAGTTTCTGCGCCTTTGTACGAGTATCTCTTGATACGTAGCAGGGATTGTTGTCGACTTACGTATGGTAAGTGATGCGATGCGTTTTCTTGTGCTCGGGGGCTTGGACAACCTTTCTAGACATGCAAATTTTTGGAGTTGGCCCTGGTCGGTAGAAGAGATGACCGGTCCGAAGCCCCTTGAATCGAGTGGGGGAGGCAGACCGGCCCGGACAGACAAGAGGAGCGGTGTTGGATTCATAATCTTCTCCCCGGGTGTCATTGGGAGGAAGTGGGGGATGACTTCTATAGTTATCCATTCTCTACATTCAATAGAAATCTATGAATAACGGTATGATGATCAAAATGCCGGTATTCAAGAAGAAGGAAGATACTTACAGAGTCTCGATGATTTGACGCACCGAATGCCAAACCCATCCTCCGGCATCCTGTTCCGTCATGCCCAGGCCGGAGCATATTCTTTAAACGCTTCTCTAGCCGATCTATATCGGGAAGAGGTGTTCCATCGGATGGATTAGCGCTGTCCTCGTTGAAAGAGCACGGTGGATGCTCTTGCCTCTTGAGTGGCTGAACTCCTTGTACAATGAAGCTCCAAAGAACCATCTCAGCGGTGATGCCTTTGATTTCCTTCGGATATTTGATACTTGCCAGGAGGGCAAGAACTTCTTCATCTTCTTTAAGTTCGTACTTGATGTCTTTGGAAGGCAAATCTTTGGCTACTTTGGCTCCGAAAGGGGGAAGAGCGGGTTGGGAGTTATCACGGAAAAATCACCCATTTTTCTAGTGAGACAAGCTTTTATTCAAAGGCAGGGAGAAGTACTCGTCGTAGCTCCAACGATTGTATTCCCACTCCACCTACCGTAGCGCGGTTGGCTGATGTGGGCTGCGGGCAAATTTGAAATAGGTACGGGAAAAGCTTAAAATGGGGACGGATTCCTAGGAAAGCTTCACAGAGATGAATGTAAAAAGCAATTTGGAGGATGGAATTTGGATTTAGGTTTACAACTCCCACCCGTAGAAGAAAAGCAATCCTCTAAAAAAGAACATCGGGGAGATCGAGGCCACGAAGGAAGAAAGATTTGAACACTAACTCGTTGGGAATCATCTAATCCCCATAGAATTTGGCCAGGAGTAGGAGCACTCCAGTTCGGAATGGGTTGTGGGGGAAGGTACTCGTCACAAACCATCTCCTTGAGAGATGATTCAAGTAATGTTGTCGTTACCCAAATCCCGAATGTCGAAGGGAAGCCGACTCACGTGAAACGGTTGATGAGGAAGAAGGATTGGTGGCGGATTTCTTCTTGCCCATCTTGAAGGACGAGAAAAGAAAATTAGAGATTAGTTTATGCAGGAAGGAAGGAGTACGATCGCAATGTCCAAAGAACAAGGAGATGTGGTGGGCGTGTGTGAAATTTCGGGAATGAGTTTGACCTAGGTTGACCCTTCGTTTTCTTTTATAGACATCGAGCTGGGCTCGGGGGCTAAAAAGTTACCGGGCCATATTTTACAGCCCGATAGAATTTAGCATTGATGATTTGTGACTTGATTCCGCAATTATGACCTAACGGTCATAAGGATAAGTCGACGTGATTATGAGGACTTTTTTGTGAATAAAAGCGCTGAAATGTGCAATTTTCAAACACTCGGATAAATATAGTGCCGAATTTAATTATTGGGCGATCTTGCCTAACTCAATTTTGATAATGGATGTCTTAGGCTATGGGTGTTAATCATCCGACTGATTATAGGCCTTGGAGACTCGAGTCGATGTGAGAATATAGGGAAAAAACTGGTCTAATCAACTAGGATTTTGGTTCTTAGTTAAAATTAACTAAGTAGAGTATGGGTTAAGACCGATTTAAGCGGTCCGTTATGTCGATATTGGTATGAATCTTCAAAAATATATAAAGCTATGACTGGTATAACCGGTCTGAAAATATGCTCTTAGTAGAAATTGCAGAGAGAAATATAATTTGATGGAAAATAATGTAGCATAGTCTCTTAAAAAGACTCTTGTATTATTTAAAAGAAGTTTAAATGATTCAAGAGTCGGGGCTATACTCAAATTGGGTGCACCCGAACGGTGCACCGTGTTCAAGAGTGGTCCGTAGCGATCGCGGAGAGCGAGAAAATAAAACAGATAAATTGAAGAGGTCGAATATTTAAGAAAGTAATGAAGAATCATCCAATAGACTCTTGCGTTATTTGAAATGAGTTCAAATGATTTAAGAGTCGAGGGCTATACTCAATTGGGTGCACCTAATTGGTGCACCTCATTTTTTTAAGAGCGGTTTGCGAAAATCGCAGGAAGTATACAAAAATTTTTGCATACCCAATAGGGTAGTATGGAAGAAAAAATGCTATTTTTTTGGCTTTTTTGAAGTCATCCGGAATAGAAAAGAAGTACTGTAGAAGATTGGAGTTCTTTTTAATTTTACAATGGAATTAAACCAACATGCGGAAGACTGGTCGGTTTTATTCAAGGTCAAATAAAAAATTACTCGGGGCTACTGTCGTATACTTACCTTACCGGTATACAGATGATAAAGGAATGGATAATTAGAGATACGGTAACAAATCAATGATGATAAGATCGGTGGAGAGGGCCCACTGAGTGGTCCCCGACCGGTATGGAATAATAGAAGATTTCATATACCGGTATGGAAACAAGACGGGCGTCAGGACCGACGTATGATGACTTGAGCAAGAAGTAAAAGAGCAAGTTTGTACTCTATTAGGACTCGAATCAATAAGGAAAGTTTAGAGATAGAGCTTCCGAATATGTAATCCATGTAATTGACAAGGACTCGCTCGTAACCCTAGCTCCCCCGGATATATAAGGCGGAGCAGGGACCCCGGAAAACAATCCGACAACTCGCAATTAGCAATCTGCTAAAGGCAATACATAACACACGTAACGTAGGGTATTACTCTCCTTCGAGAGGCTCGAACTCGTCTAAAATCGTGTGTTCTTTCGTGTGTTGCACCATCGAATTCCACGCTCGTGAGGGACCGGGTAGTACTAGTGCCGAGTTTAAGACTCGACACCGGGGCCATAGATAAATATGATGGTAAAGCCCCTCCTCGCCGAGTGGCTCCGTATGTACACTATTGCCATCCGATCGGCAGGAGGAGACACTTTTGTGTTAGCAAACTATCTCCCCATGTGCATGCAGCAGGTCGGACGCTTGTGGTTACAATCTCTTCCCGAGAAATCTATTTCCTCTTAGGACGATCTTACTAAAAAGTTTGTTGAGAATTTTTAGGCGACTTGTGAAAAGCCAGGAAACTCCTTTCATTTCAACTAGTCGAAGCGTAAGCCCGATGAGACGCTTACGGACTTCATCGAGCGTTTTTGCAACAAGAAGGCCTTAATCCCCTAATTGCGGTGTTCTAAGTCGGCGTCCGAAGTGAAGCATTGTACATGTAACAACTCTCGAAATGAAATGCATTTCATGTCATTCATGAGCATGTCATCATATTGCATTTATGAAGTTATTAAATATGGTGCAAAGAAATGCACATAAAATGTCAAAACAACTAAAGATTAAAGGAAACGCTTAAAAAGAATTTAAATAAGAGTAAATAATGTGTTTAACATTTTCTTCTGCTTACACATCATAAATAAAGAATTATAAAAGTTCCCTGAAATTATTATGCTTTGTAAAATTAATTACAAGAAATAAACAAAGCTTCTTTTGTTAATTTATCTATGAATTTTTTTAATCTGAAATTAACTTGGAATTTCATCCTGGACTTAATAGGAAAAATGTCTAAAATACTTTCATTTACACCCTTGAAATTTATGGGAATTTTCCGAACACGGAAAGGTCACTTTTTAATTATCGAAAAGTCGGGGTTGTTTTTGCAAAATTACCGGGCCCGGCCTACATGCCAGCCTCTCTCCTTTCTCTCCTCTCTCTCCGCGCTCGGCGCACGCCACGCCGCACCGCCTCCCGGCCGGCCGCCACGCCACCCTAGCCACGCAACGGCTTGGAGTCCCCGCAGCAACTTGCCACTACCGCCTCCTTGCCGGATAAAGAACCGCTCGGCCGTATCTTCTCCCTCCTCTCGTTCCATTCTCTCCAAACCTCACCGCCACCACCGCCATCTCTGGGACGACGCTGCCGGGCAACTCCAGCCACTCCCCGTCCGAACCAACACCGCTCGTAGCTCCGCAGCGACGTTGCGAAGCTTCCCAAACCGTTCAATCGCACCGAGCCGTCTTGCTCCGTCGTGACAAGCTCATTCTCTCCAACGGCACCTCACCGTCGTTCTTCCGCCGCCTCCTCAATTCCGTGAGCCGTGGCGAGCTATTCTTGCTCTTTTCTTCTCGGGTTGTTGCGCAACTAGATGCTCTCCCTTTTGAGCAACTTCTTATTGAGTTTCTTCCGCGGGTCACCACCAATTTAGCCATCTTCTCCACGTCCGGTCGCCGCCATCCGCAATGCTCACGGTGAGCAACCACTTCCGGCCTGCTCAAGCTTCAACTATCTCATGTCGAGCTTGCTCGTGATCCGTAGTAGCTCACGGTCAAAGTTTCCCCAATTTTTGCTCGGTGTGGCGAGCTCGCACCACGGCCGGAGCCTCTGCCATGGCCGCCTCTCGCCGATGGCAAGCTTCCGGTCGAGCTCATGCAAATTGGTCACCACCGTTGGGTTCGCCATGCGCGATAGGGTAGGTTGGTAGCCTCACGACGAGCTTTGGAGCAACGGCGGCCAACTCCGGTGGCCGCGACGCCTTGGCCGTGCCGCCGCGGTGGTGCCACACCGCGGGCCACACGCGCGGATCGCGTGTGGCTACGCGGGATCCCGTGTGGCCAAACCTTGTGGCCCCGGTGTGGCCCGGAATAGATTTTCAATTTTCAAAAATTCATAGAAAATTCAATAAAAATCGGTAAAATGCGAAAGCAATTTCGTTAGACTCGAGAAAAATAAGATCTATCTGTTTATGAAATAAAATATCTATTTTGAGCAATTTTATTTCATAGATAATAATAAACCACATTCTTTGATTAATAAAAGCTATTATTTTATGCTAATTAAATGTTTAATGTAAGAAAATAATTTAATTAAATGATGGAGATATTGCAGATGAAAGTAATTATGAAAATTATTTTCCAAAATTAAACATAAATATTATCATTTCATGTGATTCCAATTTATTATTCTATGTGTTATCACATGTCATTTAAGTAATGATTATTTATTGCTTAATAAACAGGATTAATTATTAATTATTAAACCTAAGTAATTAGTAACTAAGGAACATAATTAATTATTAAATTAAGGAGCAAGATTAATTAGTACTTAATGACTAGGATTAAGCATTAATTAATTGGCATAATCATTTGTTAGTTACTGATTAATGAGCATGTTTAATTATAAATTGTTAATTAACAAATATGATGAGGTATTAATTGTTAATTATTAGTTATTAATTACTAAACATAACTAATCATTAATTATTAGTTGATCAACTATAAAACCTTTGCATAATCATATCATGTTCATTCATGCATGCATGATTGTGATTCGCGACGCATTGTTGGTCAACCTAGGTTCCGAGGTGATCGAGGTTCCACCCGAAGTTGAGGTAGGCGAAGGGAATCTCGAAGTCGACCCACACGCCGAGGAAGCTAACCCCGACTAGTATCAAGGCAAGCCCCGGTGCATCCTACCTATGTTTTAAATGGTTTATTTTACTACATAGTTAAGTTATGTTTGTGCATTAAGTGTTAGGGAATGGTTGATACCATAGATGCATAGGAGATAGGTTTCCGTTTGTTTATAATATACTCGGTACAGGTAGCTCAATAGAAGCTAGGCTTAATTCATAGTCGCAACGCTAGATGTTTTAGGGAATCTTAAAGCATGGAGGCTTTAAGGATTGATGTGTTGACACCAAGATGAAGAGAGTGTTAATGAAGTTGAGACCGGACGGACCCCGTAGGAGAAAGGGCAAGACGGAGATGAGGTGTTGCAAGGTGGTAGCCCCGTCTAAGTCGGTCAAGGACCGTATCGTTGTCCGCTTAGTTGAACAAGTTTGAACGTACCGTACTACATGCCGGTTGTTGACGTCAAAAGTCGCCAATACACCGTTGTCCGGAGAGTCCACCGAAACCCCGCCGAAGCAGGGCCCCGTGCTCCCAACGGACCGGCTCGGCTCGCCGATTCTCGTGTGCGCCGGTGCGTGCCGATGGTTTTCCCGCAAACCAACAAAGACAATAAAAAGTGTAAAATTCCGGTCATCGGCCTAGATAGACCGATGTGCAGCCGTGGCCGATTCTAGCGTAAGATAGACAGAATCGGCCATCGACGGGAACAAGCACGGCCCATCCATTTATGTATTAAATGCCAGGCAAGCGAACCGTGATACAAATGATACGAAATCGGCCGACGCTATAACATGCGATCGGTGGCTAGCAGCCGATTTCGTCGGTGAACAATCAAATCATTAAGACTTTGCAGGGATGCATTATCGAATAAAGTATAAACAAGGTAATTATTAATGGGATGTAATTAATTTGATAGCAAAAAGATGGTTTAATCGTCAAATCGTAGTAATAAATCGGCCGATCGGGCATCCGACCGATTCTCGCTATCGATTATAACAGTGAGTTATTAGATCTATCTAGATGTATAATGATGATCAACGAAATCATACTAATAACTCAGGTTCAAAGGCAGTTTTAACAGATTCGGTACTAATTGCACATAAAAAACCGGCTAATGAACGTGATAAACAATCGGCTAAACACTCCGAAAGAACAAGTAAGACAAATACAACCACGTAGATCCCGAATCGACCGACCGCTCCAACAGGACAAGTCAACCGATGGTACGCGATCGACCAGATCTAACGGCCGCGCACGCCCGCCGATTCAGGACAAGCACAATCATAAACGCCTTAGCTATGAAAGTAGATTTACACCCTAGCCAATCGGCTGCATGCGTCTAGGACAAGTCAACTATCGCAAAGGCAAACACAGGACACGTCAACCGAGTCCGCACGATCGAATCGGCCAAGATGTAAAAGAATTCTCATAGCGGCTACCGTGACTCGGACGACCGGATCCGAGCCAATCGGCGTTGCGAGCAAAGGCCGGGACGGGAGGCAGGACAAGTCAAACTACCTCCACCACGAGCCCGACCAGGTCGACTTGACTCATCCCGCCGATACTCACTACGACGATCAAGAACAGATCCGGTCGCCGGATAACTAGTAATTAAGCCATCTAATTACGAACAATGCGCCGAGAACTAGACAACATAATTACCTTATCAAGCCAACGTATCGTCGACCGGAGCCCCGAGGATCCCCGCGCGAAAACGAGAGATACTTGACAGAAAAATAGGGTTTGGCGATGCGCCGAAAGTTGTATTGGATGTGAATCGAGTTTACATGTTACACCCGAGTACATATTTATACCCGGCACAAAGAATCCAACTCGGACCCTCTTCGGGCCGATTTCCTAACCGACTAGGATCTTTTTCCAAAATTAAACTATTATTTCTAATTTTACAACGTGGGCCAGGCCCATCAATATTATGCTCTTCTCGTTGGCATCCGCGCACGATTCCCGGGAGGGACGCGCCTCTTACTCGTCCATGCGGCCGTCGGCCTTCGGCCCACCGGCCCTCTTTTGACCTATAGTCGCCGACAATGGGTCCCTTGGTCAAAAACCGGCGTCAACACATGTCCCCCCGGTCCGGGGTATGCAACGCATGCGTCGGATCGATCTGTTCTCTTTTATCGTGCCGGTTTTACTCGCCCGTCACTCCTCCATAAAATCCGGGCCACCCCCGGTCATTTCTCATCCGCTTCCTCTACTTGGCCTTCATCTTCTTCTCGTTTCCGGCGACCTTTTCCTCCTCGAGCCTTTTCAACTTCTCATCGCGCCGTCGCCGTCTTTCTTCTCCGGCGACCATGAACCCCGTTGTTGCTGCTGCTGCGGCCGCCGCCGCCGGCCGCGTTGCCGCCACTCACTAACGCCGTTCCGGAGGTAATGTACATTCGGGCATCCCTCTTTTCTACCTTTGCAATTTTTTTTTCCGCGTTCTTGTTCTTGTTCATTTTCACAATTTATCTTCTTCCCGTTCCGCTTCTCATTTTAGCCCTATTTCTTGTTTTTAGGAGATCCGAACCAAGTCGTTATTCCGTCCAACATCCCGACTCATTTCTTCTTGGGTCCTATGGGCGATCCCGACCCCACGGATCTCATCCGTGCCGAAACGGACCGGGTTCCGTTTCGGCAACAGCCCCCGCTATCGGCCGAGTGGGCCAACAGCTTCCGGTCATGGCCGACCCCCGTCGCAGGATGGCGTGATTGGTATAAACGGGTGTCGGCCGTCTATTTGCAAGGTTGGGCCAACATCGGCATCGCCCATGCCATCAAGCTCGTCTCCGGCCGATCACCGTAAGAATGAACCGTTGTCGGCGATCGCTTGCTACTTCCGGTCGACGCCTCGAATCGCTTCATGTTCGGCCACGGCCCGGCTACCATGACCTTATTGGATACAGATCATGTTGGCCGATCTCGAACATCACGGCGGAGGCCACTCCGTACGCCGTCCGCATTAAGTCCTCCCACCGGATCAACCCTAAAGACACCAGGGGCTGGAAGGGCTATATTCGTACTTACAACAAGGGGCACCGCACGGCCGATCGCCGCGAACATGTTGCCTTCCTCAACATGTGGCTTGACCATTTCTTCTTTTGTGGGGTCAGCGTGAGCCCCACAAACAATTTTCTCGCCGATGGCCGATGTATCGGCCGACAGCCCATGCCCTTCCCATGGGCAAGTATCTTCCGGGGTCGGCGTACCTCCTTCTTCACCAGGTTTCAGTGGAGCTGCGCGCCGGCCGATCGCCAAAAACCTAGGTGGCCCTTGGTGGTTTATTCAAATGTGGTTGACCCTCCATACCACCAAGGCCATCAATCTGAATCTCGCCGTGCTCCGCTTCCCCGGCGACTACGCCGAATCGGCCGTGCCCGGATTCGGCCGGTGCATCTCTTTCGGGGAGGCGTTATCCATGGCACCGTGGGCGGCCATGTCGTACAAGAACCTCGGCGTATTGGTTCGCCGCCTTCTACAAGGGCCTCAACGATGAAAGTACGGACCGGTACCCGTACATTGATTTCTTCGAGAGGGAGTACGACACCCCTTTTTGATCGACCCAACTTTCCCGACGGCCGACGGGGAAGCAATCAAAATCTTCACCACTTGCCTCCGCCCCCGTCCGCCGCCGACGGACTCATCGCCGGGAGCAAGGCCTTCGCTCCTATGAGTTCTACCACCCGTCGATATCGGCCCGTCAACTCGGCTTCGCCGCTTGCTCCCCGACCTCTTCTATGTGGGGCGGATAAAGGCGCGGGCTGCCGTCGACAATGCCATTCGGTGGAATCGGCTCATCGGCCGTACCGCCGATATCGTCACCGGTGACTTGGCCGGATTTTCCCGGCGCCCGGAGTACCCGCCTTTTGACCGTTGGTGGGGTGAGTGGAACCGGCACCTTCGCAGCCGGAACACCGCTTCCTTCTTCTCCGGCCTAGTCCCGGAAGAACCTTTCGCCGAGGTACGTATAGCTGATTTATTTTTGTAAGGCCGATTTTGTAAATGAAATCGGCCACTCCAAATGCTCATCCTTGTATCTTCTCTTTCAGCCGGACTCGGAGGAGCCGCCGACCCAAAGCATCGGTGGCCGGCCGATTGCATATTTATTACCGAGCCCAATCGTTCCAAATATCGGCTTCACCGACCGCACTCCCGCTCAAGCATTTGCGGCGATGAGTCGAGGGGCGCCGACTGTCCGCAAGGCCAAAACCAAAACGGCCGCCCCCAAAAGAGGAAGGCTAATGTGCCAGCTGCAGTGGTCGACTCAGCCCCGAAGCGATACCGCGCGCCGCTAAAGCAGCCTCGTGCGCTCGTCTCGACCCGGATTACTATAGCGAACCGTCTCCGCTCGCGTCAAGTTGTTATTGCATGATCGCCGATTCCTTTTCACTTAACATGCCATCTAATTATGAGTTTTTAGCAGGAATCGGCGGTCCCTTCTCCTCGGGCTCGACGCCAACGCTCGATAGGCCGATCCGCCCGCCGACTCCTCCACGGGCCAAGACGCCGACGCCCGAAAGGCCGACTCAAACAGCTCCGGAGCTCCGCAGTCGTACTCAAGCCAGAGCCGATCCAAATCCTACGGAGAGCCCAACTCACTCGGATCGGCCTCGCGTCTCCCGAGGCCGCCACCGAAGCCGAACAAGCCGGCCATGTGTCGCCCACGGCTCCTCCCAAAGGCACCGCCGCCGACGAAGAATCGGCCGGCCGGAGCCGCCCGCGGCTTCTCCCGAAGGTAATGCCGCCGATGAGCCGGCCGGCAGAGCGTCGCTCGATGCCGCCTCCGAGGATGTCGCCGGTGAAGGTGGATCGGCCGGCCGAGAGCTGCTTGGAACACACGAACCCGTGGGTTCAATGGCACCGCCGATGGACGTCCAGCCCGCTCGCGTCGACGCTTCGCAGTGTCTGTTTTTACTATTTCCTCCTTGATTCGCCGCCGATCATTAGTTTTATCTTACTCTTCTTGGTATTTCGTGCGCTCGCCTTCCTCGTCCCGCGCCGATTTCGGTATCTTCCGCCGGTCTTATCACCATGACCGAAATCGCGCGCCGGCTTGAAGTGTCATCGGTTGAAGGCTTGGTGGCCGACGCCCACTCTATCCGGGAGCGGTATTTGGAAATCCGGCTGAGCTCCCGGATGATGTGCGCGATGCTCTACACCGCGTAGCATACATGGAGTACTCGGCAAATGGATTTCATCCGTGCCCAGCAGCCGTCTAGCTCGCCACGCGGAGCAACAAGCAAGCTGCACTACTCGCCGAGAACTCCATCAAGCGTTCCGAGGAGGAGGCCCGCAAGACTCCGGAGATGCAAGAGCAACTCTCAAATCGGCAGTGGCGAACCGCAAGCA
The DNA here is from genome assembly GCA_031894775.1 of Chloris gayana. Lineage (NCBI taxonomy): Eukaryota > Viridiplantae > Streptophyta > Magnoliopsida > Poales > Poaceae > Chloris > Chloris gayana. The sequence goes on from JAUNZO010000794.1 coordinate 1,084,668, forward strand.
ATCAATCAGAGATTGCCGATTTGAGAGCAGCGCCGGCTCTCAAGGAGAAGGATGCGGCGGCTTTAGAAGCCATCATTGCACAGCTTGGCGGTTGATGTGGCGGCCCAACAAAAGACGACGGACGAGGCAATCCAAGCGGCCGATAAGATGGCTGCCGCGGCGCATGCCGATGTCGGCCCCATCGAAGATGACCCGTCGGTCATGGCCAAACTCGACTCCATGCCGGCCCGCGCCTTATCTCGCCATCCAAGACCTTCTCGTCCCGCGCCGAGGCCGTCGACTACGCTTAGATGTAATAGGACTTAAACAATCTTTTGTTGTAAATATTTTTTGTACTAAGGGCGATATACAGTAATATCGGCCATCCGAAGACGATGCTTAAAACACCGGCCGTAACTCATTTGTCCATTACTTCCCGCGTTTTGCTTTCATGCTTTACGGCTAAGGGCGATACTCTCGCATCGGCCGTCTCAAGGCGATGTGCATCGACATCGGCCGTAGTCCCTTTTAGACCGAACACTATGAATTAATCCAAATACTAGGATAATACCGCTTCAAATACTTCCCATTAAGCGCTCGGCCGAATTCCTCCCCTGCTAACTCTTTCAAAATATATGCATTACCCGGCGCCGATCGGCTAATCAAATAAGGTCCTTCCCAATTAGGCGACCATTTACCAAACCGATTGTCCTTCACACCGATCGGCATCCTAAGCTTCCGCACCAGATCGCCTCTTTTAAACTCGTTTCAAGCACAACCTTCTTATCATAATGGCGGGCGACCCTCGCCTTATTCTCGCTTCTATCTTTTCCAATGCATCCAGCTCGATTTTGTACCACGTCTTCTAATTCATCCATCATCAACCCGTGGTACCGATCGGCCGATAGCTTTTGTTGCAATTCAACCCTTCCGGAGCCGATAGTCGTCTCCCATGGCAATACGGCTTCGTGCCCATACACAAGCCGATACGGCGTGACTTGCATGGCCCCATGTCGTGACATACGATAAGCCCACAAAGCGTCCATCAATTTCATGTGCCACTTACGAGGATGCTCTTGTATTTTCCGCTTGATTAACTTGATCAAACTCTTATTCGCCGCTTCAGCCTTGACCATTGGCTTGGGCATAATATGGTGACGAATTAATCAATTTAATCCCCATTTCTTCAGCAAAAGATTGAAATTCGTCCGATGTGAATACCGATCCCCGATCCGTCGTGATCGTCTCTCGGAATCCCAAATCTATGAATGATATGCTCCTTAACAAACGTTATCACGTCGGCCGTCGAGACTTTGCGATAAGGTGCCGCTTCAACCCACTTTGTGAAGTAATCAGTAACTACCAATATGTACCGATGTCCTTTGCTTGATGCTGGATTTATCCGGCCGATCATATCCATGGCCCAGCCTCCGAATGGCCAAGGTTTGATGACCGGATTCATGGCCGACGCAGTGCCCTCTCGTATAGGCCCGAATTTCCGGCAATCTTGGCAACTTTTATAATATTTGAAACAATCGGTCAACATTGTCGGCCAGTAATAACCAGCTCGCCTTAGCAGCCATTTCATTTTATGGGCCGATTGATGCGTTCCGCAAATCCCATCATGTACTTCGCTCATTACCACTTTGGCTTCGGTGTCATTAATACATTTGAGAAGCACCCCATCAATTGTCTTGAAAAATAATTGATCATCCAACAGAACATATTTCAAGGCTTTATATCTTATCTTCTTATCCGTAGGTTGGGATGGATTGCTTAAAAATTTCGAATTTCCGTGCGCCAATCGGCCTCTTCAATATCGGCTATTTCCAAGCTGTTTTCGGCGAACCGATATCCGGATGCTAGTTGAGCCAAGTTATTTGCTTCGAAGTTCTCGCTCTCTTGGTATATGACCGATTTTAACACACTTGAATCTTTTCATTAACTTCCGGCACTTTCTATGATATTGCAACAATATTTCATCTTTACACTCATACTCATCGGCCAGCCGACTCACGACCAACAAGGAATCGCCGAAAATTTCCACAAAATCAGCCCCGGCATCGATGAGTAGTTCCAGTCCTTTTAATATCGCCTCATATTCGACTTGGTTGTTGGTGTGCGCCTCTACCGTAATAGAATATCCACGTATTGCCCCCGAGGCGACACAACAACCAAGCCGATTCCACTTCCTTGCTTGCAAATTGACCCATCGAAGAACACCGTCCATGGCACCGGTTCAACGTATTTGGCCGAGTGTTCACCGTGTTGCACTATTAAATCGGCCAATACTTGTGCCTTCACCGCTTTGGCCGATTCATAGCCTAGATCAAACTCCGCAATTGCCAACATCCATTTACCCAACCGGCCTTTGGGGACCGGGGCCGATAGCATATATTTCACAACATCGGCCCGGCAAACCACAAGACACTCCTCGGCTAACGTATAATGCCTTAGTTTTGTGCATGAAAAATACAAACAGAGACATAACCTTTCCACCTCTCGGATACCGTGTTTCTGCATCAATTAATTTGCGGCCGAGATAAAATATGACCCGCTCTTTTCCCTCCTCGTTCTTGAGTCAATGCGAGCCGATGCACCTATCATCGGCCGATAAATATAACTTAAAGGGTGTACCCGACTTTGGCGGAACCATCATCGGTGGGGACACCAAATATTTCTTGATATCTTCTAAAGCCCTTTGATGGATCGGCTCCCACCGAAATTCTTGATCGGCCTTGAGTTTTAATAATGGCGTAAATACGTCAAGCCGACTCGTACAAATTTGAGATAAATCGTCCGATAAAATTAATCTTGCCGATTAGGGACTCGGAGCTTTGTCTTGTTCGTCGGCGGTTCCAGCTTTCTCGATAGAATCAATACTCTTGGGGCCGATTTCAATTCCCTTTTCATGCACAATAAACCCCGTAAATTGTCCAACTGAGACACCAAAAGCACACTTGAGAGGGTTCATCTTCGAGCCGTATTGTCTTGTCCTCTTCAACACTTCTCCGAGATCAGCCGCATGACTTTCGGCCGATTTTGATTTCACCATTACATCATCAATATAAATTTCCACCAATCGGCCGATCAAATCGTGATATATAAAATTCATGGCTCTCTCGATATGTGGCACCAGCATTTTTTAGGCCGAAGGTCATGACAACCCACTCATATAGTCCCAACGCTCCGGGCATCCGAACGCTGTCTTCGATATATCTTCTTCGGCCATAAAAATCTGATTGTACCCAGCATTTCCATCCATAAAGCTCAAAATTTTGTTGCCGGCGGCTGCATCAACTAACAAATCGGCGTTTGGCATTGGGTACTCATCTTTCGGAGTCGCTTTATTCAAATTCCCGAAGTCAATGCGACCCGCATCTTTCCATTTTTCTTTTCCACCGGCACGATATCGGAAACCCACTCGGCATATCGGCATGGCCTAATAAAGCCGGCTTCATATAATCCGATAATCTCTTCTTTGACGGCTTCATAATACCTAGGGTCAATTTTCCGAGCCCCTCGCTTATACGGCCGATATCCGGGTTTGGTGGGCAGCCGATGTTCAACGATCGATCGGCCGAGTCCAGGCATCTCGCTATAATCCCAAGCAAAACAATCTTTATATTCTTTCAATAAGGCCACTAATTCATCTCTTACTTCTTTACACAATTTCTTGCTAATATATGTCGGCCGAGGCTTGTCTCCATCCCCTATATCTACTTCTTCTAACTCGTCGGCCGACACAAAACCGTGGCCTAATTTCCCGTCTTCCGGTTCGTTAATCGGCCGATTAATCATATCCCCGATGCGCGTGTCGATCGGCCGATTGTCCGTCAATTCTCCCGTGGGGCCCATCGAGCAGCCGGGGGTACCCGACCCCCGGCCACAATAACTCCGTCGTCGGTGATGTTTACGGCTTCCGCATCCCAATATGTGCCCGAGAAACAAGGCAGGCTCTCCGGACCGGCCAACTCGAAATCGGCGGTCGCGATGGTTACGTACTTATCGGCCCGCACGATTTCGACCTTGTTGCCGACCCATTGAATCAAGCACCGGTGCATGGTTGATGGGATGCAACAGCTTGGCATGAATCCAATCTCTCCCCAACAAAGTTGTGTATGCATCTTTCCCGTCGATGATGAAAAATGTGGCGGGTATGGTTTTGTCGCCCACAGGTGATCTCCATTATTGCGGCCCCATGCACATCTTGGCTTCTCCCGCTATAATCCTTGAGCGTCGATTAGCCCTCATCATTTCTTCTCGGCGTCTTCCCGAGCTTGCGGTATGTAGTAATCGGCATGATATTGACCGCTGCTCCTCCGTCGACCAACATTTTCCTCATCGGCGACCCATTGATGTAGCCGCTAATGTACAATGCCTTGAGATGCAAATGATCGGAGTTGATCGGCTTATCAAATACCGCCGATTTCGGCGTCCACGTAATCTCTCGAAGTTTCCCCAACCGGTTCTTTCTCGCCCGAATTTTCATCGACCGATTCGTCCTCTACGGCCGATCCGACAATCCCGGGCATCGTGGATATCATATTTACTCGCGGCTTCAACCCGGACCACCCGAGACTCGCACTTTGGGCCTCCACTCCCTTTTGGGCTTGGACTCATCATCTTGGTCATCTCTCGTAATACTCGTCCACCCTTAATTTCTCGACAGCCGCATTCTTTGGAGCCTCCTCTTCCGGGTTTTGTTGAGCAAACCACCGGGGCACCACCGTTCTTCGTTCTTGGTTTGATCGCCTTTCGAATCTTCATGGTATTGCCGATCAAACTCTTCTTCATCGTTGATTGGCCCCAACCGATCGTGAACGGAGGTTCTCTTTGGCACTCGCATATCTCCGTTCATCATAGCCGTGATCATGGCCGATCGCTCTTCCGGGGGCCGATTGTCGTGATTCGTAGTTGCGACTAATCGGCCGTCCCCGGGAACTTGATGACCCGCCATCACGATACTCTTTACGGCCAATGCACTCGGGCGCTTCTCGATAGATGGAAGCTTCATGTTTTGGTCCCAGCGAGTATCGAAAGAAAGGACAAGCCCAGTGTGGGTCAAAATCTTCTCGCCGATCACGTCTTGTCCGTATCGTCGACTTTGGCCGATAGATTCCTCGTTCTCGTGCCACCCGAGCTCTTTCTTCCTCTCTCTCTTCTTCTCATATTGGCGTATGAAACCAGCCGATCCACCGCCGATGGTGTTGATGTACATCGTATTAGCCGGAAAGGGTGCCCATCAACTTTCATTTTCTTCTTTACATCGACCGCTCGCAATACCCCACTCGTCAACCGCCCTCCGGATTTCATCTCTCATGGCATAACAATCAACGGTGTTATGATGCGAATTTCCATGCCACTTGCACCATTTAGCCATTTTCTTCAATTCTTCCGGCGTAGGAATTTTGTGATGAGGGGAAAGTCGGATCTTCTTTTCCCGCAGCAGCTGATCAAATATCTCGTCGGCCTTAGATAAATCAAAATCATATTTTTTTCTCCTTAGGTTTGACATGCGGAGAAAATATCGGCCGTTTGTTATTAGTCCACTCAACCGCATTAATTTCCTCTTCATCATCCTCATTGTCGAAATCGGCATAAGCCGTCCGATACCGCCGATTCCCGGTGAGCTCGGAGATTCTCTTCCTGGCCGATCGCTCCTACGGGTCAGCTGTGCCAACCCATCAAACTCATGTGGGGTAAACTTTTCTTTAATGTTAGAGAATAGCCCCGCATAAGCGATTTCGGCCAGCTGCTGCTCTGTCAGGTTCAGATTGTAGCATCGTCCCCTCGTAGTCCCGAACCTCCGTATATAATCGGCCACCGATTCCCCGCTTTCTATTTCACCGCCATTAAATCGGACAAACTAAGCTCGGTAATGCCCGTGAAGAAGTACGAGTGAAACCTTTTCTCCGGATCGGCCCAACACTCGAATAGAACCAGGCGATAGCGAAGCAAACCATGAAAAGGCCGATCCGGACAATGACAGATGGGAATAGTCTAACCCGCAAAGCCTCTTGAGTAGACGCCTCACCAAGCCGTGCGTCATATCGGCCGATGTGCTCCATAGTTGATGTATTATCTTGCCCGTAAAACTTGGAGAACTCAGGAATTTTATACTTATTGGGTAAAGCCACGGAATCCATCCAGTCAGGGTAAGGTCGCCGATACAATGCACTTTTCTCCTTAGGCTTCAAATCGAACCGATCTTTCATCATATCGGCGATCTTAGTCATGAGGCTACTCATATCATTGGGTTCAGCAGTTGCTGATCCGGTTCCCGTCATATAAGCTGTGTTAGGCTGTCCCCCGATCGGGTGTACCGACCGACCGTTTCCAGAAATCCCAGTGCCGTAGTCGGGAACAAGAATCACGGAGCGATTCCATAATTCATGGCCGATTGGATCGGCCGTCCGATCATGAATCCTTGTCCCCCACCCGATGCGGTCGGCTGCGGAATACCGGATATCGGCCGTACTATAGTGGGTGAGTTCTCAATTCTGCTCGGGCCGGTATTCGGTACGTAGAAGAAATTGGGCTGTCTGTGCCATCCGCGGAGCCGCTGCCACATTGGTTGCTGCCCTCGACTCGAAGTCGGCGGTTGTACATCTTGTTTATCGCCCTTTTCCGTCACCGACTTCTTGGGGTCACCGTCATCCTCTTTGCCCGGCTGGGTTGTACCGGTACTTGCGTTTGCATCGTCCTTGCCAGGCCATAGGTGAGGTGGCATGCCGTATAGGGGCTGAAACCCCGCCGGCAGTGTGGTATTCGGAGGCCGATTCCCCGAATCGGCCGTGACAGAGCGCCAAAAGGCCGAGTGTATGCAGGTCCAAAATATCCTTCAGTGAACAGTCCGCCATCAACCGTGTCCTTGATCAAATTCCCGATGGTGTTGGTCAACACGCCCGATTGATTGATTAGGGCCCGATGAACGGACGAGTTGACCATATCACCGAGTTGGTTGGCATCCGGCAGTCTCTGGGCTGTGATTTGGTCTAGTTCTTCCGGATGCGTAATCCGAGGGATGTCTCCTTTTGTGGCCACTCGCCACGTGTCACTGTCAGGGCTTGAAAGTACTTTTTCATTGCTTCGGCGAGGTATTCCCGGTACTGCAGCTTTTGTTCTGTCGTCATCTTTCCCCAGGCCGAAATCCCGTTGTCATCGAAACTTCTCCATGCCCTTTGCCATCCGTCCCGAGAGGAATTGGAACAAAAATCGGCTGATTTTCAGCATCGACCATTGGTGTCCCGTCCTCCCCGACAGACTCGTATGTACGACATCTTGATCTTGGTTGCCTCCGTCCCACCGAGCGTGCCAAAAGTGTGTTGACGTCAAAAGTCGCCAATACACCGTTGTCCGGAGAGTCCACCGAAACCCCGGCCGAAGCAGGCCCCGTGCTCCCAACGGACCGGCTCGGCTCGCCGATTCTCGTGTGCGCTGGTGCGTGCGGATGGTTTTCCTGCAAACCAACAAAGACAATAAAAAGTGTAAAATTCCGGGTCATCGGCCTAGATAGACCGATGTGTAGCCGTGGCCGATTCTAGCGTAAGATAGACAGAATCGGCCATCGACGGGGAACAAGCACGGCCCATCCATTTATGTATTAAATGCCAGGCAAGCGAACCGTGATACAAATGATACGAAATCGGCCGACGCTATAACATGCGATCGCTGGCTAGCAGCCGATTTCGTCGGTGAACAATCAAATCATTAAGACTTTGCAGGGATGCATTATCGAATAAAGTATAAACAAGGTAATTATTAATGGGATGTAATTAATTTGATAGCAAAAAGATGGTTTAATCGTCAAATCGTAGTAATAAATCGGCCGATCGGGCATCCGGCCGATTCTCGCTATCGATTATAACAGTGAGTTATTAGATCTATCTAGATGTATAATGATGATCAACGAAATCATACTAATAACTCAGGTTCAAAGGCAGTTTTAACAGATTCGGTACTAATTGCACATAAAAAACCGGCTAATGAACGTGATAAACAATCGGCTAAACACTCCGAAAGAACAAGTAAGACAAATACAACCACGCAGATCCCGAATCGACCAGTCGCTCTAACAGACAAGTCAATTGATGGTACGCGATCGGACCAGATCTAACGGCCGCGCACGCCCGCCGATTCAGGACAAGCACAATCATAAACGCCTTAGCTATGAAAGTAGATTTACACCCTAGCCAATCGGCTGCATGCGCCTAGGACAAGTCAACTATCGCAAAGGCAAACACAGGACACGTCAACCGAGTCCGCACGATCGAATCGGCCAAGATGTAAAAGAATTCTCATAGCGGCTATCGTGACTCGGACGACCAGATCCGAGCCAATCGGCGTTGCGAGCAAAGGCTGGGACGGGGAGGCAGGACAAGTCAAACTACCTCCACCACGAGCCCGACCAGGTCGACTTGACTCATCCCGGCCGATACTCACTACGACGATCAAGAACAGATCCGGTCGCCGGATAACTAGTAATTAAGCCATCTAATTACGAACAATGCGCCGAGAACTAGACAACATAATTACCTTATCAAGCCAACGTATCGTCGACCGGAGCCCCGAGGATCCCCGCGCGAAAACAGTAGATACTTGACAGAAAATTAGGGTTTGGCGATGCGCCGAAAGTTGTATTGGATGTGAATCGAGTTTACATGTTACACCCGAGTACATATTTATACCCGGCACAAAGAATCCTACTCGGACCCTCTTCGGGCCGATTTCCTAACCGACTAGGATCTTTTTCCAAAATTAAACTATTATTTCTAATTTTACAACGTGGGCCAGGCCCATCAATATTATGCTCTTCTCGTTGGCATCCGCGCACGATTCCCGGGAGGGACGCGCCTCTTACTCGTCCATGCGGCCGTCGGCCTTCGGCCCACCGGCCCTCTTTTGACCTATAGTCGCCGACAATGGGTCCCTTGGTCAAAAACCGGCGTCAACACCGGTATCATGGGCCCAGACAAGCTGATGTACCGTACCGCCCCGGAGATGTAGCGTAGCCAACTCTCTTTTGCCGATTGTTAGTGAGAGGTTAGTCTCACGGGAGGGAGATGGGTCGGCCACGAAGGAAGTCATGGAGTTGCCATACTCCCGGGGAGTTTGGAAATGGCTAGTCTTCCGCAGTGCTAGCGGGAAAAGTTGTCGTATACGACCAGTGAGGTGCGTATACGTCGTGTAGTCGGGTTTTGCCAGCTGGTATAAAATCGATTCGAATCACTATACCTCGCAGTAATGAGTACCGCTTGTTTAGCTCATCACATCGTAGTTAAACAATATGGAAGATGAGGATGAGAGATGGAAGGAATAATGATCTGCTTTGATCTTGTCCGGCAAGCTTGATTGCAATAGCTTTAGGTTGCAAATGTGAAGTCTAATGAACTTAATGTTGAGCTAAAACCTTGAAAGTAAGGATCCACCCTTTAACGTTGTTTTCGCAAAGGAGTAAACCCCACAGCCGTAAAGCCTTTGCATACTAGGCGTCGGCCTTAGCGTGCCATTTTGATGGGTCGAGTCTTGCTGAGTATTAGAATACTCAGGTTTTGTTCGTTCTCTTTCGGGGAATGAGTCGTACTATCACGACTTATATGGTACCTTCCCGGAAGAGGAGCATTGTCTCGAGGGAGGTTCCCTCCAATGGGAACGTATCCCTACGCAGTGAAGAGGAAGGACCGTGGTGTACGACGGGCTCGAGTACATCACGTTAATCGTTGATAGTCTTTTGTTGTATAAAAGTACAAGTTTCCGCTGCAATACTCGTAGGATGTTAAACTTCAATAATGTTTATGTTTCCGCTGCACGAAGGTTTGTATTTCGAAATCCTGGTTGTATTATACCATGATGTATATATTCCGGCGTGTATGAGATGATGTTCTGTTGTAACTCGCTTCGTCGAGTGTCCCTCTATACCGATTCCTGGGTGTCCCGGAGGGGATGTCACAGCTGGTATCGGAGCGGTTCGGAGGCTACGAGTACATCATTACAAGCTCGTTTTCAAAACTTAACATGTTAGTACGTTAGAACACGAGAGAGTGCGGAGCCCTATAAGGATGTAGAATAGTTAGATTTTTACTAACCGTTCGACGTTCGGGTTTTGGGGAAGTGCTAACTATTCGTTATAGTTTTATATACTATAGTACGTATAGTTAGTTTGCCGAGCATGCATCATGTCATATTGTGTGCTAAATAAAGATTGGGGTATACTTAGCTAGTTTCGTAGTACTCGTATAGGTTGTACTGTTCATTCTCTTCCGTGGGAAGAAGTGTTTAACCAGTTTAAACATGTTCCCTGCAGATGCCGATTACTCGCTGTAGGAAGCGCGTTCAGGAGGAGGCGGACACACGTGCTGCACGCGTCACGGAGCTGGAGCAGCAGATCCACCGTTTAGAGTTGCAAACGCAGAGCCAGGACCGACAGCTAGGCGCTTGGAAGAACCGTTGCCGAGTGGACTGCCGGGAGGTACGGAGGTCCCACGCCAGGATCGCCGAGCTGGAGGAGTAGCTGGTGGAGGTTACCTAGGACCGTGACGGTTTTCACGGGGCGGCTATAGCGTTGAACGAGTAGCTGGCCACGGTCACCGCAGAGCGAGACGCCGCTCGCGAGGCGGACAAGGCGCACGTGATACGGTTGGCAAGGATGACAGCGCAGCGTAACCACGTTGTAGACACGCTGATCGAGGTGCAGAACCAGATGGGTCAGCTTGAGGCGATGTTTGACGGACTGGCCGACGCGCACCACGCGCCGATACACGACCACGACGCACTGCTTGTGCAGTTTCAACAGTTGCAGCAGCAGCAGCAGGGTCCACCGGATGACGCCGAGGAGGTCTCTAGTATGGACTACGAGCCACCACCGGCCTCACCAGCGGAGGACGTCGAGTCGGACGCCGACAGCCCACGCGCCGTCGGCTTAGTTGTGTTGGGACCTTACTCATGTAGGAGGGTAGTCACATTTTGCTGACATAGGTCGGATATAGATAGGGTACTAGCAGATGTTGGTCGGATGGTAGTGTACGAAAAGTTGGGTCCGAGCTGTACAAATAATAAATAATGAAAAGAAGTGGTAGTAATATATCTATGCAATTACTAGTATAAAAGAATTGCTGAAATAATAGGATTAGTTTCTGCTTGTGTCTAATATGCTTACTTCTCCACGAGAGATGGACAACACGAGTACCGTCGTTAGTGAAGTAAGAGGACGAAGGGAGGATGTTCGTATAGTAAGGTTGGAGAGGCAACTGCAGGAAAAGGAGGAGTTGTTAGCACTTAGAGAGGCGCAGCTTGCTGAACAAGGAGCAGCAGATTCAATTCAAGGATCAACAACTAGCAACCGCACATGCCCCGATCACTCGGTTGGAGCAAGATCTACTCCAAGCACACAGTGCGCTATCGAACGAAGCAATAGGACAGCAACCTCCCGAGGATGAACCAGATAGTGCAGGAAAATCCTGTGGCGGCTGAATCGAAGAAGAAGAGGAGGATCCTGAAGAGATAATGGATGTGGATTCAGTCATAGACTACACGGAGATTCCACGACTAGAGGATGCAGAATCCGAGACAGGAAGTTCCATAAGCCAGGAAGTGACGTCCAGGCTTCGCGAAGAAGAGTAGAGTGCTAGCTAGTAGCAAGTGAGAAAATTAGTATGTAACATAGGCGTTAGTTAAATAACGAGCGTGATGTAACCACACATGAATGTACCATAAGAATCGTTGTAACATGGATATATGAGCATGTGCTTATGGATTTGGTGGTTGTTTTAATAAAAATGGTTGTTGCATAAGAGTCATTGGAAATTTCTCATCTATGTATTCCTGTTCCTTCTATTATTATGTTGGAATTGAGATGTCTAACGTAAAATTTTCTTGGACAGAATGGTTGGAACAAGGAGACGTGATGAGCCGGAAAGTTCTCAACGCGAGGCGGAAACACCACCACCACCCCGACATTGGCACAGGCAATCGCAGCTGTGCTGGACTCTCGCGCGGAGAAGCGAGAATTGTTGGAGCAGTTGGTTCGTAACACTCGCTCCACAGGAACGTCACCAAGGCCGGAATGCACCGGAAGAAAGGGTGACTTTCTCGGACTTCTTATCGGTTCACCCCGGTCTTCTCGGATGCGGGTGAACCATTGGAAGCCGATAACCGGCTTCGCACCATTGAATCGAAGCTGGAGTTGTTTCCATGCACCGATCATCGGAAGACACTCTTCGCTTTCCAAGCAATCTGCAAGGATTTGCTGGAGCATGGTGGGCCAACTACAAGGCGATGTTCCCTCCAGGGCATCAAGTTTCATGGGCCGAGTTCACCAAAGCCTTCAGGGAGCACCATATTCCAGAAGGTTTAATGAACCGAAGAGGAAGGAGTTCCTATCACCGAAGCAAGGTGACATGAATGTGCATACCTACTCTAAGGTATTCAACCGTCTTGCTCAATATGCTCCTCGAACATGTGGACACGGATGCCAAGAAGAAGAATCTGTTCAAGGAAGGAATGAGTACCAAGCTGCAGATCACGCCCGGTGCTAAACAAGACCGATAGCTTCAATGACTTTGTGAGTGATGCTATCGCATTGGAAGATTCTATCCGCCTTCATCGGACGGAGAAGAACAAAAAGAGGCCGGCTGCTGGACAAGGAAGTGGCGGACCATCGAAGTACAGACTGGTCTACACCGCACCATCAGGTCGGCGCTACCAGCACACGCGTTCTCGTCCAAATTACTATCGACAATCTCAGCCACCACAACAATCTCAGCAGCAGCGGTGGAATCAATATCGTCCGCCGTATCAGCAGCAGAATGCTCGGAATCCCAGGCCGGCGAATCAAGCACCGCAGCAGAATGGACCGCCATGTTTCAATTGTGGCCGTCCAGAACATTACTACCGCAGTTGTCCATATCCTCGAAGGTACCATATGCACCTCGACCACAAGGACAGCCGTAGAATCAGCCCGAACACCAGCCAAGAATACACCAGTGAAGACTGCCCGTGCAAATTTCACCACGGCGGAGGAGCTACCCGAAGGTGGACAAATCTTAGCGGGTATGTTTTCTATCACCGATCATCCTGCTATGGTTTTATTTGACTCGGGAGCCATGCATAATTTCATCGAGCAAGTCATATGTTGCTAAGCATCACATCATGCTATCCAAGTTGCTATGTGCTCATATCATTTCAACACCTGGGGGTAAAATTCTTACCAATGAAGAAGCTGCCAATATGCCATTAAAATTGGGTAGCAAGGTTTATCCCACTTCATTGATCATATTGGATGGGCAAGGGTTAGATGCAATTATTGGCATGCAATGGATGAATTTCCATAAGGCAATACTCGGATATAGCATCTCGAGCCGTATATCCGAACTCTCCTGTTCATGGTCGAGATTGCTTACTTTTAACTTTTCCCCCAAACTATGCTGCCAATGGTTAATAAGGTTATAGGTAAGGGTCCGGAGGATATACCTATAGTCCGTGAGTACCCGGATGTCTTTCCGGACAACTTGTCGAGACTACCGCCGGATCGAGCGGTAGAGTTTAAGATAGAGTTACAGCCTGGAACAACACCAATATCAAGAAGGCCGTATCGGATGCTGCCGAATGAGCTAGCAGAGTTGAAGGTGCAACTAAAGGAATTATTGGACAAGGGATATATACGTCCAAGTTCATGACCATGGGGCTGCCCGACCTTGTTCGTGAAGAAGAAGGATAAGACACCGAGGCTATGTGTGGATTATAGACCTCTAAATTCGGTTACCATCAAGAACAAGTACCCTCTTCCGAGGATTGATATCTTGTTTGACCAATTGATGGGAGCCAAAGTCTTCTCTAAGATAGATCTTCGCTCGGGATATCATCGGATTAAGATAAGAGCGGAAGATATACCGAAGACCGCATTCTCCGGAAGATATGGACTTTATGAATACTTGGTGATGTCTTTAGGATTGACCAATGCACCAGCACATTTCATGTACCTCATGAATTCAGTATTCATGCCGGAGCTGGACAAGTTTGTCGTGGTATTCATTGATGACATCTTGATCTACTCTAAGTCGGAAGAGGAGCATGCCGATCACTTAAGGATTGTGTTGCAAAGGCTAAGGGATCATCGGCTATATGCTAAGTTTAGCAAGTGTGAGTTTTGGCTAACGTAAGTGCCGTTCCTAGGTCATGTGATATCAGCCGAAGGAGTGGCCGTTGATCCAAGCAAAGTTCAATAAGTGTTGGATTGGAAGCTACCGAAGTCCGTCTCGCAAATCGGAAGCTTTTTAGGATTGGCTGGTTACTACGGAAGGTTTATTCCCAACTTCTCAAAGATTGCCAAGCCAATGACTAAACTACTAGAGAAGGATAAGAAGTATGAATGGAGCAAGGAGTGTGAAGAAGCTTTTCGGACATTAAAGAAGTTGCTGATAACAGCCCTAGTGCTCGCTCGACCGGATCCGACGAAGCCTTTTGATGTGTATTGTGATGCATCGAGGAACAGGACTCGGATGTGTTCTAATGCAGGAAGGTCGATTGATCGCCTATGCCTCTCGACAACTTAGGCGTCATGTGGAACACTATCCGACATATGATCTGGAATTAGCAGCGAGTGGTTCTTGCATTGAAAAGCTGGAGGCACTACCTCTTGGGTAACTTGGTACATTTATACACCGACCACAAGAGTCTCAAGTACATCTTCACCCAAGCTGATCCGAATATGCATCAACGAAGATGGCTAGAATTAATCAAGGATTATGAGCTGGAGATTCACTATCACCTAGGCAAGGCAAACGTGGTAGCCGATGCTTTAAGTCGCAAGGTTCGTTGCCATAATCTCACGACGCAACTCTTGATTCAAGCATCTCCACCCGAAAGTGATGAGCCAAATCTTTGGATCATTCCGTATGGAGCTTTGACTAATTTAGCTCTTGTCCCTACCGTACGTGAAGAAGTGGTAGCGGCTCAACGGAAAAGTGTTGGAATGGAACATATAAGAAGACGACTCAAGGAAGGCGAAGTTAAATGCTTCAGAGAGGACGATGCAGGAGTTATTTGGTTTAAGAATCGATTGGTAGTACCGAAAGATCTATCACTTCGCAAGAAGACAATGGATGAAGCTCATATGTCCAAGTATTCTATTCACCCTGGAACCAACAAGATGTATCAAGATCCGAAACAAAGATTTTGGTGGACACGCATGAAGCGGGAAATAGCCAAGTATGTCAATGAGTGTGATGTCTGCCGGCGAGTCAAAGCCGAGCACTTGAAGCAGGCGGGACCCTTACAACCCTTGAGTATTCCTGAATGGAAGTGGGAAGACGTCGGCATGGATTTCATCGTTGGGTTACCACTAAGCCCACGAAAGCACGACTCTATATGGGTTGTTGTGGACAGAGTTGACTAAATCAGCTCACTTCATACCAAGTACATACTCGGTACACTCGCCGAGAAGTATGCCGAGCTGTACATCGCTCGCATTCTCTCGTCCGCATGGAGTGCCGAAAACCATCATCTCGGATAGGGGAACGTAGTTTGTCTCCAGATTTTGGGAACAACTACACGAATCATTGGGAACGAGACCGATATGAAGCTCAGCGTATCATCCTCAAACGGATGGACGGACAGAAAGGATCAATTAATATCTCGAGGATATGCTTCGAGCATGTGTCTTGACCTACGGTAAAGATTGGGAGAAATGCTTACCGCTGGCGAGTTCTCGTACAACAACAGCTATCAAGAGAGTGCCGGAATGTTACCATTTCAAGCTTTGTATGGACGTAGTTGCCGCACACCTCCGAATTCGTCCGAAAGTAGAGAAAGAATAATCTTCGGACCTGACCTAGTAAAAGATGCGAGAGGAACAAGTACGTCTCATACAGCGAGAATCTTAAGAGGGCTAAATCTCGACGGATTAGTTATGCCGATAAAAGACGTCGAGAGTTAGTATTCCGGTGGGAGATCAAGTTTATCTTCGTGTCTCTCCTACCAAAGGTGTCCAAAGGTTTGGAATCAAGGGCAAATTAGCTGTGGCATATCGTTTGGAGTTGCCGAGCACACTTGTCGAGTATACATAATATATTCCACGTATCTCAACCGAAGAAGTGTTTGAAACCACTCGGTGGATATACCGACAACTGAAGTGGAACGATTCATGACCGGACTTGACGTATGATGAACGTCCGGTCAAAGTTCTCGACACCAAGGATCGAGTGACTCGACATAGGACCATCAAGTTCTACAAGATTCAATGGAGTAATCACTTCGAAGCTAAAGCTACTTGGGAGCAAGACGAGTTTCTCCGATCTAACTATCCCGAATTCTTTAGCACTATCGTCTAGTCGCTTTGATCGTGAATCTCGGGACGAGAATCCTGTAAGGAGGAGGGCTGTAACAACTCTCGGAAATGAAATGCATTTCATGTCATTCATGAGCATGTCATCATATTGCATTAATGAAGTTATTAAATATGGTGCAAAGAAATGCACATAAAATGTCAAAACAACTAAAGATTAAAGGAAATGCTTAAAAAGAATTTAAATTAGAGTAAATAATGTGTTTAACATTTTCTTGTGCTTAGACATCATAAATAAAGAATTATAAAAGTTCCCTGAAATTATTTTGCTTTGTAAAATTAATTACAAGAAATAAACAAAGCTTCTTTTGTTAATTTATCTATGAATTTTTTTATCTGAAATTAACTTGGAATTTCAACCTGGACTTAATAGGAAAAATGTCTAAAATACTTTCATTTACACCCCTGAAATTTTTGGGAATTTTCTGAACAAGGGAAGGTCACTTTTTAGTTATCGGAAAGTTGGGGGTTGTTTTTGCAAAATTACCGAGGCCGGTCCTACGAGCCGGCCTCTCTCCTTTCTCTCCTCTCTCGTCCCGCGCTTAGCGCCGCCACGGCCGCACCGCCTCCCGGCCGGCCGCCACGCCACCCCAGCCACGCAGCAGCTTGCCACTACCGCCTCCTTGCCTGGATAAAGAACCGCTCGGCCCTATCTTCTCCCTCCTCTCTTCCATTCTCTCTAAACCTCACATTCACCACCGCCGTCTCCGGGACGACGCCGCCGAGCCACTCCAGGCACTCCCCGTCCGAACCAACACCGTCTAGAGCTCCGCAGCGACCTTGCGAACCTTCCCAAACCGTTCAATCGCACCGAGCCGTCTTGCTCCGTCGTGGGAAGCTCATTCTCTCCAACGGCACCTCACCGTCGTTCTTTCGCCGCCTCCTCAATTTCGTGAGCTGTGGTGAGCTATTCTTGCTCTTTTCTTCTCGGGTTGTTGCGCAACTAGATGCTCTCCCTTTTGAGCAACTTCTTATTGAGTTTCTTCCGCAGGTCACCACCAAATTAGCCATCTTCTCCACGTCCGGTCACCGCCGTCCGCAACGCTCACGGTGAGCAACCACTTCGGCCCTGCTCAAGCTTCAACTATCTCATGTCGAGCTTGCTCGTGATCTCTAGTAGCTCACGGTCAAAGTTTCCCCAATTTTTGCTCGGTGTGGCGAGCTCGCACCACGGTCGGAGCCTCTGCCATGGCCGCCTCTCGCCGTTGGCAAGCTTCCGGTCGAGCTCATGCAAATTGGTCACCACCGTTGGGTTCGGCATGCACGGTAGGGTAGGTTGGTAGCCTCACGACGAGCTTTGGAGCACGGGCGGCCAACTCCGGTGGCCATGCCACCGCGGTGGTGCCACACCGCGGGCCACACGTGCGGGATCGCGTGTGGCTACACGGGATCCCGTGTGGCCAAACCCTGTTGCCCGGGTGTGGCCCGGAAGAGATTTTCAATTTTCAAAAATTCATAGAAAATTCAATAAAAATCGGAAAAATGTGAAACCAATTTTGTTAGACTCGGAAAAATAAGATCTGTCTATTTATGAAATAAAATATCTATTTTGAGCATTTTTATTTCATAGATAATAATAAATCACATTCTTTGATTAATAAAAGCTATTATTTTATGCTAATTAAATGTTTAATGTAAGAAAATAATTTAATTAAATGATGGAGATACTACAGACGAAAGTAATTATGAAAATTATTTTCCAAAATTAATCATAAATATTATCATTTCATGTGATTCCAATTTATTATTCTATGTATTATCACATGTCATTTAAGTAATGATTATTTATTGCTTAATAAACATGATTAATTATTAATTATTAAACCTAAGTAATTAGTAACTAAGGAACATAATTAATTATTAAATTAAGGAGCAAGATTACTTAGTACTTAATGACTAGGATTAAGCATTAATTAATTGGCATAATCATTTGTTAGTTACTTGATTAATGAGCATGTTTAATTATAAATTGTTAATTAACAAATATGATGAGGTATTAATTGTTAATTACTAGTTATTAATTACTAAACATAATTAATCATTAATTATTAGTTGATGAACATAAAACCTTTGCATAATCATGTCATGTTCATTCATGTATGCATGATTGTGATTCGCGACGCATTGTTGGTCGACCTAGGTTCCGAGGTGATCGAGGTTCCACCCGAAGTTGAGGTAGGCGAAGGGAATCTCGAAGTCAACCCACACGCCGAGGAAGCTAACCCCGACTCGTATCAAGGCAAGCCCCGGTGCATCTTACCTATGTTTTAAATATTTTATTTTACTACATAGTTAAGTTATGTTTGTGCATTAAGTGTTAGGGAATGGTTCATACCCTAGATGCATATGAGATAGATTTCCGTTTGTTTATACTATATTGGTACAGGTAGCTCAATAGAAGCTAGGCTTAATTCATAGTCGCAACGGTAGATGTTTTAGGGAATCTTAAAGCATGGAGGCTTTAAGGATTGATGTGTTGACACCAAGATGAAGAGAGTGTTAATGAAGTTGAGACCGGACGGGCCCCGTAGGAGAAAGGGCAAGACGGAGATGAGGTCTTGCAAGGTGGTAGCCCCGTCCGAGTCGGTCAAGGACCGTATCGTTGTGGGCTTAGTTGAACAAGTTTGAACGTATCGTACTACATGCTGGTATCATGGGCCCAGCAAGCTGATGTACCCTACCGCCCCGAGAGATGTAGCATAGCCAACTCTCTTTTACCGGCTGTTAGTGAGAGGTTAGTCTCACGGGAGGGAGATGGGTCGGCCACGAAGGAAGTCGTGGAGTCGCCATACTCCCGGGGAGTTTGGAAATGGCTAGTCTTCCGTCAGGTGCTAGCGGGAAAAGTTGTCGTATACGACTAGTGAGGTGTGTATACGTCGTGTAGTCGGGTTTTGCCAGCTGGTATAAAATCGATTCGAATTGCTGTCCCTCGCAGTAATGAGTACCGCTTGTTTAGCTCATCACATCATAGTTAAACAATATGGAAGATGAGGATGAGAGATGGAAGGAATAATGATCTACTTCGATCTTGACTGGCAAACTTGATTGCAATAGCTTTAGGTTGCAAATGTCAAGTCTAATGAACTTAATGTTGAGCTAAAACCTTGAAAGTAAGGATCCACCCTTTAATGCTGTTTTCGCAAAGGAGTAAACCCCATAGCCGGAAAGCCTTTGCATACTAGGCGTCGGCCTTAGCGTGCCATTTTGACGGGTCGGTCTTGCTCGAGTATTAGAATACTCAAGGTTTGTTTGTTCTCTGTCGGGGAATGAGTCGTACTATCAAGACTTATATGGTAGCTTCCCGGAAGAGGAGCGAGTGTCTCGAGGGAGGTTCCCTCCAATGGGAACGTATCCCCACGCCGTGAAGAGGAAGGACCGTGGTGTACGACGGGCTCGGTACATCACGTTGATCGTTGATAGTCTTTTGTTGTATAAAAGTACAAGTTTCCGCTGCAATACTCGTAGGATGTTAAACTTCAATAATGTTTATGTTTCCGCTACACGAATGTCTGTATTTCGAAAACCTGGTTGTATTATACCATGATGTATATATTCGGCTTGTATGAGATGATGTTCTGTTGTAACTCGCTTCGTCGAGTGTCCCTCTGTACCGATTCTCGGGTGTCCCGGAGGGGATGTCACAGAGTGCACAAGATCGGTAGACGTAACCGAAATCATACCATGACGGCGCCGAGTGCTTCAAGATAGCAGATGATTATCCTGCTGTAGAATCGAATGTCGTCAATTTGCGCGGGAAGAAAGGGAAGGAGCTGAAGCACGACCAAGGCAACCGATCTGGATCTAAGAACAATAAGCGCAAGGTTGATAACCTTGTTGCACCTATCGACCGATCTCATGGAGGGTGATGCATCCAGGCCCGGGTAGGGTTGGAAAAGCGCGACACACCGACCCGGCTCGGTACACACGACCTGGCCCTCGCAATCTTAGCACCGCAACTCCGGCGCACCCACTCGGGGAAAGGCCCAATCTCCCTAAAAGACTAGTCCGATAGGGGAAGGGTGGCTCTCCCTTTTAAGGTGGCTTCCTCCTCCCAAGCTAAGCAAGGTGGGATTATTCGGAGGCCACACGGTCGCCGCCCAACTACAAGCCGGGCCACTTGGCCCATCTTTGTTGCGTCTTTGCCGGCGGGTAGTAATGGACGATGTCCTCATCATTCTCTCCTTCTTAACAAGGGCCCAGCTCCGATACCAAATGATGCTTCCAGGCCTAGGTAGGGTTGGAAAAGCGTGACACACCGACCCGACTTCGGGTACACACGACCTGGCCCCTGCAATCTTAGCACCTCAACTCCAGGCGCACCCACTCGGGGAAAGGCCCAATCTCCCTAAAAGACTAGTCCGATAGGGGAAGGGTGGCTCTCCCTTTTAAGGTGGCTTCCTCCTCCCAAGCTAAGCAAGGTAGGATTATTCGGAGGCTCACACGGTCGCCGCCCGACTACAACCGGGCCACCTGGCCCATCTTTGTTGCGTCTTTGCCGGCGGGTAGTAATGGAGGATGTCCTCATCGGAGGGGACCACCCTGCACCTCCTAAGAGAGGCCCAAGAGAATGACTTTCGTTTGAAGCCCTACTCGAAGGGCCTTGCATGATTCACAATGGGAATCATAAGAATAAAGAATGTTTCTTGCTGAGACCGTCTGCTTCGTATGCGTTGAAGGTAGCACCCCGATCCGGGCAGCGCAACCAACGGAATGACAAGTGCAAAGACAAGAAGCGCGATGATGATGAAGATGATGAAGGAGGCTTCGAGGAGCCGTCTAGAGAGGTGAACTCCATCCATGGAGGACCCGATGTGTATGAGTCAAAGCGCAAGCAAAAATTAGCATTCAGGGAGGTTAATGCCATTGCTCCCGCAACTATCGAGTATCGGCGATGGTCGGAGGTGCCGATCACGTTCAACGAGCCGGTCATCCCGAGGTCTTGCTTAAAGTCGGCAGATATCTGCTCATCTTGGCGCCTATCGTCCATAAGGTACGCTTGAAGAGAACTTTCATTGATGGGGGAAGCTGCCTGGATATTGTTTTTGCCAAAACCTTGCCGGAGCTTGGTCTCTCTATGGCGGATTTGGATTGTAGCGTTTCACCGTTTCATGGTATAATACTCGATCGAAACAGTTATCCTTTGGGGCGGATTACTCGCCAATTACTTTTAGGATGAAAGAAAATTACGGAAGGGACAATATCATCTTCCAGGTAGCTGATATTGATTCAAGCATATCATGCTATACTTGGGAAGCCCGGCTTTGGCTAAGTTTATTACCATCCCCAACTACCGATATCGATGTTGAAGATGCCAGGACCCAACAGAGTCTTATCGTTCCGGTCTGACATCAAGACCGCGTATGCTTGTGAAGTACATAGCACCGAGTTGGCCACTCGAGTCAATTCGGAGGAAGAACGCCGACAGATCGGGGAGGCAGCGGGCGCCCTTGAGGTACATGCGCCGCTGAAGAAGAAGTTCCATCCAAGAAGATTGCTAAAGAGAAAGTGAAGATCGAGACAGTTGCTTCCAAGACTATCCAGGCTTGATGAGACAGACCCCTCCAAGGTCACCAATATTGGGTCCGACCTAGGGGACAAATAGGAAAGCGCGCTCATTCTTTTCCTCCGGGAAAAGAGGGATATCTTTGCATGGCAACCTTCTAACATGTCGGGTGTCCCTAGGGAGAAGATTGAGCATGCACTTTTGGTGCGTCCCGATGCGAGCTCGATCAAGCAGAAGCTCCGGAGGTTTGTCCAAGACCGCAAGGAGGCGATCAAGAAAGAGATTACTAGATTGTTAGCAACTAAGTTCATTAGCGTGTATCATCCAGATTGGCTTGCCAATCCGGTTCTTGTACCAAAGAAGAATACTAAAGAGTTGAGAATGTGCGTTGATAATACCGATCTTAACCAGGCTTGCCCCAAAGACCCTTTCGCACTGCCTCGAATGGACCAAGTCGTTGATTCCACTCGCTTGTTGCGAGCCTCTTTGTTTCCTTGATGGCTATTCCGGATACAATCAGATTCCCTTGAAGGTCGAGGATCAAGACCGCGTTCATCACCACCTTTGGAGCATATTGCTACATAACAATGCCGTTCGATTTGAAGAACGCATGTACTATTTATCGGCGAGGCATGCAACGCGAAGCTTATGTTGATGATATAGTGGTTAAATCCCGGAAAGCTGGAGATCTTCTTTCCGACTGGCGAGAGACCTTCAACAATCGCGAAACTTTTCTATGAAGCTCAACCCTAGTAAGTGTGTATTTGGAGTTCGTTCTAGAAAATTGCTTGGATTTGGTGTCATGGCGTGGCATTCAAGCTAATCCGAGAGAAGATCCGGACCATCGTTAACACGAAACATCCAAGTTGTTTGAAGGATGCACAAAAGTTGACTGGATGTATGGCTGCTCTTAGCCGTTTTATTTCAAGACTGGGGGTCAAGGGCCTCCGTTCTTTAAACTTCTCAAGAAGCATGATAAGTTTGATGGACAGATGAGGTGCAAGCCTCATTTGATCAACTCAAGGGATATCTCGATGAATCTGCCGGTCTTAATACCGCCGGAACCTCGATGAAACCTTTCAATTATACATATCTGCAACTAATCATGTTGTGAGTACGGTATCGGCGAGTTGATCGGATGGAGGAAGGACATCCGCAACCGGTTCAACATCCGAGTATACTTTGTAAGCGAAGTCCTAACGAGTCACGGATGTGATATCTCCGATTATAGAAGTTGATATATGCTTGTCGTGATAACTTCTCGGAAGTCGAAGCACTATTTTCAAGCACATCCAATCGAGGTCAAGACCGGGTTCGCTATTGGGGATATAGTGTGTAATCGGGAAGCCATTAGATAGGTGGCCAAGTGGGCTATAGAACTTGGCCAATATGAGATTACTTTTTCTTCACGCACGACCATTAAAGGACAGGCATTGGCTGCTTTTATTACTGAGTGGCTTGAGACGCAAGTGCCACCGGCAATTCAGAATTTGGAATATTGGGAGATGTATTTTGATGGGTCTCTGCAGCTTTCGAGCGTGGGGGCTGGAGTTGTGCTTTTCACTCCACAAAAAGAACCATTGAGATACGTACTTGCAGATGCATTTTCGTGCTTCAAACAATACTGCAGAGTATGAGGCTTTGCTCCATGGACTTCGGGTATTTTGCTAGGAGTCAAGCGATTGGATATATATGGAGATTCAATGCTTGTGATCAATCAAGTTAACAAAGTATTGGATGCTCATGATGATCATATGGTAGCTTACCGCCAAGAGGTGAGGAAGCTTACACACCCTCCGTCTACTCACAAACCCGTGCATCCATCGTGACCAACACTTTGCACAAAGGGTGGAGTAACCGTCCGACACTACGACTCTCAAGTTACATCGGTTTACCAACTCCCATACGAAGGTATGCATTTGGTACACAACTCAATACTCGCTCGCAGAGTCACAACGAACGGTCCTTGACCGACACGTACGGGGCGATGGCGGATAATGGCCAACCTTGTCACCGCATCCTACACATGCACTTCCCCGTACGGTCTCCAGTTTATTCATGTGAGACTACGTGTTGCTACGTGTTGCTACGTGTTGCTACCAAAATTCATCCCTAGACCGGGTGATCTCCAAATCACTACGTGTTGCTACCGACGAATTTATTGAGCATAGCATCTAACGATCAGGATTTTACCTATCTAAAGACCACGGGAATAGGGATCTAATGCATCTAGGTTCCGATCAACTCCTGAACGTAAATGAACAGTACATAACATAGACTTAAGTGAAATAAAGACGGAAATTTAAGAGCATAGGATTATGCTCCGGGGATTGCCTTGATTGGTTTCACGAGTTAGCACACTCGAAGTCACTCAATTCCAGCTGGTGCCCTCCTTTATCTTCAGTTCCAATCGGGGTTCCTATATGAATGCAATGCGATGCGTAAGCATGCGCGAATTCATAATTACTTAGCTCATGGAACTTTCTCAATAACAAAATTCGAGTGAAATGTTCGCATAAAATAAACATGCTCATGGGAGGGGATGATTTGTCATGATGATGAAATATGTGGGTTATGTCATGGGGACAACCTTCTAATTAGAAGAAATATACATTATGTAGTATAAATGCACATGTTCAATTGGTGATCAAGAAGGTAGGGCAAAATTGACTATTGACATGAGTGCAGTGAAATAACCATATGACTAGGTGCTGCCATGCTATAATATATAGCATTTTTCCACATCCATTTTACATTTATACGACACCATCTTGGAATAAATTCATTACTTGCACTTCTTGGTGTACACCAGCACTAAACCTTTTCACTATTAATCATTATGCAATAGGTTGACACAACATTTTCTTCGAGAGGAGTTTCATCATTTTTTACATTGAGCACCATAAGCAAATAACATTTTATGTGGATTTTTCCACGATTAAACTTGCAAGGCATAGGACTGTACTTACCCAAAAATGCAAAAAATTATTATGACATGCTCAAATGTACCAGCAATATGTGCAATATGATTAATCATGCCAGATGAAAGAGGATGTTCAAATTTGAATTTAGTTTGTTTCACAAATTTTCTTTGGTTAAGTCCTGTTTCAGCCTTAACGTGAGGCCTTCTTAAGGAGCTCAAAATTCAAATTGTTGCTATAGAACTTGGGTTAACCAAGCAGGTTCATGTAAAGTACGTTCTCCAAGGATTCCAACGAATGTTCATTTGCATTATTTGGATTTGTATATCAAAAGTTTTTGAATTTTTAAAATGCAAAGTTGTCACGGTCCCTTAACGTATTAGCACTTTAAAGTACTTGGATCTTTTATTTTTCCCACAGAAAGTACTTGGATTATGCCGCCATGGCAAAGTACACATTCTCTAATTTACAACAAGTGCTTGGTCAAGTGCTTTGGATCTATGATACGAAAGTTACTCAATTTTCAAAATGAAATCCTGTTAAGTCTGTGTGGCCGTGATAGCAACTTAACGTTGCTCAAACTTTCATTTTCCTCAAATAAACATATATGTTCATTTGATTTGCCTTGAAGTACAAGTTTCAAACTTTCCAGAACATCTTGAATCATCCAAATCCGAGATCTAGAACTAAGTTGTGCAATTTTTAAAATGCTTGAAGTTCACGGATTTTTTTACATGCCGACGTGATTCAAGTGTGGCGCGCGAGGGGGGCTCGTCGGAGGTGGTGGCGGTGCTCGCCGGCGACGTACTAGCGGGTGGCGCGGGGTCCGGGCTTGGCCGATCGTGCACGGTTTCATCTCGCGAGTTGAATGGAGGGGCGAGGGTGGCGGACGATGGCCGGAGACTAGCTCGCGGCGGCGGAGGCGGACGGGGGAAGTTCGGCGTGGTGGCTCGTGCTCACCACCGCACGGAAAGAGGAGCGTCCAAGGCGGAGAGCATCACCTGCGTGCCCGGATGAGCGGCGTGGCGTGCGCGTTGGTGGACAGGTTACGGAGGCGGCTAGCGTCGACCGGGTGGCGGCGTGGCGGTGCCGACGGCGAGGAAGAAGAGGAATTACGCCACCACTTGTGCTTGGCTGGACTCGGGAAGAGGAGGGGAGGTCGGCAAGGACCACTTGCTTCTCTTGGAGGGCTTGCTAGCTCGAGAGCTCACCTGAGTGTGGCCAATCGATGGCGGAACCGAGAGCTTGGTTTAAATTTTTGTGAAATGGAAGGCTTAGAGGAGGAGGCGAGTGCGGAAGAGGAGAGGCTGGAGCTGCGCAAGAACTCGCGAAGGGCGTGCGTACGAAATGGAAGGGACTGCTAGTGGAGATGGGCGGCGCACGGGGAAGACCTAGGGGCGGCGGCCATGGTGAAAAATGGTCTTCACCATCGACGGCCGTGGGCGCCGGCTTCCAACCGAAGGGAGACGGCGATGGACGACGCGTGGGGCTGCACACGCGCGCGAGGACGAGGCGGTGCCTACCGGCATGGGCGCCGGCGGCGAGCGCCTCGGCCGGTGGCCCCGGCCACTGTGCCGTTGCTATTCAAAGAAGTTCCCACTTATTTACCACTTTGCCATCGAGTACTGCTTCTGATTTTTGCCCATAAAATTTAATCCGCTTGGTATTTTTGCAAACCAAAAATTGTGGGGTTCGAGTGCACTATGATGAGCAACTTTTGTTATATGCAAAAGTTCAAATTTTGCTTGTAAAAATTTACAAAAATTCAGGAGCGAGATGCTATTTTTAAACCTAGTTTGAATTTTCTAGGGAATTGTGCCATTCCAAAAATTCAGGAAAAATGTCCTAAAATCATGGTTTGATATGTTCTACCAGAATATGTAAAAATATGTGGGTACTATCATGGAAAATTTTGGAGATCTCAATAGCTAGGGTTTTGGTCATTAAAAACCCTAATAAAACCCTAAGGTGTTCTTTCATGTGAAATTTTTCCTAGATTAACATTTTGCACATGCAAATCACTCATTAGTACCCGTCAAAATCACACGGGTGTCACAATTTGCAGTCCGGTGAAACATCGAAAAACAAAGTTGAGTGACAAAGGTTAGAAGTTAGAGCAAGGAGTTACTTGATTATTAAAGGAGACCTCTATCGACGTGGAGTCAACTTCTTGATGAAGTGTGTATCTATTTCGATGGCATTCAACTGCTAGAAGAAATTCATAAGGGGATCCGTGGCAATCACGCTTCATTGAAGACTCCGGTTGGGAAAGTGTTTTGGCAAGGTTTTTATTGGCCTACAGCTACGGATGATTGTGACATCCCCTCCGGGACACCCAGAAATCGGTACGAGAGGGACACTCGGCGAAGCGAGTTACAACGAAACATCATCTCATACGAGCGTAATATATACATCATGGTATAATACAACTAGGTTTTCAAAATACAAACATTCGTGCAGCGGAAAATATAACATTATTGAAGTTTAACAACCTACGAGTATTCAACGGAAGCTTGTTCTATATACAACCCAAAAGACTTAAAACGGTCAACGTGATGCACTCGAGCCCTTCGTACATCACGGTCCTCTCTCTTCACGGCGTGGGGATACGTTCCCACTCAAGGGAACCACGCTCGGGACACCTGCTCCACTTCCGGGAACTACGGTCCAAGTCGTGGAAGTACGACTCGATTCTTGAAAAGCATAACGAACAACCCCGAGTATTCTAATACTCAGCAAGACCGACCCGTCAACATGGCACGCTAAGGCCGACGCCTAGTATGCAAAGGCTTTCTCGTCTGTGGGGTTTACTCCTTTGCGAAAACGGCATTAAAGGGTGGATCCTTACTTTTAATATTTTAGCTCAGCATTAAGTTCATTAACCTCTAGGTTTGCGGACTAACACTATTGCAATCAAGTTTGCAGGAAAAGATAAATTCCAACCAACAGTCCTTTCATCCATCTTCCTT
Organism: Chloris gayana; assembly: GCA_031894775.1. Lineage (NCBI taxonomy): Eukaryota > Viridiplantae > Streptophyta > Magnoliopsida > Poales > Poaceae > Chloris > Chloris gayana. The sequence goes on from JAUNZO010000794.1 coordinate 1,112,382, forward strand.
CATTTTTCACTTGATTAACTACGATGTGACACGGTGAACAAGCGGTACTCATTACTGCGAGGACAGCGATTCGAATCGATTTTATACCAGTCGGCAAAACCCGACTACACGACGTATACGCATCACACCGATCGTATACGACAACTTTTCCCGCTAGCACCTGACGAGAAGACTAGCCATTTCCAACTCCCGCGGGAGTATGGCGACGCCACGACTTCCCTCGTGGTCGACCCATCTCCCTCCCGTGAGACTATCCTCTCACTAACAGCCGGTAAAAGAGAGCCGGCTACGCTACATCTCTCGGGACGATAGGGTACATCAGCTTGCTGGGCCCATGATACCGAGCATGTAGTACGGTACGTTCAAACTTGTTCAACTAAGCCGACAACGGTACGGTCCTTGACCGACTCGGACGGGGCTACCACCTTGCAAGACCTCAACTCCGTCTTTGCCCTTTCTCCTACGTGGCCCGTCCGGTCTCAACTTTATTAACACTCTCATCATCTTAGTGTCACACAAAACCCTTAAAGCCTCCATGCTTTAAGATTCCCTAAAACATCTACCGTTGCGACTATGAATTAAGCTTAGCCTCTATTGAGCTACCTGTACTAGTATAGTATAAACAAACAGAAACCTACCATAATGCAACTAGGGTATCAATCATTCCCTAACACTTAATGCACAAACATAACTATACTATGTGATAAAAATAAAATATTTAAAAACATAGGTAGGATGCACCGGGGCTTGCCTTGATTCGAGTCGGGGTTAGCTTCCTCGATGTGCTGGTCGACTTCGAAGTTTCCGTCTCTGCCTCGACCTAGGACGGGACTTCGATCACGCCGGACCTAGGTCGACCAACAATACGTCAAAAATCACAACCATGCATGCATGAATGTACATGAGATGATGTGCAACGATTTTATTAACCATGATCGTTAACTAGCAATTAATCAATACTTAAGTTCATTACTTTGCAATTAGTAATTAACAATTAATCATGTTCGTTAAGCAATAAGTAACAATTGATCATGCTCATTAATTAATAATTAATCAGTTTTATTCATTAATAAATAATCATGCTTTTAAACAACAATTATAAGCACTTAATGACATGTGATAACACTTAAGCTATTAATTTGGGATCACATGAAATGACGGTGTTTATGTTAAATTTTGGAAAATGGTTTTCACAAACACTTTCGTCTGCAGTATCTCTAATTTTTAAAGAAATTTATTTTCAAAATTAAATAATAAATAGCATAAAATAATAGATTATCTTAATCAAAGAAAGGTAATTAATTAAACTATGAATTTATAATTTCTCAAAATAGGTATTTGAATACATAAATAAATAGGAAATAATTTTATGAGTCTAATGAACTTTGTTTGGCATTTTTCTGATTTTTGTGGAATTTTCTACGAATATTTGAAGTGTAACTAAATCCTAAAAAAGATTAAATTCGAAAAAAAAAAGGAAATAAGGAGCCATCGGGCCGAAAGCGGCCGAGCCCATCTAGCACCCAGGGCCCGGCGACTCAGCCCAACCCGAGCAGCCGCGCGCGGCCCGGCTCTAGCTACGGCTGCCGACCATGGCCGTGGCGGCCGGAGCGAGGCGGCGCCACGCCGGAGCGGCGCGGGAGGGGTGGGGAGGCCGGGTGTTTGGCCCCGATGACTCCACGCAGCACGGGCGACCCAGGGGTGGGGTCCACGGTGGCGGGGCGGCCGGAAGTACACCGGCGGCGAGCAACGGCCGGCACACGGCTCCGGCGAGGCCTAGGGGTCGCCGTGGTGCACAAAAATTAGGGGAAAATGACCGGAAGCATCTATGAGACATGAGCAAGAGCGTCACGGCGACGGTTTACCTTGGAGATGGCCGGAGAGTGGTCTTCACCGGCGAGGTGGAGCCAGCGGCGATCCGAGCTTGAGGAAAAATGATGAAATCCACGGCAATTTATCAACGGAGTTCGTTGAGGAGTTGGTAGAAGATACACGGGGATGTTGCGCATCCGTGGGAGCAAAAGGCGTGCGGAATGGCTCCCCGTGGTGGACGAATTGGACGGCGCGGCCGTGGCAACACGGTGACGGTCTCCCGGGAAAACTCGCGCCGATTCTCGGGGCTCGGCGCACCAGGGCGTGATTGAGGACCATGTGAGGCTCCAGCACGATCTTTCGGAGCGTTGGGGGGTGATGGTTGGGTTGGGGAACGACCCGAGGCGGCCGGACGGCGAGACACAGGGAAGGCGGAGGTGGCGGTTTCTGTGGAGGCGAACGGAAGAGGGAAAATGAGCACGGGCCCGGGCTCTGTCCCATGGGAAGGAGCGGGCAACGTGGCGCGAGCTTCGCGTGGCACGGGAAGAGTAGTGCACGCGGCCGGGAGCAGCCAATCTGGTTGATACACCTCCCTAATGAACTTAGCTGCTAACAACCTAGTTATCTCTTTCTTGATAGCTTCCTTGCGGTCTTGAGCAAACCTCCGGAGCTTCGTTTCACCGGCTTCGCATCGGGACGCACCAACGGTGCGTGCTCAATCTTCTCCCTAGGAACACCCGGCATGTCGGAAGGCTGCCATGCGAAGATATCCCTATTTTCCTGGAGGAAAAGAATGAGCGCGCTTTCCTATTTATCCCCCAAGGCAGCCCCTATATGGGTGACCTTGGAGGGGTCCGACTCATCAAGGCTGAACAGTCTTGGAAACCACCGTATCAGCCTTCAATTTCTCCTTTGCAATCTTCTTGACCGGGACTTCATCCTCTATCCTTGCCTGAACTTCCGAGCTTCAGCTGCTTCCCTGATTTCTCGATATTCAACTTCGAATTAGCTCGAGATGCCAATTCGAGTGCTGTGCACCTCACAAGCATAAGCGGTCTTGATATCACCCCGGAATGACAGAACCCCGTTTGGCCCAGGCATCTTCAACATCAAGTATTGATAATTTGGAATGGCCATAAATTTTGCTAGAGCCGGTCTTCCGAGGATAGCATGATATGCTTGAGTCTATGTCAGCCACCGAAAGATGATATTCTCCCTTCTATAGTTTTCCTTCGTCCCAAAAGTCACCGGCAGAGAGATTTGCCCCAAAGGGCAACTATTCCGCCCGGGTATTATACCGTGGAACGGAGAAACACTGCGCTCTAAATCAGCCACGGTTAGGTCAAGCTCGAGCAGAGTCTTAGCGAACAAGATATCCAAACATCTTCCCCGTCAATGAAAGTTCTCTTCAATCACACCTTCGAACAATGGGGGCAAGGATGAGTGGATGCCGGTAATTACGATCCCTGTCATCGTCGGAATAGTCGTAGTAACGGTCGTCCTGGTATCTATCTCCCGAGCCGCCTTGTCCATCATTATTCGCCGGCTCCGCGTGCCGTGACGGAGGCGGAGGCGAAGGTGGAGGCACCGCTTGCCGCTCATTGTTCGCTGGTTCTTCATGTTGCGATGGAGGCGGAGGTGGAGGTGCAGCTTGACGATCATTGTCCGCACGCCGAGGTTCGAGCATCTCTGTCCCGGTTGTCTCGCCCTCTCCGGTCTCTATTGTCACGGCGTCGTCCATCTCGATGAGCATGCCTACTACCATGTCCTCGATGATCGTTGCGCGGATAATTTGCGTTGGTGGGTGGCGCTAAAGCTGCCGGCCCGTTGCGCCGAGGTGGGGCAAGATCCCGAGGACGATCATCCACATGACCGGTCCGTCGCCTCTCATCTTCCTCATGTCTTGTTCGCTCCTCCACTCTTTCGCATGACGATCAATCAGCACGTTCCGAACGTCCCGGTTATCATTGAGCGGTACACGCAAATCTTGGTTGGGAGCTCGTTCATGTGCATCTGCGATCGGGGTACGCCGGGGTGCTAGCCTTCCTCCGGAAGAAGCTCCATCGGACCGGGCCCTTGTCGGTCGTTCCGAATGGGAACTCGAGCGACCAGAAGATTCCGCTCGATCATGGACGAGCTGGTTTGTTTGCGAGCCGCCGCATCAACTAAATTCGGTGCGCACCGTAATCCTGGCGTAGCATTGAGGACCTCTTCCGGTATTGTTTCAAGAATTTGTTTCACTCCCACAATATTGTGGACCGGCGATGTGAAGACCCGAGCACCATTCATCTCTACTTCCATGGAACTTAAATCCAAAGCTCTGCTGGAAGATCGATGGCATCTTCCGCCGCGACATCCTCGTCGGTTGTTGTATCCTGGAGATTCATCCGGGTCTCCGGACCGGTCCAGTAGCGGGCCCGTGGCCGGAGGAGCGGTCGTAGGGCGCTTCCTCCGGCTAAAGCGGTAGCACTTGTGCGCGGATCCGCGGCCGAAGGTGGCGGAAGTTGTTCATCTCTATCTACCTCTTACGCTTCACGACGATCGCGTTCAGCTTCGGCTCTCGCCATCCTTGCCGCTTCTTCGAGCAGCTTCCTCGGGAGTGAGTTGGCGTATAACCGGTCCTGTCATGAACACTTGGAAGAAGACTAGAGCGTCTTCCTCGGAATCAATATCCAGCTCGGGAGAACAGCTTTGCGCTGTAGCCGGGCACCGTTCCGAGGCATAAGCGTAGGGAGCTCGATGTTTCGCGCTAAAGCTGCGTCGGACCCGCTAAGCTCCGAATCGGAGGTATCAACCGTGGCGGGTGATCGCGCTTTAGAAGCAGCGGCCCGGCAACGAGTCGGATTCATCGACGACAATTTCCCGTCCGAGTCGGCTTCAAAGTCGAGGGACCCGAAGTGAATCTTGAAGCCGGGCTCGAAGTCGACGACAAACGAAGTGGCCATCGAACTCGCTAGGAACTCGCCGGGACCCCTACCGGCGCGCCAAATGTCGAGTCTTAAACTCGGCACTAGTACTACCCGGTCCCTCACGAGCGTGGAATTCGATGGTGCAACACACAGAACACACAGGAACACGCGATTTTAGACAGGTTCGGGCCCCTCGAATCGAGAGTAATACCCTACGTCCTGTATGTTATGTATTGCCTTTAGCGATTTGCTAATTGCGAAGTCTTAGATCCTTTTCGGGGGGTCCCTGCTCCGCCTTATATGTCCGGGGAGCTAGGGTTACAATCGAGTCCTAGCCGATTACATGAATTACATATATGGGATTCTATCTCTAACTTTCTTTATTGATCCGAGTCCTAATCGGACTACAAATCGTTCTATGACTTGCTTCCCACGTCATTGTATACCGGTCTTAGTATCCGCCTTGTTTCCATACCGGTCTACAGGTTCTTCTATTATCCCAGACTCGGTCGAAGACCGATCTGTTGCCTATCGCCTTTATCTCGTATCTTCTCCGATTTGCTACCATGTCTTTGCGTATCCATTTCTTCATCATCTCGTATACCCATAACGCAAGTATACGACAGCAGCCCCCGAGTAATTTTTGATTTAACCTTGAATAAAACCAACCAGTCTTCCGCTCGTTGGTCTTTGTTCATGGTAAAATTAAAAAGAACTCCAATCTGCTGCAAACTCATTCTTTTTCTTCATAAGTGCTTTAACAAGAAGCCCGAAAAAATTATTGTTTTTCACCTTTTATATCACCTAATTAGGTAATCATAGCTTATCTTTCTCACGGTGCGCCGGCTAGGCGCACCCAATTAGGTATAGCCCCCGACTCTTGGATCATTTGAACTCCTTTCAAATAATGCAAGAGTCCACTAGCTGATTCTTCGTTATTTCCTTCAATATCCAATTGCTACAGATTGCTTCTTTCAAATTCCATCATTTTCCACTTCCCGAGATTTTTGCAGACCGCTCTTGAATACGGTGCACCGGTCAGGTGCACCTAATTAGGTATAGCCCCCGACTCTTGTATCATTTGAGGATCACAAATAATGCAAGAGTCTTTCTTGAGAGACTATGCTTGGTTATTTTCCACTAAATCACATCCCTCTCAGCAATTTTTGCTAAGAACATATTTTCCGGACCGGTCATACCGGCTATAATTTCTTATCCTCCGTATGTTTTTACCAATTTCACATAACAGACCGCCTAAATCAGCCTGGACTTATAATTCACTTATCAAAATTTCACTATAAACCACAATTCTGGTTGATCGGACCAGTCTATCCCTTATATTCTCACAACGACTCGAGTCTCCAAAGCCTATAATCAGCCGGATGATTAACACCCATAGCCTAAGGCATCCATTATCACCGAGTGATGTAAAATCTAACTCTTTCATACTGCTGATTCACAAAATTCAGCACGGCTTTAACTTTTATCCGAAAATTTCCATTTTTCGGACCGCTTTTTCTTTCATAAAAGCACGACGGCTTATCCTTATGACCGTTAAGTCATAATTAACGCAGATAACGAGATCATTAATTTCCTTATGGCCGTTAGGTCATAATTGCATAGTTACGACATTCCTCGGGCCTCTTAAAATAGGCCCAATAACTTTTCAGCCCCGGGCCCATCCCAGTGTCTATAAAAGAAAACGAAAAGTCGACCTAGGTCAACCCCGCTCCCGAAGCTCATACGCGCCCGCCATTCGCTTCTTGTTCTATTGCGCTTTCCTTCCTCATTAACCAATTCAAAGCTTTCTTTTTCCATTCTCTCAAGATGGGCAAGAAGAAATCCATCGCTGTTCCCTCATCTTCTTCCTCTATTCCTCGCGATCAACTTCCATTTGGAGTTCAAGACCTCGGTCCCGAGCAAGGTTACAGAGTCCTCTCTCGAATGAAGCGATTAAGGATGGGTATCTTCCGCCTCAACCCATCTTAAACTAGAGTGTCCCTTCCCCAGTCAAATTCCCTGGGGTATAGATGAATCTCAGCAGCTAGTCTTCAAAGCTTTTTTCCTCCGTGGTCTTGATCTCCCTTGTTGTTCCTTTTCGGAGGACTTCTCTTTTTTACGGATGGGAGTTAGTGAATCTCAACCCTAACTCCATCCTGCAAATTGCCTTTTTCATCCATCCGTGTGAGGCCTTCCTTGGAGTCCTCCCGCACTTCAAATTATTCCAATATTTATTCCAAATCCGCCCACTCCCATCATCGGACCGCCAAGCTGCAATCGGTGGTGTAGGAATCCAATGCTTGGAGCGCGGATGAATATTTTTCCCTATCGCCGAGCAAGAGCATAGCTCGGTGGAAAAAAGGATGGTTCTTCTACGACAATCCCCAGCCAGCTCTTCCAGCTTTCGGTGCCAAAGTAGCCAAGAACTTTCCTACTGCAGAGACTAGGGAAAAGCTCAAAGAAGACAATGAAGTTATTGCACTCCTCGCCAACATCAAATACTTGAAGACCGTTAGAGGCGTCACCGCCGAGACAGTTCTGCGGAGCTTCATAGTGCGGGGAGTTCAACCTCTCAAGAGGCAAGAGCATCCAGCTTGGCTTTTCAACGAAGACACTCGCTATGCCTTTGGATGGAACCCTTCTTCCCGACAAAGAGCGGTTAGATGTTCGCATTAAGCAAATGTCTGCAGCCGAATCCGGATCTATCCGGATGTACAAGAGTGGGTCTAGCCTTCAGCTCGTGCAATCCTCGCGACCCTGTAAGTATCTCTTTTCTGTTTCTCCAAATCTTTACTACTCATTATCTTCATTTACTTATAAAGACTTAATCTTTGTAATCGCAGAAAATGGACAACTACAGGAGTCATCCTCCTCTTCCTCCTAATGACACTTGGGGAGAGGATTACGCCAATAATGCCGCTCCACTTGCTGTTCAAGCCGGTCCGGCTCAAAAATCCACAGACCGGTCTTTCCCTCTACCTCCAAGCCTGGCCCCAAAAATCACAAAATCTGGGACCGTAGTTCAAGCTCCTAGTACAAGAAAACGTACTATCGCCTTGACCATCGGTAAACCTGCTGCTCCTCCTGCTGCCTCGGCGATACCCGCTCGGAGGCACAAAAACTTGAAGACCGTCGGCGGGAAGAAGACGCCGTCGAAAGGGATCGCCAAGCAGCTCCGGCCATCCTCGAAGCTTCACCGGGGAAAACTCAAGGCACTTCGCCTCGATTGATCCTTTGTCGAATGTCCCCAAACGGTCCCGGTATGGTCACCGGACCGGTCATGTTGATGCCGGGGATCCAGCTCCAACTCCGCAAGCCAATCCAGCGGAGAAAAGAGTTGCGGATAGCAGTGGTGGAGTTTCTCAAGGCCCACCCAAAAAGGTCAAAACCTCCACCGGCTTTAAAAAGCCTCCACGTAAGTTTTCCGAATTATTCCATCTGTCAAAAAACTTCTTAGGTTCCGAAGCTCCTTGCTCTAATCTAATTAAGGTCGCTTTTTCTTACAGGATTCCCTCTAGCTTCCAAGACAGCATAGCTGGCTTTTTAAGAACCAAATTTTCCTCACATGCTCCTCCTAGCACTGTTCTTGCTTCTTCCCGGATATGCTTCGGACCGGTTCCACTCCTGGCGCCTCCACCACTCTTGCCACTTCAACTGCAGAAGCTCAAAGTGCGACTCTCACAAAGGAACTCCCTGTCGCCTCAAGCTCAGGAACCGAAAAGCAAACCTCCAATGTTGAGAGCTCTTCTTCCGACAACCCTCTTCCTCGAGCCACCTTATTTCAAATCCCTCCGGAGCTCTCACTGGGACCGGTCCGGACGGAAGAAATTCCTCGCCGGGCCAGGACAACTCGTAAGTCTTCTGGAGAACCCAAACCGGCCAAAATGGTGGTCGGAGAAGTGAAGGTGGATAGTTCCAGTGGAGCAAGGACTTTTACCGCAACGGCTCAATGGGACGCCCTCCAAGAAGAAGAGGCCTTAAAGAATTTCTCTGAATCTGGCCAAGTATATCTCTATCATTTAATAATTTCTCCAAGCAACTTCCCTTTAATCTTCAAATTTCTTACTCTCTTTTTCTTTTTAGGTTCTTCTGAAAAGCTCGAAGCCAAGACTGCAATTATCACCCGCTTGCAGGAAGAACTCAACACCAATCAAGAACGATTGGGTGAGCTAGAAATTCGGACGGCCGGTCTAAAGGCCAAGGAAAACGACCTCCGGAGGAGAGAGGCCAGTCTGCAGGACACCCATCGCATGATGGAAGAACGCCGACAAGAAATCATCAAGCTCCGCCAAATTAATCAAAGTAACATTTTCAATTTGCCTTGAATCTTGAATCTGTTGAATGAGAGCTAGAAGCTTCACCACTAGACCACAATTGCCTTTATACATTTTATATTTTTCCCACTATCTCCTTTTCCGATTGATCCCGTCTTTGATTTTAGCGCTTGAGAATCTTGTTGCTGCCCATAAGAAAGCTGAAGAAGTCCTTATGGAAAAAACAACAGCTCAAGAACAGAGCACTGGAAGAAGGCTCTCGTATTGAAGAGCAACAGGCGGCACGGATTGGAGAACTTGAAGGCGAGCTTACTCGCTAAAGATAGCATATCGGCTCAAGCACTTCGCTCCAACAAGATGCTAGAGATCGAGAACGCTCGCTTGAAAGCTGAATTGATCGAAGCATTAGAAGCGACGAAATCAGCTCAAGCACGAAAGAGAAAACCTTGAAGACTGCCCAAAAACCGAAAGAATCCAATGTAAACATCAAGGGCAGATTCGGAGCAGCTGAAATCAGGCATAGGCGTAAGTCCCATTTTTCTTGATTATCTTTATGTTATTTCTTGAACATACCGGTCTTCAGACAATACCCAGTCTTTAAATGTATACTTGTTGTTTCAGAACTTACTCGCAAGCACAATTTGCACTCGGAATATCTCAATGGCGGTCAAACTATTGATCCCAACGAGATGGACCTCGAGTCCGCCATCCGGGCGATCCCAAGAAGGATCGAGAGAACACTCAAGGCTGGTTGCTCGCTTCAGGAGGGGGCATATTGCCGCCATAATCCAATCTTGGACTCCGGTCGATGTTTGCGACTTTAATTTCATCCGGGATGGCGCTCACCCCGATACCACCGAAGACCGGTTTAATGAACTAAGGAACTCACTCATTGGTACCGTTTCCGAGTTGGTAGAAGATGTTCCAGTCGATCCGTCGGGCATTCCTCCGAATGTAGCACAAGCAGCTTTTGCCCTAGATCAAGATGCTCAGGATGCTGCGACCGCCGCCGGACGGACAATAGAAGATGCCTTCGAAGATCTTGACAGAGATTTAATTGTAACTTCTTCTGATTCTGAAGAAACTCTAGATGATAGGCTCGAAGGAAATCCCAAGACTGGTAACACCGGTACCTCCAGCGGTCCTGCTGAGTAGATTTTGTAATAGGGCCATTTTGAATTTGAACATCTTGTCCACTATACTGTTTTCTGATAAATATCAATCACTTTTTCTTGTTTTATGAATACTGGTTTCACCATTATGCTTACTAACTTATTTACTCAAGATATGATAAGCAAAAAAGTTAGTTTGTAATATTTCCCAAACTGTTCTTAATACAACAGTTTACCAATCAGTATTCATAAAAAAGAAAGCTATACTCTATCTTTTCCTGAATATACCAGTCTTAAACGCAAGCTTATAATTTCAGCGGACTGCTCTTATCACAACAATCCATCAACTAAATGACTGGTCCTATTATTCAAGAATAGCGGCATATCACAGATCGCTCTTATCATAGCAGAATAACAAAATATCACGAGACTACTCTTTATCATAGTAGCCCTCTGGCTCAATAATTTAATTCAAAATTAAAGTATGGAGACACAAAAAACAAACACATCATTATTAGATAAAATTACTTTATTATAATAAGAAAAACTTTACAATAAACATTCTTTAAGTATAAAAACGACGAAGTTGATCAATATTCCAAGAATTTGGAATTTCTTCCTCTTCCAAGGTCATAAGCCTATAAGCCCCCGGTCTGGATACCGATTTAACCAAAAAAGGTCCTTCCCGGACCGGCGACAACTTATGCCTGTTCTTGTTAGATTGAATCTTCCGTAAAACCAAATCTCCGATTTGAAATTCCCGCGTGCGAACATTACGATTATGATAACGACACAATCCTTGTTGATATTTAGCGGCTTGAATCGGAGCTCGATCTCTCAATTCTTCCGCAGCAATCAATTCAACCTGACGTTGATCATCATATTTTTCTTCATCATAATACTGAACCCGAGCTGACACCATATTCACTTCAGTAGGTAACATGGCTTCGGATCCATATACCAAAGAAAAAGGAGATTGTCCCGTAGCTCGCTAACATTAGTGCGCAAACCCCGGAGCACCCAGGGCAATTCCTTAACCCATTTTCCCGCATAAGGCTTCAATCGATCAAAAATTCTTGGTTTAAGACCGGTCAAAATCATTCCATTAGCTCGTTCCACTTGTCCATTGCTCTGCGGGTGTGCCACCGACGCATATTGCACCTTGATCCCTAAGCTCTCAGCATAATCTTTGAAAGACTCTGAAGTGAATTGAGGCCCATTATCAGTAATAATACTGTATGGAACCCCAAAACGTACAAAAATATTCTGCAAAAACTTGATTGCACGGACCGTAGTCGTGCTAGTAACTGCTTCAGCCTCGATCCACTTAGAAAACTTGTCTACCGCCACGAAAATATGCGTGAATCCTCCCGGTGCCCGCTTAAAGGGCCCCACTATATCCAGCCCCCAAGTAGAGAAAGGCCAAGTCATTGGAATTAATTGCAACTCCTGAGCCGGAGTATGAGGTTGTCTTGCAAAAAGCGGCATCCTTGACAATTCTTAACCACTCTATGCGCATCATCCGTCGCTGTTGGCCAATAAAACCCCTCGTCGGAATATCTTCCCAACCAATGTCTTCGAAGAAGCATGGTTTCCACAAATTCCCTTGTGTATGTCTTCAAGCAATTGAACACCATCGGAAACCGACACACATTTCATCAGAATATTAGCCCCACGCTTATACAATTCTCCTTCGAGAATTAAATAACTGCGGGCTCGAACTTCTAATCTTTGCTTCTCCACCTTATCTTCCGGTGTTTTGCCAGATTGCAAATAGTCAAGATACGGAGTACGCCAATCGGAATCAATAATCATAACATCCAATGGTTGAATACCACCAGTATTGAATCCGCCTTCGGTCTTTCCCGGCAAACCCGTACTATCAGATCGGTTCTTCAAGACCGCTTTTTCCTCCCGACTTTCCGAGACCGCCTTATCTTCGATTTCTATAATAATAACCTTGGGCTCCATCTTTATAGACGGTTTATCCAAGACCCGAAGAAAAACACCAGGAGGAACCGCCTGTCGCGAAGATCCCGGTCTAGCCAACTCATCCGCAAGCAGAATTATTTCCGCGCAGTATATGAGAAAAGCGCAAACCATCAAACTTATCTTCAAGTTTCCGAACCTCTTGTCGATAGGCAATCATATGTTCATCATGAGCATCCCATACCTTGTTAACTTGGCTGATCACTAACATCGAATCACCATATATATCCAATCGTCGAACGCCCAACGAAACGGCTACTCTAAGCCCATGAAGCAAAGCTTCATACTCGCTGTATTGTTTGAAGCTCGAAAATGCATTTGCAACACGTATCCGAGCGGTTCCTTTTGTGGAGTGAAAAGGACCACACCAGCCCCCGCGCCCGAAAGCTGCAGGGACCCATCAAAGAACATCTCCCAATACTCCAATGCTTGAATCTCCCGCGGCACTTGTGTTTCCAACCACTCTGTTATGAAGTCAGCTAAGGCTTGTCCCTTAATAGCCGTCCGCGAAGAGAACGTAATTTCATACTGGCCAAGTTCTATAGCCCATTTAGCAACTTGACCAATTGCTTCCCGGTTGCGAACAATATCTCCAATGGCAAATCCGGTCTTAACCTCAATGGGATGCGCTTGGAAATAATGCTTAAGCTTCCGAGAAGTTATCACTACAGCATATATTAACTTCTGCAGTTGGAGATACCTTATCTTAGACTCGGTAAGAACTTCACTTACAAAATAGACCGGATGTTGTACCAACTGCAGGTGTCCCTCTTCCTTCCTGTCAACCGCCGAACCGTGCTCACCACATGGGTTGTTGCAGAGATATATAACCGAATAACCTCATCGAGGCTCCGGCGGGACCAATACCGGAGGGTTACTCGAGATACTCTTTAAGTTGATCAAGTGCGGCTTGCGCTTCACTAGTCCACTCAAACTTATCTTGTTTTTTGAGCAACTTAAAGAACGGAAGTCCTCGTACTCCCAGTCTTGAGATGAAACGACTAAGAGCTGCCATACTACCCGTCAACTTCCGGACATCCTTCAAACAACTCGGGGGTTGCATGTTAACAATCGTCTGAATTTTTTCTGGATTGGCTTCAATACCTCTCCATGATACCAAATAACCCAGTAATTTCCCGGAACGAACTCCAAAGACACACTTTCCCGGGTTTAACTTCATGGAAAAGTTCCGCAGATTACTAAAGGTCTCTGCCAGGTCGGAGAGGAGATCTTCGCTTTTCCGAGACTTGACCACTATATCATCAACATAAGCTTCTGCATTCCTTCCTAATTGTGAATCCAAACAACGTTGTATGCCGCGCTGATACGTAGCTCCAGCATTTTTCAATCCAAACGGCATAGTCGTGTAGCAGTATGCTCCAAAGGGGGTGATAAACGCGGTTTTTATCTGATCCTCAACTCTTAACGGTATTTGATGATACCCCGAATAAGCATCAAGGAAACTAAGACGCTCGCAGCCAGCAGTCGAATCAACAACTTGGTCGATTCGAGGCGGAGCGAAAGGGTCTTTGGGGCAAGCTTTGTTGAGATCAGTATAATCAACGCACATTCTTAATTCTTTAGTATTCTTTTTTGGTACAAGCACTGGATTGGCAAGCCAATCTGGATGATACACCTCCCTAATGAACTTAGCTGCTAACAACCTAGTTATCTCTTTCTTGATAGCTTCCTTGCGGTCTTGAGCAAACCTCCGGAGCTTCTGTTTCACCGGCTTCGCATCGGGACGCACCAACGGTGCGTGCTCAATCTTCTCCCTAGGAACACCCGGCATGTCGGAAGGCTGCCATGCGAAGATATCCCTATTTTCCTGGAGGAAAAGAATGAGCGCGCTTTCCTATTTATCCCCCAAGTCAGCCCCTATATGGGTGACCTTGGAGGGGTCCGACTCATCAAGCTGAACAGTCTTGGAAACCACCGTATCAGCCTTCAATTTCTCCTTTGCAATCTTCTTGACCGGGACTTCATCCTCTATCCTTCCCTGAACTTCCGGAGCTTCAGCTGCTTCCCTGATTTCTCGACGTTCAACTTCTGAATTAGCTCGAGATGCCAATTCGAGTGCTGTGCACCTCACAAGCATAAGCGGTCTTGATATCACCCCGGAATGACAGAACCCCGTTTGGCCCAGGCATCTTCAACATCAAGTATTGATAATTTGGAATGGCCATAAATTTTGCTAGAGCCGGTCTTCCGAGGATAGCATGATATGCTGAGTCTATGTCAGCCACCTGAAAGATGATATTCTCCCTTCTATAGTTTTCCTTCGTCCCAAAAGTCACCGGCAGAGAGATTTGCCCCAAAGGGTAACTATTCCGCCCGGGTATTATACCGTGGAACGGAGAAACACTACGCTCTAAATCAGCCACGGTTAGGCCAAGCTCAGGCAGAGTCTTAGCGAACAAGATATCCAAACAGCTTCCCCCGTCAATGAAAGTTCTCTTCAATCGCACCTTCGAACAATGGGGGCAAGGATGAGTGGATACTTTCCAGCTTTCGGTAGTACCTCCGGATGATCTGCCCTGCTAAATGTAATGGGGACCTCGGACCACCGAAGATATTCGGGAGTTGCTCGGAGCAACGGCATTAACCTCTCGGAACGACAATTTTTGCTTCCGCTTTGACTCATATGCGTCCGGGCCTCCATAGATCATGTTCACCTCTCGGGCTGGCTCCTGAAAACCTTCTTCATCCTCATTGTCTTCACGGTCCTTATCCTTGCCCTTGTCATCCTTCTGATTCCCGTAAGCGGATCGAGGTGCGACCTTTAAGGCAAATTGAGCAAATGGCCTTAACAGGAAGCACTCTTTAGCTTTATGATTTCCATTATGAATCATACAAGGGCCATCTAGAAGTGTTTCAAATGACAATCGTTCTCTTGGACCTCTTTTAGGGGGTGCTGGCCGATCTCCTCCATGAGACCGGTCAACAGCTGCAACAAAGTGATCAGCCTTGCGCTTCTTGTCATTCCCGGATCCAGGACTGGTTGCCTTGGTCATGCTTCGGCTCCTTCCCTTTGTTCCCGCGCAGATTGACTACATTTGATTCTCCAGCAGCGTAATCATCTCGCTATCTTGAAGCACTCGACGCCGTCATGGTGAGGTTTCGATTTCGTCTCCCAATCTTGTGAACCAATGCTTCACTTCGGACGCCAGCTTGAAATGCAGCAATCACTTGCTGATCGGGAACATTGGGGATTAAGGCTTTCTTATTGCGGAACCGCCTCGATGAAATCGGTGAGGGTCTCGTCGGGCTTCGCTTCAGCCTATTGAGGTCGAAGTAGTTCCCCGGCTTCTCGCAAGTCGCCCGGAAGTTTTCTACGAACTTTTTGGTGAGGTCTCCCCACGAAGAAATGGATTTCTCGGGCAGGGATTGCAACCATAAGCGTCCAGCCTGCTCCATGCACATTGGTAGATAATTGGCTAGCACGAACGTGTCTCCTCCCGCCGACCGAATAGCCGTGGTGTACATGCGGAGCCATTTAGCCGGAGGTGCTTTGCCATCATACTTGTCAATGGCCCCGAGGCTTAAATCCTTTGGGGTATTTGCAGATACGTAAATCTCGCGTAAAAGCGGGAATTACAGAATATTCATCATCTTCCGGCCCGTCCGGACCGGTGACGGAGATCGACGGCTAGGGCGATGCCGGTAATTACGATCCCCGTCATCGTCGGAATAGTCGTAGTAACGGTCGTCCTGGTATCTATCTCCCGAGCCGCCTTGTCCATCATTATTCGCCGGCTCCGCGTGCCGTGACGGAGGCGGAGGCGAAGGTGGAGGCACCGCTTGCCGCTCATTGTTCGCTGGTTCTTCATGTTGCGATGGAGGCGGAGGTGGAGGTGCAGCTTGACGATCATTGTCCGCACGCAGAGGTTCAGCATCTCTGTCCCGGTTGTCTCGCCCTCTCCGGTCTCTATTGTCACGGCGTCGTCCATCTCGATGAGCATGCCTACTACCATGCCCTCGATGATCGTTGCGCGGATAATTTGCGTTGGTGGGTGGCGCTAAAGCTGCCGGCCCGTTGTGCCGAGGTGGGGCAAGATCCCGAGGACGATCATCCACATGACCGGTCCGTCGCCTCTCATCTTCCTCATGTCTCGTTCGCTCCTCCACTCTTTCTCGCATGACGATCAATCAGCACGTTCCGAACATCCCGGTTATCATTGAGCGGTACACGCAAATCTTGGTTGGGAGCTCGTTCATGTGCATCTGCGATCGGGGTACGCCGGGTGCTAGCCTTCCTCCGGAAGAAGCTCCATCGGACCGGGCCCTTGTCGGTCGTTCGAATGGGAACGCGAGCGACCGGAAGATTCCGCTCGATCATGGACGAGCTGGTTTGTTTGCGGAGCCGCCGCATCAACTAAATTCGGTGCGCGCCGTAATCCCGGCGTAGCATTGAGGACCTCTTCCGGTATTGTTTCAAGAATTTGTTTCACTCCCACAATATTGTGGACCGGCGATGTGAAGACCCGAGCACCATTCATCTCTACTTCCATGGAACTTAAATCCAAAGCTCTGCTGGAAGATCGATGGCGTCTTCCGCCGCGACATCCTCGTCGGTTGTTGTATCCTGGAGATTCATCCGGGTCTCCGGACCGGTCCAGTAGCGGGCCCGTGGCCGGAGGAGCGGTCGCAGGGCGCTTCCTCCGGCTAAAGCGGTAGCACTTGTGCGTGGATCCGCGGCTGAAGGTGGCGGAAGTTGTTCATCTCTATCTGCCTCTTCGCTTCACGACGATCGCGTTCAGCTTCGGCTCTCGCCATCCTTGCCGCTTCTTCAGCAGCTTCCTTAGGAGTGAGTTGGCGTATAACCGGCCCTATCATGAACACTTGGAAGAAGACCGGAGCGTCTTCCTCGGAATCAATATCCAGCTTGGGAGAACAGCTTTGCGCTGTAGCCCGGGCACCGTTCCGACGCATAAGCGTAGGGAGCCCGATGTTTCGTGCTAAAGCTGCGTCGGACCCGCTAAGCTCGAATCGAGGTATCAACCGTGGCAGGTGATCGCGCTTTAGAAGCAGCGGCGTGGCAACGAGTCGGATTCATCGACGACAATTTCCCGTCCGAGTCGGCTTCAAAGTCGAGGGACCCGAAGCGAATCTTGAAGCCGGGCTCGAAGTCGACGACAAACGAAGTGGCCATCGAACTCGCTAGGAACTCGCCGGGACCCCTACTCGGCACGCCAAATGTCGAGTCTTAAACTTGGCACTAGTACTAGCCGGTCCCTCACGAGCGTGGAATTCGATGGTGCAACACACAGAACACACAGGAACACGCGATTTTAGACAGGTTCGAGCCCCTCGAATTGAGAGTAATACCCTACGTCCTGTATGTTATGTATTGCCTTTAGCGATTTGCTAATTGCGAAGTCTTAGATCCTTTTCGGGGGGGTCCCTGCTCCGCCTTATATGTCCGGGGAGCTAGGGTTACAATCGAGTCCTAGCCGATTTCATGAATTACATATATGGGATTCTATCTTTAACTTTCTTTATTGATCCGAGTCCTAATCGGACTACAAATCGTTCTATGACTTGCTTCCCACGTCATTGTATACCGGTCTTAGTATCCGCCTTGTTTTCATACCGGTCTACAGTGTTCTTCTATTATCCCGGATCGGTCGAAGACCGATCCGTTGCCTATCGCCTTTATCCGTATCTTCTCCGATTTGCTACCATGTCTTTGCGTATCCATTTCTTCATCATCTCGTATACCCATAACGCAAGTATACGACAATTCATTAATAAATAATCATGCTTTTAAACAACAATTATAAGCACTTAATGACATGTGATAACACTTAAGCTATTAATTTGGGATCACATGAAATGACGGTGTTTATGTTAAATTTTGGAAAACGGTTTTCACAAACACTTTCGTCTGCAGTATCTCTAATTTTTAAAGAAATTTATTTTTCAAAATGAAATAATAAATAGCATAAAATAATAGATTATCTTAATCAAAGAAAGGTAATTAATTAAACCATGAATTTATAATTTCTCAAAATAGGTATTTGAATACATAAATAAATAAGAAATAATTTTATGAGTCTAATGAACTTTGTTTGGCATTTTTCTGATTTTTGTGGAATTTTCTACGAATATTTGAAGTGTAACTAAATCCTGAAAAAGATTAAATTCGAAAAAAAAAAGGAAATAAGGAGCCATCGGGCCGAAAGCGGCCAGGCCCATCTAGCACACGGGGCCCGGCGACTCAGCCCAACCCAAGCAGCCGCGCGCGGCCCGGCTCTAGCTACGGCTGCCGGCCATGGCCGTGGCGGCCGGAGCGGGGCGGCGCCACGCCGGAGCGGCGCGGGAGGGGGTGGGGAGGCCGGTGTTTGGCCCCGATGACTCCACGCAGCACGGGCGACCCGGGGGTGGGGTCCACGGTGGCGGGGCGGCCGGAAGTACACCGGCGGCGAGCAACGGTCGGCACACGGCTCCGGCGAGGCCTAGGGGTCGCCGTGGTGCACAAAAATTAGGGGAAAATGACCGGAAGCATCTATGAGACATGAGCAAGAGCGTCACGGCGACGGTTTACCTTGGAGATGGCCGGAGGGTGGTCTTCACCGGCGAGGTGGAGCCGGCGGCGGTCCGAGCTTGAGGAAAAATGATGAAATCCACGGCAATTTATGAACGGAGTTCGTTGAGGAGTTGGTAGAAGATACACGGGGATGTTGCGCGTCCGTGGGAGCAAAAGGCGTGCGGAATGGCTCCCCGTGGTGGACGAATTGGACGGCGCGGCCGTGGCAACACGGTGACGGTCTCCCGGAAAACTCGCGCCGATTCTCGGGGCTCGGCGCACCAGGGCGTGATTGAGGACCATGTGAGGCTCCGAGCACGATCTTTCGGAGCGTTGGGGGTGATGGTTGGGTTGGGGAACGACTCGAGGCGGCCGGACGGCGAGACACAGGGAAGGCGGAGGTGGCGGTTTCTGTGGAGGCGAACGGAAGAGGGAAAAATGAGCACGGGCCCGGCTCTGTCCCATGGGAAGGAGCGGGCGACGTGGCGCGAGCTTCGCGTGGCACGGGAAGAGTAGTGCACGCGGCCAGGAGCAGCCGCGGTGGCCCGGCAGCGGCGGTTGAGGCGGTTCGTGAGAGAGGAAGAAGAAAGAGAATGACAGTGGGGCTGCGGTCATTTTACATAAACACCCTCGGGTTTTTGATTATTTGAAAACGGCCTTTCCAAGTGCTTAGAAAAATCCGAGAAAAATTAGGGGTGTTAATAAAAACATTTCACACACTTTTCTTTTTAGGTCCAGGTTAAGATTCCGAATTGTTTTAGAATTAAAAATTCCAAGATAAATTAATAAAAGAAGCTTTGTTATTTCTTGTAATTAATTTTTACAAAGCAAAAATACTTTCAGGGAACTTTTATAAATCTTTATTTAGGATGTTTAAGCAATAGAAAAAAATGTTAAACCCATTATTTCCTCTTGTTTAAATTCTTTTTAAACATTTCCTTTAAATCTTTTGGCTAGTTGATATTTTATGTGCATTTCTTCTCACCATGCTTAATAATTTCATAAATGAAACGGGATGCCATGCTCATGAATGCCATGAAATGCATTTTATTACTGAGAGTTGTTACAGCCCTCCCCCTTACAGGAATCTCGTCCCGAGATTCACGATCGAAGCAACTAGACGATAGTGCTAAGGAACTCGGGGTAGTTGGATCGGAGAAACTCTTCTCGTTCCCAAGTAGCTTCAGCTTCGAGTGATTACTCCATTGAATCTTGTAGAACTTGATGGTCCTATGTCGATTCACTCGATCCTTGGTGTCGAGAACTTTGACCGGACGTTCGTCATACGTCAAGTCTGGTTGTAATCTGTTCTACTTCAGTTGTCGGTATATCCACCGGTGGTTTCAAACACTTCTTCGCTTGAGATACATGGAATATGTTGTGTATACCCGACAAGTGTGCTGGCAACTCCAAATGATATGCCACCGCTCCACATCTTTCTAGGATTGGAAAAGGTCCGATGTATCGTGGTGCTAATTTGCCCTTGATTCCAAACCGTTGAACACCTTTGATAGGAGATACTCGCAGATAAACTTGGTCTTCGACCTTGAATACCAACTCTCGACGTCTTTTATCGGCATAGCTGATCTGTCGAGATTTAGCTCTCTTGAGGTTCTGTTGGATGAGACGTACTTGTTCCTCTCGCATCTATTACCAAGTCGGGTCCGAAGATTATTCTTTCTCCACTTTCGGACCAATTCGGAGGTGTGCGGCAACTACGTCCATATAGAACTTGAAACGGTGACATTCCGGCACTCTCTTGATAGCTATTGTTGTATGAGAACTCCGCCAGTGGTAAACATTTCTCCCAATCTTTACCGTATGTCAAAACACATGCTCGAAGCATATCCTCGAGATATTGATTGATTCTTTCTGTTTGTCCATCTGTTTGGGGGTGATAGGATGAGCTTCGAATTAACTTCGTTCCTAACGACTCATGAAACTGTTCCCAAAATCTAGAGACAAATTGAGCTCCTCGATCCGAGATGATGGTCTTGGGTACTCCATGCAAACATAGGATGCGTGAAATATATAGGTCTGCATATTGCTTGGCCTTGTAGTTGGTATGTACCGGTATAAAGTGAGCTGACTTGGTCACCCGTCAACTGTGACCTAGATAGAGTCGTGCTTCCGTGGAGTCTTGGTAATCCAACAATAAAGTCCATGCTGATATCTTCCCATTTCCATTCGGGTATGCTCGGAGGTTGAAGTGGACCTCGCTTGCTTCAAATGCTCGCTTTGACACGTCGACAGTGTATCGCACTCGTTGACATACCTTGCTATCTCTCGTTTCATTCTTGTCCACCCAAATCTCTTCTTCAAGTCTTGATACATCTTGTTGGTTCTAGGATGAATAGAATACTTGGACGTATGGGCTTCATCCATTATCTTCTTGCGAAGTTCCAAGTTCTTAGGCACTACTAGCCTATTCTTGAACCGGATAACACCTTCGTCATCTTTTTGGAAACACTTGACTTCACCCTTCCGGAGTCGTCTTCCGATGTGTTCCATACCAAGCATCCTTCTTCCGAGCTGCTACCACTTCTTCACTAATGGTAGGAATAAGAGCCAAATTGGTCAAGGCTCCATACGGAATGATCCGAAGATTTGGCTCCTCACTTTCGGGTGGAGGTGCTTGAATCAAGAGTTGCGCCGTGAGATTATGGCAATGAACCTTGCGACTTAATGCATCAGCTACCACGTTTGCCTTGCTTGGGTGATAGTGAATCTCCAGCTCATAATCTTTAATTAACTCTAGCCATCTTCGTTGACGCATATTCAGATCTCGCTTGAGTGAATATGTACTTGAGACTCTTGTGGTCGGTGTATAAATGTACCAAGTTACCCAAGAGATAGTGTCTCCAGCTTTTCAATGCTAGAATGACAGCTGCTAACTCCGGATCATGTGTGGGATAGTGTTCCTCATGACGCCTAAGTTGTCGAGAAGCATAAGCGATTACTCGACCTTCCCGCATTAGAACACATCCAAGTCCCGTGCCCGATGCATCATAATACACATCGAAAGCCTTCGTCAAATCTGGTCGTGCAAGCACTCGGTGCTGTTGTCAAGCAACTTATTTAATGTTTGAAAAGCTTCTTCACATCCTTTGCTCCATTCATACTTCTTATCCTTTTCCAATAGTTTAGTCATTGGCTTAGCAATCTTTGAGAAGTTGGGAATAAACCTTCCGTAGTAACCAGCCAATCCTAAGAAACTCCCGATTTGCGATATCGACTTCGGTGGCTTCCAATCTAGCATTTCTTGTACTTTGCTTGGGTCAACGCCCACTCCTTCGGCTGATATCACGTGACCTAGGAACGGCACTTCCTTTAGCCAAAACTCACATTTGCTCGAACTTAGCATAGAGTCGATGATCCCTTAGTCGTTGCAACACAACTCTTAAGTGATTGGCATGTTCCTCTTCCGACTTGGAATAGATCAAGATGTCGTCAATGAATACCACGACAAACTTGTCCAGCTCGAGCATGAATACGGAATTCATGAGATACATGAAATGTGCTGGTGCATTGGTCAATCCAAATGACATCACCAGGTACTCATAAAGTCCATATCTTGTGGAGAATGCAGTCTTGGGTATATCTTCAGCTCTTATCTTAATCCGATGATACCCGGAGCGAAGATCTATCTTAGAGAAGACCTTGGCTCCCATCAATTTATCAAACAAGATGTCAATCCTCGGGAGAGGGTACTTGTTCTTGATGGTGACCGAATTCAGGGGTCTATAATCCACACATAGCCTCAATGCCTTGTCCTTCTTCTTCACAAACAAGGCCGGGCATCCCCATGGTGATGAACTTGGACGTATATATCCCTTGTCCAATAATTCCTTTAACCGCACTTTCAACTCGCCAGCTCATTCGGCGGCATCCGATACGGCCTCCTTGATATTGGTGTCTGTTCCAGTGCTGTAACTCTATCTTAAATTCTACCGCTCGATCCGGCGGTAAACCCGGTAAGTCTTCCGGAAAAACATCGGGGTACTCACAAACTATAGGAATGTCTTCCAAACTTTTACCAATAGTCTCATAAATCATTGGGGAAATAGTTTGGGAAGAAGTCAACTGAAAGCAATCTCGTCCGTGGAGAGGAGAGTTCGAGTGAATCGCAAAAGCATCTATATCCAATACTGCCTTATGATACTTCATCCATCTCATGCCAAGAATCGCATCCAATCCTTGCCCGCTTAAGACTATAAAGGAGGTGGGATAATCCTTACGACCCAATTTCAATGGTAGCTCCGTAGTACTTTGATCCGCAAGTATATTACCTCCAGTGCGATGATATGAGATGTGGGTAAGTCATCTTGCATGATGGCAGATTATATTTTTGGACATATCCTTTATCGATGAAGTTGTGGGTTGCTCCCGAGTCAAATAAGATAATGGCAGCATGATGGTTGATAGAGAACAATCCAGCCATGACTTGTGACCCTTTCGGAATCTCTTCGGCGGTGGTGAAGTTGACACGACCAGTCTTCATCTTACCATATTTCAATGCATTCTTCTGTCGACCAACCGCTTTCTTTTGAGGGCGTGTTGACAATTTCTCGCTCTGTTGGTGCGACACAATCTTGAGCCAAGTGTCCAGGACAACCATCGTTATAGCATGGATGGTCGATGGATTGTGGAGTTTGGGATAAGGAGCGTATACTTGATAGGTCCGATTGTTGGACCGCTGAACGGGAAAACACCCGTTGCCGATACTCGAGGTGGCCGGTGAGAAATGGGATCCGATGGCATAAGCTCGAATCTCCGATCTCGCTGTAGGAGTGTGGACTAGACGATACTTGGAGGGTACCTTACTACCTTGTTCATTGGCTGCTCTCTTCTTAGCCTTCTCTTCTTGATGAACACGAAGAGCATCCTCCATGAGTATAGCATCACTTACAAACTCATTGACAAAACAAGTCGGGATTGTAACTTGGTAGTAAGTCCTTGCTTGAAGCATTCCTTCTTCTTGGCATCGGTGTCCACATTCCGAGGAGCATATTGAGCCGACGGTTGAACAACTTTGAATAGGATCCGTGTACGGTCATATCACCTTGCTTCAGCGCTTGAAACTCCTTACGCTTTTGGTTCATGATACCTTCGTAAATATGATGTTCACGAAAAGCCTTGGTGAATTCTTGCCATAGTACTTGGTGACCTTCGGGAATCATGGCCTTGTAATTAGCCCACCATGCTCCAACGAAATCCTTCTAGTTGTTGAGCGACAAAGATAGTCTTCCGATACTCGTGCAGGGTAGGAGTTCCAGCTTCGACTCGATAGTGCGTAACCAATGGTCCGCTTCCGGAGGATCTCCCTCATCCGAAAAATTTGGTGGACCAGTAGCCATGAAATCCGAATATGTAACGTGAACCGATGGAGCATGCTGATCTTGACCACCGGCCTCGGGGCCGTATTCTGAATAAGCTGCTCGAAGAAGTTCCCGTTGCTCTTCACGAGACTCCAATATAGTGGCAATAGCTTGTGCCAGGGTAGGTGGAGTTGATGTCGGCTCTCGAACATCTTGTCGGGAGCTTTCGGGATAGTTTCCTCTCCAGCTTGTGCCATTCTGTTATAAAACTTGGTATTTGTGTCACTGATCCAAAATTAGAATATAAGGATACCAACGGTAGAACACGTTAAAGTTCCAAAGCACAAGCGAGTGTATAGAGAAGAGGTGCACTATCTCTCATTCCAACCCCGCATTTACTTGTAGTACACATTCGTACGAGCATCTTTAATTTGCCCTTCTAAATCCATAGCTCTCATAGGGCTCCTTGACAACTACATGTGATTATCCTTTTCTCTAATTGCCTTTAATCATCTCGTAGATGAAGATCTTAAATTTCCCCATTCTATCACCTCGGTGGAAGAGTTATGTTTGCCTTCTATTTCGACCGCATAAACTCCTTCCGGAGTCGTCCATAGGGTACTAACTCTACACTATGATACTAACTTGGTCTAATTCCCAAAACCTCATATTGTAGCACTCAATATGACATGATGCATGCTCGGTAGACTAACTATACGTACTATAGTATATAAAACTACCACGAATAGTTAGCACTTTCCAAAACCCGAACGTCGAACAGCTTAGTAAAAATCTAACTATTCTACATCCTTATAGGGCTCCGCACTCTTTCGTTGTCTATCGTATTAACGTGTTAAGTTTTGAAAATAGGCTTGTAATGATGTGCTCGTTGCCTCCGAACCGCTCCGATACCAGTCGTGACATCCCCTCCGGGACACCCAGGAATCGGTACAGAGGGACACTCGGCGAAGCGAGTTACAACGAAACATCATCTCATACAAGCGAGAATATATACATCATGGTATAATACAACCAAGTTTTCAAAATACAAACATTCGTGCAGCGGAAAATATAACATTATTGAAGTTTAACAACCTACGAGTATTCAGCGGAAGCTTGTTCTATATACAACCCAAAAGACTTAAAACGGTCAACGTGATGCACTCGAGCCCTTCGTAAATCACGGTCCTCTCTCTTCACGGCGTGGGGATACATTCCCACCGAAGGGAACCACCCTCGGGACACTGCTCCACTTCCGGGAACTACCGTCCAAGTCGTGGAAGTACGACTCGATTCTCGAAAAGCATAACGAACAACCCCGAGTATTCTAATACTCAGCAAAACCGACCCGTCAACATGGCACGCTAAGGCCGACGCCTAGTATGCAAAGGCTTTCCGGCTGTGGGGTTTACTCCTTCACGAAAACGGCATTAAAGGGTGGATCCTTACTTTCAATATTTTAGCTCAAGCATTAAGTTCATTAACCTCTAGGTTTGCGGACTAACACTATTGCAATCAAGTTTGCAGGAAAAGATAAATTCCAACCAACAGATCCTTTCATCCATCTTCCTTCATTTTTCACTTGATTAACTACGATGTGACACGGTGAACAAGCGGTACTCATTACTGCGAGGGACAGCGATTCGAATCGATTTTATACCAGCTGGCAAAACCCGACTACACGACGTATACGCATCACACCGATCGTATACGACAACTTTTCCCGCTAGCACCTGACGGAAGACTAGCCATTTCCAACTCCCCGGGAGTATGGCGATGCCACGACTTCCCTCGTGGTCGACCCATCTCCCTCCCGTGAGACTATCCTCTCACTAACAGCCGGTAAAAGAGAGCCGGCTACGCTACATCTCCGGGGTGAACAGGGTACATCGACTTGCTCGGGCCCATGATACCAGCATGTAGTACGGTATGTTCAAACTTGTTCAACTAAGCCAACAACGGTACGGTCCTTGACCGACACGGACGGGGCTACCACCTTGCAAGACCACAACTCCGTCTTGCCCTTTCTCCTACGGGGCCCGTCCGGTCTCGACTTATTAACATCTTCATTTCCACTCTCATCTTTCTCTTATCATTCTTCTTAGCATAACATTGAACCAGTCATTATCCTATATCTCGCGAGTAGTGTAGGACACCACCCGGCTTCTATCGATTCCCTAAGACTTAAAGCTTAAGAGTTACCGAACTCTATTGAGCTACCTGTACCAAGTATAGCATAAACAAATGGAAACCTATCTCATGCATCTAGGGTATCGGACAACTCCTATAACCTAATGCACAATCACGACTCATTACCGTGATAAAAGAAAAGACTTTAAAAACATAGGTGGGATGCACCGGGCTTGCCTTGATTCGAGTCGGAGTCGGCTTTCTCGTGTGTTGGTCGACTTCGAAGTTTCCGCCTCCGTCTCGAACTCGGACGGGACTTCGATCACGCCATGACCTAGGTCGACCAACAATGCGTCGCGAATTACAACCATGCATGCATGAATGTACATGATATGATTATGCAAGGGTTTCCTTAAATACATTCATCAACTAACAATTACCGATTACTTATGTTCAGTAATTAACAATTAACAATTAATAATTCATCCTGTTTATTAATTAACAATTTATAATTCATCAGAGTTCCTTAATCAATAATTAACAATTAATCATGCTCGTTAATTAATACTTAATCATGGTCATTAATTAACAATTAATCTTGTTTATTAATTAACAAATACTCATGTTCATTAATTAACAATTCATGATTAATCATTAGTCAATGATATATAGAGTACTAAATTGGGATCACATGAAATGACGATGTTTATGTTGAATTTTGGAAAACAGTTTTCACAAACACTTTCATCTGCAAGTATCTCTAATATTTAAAGAAATTCATTTTTCAAAATTAAATAATAAATAGCAATAAAATAATAGATTATCTTAATCAAAGAAAGGTAATTAATTACACTATGAAATTATAATTTCTCAAAATAGGCATTTGAATACATAATCAAATAGGAAATAATTTTATGAGTCTAAAGAACTTTGTTTGACATTTTTCTGATTTTAGGGGAATTTCCTATGAATATTTGAAGTTTAGATAAAATCTGAAATTAATTAAATTCGCAAACAGTGGGAACTCACTTGGGCCAAATCTGATTGGGCCCATGGGCGGGCGGCCCACGACTCGCGCGTGGCCCGGTTCGGGTCGAGCTGGCCAGCTATGGCGAGTGGCGGTCGGAACACGGCGGCGGCTCGCAGGAGAAGCGCGGGAGGGGCCGGGGAGGCCGGCGGCGCGGCCTCGGCGACTCGAGCATGACACGGGAAACCGGGAGTGGGGTCCAATGGCAGGAGCGCACCGTGCACGGCCGGCGGCGAGCTGCTACACCAATGGAGGTACGGCGGGGCACCGGCGTTGGGGTAGTGGACTAAATGGAAGACCGTCTCCTCCGTAAGCTTCCTTGATTGAAGGAGAACACCGGCACGGGTGTTGCTCGGTGACAACTCACACCGGAGATAGGTGCTCGTCGATGGAGCAGAGACGGCGGCGCTCGGAACTTTGATTCCCCGGCGAAATTGCCGGTGGTCATGTGGGATCTTTTCCACGTGAGCTCGGGGAAAGAAGGGGTGCGTTCTTGTGCACGAGAGGAACCAAAGATTGAGTAAAACGGCGCACTAGAACAGTGCAAATTTCAAGACGGGGCGGCGGACGACGGGGAGAACGGTCCGGAGGGAAAACCTCATCGATCCCGGAAATCGGAGCGGCCCAACACAATTGAGTGACATGGAATGGTTTATGACATTGTTGCGGACGATCCGGTGGTGGTGGCATGACCGGGGACGACCCGAGGCGGCCGGGTGGCGAAGAACGAGGAGGGGCGGATGGGCAGCGATGTTCCGGTGAGAGAGATGGAGTTGGAGAGGGAGAAGTGAATTGAGTTTGGGGTCTTTATCCCGGTTGGCCGAGGGGTGAGGTGGCGGAACTAGCCGCGTGGCGCCGGGAGCGAGAGGCGCGCGGCCGGACTCGCTGCCGCCGCGGCTCGGTGGCGAGGCGGTGCGGTGATGGGTCGGTTCCGAGGGAGAGAGGAGGAAGAAAAGAGATTGATCGGTGGGGCTTCGGCCATTTTACAAAACCACCCTCGGTTTTTTGATTAATTGAAAACGACCTTTCCAAGTGCTCATAAAAATCCAAGAAAAAAATAGGGGTGTTAATAAAATCATTTCAAACATTTTTCTTTTTAGGTCCAAGTTTAGATTCCCAATATTTTTCAAATTAAAAATTCATGTTTAAATTAAAAAGAAAAGCTTTAATAATTTCTTGTAGGCATTTGTACAAAGTCAATTAATTTCAAAGCAACTTTATAAATCTTTTATTTGTATGCTTTACCAACAGAAAATGTTAAACTCCATAATTGCTTTTATTTAATTTCTTCTTTTAAGAACTTAATTTGAACTTAGGTTAACTTTATTATTTTATGTGCATTTCTTAACAAAATTAAATATTCTCCCAAATGCACATGATGACATGATGATGAATGACATGAATGCACTTTGATTTGTTAGGGTTGTTACAGCCTCCCCCTTATAGGAATCTTGTCCCGAGATTCACTATCGAAGCGACATGGACGGTGGTACTAAAGAGTTCGGGGCAATTGGATCGTAGAAATTTTTTTTCTTGTTCCCAAGTAGTTTTCAGCTTCCGAATGATTGCTTCGCTGAATCTTGTAGAACTTGATGGTTTGATGTCGAGTCACTCGATCCTTGGTGTCAAGCACTCGATCGGATGTTCATCACACGTCAAATCTGGTCAGTAATCGTTCCACGTTTCGTTGTCGGTATGTCCACCGGTGGTTTCAAACACGCCTTCGTTTGAGATATGTGGAACATCTTGTGAATTCTCGATAAGTGTGATGGTAACTTCCAACGATATGCAACTAATCCACCTCTTTTCGGAATTAGGAGGGGTCCGATATATCGTGGAGCTAACTTGCCTTTGATTGCAGATCGCTGGACACCTTTGGTAGGGGATACTCGAAGATAGACTAGATTTCCAATATTTAACACTAACTCTCGACGTCTCTTATCCGTATAACCGATCCGTCGAGATTTGGCTCTCTTGAGGTTCCGTTGAATGAGGCGTGCTTGCTCTTTGGCATCTTTTACTAGATCAGGTCCAAATATTGTTCTCTCTCCATGTTCCGACCAATTTAACGGTGTGCGACGACCACGACCGTATAGAGCCCGGAACGGTGACCTTCCAGTACTTTCTTGTATTGGATGAGAATTCTCCTAACGGTAGGAATCGTCGCCACTCTTTATTATATGACAAGACATAAGCTCGAAGCATACCTTCTAGATATTAATTGATTCTCTCTGTCTCGTCCATCTATTTGAGGGTAATACGTCGAGCTTCGGATCAACCTTGTTTCCAAGTGACTCATGCAATTGTTCTCGTAAATCTAGGTACAACTTGAGCTCTTTGATCCGAGGCGATGGTCTTGGGTACTCCATGTAGGCGAGTACACGAGCAATATATAAATCTGCATATTGCTTTGCCGTGTAGGTAGTATGTACGAGTGGTGAAATGAGCAGATTTAGTTAACCCGTCGACAATGACCCAAACGGGGTTATGCTTCCGTGGAGTTAACGAGTAAGCCGATAATGATATCCATACTAATATCTTTCCATTTCCATTCTAGAACACTCGGGGATTGGAGTGGTCCCGCTTGCTTCGGATGATCTGTCTTTACTCGTCGGCAAGTGTCACATTCATTGACATACCTTGCTATTTCTCGTTTCATTCTTGTCCACCGAATCCTTGCTTTAGATCTTGATACATTTTGTTGGTTTCAGGATAAATAGTGAGTAGATGTATGTGCTTCATCCATTATCTTCTTGCGAAGTTCCGGGTTCTTAAGCACTACTAGGTTATTCCCGAACCGAGATAACACCTTCGTCACCTGCTTGGGAACACTTGACTTTACCCTTCCGGAGTCGTCTTCGATATGTTCCATACCAAGCATCCTTCTTTCGAGCTGCTACCACTCCTTCGCGAATGGTAGGAATAAGTGTCAAATTATTCAATACTCCATATAGAAGAATTCGGAGACTAGGTTCACTCATTTCCTCTTCCAAGTGCTTCCGTTAATAGCTGAGCCGTGAGATTGTTGCAATGCTTTCCGACTTAAGGCATCAGCCACAACATTGGCTTTCCCGGGATGGTAGTGAATCTCGATCTCATAATCCTTAATTACTTCTAACCATCTTCGCTGGCACATGTTTAGATCCGCTTGAGGGAAGATTTGTTTGAGACTCTTGTGGTCTCGTGTATAGATGTACCAAATCTTCCAAGAGATATTGTCTCCAGTTCTTCAATGCTAGAACCACAACCGTTAATTCCAGCTCCTGTGTTGGTTATTATTCCTCCTGTCGCCTAAACTGTCGAAACATGTAGGCAATCACTCGCCCTTCCTATTTTAGCACACATCGAGTCATGTTCCTGTTGCATCACGAGTGCTTCTCAAAAGGCTTTGTCGGATCCGGTTGAGCTAACACTCGGTGTCGTTGTGAGTAACTTTTTCAATGTCCGAAAAGCTTCATACTTCGGATCCTTCTCCAAGCACTTTGGTCATTGGCTTGGAAATCTTTGAGAAGTTTGGAATAAACCTTCTATAGTGGCCTGCCAACCCTATGAAGCTTCGGATCCGTGTGACTGATTTAGGTGTTTTCCAATCCAATACTTCTTTAACTTTACCAGGATCAACAGTCACTTCTTCTCGCTGATATCACATGACATAGGAATGGTACTTCCTTCAACCAAAACTCGCACTTACTAAATTTCTCCTCTAACCGGCGATCCCTTAGATGTTGTAGCAAAATCCTTACGTGATTTACATATTCCTCTTCCGACTTGGAGCAGATCGGAATGTCGTCTATGAATACCACGAAAAACTTGTCCAATTCCGGCATAAACACCGAGTTCATGAGATACATGAAATGTGTCTGGTGCATTGGTTAGACCAAAGGACATCGCCGTGTACTCATAAAGTCCCTATCTCGATAAAGAAAGTTGTCCTTGGTATATCTTCCACTCTACTCTTGATCTAATGATATCCGGAGCGAAGATCGATCTTGGAGAAGACTTTTGGCTCCCATCAATTGATCAAACAAGATGTCACTTCGAGGTAGTGGAGGTCACCGCATTCAAAGGTCGATAATCCACTCATAACCTCAATGCTTGATCCTCCTTCTTGACGAACAATGCTCGGGCATTCCCGGGGTGATGAGCTTGGGCGAATATATCCCCCGTCCAATAACTCCTTCGGTTGTACCTTCAATTCTGCTAGCTCATTAGGTGGCATCCGATACGGTCTTCTCGATATGGGTGCAGTCCTTGGTTGAAATTCTCTCTTGGGCTCTACTGCCCGATCAGGTGGTAAACCTCGGTAAGTCTTCCGGAGAACATCGGGGTATTTGTAAACTACAGGAATGTCTTCCAAACTTTTACCAATAGTTTATAGATCACCGGATAAATAGTTTGGGAAGAATTCAACCGAAGACAATCTCGTCCCCGAAGAGGAGAGTTCAGGTGAGCTGCAAAAGCATCTATATCTAGTACTCGCCTTATAATACTTCATCCATCTTATGCCAAGAATCGCATCCAATCCTTGGCCGTCTAAGACTATAAAGGAACTTCAATTGTATCTTTGTAGTACTTTGATCTGCAGGTATATTACCCCCGGTGATGATATGAGCTGTGGTTAAGTCATCTTGCATGACGGAAGGTTATATTTTTGGACATATCCTTTGTCGATGAAGTTGTGGGTTGCTCCCGAGTTGAATAAAATACCGGCAGCATGATGGTTAATAGAGAACAACCAGCCATGACTTGTGATCTTTTCGGGATCTCCTCGGATGTGGTAAATTTGACATGACCAGTCTTCATCCTATCATTTTCTACTTGCATGATTCTCGTCGACCAACTACTTTCCTTTGAGGACGTGTTGAAAAATTCTGCTTTGTTGGTGCAACACAATCTTGAACCAAGTGTCCGAGACAACCACCGTTATAACATGGACGATCGGCGGATGGTGAGGTCTCGGTATAAGGGCGTATACTCGATAGGTCCGATTGTGGAACCGCTGAACCGGAGAACACCCGTTGCTGATACTCGAGGTGGCCGGTAAAAAGTGGAACCCGATGGCTGCGGCTCGAATCTCCGATCTGTTGTAGAAGTGTAGACTAGATGATACTTAGAGGGTACCTCACTTCCTTGTTCATCGGCTGCTATCTTCTTAGTCTTCTCTTCTTGATGAGCATGAAGAGCATCCTCCATGAGTATAGCATCACTTACAAACTCATTGAAACTAACTCCTCGGTCCAAATTTAGACCGTCGTGGTGCTTGTTGTCAATATCCATCACTTTCATGCCGGAATCAGGAGTCGCGAGATTTATAAGGGGTTGGTGAAAGTCAATGATGAATGAAAAGATTTAACTGGAATGGTTGAGCTTATGAAGCAACATGGATTTCCAAAAGATACGACAGTGCTTTCGTCTATCTAGGTGTTGAAGGAATATAGGCTGGAGATATTTATAAAGATAATTGCACCGATGAGTTTCCAAGACAGTATTCTTCTTTCCGGTTGCGTGTCCTAGGTTATACGCCATCCGTTCGG
Source organism: Chloris gayana (assembly GCA_031894775.1). Taxonomy (NCBI): domain Eukaryota; kingdom Viridiplantae; phylum Streptophyta; class Magnoliopsida; order Poales; family Poaceae; genus Chloris; species Chloris gayana. Next base: position 1,145,016 of record JAUNZO010000794.1, read on the forward strand.
AAGAACATTATATTTGGATCCTCTTCTAGTTTAAAAATAGAGTTGGCATTTCCATATCGCTCATGTTTGACTTTGAGAAGCGCCCAGGCGAACCGACACAATTCAAAGGCAAAATGGCAATTTGAAAGTACAAAACATCCATTTCCAAACTAGCTCTCGGTACAACTTAGTCTAGTTCAAAAAGGTGATTATTATTTCTTCAACGGAAGTCACTCAAGAACTTCAAGGAAAGATAAGTTCATGATGTAATTGAGTGAAAGAAGAAGAATGACTTTCGGACTAGGAATAGTCATCCCATACTACTGGAATCTTATCATCCGAGAAAGTTCTATCGAGATGAAGAGTCCGAACAGAAAACAAAATGGCTATTACTCGGAGAGGGAAAGAGAACTTTTGGTAGCTACAAAAGGGTGGTTAACCGATTATCTCGCTCGGATGATGCCTAGAGTAGTCGAAGTGGCATCGGTGACTAGCTCCCGGGTTCTTCTCGCTCATACATTCCATCCTTCTACTCTTCCTTGGATAGTTATTGACTTGTTCAAGATCCAAGTATCCCATCATGTGTCTTTCTCAGAGTCAGCATCTAGTCGTTTAACTATTGCTTTGGCAGCTGTAAGTTGTTCATCCCAAGATTCACTTATAGCACCCCTTCATACTCGCATCTTTAATCTATCCCTTTAATTCCGTAGCTCTTATATGGGCTCCTTGATAACTACACATGATCGTCCTTCTCTCCGATTGACTTTGATCGTCCGTAGATGAAGATCTTAAATCTCCCCATTCCATTGCCTCCGTGTGAAAGTTCTCGCTTGCTTTCTATTGCACTAGCATAAACTTCTTCTTGTGCCATCTAGAGGAAACTAACTCTACACTACGATACTAACTCGGTCTAATTCCCATAACCTCATATTATAGCACTCAAAAAGACATGATGCATGCACTAATCCGTATTAGTCAAACGATTGAAAGTTAGCATGGACTAACACGAATAGTTAGGGACTACCCGGACAACCACGAACTTCGAACGGTTAGAAAGCTAACGGTTCTAAGTCCTTAAATGGGCTCCGTACTCTCGCGTACTCTAAAACGTACTAAACGTGTTAAGTTTTAAAAACAAGCTTGTAACAATGTCATCGTTGCCCTCGTATTGCTCCGATACCAGCTGTGACATAAACTCCGGACACCCAGGAATCGGTACGGGGGACACTCGAGGAAGCGAGTTACAACAGTTCATCATCTCATACAAGCCAGGATATATACATCATGGTATAATACAACCAGGTTTTCGAAATACAAACATCCGACAACGGAAGCATAAAAATTATTGAAGTTTATAACCCTAGGAGTTTTGCAGCGGAAACTTATTCTCTTTACAACGAAAGACCACTAGCGTGATGTACTCGAGCCCGTCCTACATCACGATCCTCCACGCTCAGGACGTCGGGATCCGTTCCCATTGGAGGGAACCACCCTCGGAGCACGGCTCCTTTTCCGGAAGCTACCGCACGTTCAAACTTGTTCAACTAAGCCGACAACGGTACGGTCCTTGACCGACACGGACGGGGCTACCACCTTGCAAGACCTCAACTCCGTCTTGCCCTTTCTCCTACGAGGCCCGTCCGGTCTCGACTTATTAACATCTTCATTTCCACTCTCATCTTTCTCTTATCATTCTTCTTAGCATAACATTGAGCCAGTCATTATCCTATATCTCGCGAGTAGTGTAGGACACCACCCGGCTTCTACCGATTCCCTAAGACTTAAAGCTTAAGAGTTACCGAACTCTATTGAGCTACCCGTACCAAGTATAGCATAAACAAATGGAAACCTATCTCATGCATCTAGGGTATCGGACAACTCCTATAACCTAATGTACAATCACGACTCATTACCGTAATAAAAGAAAAGACTTTAAAAACATAGGTGGGATGCACCGGGCTTTCCTTGATTCGACTCGGAGTCGGCTTTCTCGTGTGTTGGTCGACTTCAAGTTTCGCCTCCTATCTCGAACTCGGACGGGACTTCGATCACGCCATGACCTAGGTCGACCAACAATGCGTCGCGAATTACAACCATGCATTCATGAATGTAATGATATGATTATGCAAGGGTTTCCTTAAATACGTTCATCAACTAACAATTATCGATTACTTATGTTCAGTAATTAACAACTAACAATTAACAATTAATAATTCATCCTGTTTATTAATTAACAATTTATAATTAATCACGTTCCTTAATCAATAATTAACAATTAATCATGCTCGTTAATTAATACTCAATCATGGTCATTAATTAACAATTAATCTTGTTTATTAATTAACAAATACTCATGTTCATTAATTAACAATTAATCATGTTCATTAATTAACAATTCATGGTTAATCATTAATCAATGATATATAGAGTACTAAATTGGGATCACATGAAATGACGATGTTTATGTTGAATTTTGGAAAACAGATTTTCACAAACACTTTCGTCTGCAGATATCTAATATTTAACAAAATTCATTTTTCAAAATTAAATAAGAAATAGCATAAAATAATAGATTATCTTAATCAAAGAAAGGTAATTAATTACACTACGAAATTATAATTTCTCAAAATAGGCATTTGAATATATAATCAAATAGGAAATAATTTTATGAGTCTAAAGAACTTTGTTTGGCATTTTTCTGATTTTTGGGGAATTTCCTATGAATATTTGAAATTTAGATAAAATCTGAAATTAATTAAATTCGCAAACAATGGGAACTCACTTGGGCCAAATCTGATTGGGCCCGTGGGCGGGCGGCCCACGACTCGCGCGTGGCCTGGTTCGGGCCGACCTGGCCAGCTATGGCGGGTGGCGGCCGGAACACGGCGGCGGCTCGCCGGAGAAGCGCGGGAGGGGGTGGGGAGGCCGGCGGCGCGGCCCCGGCGACTCGGCGTGACACGGGAAACCGGGAGCGGGGTCCACGGTGGCAGGAGCGCACCGAGCAGGGCCGGCGGCGAGCTGCTACACCAACGAAGGTTCGGCGGGGCACTAGCGTTAGGGTAGTGGACTAAATGGAAGAACGTCTCCTCCGTAAGCTTCCTTGATTGAAGGAGAACACCGGCACGGGTGTTGCCGATGACAACTCACACCGGAGATAGGTGCTCGTCGATGGAGCAGAGACGGCGGCGCTCGGAACCTTGATTCCCCGGTGAAATTGCCGGTGGTAATGTGGGATCTTTTCCACGTGAGCTCGGGGAAAGAAGGGGTGCGTTCTTGCGCACGGAGGGAACCAAAGATTGAGTAAAACGGCGCACTAGAACAGGCAAATTCAGGACGGGGTGGCGGACGACGGGGAGAACGGTCCGGAGGGAAAACCTCATCGATCCCGGAACTCGGAGCGGCCCAACACAATTGAGTGACATGGGATGGTTTATGACTTTGTTGCGGACGATCCGGTGGTGGTGGCATGACCGGGGACGACTCGAGGCGGCCGGGTGGCGAAGAACGAGGAGGGGCGGACGGGCGGCGATGTTCCGATGAGAGAGATAGAGTTGGAGAGGGAGAAGTGAATTGAGTTTGGGGTCTTTATCCCGGTTGGCCGAGGGTGAGCCGGCGGAACTAGCTGCGTGGCGCCGGGAGCGAGAGGCGCGCGGCCGGATCTGCTGCCGCCGCGGCTCGGTGGCGAGGCGGTGCGGTGATGGGTCGGTTCCGAGGGAGAGAGGAGGAAGAAAAGAGATTGATCGGTGGGGCTTCGGCCATTTTACAAAACCACCCTCCATTTTTTGATTAATTGAAAACGACCTTTCCCGTGCTCATAAAAATCCAAGAAAAAAATAGGGGTGTTAATAAAATCATTTCAAACATTTTTCTTTTTAGGTACAAGTTTAGATTCCCAATATTTTTCAAATTAAAAATACATGTTTAAATTAAAAAGAAAAGCTTTAATAATTTCTTGTAGGCATTTGTACAAAGTCAATTAATTTTAAAGCAACTTTATAAATCTTTTATTTGTATGCTTTACCAACATAAAATGTTAAACTCCATAATTGCTTTTATTTAATTTCTTCTTTTAAGAACTTAATTTGAACTTAGGTTAACTTTATTATTTTATGTGCATTTCTTAACAAAATTAAATATTCTCCCAAATGCACATGATGACATGATGATGAATGACATGAATGCACTTTGATTTGTTAGGGTTGTTACACCTTTTCTTGTTCTTCTCCGTCCGATGAAGGCGGATAGAATCTTCCAACGCGATAGCATCGCTCACAAAGTCATTGAAGCTATCGGTCTTGTTTAGCACCGGACGTGATCTGCAGCTTGGTACTCATTTCTTCCTTGAACAGATTCTTCTTCTTGGCATCCGTGTCCACATGTTCGGGAGCATACCGAGCAAGACGATTGAATACCTTAGAGTAGGTATGCACATTCATGTCGCCTTGCTTCGATGATAAGAACTCCTTCCTCTTCTGGTTCATTAAACCTTCCGGAATATGGTGTTCCCCGAAGGCTTTGGTAAACTCGGCCCATGAAACTTGATGTCCTGGAGGAAACATCGCCTTGTAATTGGCCCACCATGCTCCAGCAAATCCTTGCAATTGCTTGGGAAGCGAAGAGTGTCTTCCGATGATCGGTGCATGGAAACAACTCCAGCTTCGACTCAATGGTGCGGAGTCAATGATCAGCCTCCAGTGGTTCACCCGCATCCGAGAAGACCGGGGCAAACCGATAAGAAGTCCGAGAAAGTCACCCTCTCTTCCGGTGCATTCCGGCCTTGGTGACGTTCCTATGAAGCGGTGTTGCGGACCAATTGCTCCAATAATTCTCGCTGCTCCGCACGAGAATCCAGACACGGCTGCGATGGCTCGTGCCAATGTCGGGGTGGTGGTGGTGTTTCCGCCCGCGTTGAGAACTTTTGGGCTCATCACGTCTCCTGGTTCCAACCATTCTGTCCAAGAAAATTTTACGTTAGACATCTCCATTCCAACATAATAATGGAAGGAACAGGAATACATAGATGAGAAATTTCCAATGACTCTTATGCAACAACCATCTTTATTAGAACAACCAACAAATCCATAAACACATGCTCATACATCCATGTTACAACGATTCCAAATGTACACTCATGCGTGGTTACATCACGCTCATTATTTAACTAACGCCTATTTTACATACTAATTTTCTCACTTGCTACTAGCTAGCACTCTACTCTTCTTCGCGAAGCCCGGACGTCACTTCTCGGCTTATGGAACCGCCTATCTCGGATTCTCGCATCCTCTAGTTGTGGAATCTCCGTGAAGTCTATGACTGAATCCACGTCCATTATCTCTTCGAGATCCTCCTCTTCTTCTTCGGACTCAGCTGCCACAGGATTTTCCTGCACTCATCGGTTCACCCTCAAGAAGTTGCTGTCCTATTGCTTCGTTCGAGTATCGCATTGTGTGCTTGGAGTACATCTTGCTCTAACCGAGTGATGAGGGCATGTGCGGTTGCCGCTTGTTGATCCTTAAATTGAATCTGCTGCTCCTTGTTCAGCAAGCTGCGCCTCTCTAAGTGCTAACAACTCCTCCTTTTCCTGCAGTTGCCTCTCCAACCTTACTATACGAACATCCTCCCTTGGTCCTCTTACTTCACTAACAACGGTACTCGTGCTGTCCATCTCTCGTGGAGAAGTAAGCATATCAGATACAAGCAGAAACTAATTCTATTATTTCAGCAATTCTTTTATTCTAGTAACTGCATAGATATATTACTACCACTTCTTTTCATTATTTATTGTTTGTACAGCTCGGACCCACTTTTCATACACTACCATCCGACCAACACCTGCTACTACCCTATCTACATCCGACCTATGTCAGCAAAATGTGACTACCCTCCTACATCGGTAAGGTCACAACACAACTAAGCCAACGGCGCGTGGCTGTCGGCGTCCGACTCGACGTCCTCTGCTGGAGAGGCCGGTGGTGGCTCGTAGTCCATACCGAGAGACCTCCTCGGCGTCGTCTCGTGGACCCTGCTGCTGCTGCTGCAACTGCTGAAACTGCACAAGCGAGTGCGTCGTGGTCGTGTATCGGCGCGTGGTGCGCGTCGGCCGATCCGTCAAACATCGCCTCAAGCTGACCCATCCGGTCCTGCACCTGGATCAGCGTCTCCACAACGTGGTTACGCTGCGCTGTCATCCCTGCCAACCGTATCACGTGTGCCTCGTCCGCCTCGCGAGCGGCGTCTCGCTCTGCGGTGACCGTGGCCAGCTGCGCGTCCAACGCTAGGGCCGCCCCGTGAAAACCGTCACGGTCCGGGGTAACCTCCACCAGCTGCTCCTCCAGCTCGGCGATCCTGGCGTGGGACCTCCGTACCTCCCGACGGTCCACTCGACGACGGTTCTTCCAAGCGCCTAGCTATCGGTCCTGGCTCTGCGTCCGCAACTCCAAACCGTGGATCTGTTGCTCCAGCTCCGTGACGCGTGCAGCCCGTGTGTCCTCCTCCTCCTGAACGCGCTTCCTACCGCGAGTCATCGGCATCTGCAGGGAACATGTTTAAACCGGTTAAACACTTCTTCCCACGTAAGAAAACGAACAGTAACAACCTATATAGTACTACGAAACTAGCTAAGTATACCCCAATATTTATCTAGCACACAATACGTACTATGATGCATGCTCGGTAATCTAACTATACGTACTATAGTATATATAACTATAACGATAGTTAGCACTTCCCGAACCCGAACGTTGAACAGTTAGTAAAAATCTAACTATTCTATATCCTTATAGGGCTCCGCACTCTCTCGTGTTCTAACGTACTAACATGTTTAGTTTTGAAAACGAGCTTGTAATGATGTGCTTGTTGCCTCCGAACCGCTCCGATACCAGCTGCGACGTCCCTTCGGGACACCCAGGAATCGGCACGAGAGGGACACTCGACGAAGCGAGTTACAACAGAACATCATCTCATACAAGCTAGAATATATACATCATGGTATAATACAACCAGGTTTTCGAAATACAAACATTCGTACAGCGGAAACATATACATTATTGAAGTTTAACATCCTACGAGTATTGCAGCGGAAACTTGTACTTTTATACAACAAAAGACTATCGGACGATCAACGTGGTGTACTGAGCCCGTCGTACACCACGGTCCTTCCTCGTCACGGCGTGGGGATCCGTTCCCATTGGAGGCAACCTCCCTCGGGACACTGCTCCTCTTCCGGAAAGCTACCATAGAAGTCGTGAAAGTAGGACTCATTCCCTGAATGATAACGAACAAACCCCGAGTATTCTAATACTCGGCAAGACCGACCCGTCAAAATGGCACGCTAAGGCCGACGCCTAGTATGCAAAGGCTTTCACGGCTGTGGGGTTTACTCCTTTGCGAAAACAGCATTAAAGGGTGGATCCTTACTTTCAATATTTTAGCTCAACATTAAGTTCATTAACCCCGGTATTTGTAGCCTATCACTATTGCAATCAAGTTTTCAGTCCAAGATAAAAATAGATCCCTGTTTCTTTCATCTCTCATCCTCAACTTCATGTTGATTAACTACGATGTGACGAGCTAAACAAGCGGTAGTCATTACTGCGAGGGACAGCGATTCGAATCGATTTATACCAGCTGGCAAAACCCGACTACACGACGTATACGCACCACACTCGGTCGTATACGACAACTTTTCCCGCTAGCACCTGACGGAAGACTAGCCATTTCCAACTCCCCGGGAGTATGGCGACTCCACAACTTCCTTCGTGGCCGACCCATCTCCCTCCCGTGAGACAATCCTCTCACTAACAGCCGGCAAAGAGAGCCGGCTACGCTACATCTCCGGGGCGATAGGGTACATCAGCTTGCTGGGCCCATGATACCGGCGTGTAGTACGGTACGTTCAAACTTGTTCAACTAAACCGACAACGGTACGGTCCTTGACCGACTCGGACGGGGCTACCACCTTGCAAGACCTCATCTCCGTCTTGCCCTTTCACCTACGAGGCCCGTCCGATCTCTATTTCATTAACACTCTCTTCACCTTGATGTTAACACATCAATCCTTAAAGCCTCCATGTTTTAAGATTCCCTAAAACATCTACCGTTGCGACTATGAATTAAGCCTAGCTTCTATTGAGCTACCTGTACCGAGTATAGTATAAACAAACGGAAACCTACCATAATGCAACTAGGGTGTCAATCATTCCCTAACACCTAATTGTCACACCCCTATCCCGAAAGATAGTTAAGTGTGGTACGGATCGCCTTGGGAGATGATTGACGAAGCAACCATACATAGCATCGCATTAACAAACATACACGATTTGCAAGTTTACATAATTAAGTCTCGATTACAATATAGAGTTCCGAATAAAGGATACATTAGGTTTAAATTTAAGTTTACATAACCATGGTCTTTGTTCGAAATAAAGTGCGAAGCGATTACATAGTACGACGATACATAGATAACTTATGCGAACCGTGCCGGCCTAGGCCACGGCTCACTCATCATGGGTCGGAGAGCTAGGAACCCATTCAATGGTCCACTCTTTCGGCTCTTCTCCATCCCAAACAACCTTACCACAACAATCACAAAAACCGGCTTGCGGGAAACCCGTAAATCAACATGTAGTGGCAAAGCCCGAGTATCTAACATACTCCGCAAGTCTTACCCATCAAATTGGCCATCTAAGACCGACTCCTAGATGCATGGGGCTTGACCGGTTTAACTTGGCATTTTTGCATAAATAGCACCTATGCTAATTAGGTTGGCAATTTTATTTACTTGAGCCAAATTAATAGGGTGGTTGCATAAAAGAAACTTTAGTGAGCATGCTAACAATACAAGAGTTTGCAATACAATTTAATATCAATATAAAACAGCAAGCTATTCAATCTCTTTCCATTACTACACATTGCGAACTGCTCGAATCAAGTGGTACTCATTAACCGAGAGGAAACGGCGATAATTATCGAATTATTAATCCTGCAGGAAAGAACCCAAATGCACGACATACGCATCATTTAAGAACACGTATGGCTACCGTTCGCGAGTTCATCATAAAGTAAAACACGGGGCCACCGACCCCGAGTACACGTCCCCTTGCGACCGTTCAACAACGCGCCCAAGGCTTAACCCATGTACTCTCCAACGGTCCTCAACCCGTGCAACCACCGTGCCAAACACATCACCTCCGGGTCGGTGAGATATCCGGCTCACTTTACAACTTACAAGCTACATAGGTTTGCCAATCCCCATAAGAAAGGTATGCAAGTGGTACACAACTCAAACTTGTTCGCGGAGCCACAATGGGGTGTTCTCAATTTTTAACCACATTCATCATGTTCAAGTTTAATCGTAAACCATAGGTGAGATTCCCCATTCTATCGTTGACTCCATAAACCGAGCATAGCATTTCTATCGGAGGTATGACACATGCTCTACATAGGACATATAGGGATTTATGCACGTGGATTTCCAAGCAATTCCTAGAACTTAAATGCACATTCATCATCCTTAATATAGTGATTAAAAAGAAGACATTTCAAAATAATAGGAATGCACCGGGCTTGCCTTGGGAGTGATCGAAGTTAGCACTAGCCTCACAAGCGTTGAGCGTGGCGATAGCTTCTTCCGGCGGGATCAATTCGGCGTCGTCACCTAAGGAATGAAATGCAATGCGTAAGTCATATGAATACAAGGTCGATGATGAGAGTAATGCATGTGTGCTGTTTTGTAAAGACCCAAATGAGTATGTAATTCAAAAGTTTGTTTGTTCGAACCCTAATAAGCATGACATGCCTCTTGTTTTCTTTTACGGGACCCAATTACATGAACAAGCATAAGCATACTAATATAATGAGTAATGACTTGATGGTATAGACATGAGTGCTGTGGTTAGTGTAGGTTTAGCACTAATGTCTTAGCAAGTTTTATAATACAAAGCGAAGAAATCTAGGCTTGGGTGCTTTACATCACATGCGATGACGATTTCCTTTTAGAATAGAAATTCGATTTCAACTTTCATACATACGTGAAATACATGAAACCTTTTGACTAAACCTGCCATGAGGTGCTAAAGGACATAAGGAACAGTAGAAATTACATAAACATGCATGAACATGATTTTTAATGACATAAAACTAATTATGCTTGTGCTGAAAATGACCCTTTTGAAATTTAGATCTAGGGTTTGCAAAAATCATTACTTAACATGCTCCAAATTTAACATGGGATTTTCTACATATGCACAGTACCAAAAGGAAATTAATTACCAAGTTTCATGCAGAAATAATTTATACAGAATTAACTAAAAATTAAATACAGAGAATGCAAGAAATGCAATAACTTGAAAAATATGAAATGAAATGCAGATCTTCCAGTGCCAAAAATTCATGTGTGCCTGGGTGAAGACTTTGGCCAAGTGGCATTTAATTTGGATGTATATTTTTAAAGTTATGGCTCAGTCAAGTTTTCAGGGGTTGACTTTTGTCATTTTTGTAAAAATGTGAAAATGACCAGATCTGATGAGTTCATGTTACTTTTATGAAAGTACAGGTCTTCTAGTTTCCAAAACATTTTAGTTTGCAATTTTTGGACGATTCAAACGCCAGATATGAATTTTTCAATTTCAAACGAAGTTCGGGTATATTTACGATAATGCCATCGGTTCATTTTTAAAACAGAGCGGCGCGCGGGCTCCGGCGGACGGCGGCCGGCGCCGGCGAGCTCGCTCGCGGCGGCGCTGCGCTGGAGCTCATGCTCCGTGCTTTGGGGTGGAAGGTGCGCGTGCGACGGGGAACACGATGGTGGGTTCCACGGGGCCCGCGGTGGCCGGAGGCGGCCGGCGACGGCGGCGGCGCTTGCGGAGGTGCGGCGACGGCGCGCGTCCAGCTCGAGGCGGAGGGAGAGGGAGAGGGTTGGCCGGGAAGCTTCACCTGCTCACGGAGGAGGGCGGCGTGGGGTCGGCTGGAGCGAGGGCGGCCGGAGATGCGAGCTCGTCTGGGGAGGTGCCGAGGCCGGCGGCGGTGGCGGTCGGTTTTCTCCGAAATGCCGGCAATTGTCTCGTAGAGGGGAGAGGAGCTGGTCAGGAGGGAGGAAGGTGAAGCTCTTGCGCGCGTTTTGGCGAAGAAGACCGGGGCGCAGGACTCGCCTAGCTCGCGTGCGGCGCGGAGGCGGCCCCGGCGGTCGGAGAGGCCGGCGGCGGCGATTTCTTCTCCCGCGCGAGCTGCGGTGAGGGAGAGAGCGGTGGAGCGGTGCGGAGAGGACTGGGGAGGGGTTGGCAATAATTGGTGGCGGCGAGTTGAGAGTCTTGATGCCGTTTTCTAGGGGGCGACGGACGGGCGGCGCACGGCCGGCAGGGGAGGTCCGCGCGGCTTCAATGCCGGGCCTCTCCCGTTGGCTCGCGGGTACAAGCAGTTGGGGAGGTGGCCAGGGAGGGTGCTGCGGATGGGACGGGTCAGGCGCGTGCTCGGGGCGGCGGCCAGGCTGGCCGGACCGGCGGTCCGGCCGCCATTGCCCAGTGGGCACCGTAGCTCGAGGTCAAAATTTAGATTTTTAATCTATAGTTTGAAACCTTGACGAAAAATCATACTTCTGGTGCTCCAAAAATAAAACCAAAAATATGGGGAGATTCAGGATGATGTGCTCTAATTTTCATCTTTTAGTTTGAAGTTCTAAACTTGCTTTCAAAAATTCCTACAAAATTCACAAATGACAGTGTTCCAGATTTGATTTTCAATTTTTGGGCATTCAAAACCTTGTTCAAAAATTTGGTAAAAATGTTGTAAATTCTTCTTTTTACATGAGCAATCCAGTGGTGCAAAAATCTAGGGGTAGTGTTTTTATAATTTTTACATTTTGGTTAAGGCTAGGGTTTAGGCTTAGGTTTTCCTTTTTTTCCTTTTTATTTTTCTTATTTTCTTTTTCCTAGTTGGGTGATTTAGCATTAGCACCGGATTAAGGATGTGATTAGGGTAGTGATTTCGTGCTAAACCCTAAATCGTGACATGGGATGTCACAGCCCTCCCCCTTAAAGAAATTCTCGTCCCGAGAATCGCTACAAATTAAGGAGAGGGAGAGCGAGAATTTACCGATTTGTGTGACGCGAGGAACTCGGGAAAATTCTTCTCTAGAAAATCCTCTTGTTCCCAAGTTGCTTCTTCTTCGGTGTGGTTACTCCATTGCACTTTGTAGAAGGTGATGGTGCGATTGCGAGTTACTCGGTCGCTTTGATCGATAATCCGGACGGGATATTCGGGGTAGGAGAGATCTTCTTCTAGTTGATCGGTGTCGGAAATGACCACATCTATCGGAGGCTTCAAACATTTCTTGAGTTGAGATACGTGAAACACATTGTGCACTCGAGCAAGACTTTCCGGTAGTTGCAATCGGTAAGCAACCGCGCTATGCTTTTCCACAATCGGATAGGGTCCGATATAGCGGGGTGCTAACTTTCCTTTAATTCCAAACCGAGATACGCCCTTATTCGAAGAGACACGAAGATAAACGTGATCTCCCTTCTCAAATTCCAAGGGGCGTCTCCTCTTGTTAGCGTAACTCACTTGACGAGATTGTGCGGCTTTCATGTTGGCTTGAATTTGTCGAACCTTCTCTTCGGCTTGGGTGACAAGATCGGGACCAAAAGTAGTTCTCTCTCCCGCTTCCGACCAATTTAAGGGTGTACGACAAGAGTGACCATACAACGCTTCAAACGGTGACATTCCCGAACTCTCTTGATAGCTATTGTTGTACGAGAATTCGGCGAATGGAAGACAATCATCCCAATTTCCTCTATTTTCCATAGCACATGCTCTCAAGATATCCTCCAAATATTGATTCAATCTTTCGGTTTGTCCATCCGTTTGAGGGTGATATGCGGAGCTTCTAATGAGGGTGGTACCAAGACAAGAATGCAATTGTTCCCAAAAGCGAGATACAAATTGCGGACCTCGATCGGAAACAATAGTTTTAGGTACTCCATGCAAACACAACACTCTTGAGATGTATAGCTCGGCATACTTCTTGGTATTGTAGGTAGTATGGACGGGGATGAAATGTGCGGACTTAGTTAACCTATCCACAATAACCCAAATTGAATCGTGCTTCTTTGATGTGACGAGACAATCCAACTATAAAATCCATAGCAATGTCCTCCCACTTCCAAACGGGAATCTTCAATGGGTTCAATAATCCGGCCTTTCTCAAGTGGTCGGCTTTCACTCGTTGACAAGTATCACACTCGGCCACATACCGTGCAATCTCACGCTTCATGCGTGTCCACCAAAACTTTTCTCTTAGGCCGCGATACATCTTGTTGCTACCGGGGTGTATGGAATATTTAGACAAATGTGCCTCATCCATTATTTTCTTCCGTAATTCCATATCCTTCGGAACAACGAGACGTTGGTTGAACCATAATACACCATTGTCATCTTGTCGGAAACATGTAGCTTCATCTTTCTCAATCTTTTGCCGAATAAATTCCATACCTTCGTCCTTCTTTTGCGCCTCAATAATCTCCTCGCGAAGGGTAGGAATAAGAGCTAGATTATATAGCGAACCATAGGGAATGACTCGAAGACTCGGTTCACTAGAATCTGAAATTTCCGAGTTTTCCTTAGAACAACCGGTAATATGATTGCATTGATCCTTGCGACTCAAAGCGTCGGCAACCACGTTAGCTTTACCCGGATGATAATGGATTTCCAACTCATAATCCTTGATTAATTCCAACCATCTTCGTTGCCTCATATTCAACTCTTGTTGGGTGAAGATATATTTGAGACTCTTATGATCGGTGTAAAGATTGACAAGATTTCCAAGTAGATAATGCCTCCAAGTTTTCAAACCAAGGACAACCGAGGCTAGCTCCAAATCATGAGTGGGGTAATGTTGTTCATGCTTGCGAAGTTGACGAGAGGCATAAGCAATGACACGACCTTCTTGCATTAGCACACCTCCTAGACCGGTGCCGGAGGCATCACAATACACGTCAAACGGCTTGGTGATGTCGGCTTGTGCTAACACCGGAGCGGATGTCAAATGCTTCTTGAGAGTTTGGAAGGCTTCTTCACATTCACGGCTCCATTTAAACTTAGCATCTTTCTCCAACAATTTTGTCATAGGCTTGGCTACGCTTGAGAAATTGGGAATGAATTTCCGATAGTAGCCGGCAAGACCTAGAAAACTCCGGATTTGTCTCACCGACCTTGGGGATTTCCAAGCGAGCACGTCTCCCACTTTACTTGGGTCAACGGCGACACCTTCCGCGGAAATGATGTGACCCAAGAAAGGCACTTGCTTCAACCAAAATTCACATTTGCTAAACTTGGCATACAATTGATGATCACGAAGCCGTTGGAGAACAATGCGAAGGTGTTCGGCATGCTCTTCTTCGGACTTCGAATAAATAAGAATGTCGTCAATGAAGACCACGACAAACTTATCCAACTCGGGCATAAATACCGAATTCATCAAGTACATGAAATGAGCCGGGGCATTTGTGAGCCCAAAGGACATAACGAGATACTCAAAGAGACCGTACCGCGTAGAGAATGCGGTTTTTGGAATATCTTCGGCTCGGATCTTGATTTGATGGTAACCGGATCGGAGATCAATCTTAGAGAAGACCTTAGCACCAACTAATTGATCAAAGAGAATATCAATCCGAGGGAGCGGGTATTTATTCTTAATAGTTACCGCATTGAGAGGGCGATAATCCACACATAGACGTAGCGTCTTATCTTTCTTCTTCACAAAGAGAGCGGGACATCCCCACGGAGAAGAACTAGGGCGAATATATCCTTTATCCATAAGCTCACCCAATTGCTCTTTTAAGATTGCTAGCTCATTGGGAGCCATCTTGTACGGTCTACGGAAATTGGTGCCGTACCGGGTTGGAGCTCAATTTTAAACTCGACATCCCGATCGGGTGGCATGCCCGGTAAGTCATCCGGAAAAACATCGGGAAACTCACATACCACGGGAATATCCTCAATCCGTTTTCCCTCAAGATGGTAGATTTTTGAAGTGGAGAATTTTGGATGGGGCAATCGGAGAATAGATGAACCATGGAGTGGGGAGTTTAGGTGAACTTCACGAGAATCGATGTGTAAAACGGCTCTATGGAGTTTCATCCACCTCATACCTAGAATTATATCTATTCCTTGCCCACACAAAACTATGAGAGAAGAGGGGTATATTTTTCTTTCTAGGTGCAGTGGGACTTGCCTCAACTCCAGGTTTGTTTTTATCTTTCCACCGGGTGATGTGATGATATAGGGAATATCCAAAACGGTGGGGGTGAGTTGTAAGGTTTTTGCACATGCTTGACTAATGAAATCATGAGTTGCACCCGAATCAAAAAGAACCAAAGTAGAATGGTTGTTGACCGAAAACATACCCGAAAGTACCGTTTCTCCCGCTTGAATCTCTTCGGCCGTGGTATAGTTGACTCGGCCATTCTTAGCATTTGGGGTGGAGGATTGATTGCGATTCCCATTCCCATTATTCTCATTGCGGTTTTGGTTGTTGTTGCCGCTTCCGGAACCATTGTTGTTGTTGTTGTTGCCCGGGTTGCGTGTCGGAACACGGCAATCCTTTGCGAAATGACCCGGACGTCCACAATTAAAGCACGGACCTTGAGGACCAGGCCTAGCTCCTTGGTATTGCTGCTGTGGAGGGCGGAACGAGGTGGTATGCTGCTGATTTCCACCGTGGGAGTGGTGGTGCTGCTGCGGCACAACCGACGTGAGCCCCCGTCGGCGGCAATGCGGCCCGAAACTTCGTCCGGTCGGGGAGGTGATAGCTAGCTTGTACTTGGGCGGAGCGGAGCCGGATGGATTTCCTACGGTACGCTTCCTCTTCTTGTCCTCTTGGTGAGCACGGATAGCATCTTCTTGCACGATTGCGGCACTCATCAAGTCATTGAACGTGCCGGTAGTGACTTGAGCCAAGCGATCTTGTAACTTTGGACTTAGCCCCGAACGAAAGCAATCCTTCTTCTTGTCATCCGTGTCGGCATGATAGGATGCATATTGAGCCAAGTAGTTGAACTTCCGTGCATACTCTTGCACGGTTCCGGCACCTTGCTTCAAACTAAGGAACTCTTGCAACTTGCGCTTCATGAGACCGGCGGGAATGTGATGCGCGCGAAATGCGGTGCAAAAGTCCGGCCGGTTCACTTGAGTACCGGCGGGAAGTGCGGCGGTGAAACTTGCCCACCATGCACTAGCGGAGCCACGAAGTTGTTGAGCCGCAAAGAGAACCTTTTGCTCCGATGTGCAATTGAGGAGAGCAAACTTTGACTCAATGATGCGGAGGAAATTATCCGCCTCCAACGGATCGGTAGTAGCTTCACCAAACTTGGGCGGTTGAGTGGCCCAAAAGTCGGCATAGGTGGAATTCCTCGGCCCTTGGGGTGGCGGTCCTTGGCCTTGTCCTTGGTTGGTTTGACTTGCAAAGAACAAGCGGAACATCTCGTTTTGGTTGGACACGAGTTGTTCCAACGGCGTGAGGGGTGGAGGGTTAGGGAGTTGCTCTTCCCTCGCACCATGCCACTTCCGGAAGCTTCACCACGGCGGGTATTCACCATCTCGTCATGCATGAAAAATTTTCTCACGTTAGCTCATTAGACCAAGAGCTAAAATAGCAAGAAGACATGACATTGGGCATAAGGGACCAAAAATTTCAGATTGCATGTACGAAGAAAATATTGATGAAATAAGCATAATGCATTGGCAACACACGTATTCCATAGATTCCAACATAGTAGCAACATGACAGAAATTTTTGATACACGGGAAACCACGAATCCGATACAACACGGTCTTAGGTTACATCACATGTGACCCACAAACAAACACAAATCTCGGAGAGCTTAATTAACAACACGCGGATCGTTTACAACACGGTTATATGCCTCACGAGATTACAAATCCTACACACATAGAGCT
This sequence comes from Chloris gayana, assembly GCA_031894775.1. NCBI lineage: Eukaryota > Viridiplantae > Streptophyta > Magnoliopsida > Poales > Poaceae > Chloris > Chloris gayana. The sequence continues at coordinate 1,161,945 of JAUNZO010000794.1, forward strand.
ACGACCACCGGTCGTGACAACTACTCGTCGTCATCGCTGTAGTAGTCGGCGTCATCCCTCATGGGAGAGGGTGGTGCTCCATCCTCGACGTCGGAAACATCCTCGCCATCACTCATCTCCACATCCTCCTCGGGTGGGATGATCTCAAGCGGCTCGGGAGGTCCGCCATTAAGGATGGCGTGCAGGGCGTTGTTGGCGGCTTGGAGATGCTCAATGGTAGCGTTGTTATGCGCTATGGTCGCTCGGGCGATCTGGAGGTCTCCCTCCAAGGCATCCCTAGCGCCCCGAGCCTCCAGGAGGGTAACATCCAACTCATCCTTCTCCTCGAGAAGGGCATCCACCTGGCCGGAGAGGACGTAATTTTCCTCATTCGCGGCGGTGAGCTGGGCATCACGCTCATCAAGCGTGGCCTGCAGAGCGGCGGCTCCATTGCCCTCAAGGGCAAGGTGGGCGTCATGGAGCTGCTCGAAGAAGTTCCAACGCTCCGTCTCGCTATACTCGAGCTGCGTACGGAGGGTATCCACCTCGGTAGTGCGCTCGGCTAGCTCGGCGGTGCGGGCAGCAAGCTCGGCGTCGCGAGCGGCGAGCTCGGCGTCGCGGGTGGTAAGCTCGGCGTCGCGGGTGGCGAGGGTGGCCTGCAGGGCAGCACGCTCCTGCTCCAACTCGAGCACCCGCCTCGCGAGGTTCTCACGGTCCAACATAAGCTTGCCGGGGGCCATCTGTCGGAGAATTTTGAAACACAAGTCAAAACTCAAGATCCAACAACAAAACATGCTAAATGAGTAAAGCATGACTGATGGAATGGCACCAACTTAGCAAAAGAATGCAACAAAACTTTTCGCACAAAACCTAACACGGTTCCATTTTTCTGGACAGAATTGACATGCTACCGAAACTCGACGATTACTCCTGTATCTGGGCTGAATCACACTTTTATTTTGTTACAAAAGTTTTAGACAAATTCTTAAGCTTTCCAACGCATCCTAGAACAGCTCAATCCGACTTGTCGTTTCAAAGTTATGCACGATCTACGACAGGGACAGAACCGGAGCACATTCTGAAAATTCCAGAACAGCTCTCTGTAATGGGCAATTCTAGCTACGTTCCAGATTTTTACAAGACCTGAGACTAGGAGATTGTTGTAGTGCATAATACAAGCTTTCCAGAAAGTCCTTATTTGCCTTATTTGGATAAGTAACTTGGAAGTTATGCTCATTTCCATGGAAGTTAAGAAATCTGCCACGTTTTTGTTTGCGGTTTTTTTCAAACTTTTGTGAGAATGAAGCTATGTGTCCCATTTTTCGTGATGATTTCATTTAGATAAGCTCACATGCATATGTTTGACATGATGACATGATATGCAAAGATGATGGATGCTCAATATGTCGTTCCGTACGTCCTCACAAAATTAAAAGACCGCGCCCGCCGATACGAGTATCGAACAAGCGCATCGGTGGCACACACACCTCTCACACGATACTATACGAACTAAAGCGTTGTTATGTACCTGCAAGAGATGAATTCCAGAAACATTACATCAAATTCAAAAGAAACAAGCCAAAAATAAATCCATGTCACCTCGCCTCACATGGAGAGCTCTCGAATAAGAGTGTATTCGAGTCACACCAATAATATCATGCGAAAATTGACAACACTCAATCACATACCTTTGCTCAAGCCGTAGTTGCAAAATATTTAACAATCATAACACGGGGTTAGTTTTGCCACCATTCTATATAGTCCTTATATTGGCCTTTCTATCTAGACTCGTGCCTCACCGTGACTCCAAAACGGGTTTTAAGATTTTTAGAATGAGTGTTAACGTGACGCAAATCCCAAGTCGGCTCGTTACCACGTGTCACACCCCTATCCCGAAAGATAGTTAAGTGTGGTACGGATCGCCTTGGAAGATGATTGACGAAGCAACCATACATAGCATCGCATTAACAAACATACACGATTTGCAAGTTTACATAATTAAGTCTCGATTACAATATAGAGTTCCGAATAAAGGATACATTAGGTTTAAATTTAAGTTTACATAACCATGGTCTTTGTTCGAAATAAAGTGCGGAAGGGATTACATAGCTACGACGATACATAGATAACTTATGCGAACCGTGCCGGCCTAGGCCACGGCTCACTCATCATGGGTCGGAGAGCTAGGAACCCATTCAATGGTCCACTCTTTGGGCTCTTCTCCATCCCAAACAACCTTACCACAACAATCACAAAAACCGGCTTGCGGGAAACCCGTAAATCAACATGTAGTGGCAAAGCCCGAGTATCTAACATACTCCGCAAGTCTTACCCGTCAAATTGGCCATCTAAGATCGACTCCTAGATGCATGGGGCTTGACCGGTTTAACTTGGCATTTTTGCATAAATAGCACCTATGCTAATTAGGTTGGCAATTTTATTACTTGAGCCAAATTAATAGGGTGGTTGCATAAAAGAAACTTTAGTGAGCATGCTAACAATACAAGAGTTTGCAATACAATTTAATATCAATATAAAACAGCAAGCTATTCAATCTCTTTCCATTACTACACATTGCGAACTGCTCGAATCAAGTGGTACTCATTAACCGAGAGGAAATGGCGATAATTATCGAATTATTAATCCTACAGGAAAGAACCCAAATGCACGACATACGCATCATTTAAGAACACGTATGGCTACCGTTCGCGAGTTCATCATAAAGTAAAACACGGGGCCACCGACCCCGAGTACACGTCCCTCTTGCGACCGTTCAACGACGCGCCCAAGGCTTAACCCATGTACTCTCCAACGGTCCTCAACCCGTGCAACCACCGTGCCAAACACATCACCTCCGGGTCGGTGAGATATCCGGCTCACTTTACAACTTACAAGCTACATAGGTTTACCAATCCCCATAAGAAAGGTATGCAAGTGGTACACAACTCAAACTTGTTCGCGGAGCCACAATGGGGTGTTCTCAATTTTTAACCACATTCATCATGTTCAAGTTTAATCGTAAACCATAGGTGAGATTCCCCATTCTATCGTTGACTCCATAAACCGAGCATAGCATTTCTATCGGAGGTATGACACATGCTCTACATAGGACATATAGGGATTTATGCACGTGGATTTCCAAGCAATTCCTAGAACTTAAATGCACATTCATCATCCTTAATATAGTGATTAAAAAGAAGACATTTCAAAATAATAGGAATGCACCGGGCTTGCCTTGGGAGTGATCGAAGTTAGCACTAGCCTCACAAGCGTTGAGCGTGGCGATAGCTTCTTCCGGCGGGATCAATTCGGCGTCGTCACCTAAGGAATGAAATGCAATGCGTAAGTCATATGAATACAAGGTCGATGATGAGAGTAATGCATGTGTGCTGTTTTGTAAAGACCCAAATGAGTATGTAATTCAAAAGTTTGTTTGTTCGAACCCTAATAAGCATGACATGCCTCTTGTTTTCTTTTACGGGACCCAATTACATGAACAAGCATAACCATACTAATATAATGAGTAATGACTTGATGGTATAGACATGAGTGCTGTGGTTAGTGTAGGTTTAGCACTAATGTCTTAGCAAGTTTTATAATACAAAGCGAAGAAATCTAGGCTTGGGTGCTTTACATCACATGCGATGACGATTTCCTTTTAGAATAGAAATTCGATTTCAACTTTCATACATACGTGAAATACATGAAACCTTTTGACTAAACCTGCCATGAGGTGCTAAAGGACATAAGGAACAGTAGAAATTACATAAACATGCATGAACATGATTTTTAATGACATAAAACTAATTATGCTTGTGCTGAAAATGACCCTTTTGAAATTTAGATCTAGGGTTTGCAAAAATCATTACTTAACATGCTCCAAATTTAACATGGGATTTTCTACATATGCACAGTACCAAAAGGAAATTAATTGCCAAGTTTCATGCAGAAATAATTTATACAGAATTAATTAAAAATTAAATACAGAGAATGCAAGAAATGCAATAACTTGAAAAATATGAAATGAAATGCAGATCTTCTAGTGCCAAAAATTCATGTGTGCCTGGGTGAAGACTTTGGCCAAGTGGCATTTAATTTGGATTTATATTTTTAAAGTTATGGCTCAGTCAAGTTTTCAGGGGTTGACTTTTGTCATTTTTGTGAAAATGTGAAAATGACCAGATCTGATGAGTTCATGTTACTTTTATGAAAGTACAGGTCTTCTAGTTTCCAAAACATTTTAGTTTGCAATTTTTGGACGATTCAAACGCCAGATATGAATTTTTCAATTTCAAACGAAGTTCGGGTATATTTACGATAATGCCATCGGTTCATTTTTAAAACAGAGCGGCGCGCGGGCTCCGGCGGACGGCGGCCGGCGCCGGCGAGCTCGCTCGCGGCGGCGCTGCGCTGGAGCTCATGCTCCGTGCTTTGGGGTGGAAGGTGCGCGTGCGACGGGGAACACGATGGTGGGTTCCACGGGGCCCGCGGTGGCCGGAGGCGGCCGGCGACGGCGGCGGCGCTTGCGGAGGTGCGGCGACGGCGCGCGTCCAGCTCGAGGCGGAGGGAGAGGGAGAGGGTTGGCCGGGAAGCTTCACCTGCTCACGGAGGAGGGCGGCGTGGGGTCGGCCTGGAGCGAGGGGCGGCCGGAGATGCGAGCTCGTCTGGGGAGGTGCCGAGGCCGGCGGCGGTGGCGGTCGGTTTTCTCCGAAATGCCGGCGATTGTCTGCAGAGGGGAGAGGAGCTGGTCAGGAGGGAGGAAGGTGAAGCTCTTGCGCGCGTTTTGGCGAAGAAGAACGGGGCGCAGGACTCGCCTAGCTCGCGTGCGGCGCGGAGGCGGCCCCGGCGGTCGGAGAGGCCGGCGGCGGCGATTTCTTCTCCTGCGCGAGCTGCGGTGAGGGAGAGAGCGGTGGAGCGGTGCGGAGAGGACCGGGGAGGGGTTGGCAATAATTGGTGGCGGCGAGTTGAGAGTCTTGATGCCGTTTTCTAGGGGGCGACGGACGGGCGGCGCACGGCCGGCAGGGGAGGTCCGCGCGGCTTCAATGCCGGGCCTCTCCCGTTGGCTCGCGGGTACAAGCAGTTGGGGAGGTGGCCAGGGAGGGTGCTGCGGATGGGACGGGTCAGGCGCGTGCTCGGGCGGCGGCCGGGCTGGCCGGACCGGCGGTCCGGCCGCCATTGCCTAGTGGGCACCGTAGCTCGAGGTCAAAATTTAGATTTTTAATCTACAGTTTGAAACCTTGACGAAAAATCATACTTCTGGTGCTCCAAAAATAAAACCAAAAATATGGGGAGATTCAGGATGATGTGCTCTAATTTTCATCTTTTAGTTTGAAGTTCTAAACTTGCTTTCAAAAATTCCTACAAAATTCACAAATGACAGTGTTCCAGATTTGAATTTCAATTTTTGGGCATTCAAAACCTTGTTCAAAAATTTGGTAAAAATGTTGTAAATTCTTCTTTTTACATGAGCAATCCAGTGGTGCAAAAATCTAGGGGTAGTGTTTTTATAATTTTTACATTTTGGTTAAGGCTAGGGTTTAGGCTTAGGTTTTCCTTTTTTTCCTTTTATTTTTCTTATTTTCTTTTTCCTAGTTGGGTGATTTAGCATTAGCACCGGATTAAGGATGTGATTAGGGTAGTGATTACGTGCTAAACCCTAAATCGTGACATGGGATGTCACACTAATGCACAAACATAACTGAACCATGTGATAAAATAAAATATTTAAAAACATAGGTAGGATGCTCCTGGGCTTGCCTTGATACGAGTCGGGGTTAGCTTCCTCGGCGTGTGGGTCGACTTCGAGATTCCCGTTCTGACTTGACCTCGGTGGAACCTCGATCACCTCGGAACCTAGGTCGACCAACAATGCGTCACTGAATCACAATCATGCATACATGAATGAACATGATATGATTATGCAAAGGTTTTATTAATTATGTTCATCAACCAATAATTAGTGATTAATTATATTCAAGTAATTAACAAGCAATAATGAACAATTAATAATTCAACGTATTTGTTAATTAACAATTATCATTAAGCATGTTCATTAATCAATAATTAACAATTGATTATGCTCATTAAGTAATGCTTAATCATGGTTATTAATTACTAATTAATCATGTTCCTTAATTAATAATTAATTATGTTCATTAGTACTAATTACTTAGGTTTAGTAATTAAGAATTAATCCTGTTTATTAAGCAATAATTAATCATTACTTAAATGACATGTGATAATGTATAGAATAATAAATTGGAATCACATGAAATGATAATGTTTAAGTTTAATTTTGGAAAATAATTTTCATAATTACTTTCGTCTGCAATATCTCCTTCATTTAATTAAATTATTTTCTTGCATTAAACATTTATCTAGCATAAAATAATAGCTTTTATTTAATCAAAGAATGTGATTAATTATTATCTACTACTCCCTTACTAAATTGTTGTCGCCGTTGACTTTTTTGTTAAGTTTGACCATTTGTCTTATTCAAAAAAGTTTAAGAAATATCATATATTTTGTTGGAATATGTTTTATCACTAAAGAAACTAGAAATATAAAATATAACTTTTTTTATTTGAAGAAATTTTTTGAATAAGACGAATGGTCAAACGTTACGAAAAAAGTCAATGGCGACAATAATTTAGTAAGGGAGGGAGTATGAAACAAAATGCTCAAAATAGATATTTTATTTCATAAATAGATAGATCTTATTTTTCCGAGTCTAACAAAATTGGTTTTACATTTTTTCGATTTTTATTGGTTTTTATACGAATTTTCAAAAATTGAAATACGTTACGTGCCACACGCTGGGCCACACGAGATCCCGCGTAGCCACACGCGATCCAGCGCGCGTGTGGCCCACGTTGTGGCACCACCGCGGTGGCGACGGCACGGCGGCGCGGCCACCGGAGTTGGCCGCCGGTGCTCCAAAGCTCGCCGTGAGGCTACCAACCTACCCTATCGCGCATGGCGTGCCAACGGTGGTGACCAACTTGCATGAGCTCGACCGGAAGCTTGCCAACGGCGAGAGGCGGCCGGGCGCAGGCTCCGGCCATGGTGCGAGCTCGCTACACCGAGCAAAAATTGGGGAAACTATGACCGTGAGCTACTAGAGATCACGAGCAAGCTCGACATGAGATAGGCTGGAGCTTGAGCAGGGTCGAAGTGGTTGCTCACCGTGATGATGCGGACGGCGGCGGGTGAGGCTCCGGGAAGCCGATGAAATCTCATGGAACCCGAGGAACAAACTCGAGTATGAGTGACCGGAGACCACGAGCAACAAGTCACGCACCGTTTGCAAGAATTACAATGACCAACGACTCACCAAGCAGTGCGGATTGTGAGCTGCGGCGGAGGAATGATGGTGAGCTTCCAAGGAAGAAGATGACCTAGCCTCGACGGAGCGAGAGGTGCTCAAGTTGATTGAATGGCTTGGAGAGCTTCAGGGCGTGTTGCGAAGCTTTTGGCGGTGGTGATTTGGATGGGTGGTGGCTGGAGCGTGCTACCGGCGTGGAGAACGAGAGGGCACGGCCACGACGGGTAGGGGAAGAAAAACAAAGAGCGAGAGAGAGAAGAAGATAGGGAAGGGGGGGGTTTATCCCGCCCGGAGAGGCGATGCGGCAAGCAGCCGGGCAGCTGCACAAGCAGCTGCGTGGCGGGAGGCGTGGCAGCCCGGCCGGAGGCGGTTCTTGCCGCGGCGGCGCCGAGCGCGGGAGAGAGAGAGGAGAGAAAGAAGAGAGGCTGGCCTATAGGCCGAGCCCAGTAATTTTGCAAAAACACCCCCGGCCTTTCGCGTAATTAAAAACTAAGCTTCCCGTGCTTGAGAAAATTCCCCAAAAATTTAGGGGTGTAAAAGAAAGTATTTTAGGCACATGAAAGTGTAGCAAGCACAATCAAAAAGAGGAGAAAAGAAATGTGAGATGCAATAAAAGGAGAATTTGGAAAAGACCCCTCTCAAAGCTTGTGCCTCGCTTTATTTCTTTGCTTTGAGTCATAGGGATGCCGTACTATAAAGAGGGATGCAAATCACAAATTTGGTAAAGAATGGAGATGCTCACAAACTCAAGAAAATCCCCTCCAAACCCATTCTTTTTGGACCCATCGGAAGCTCCGGTGTGGTACCGGAAGTTCCGGTAGGCTTACGAGAGTTTTGCTCTCGGGAAAAGCCATACCGGAAGTTCGGTGCCTGTACCGGAAGTTTCGGTAGGCTAACAGAGAGTTTTGCTCTCGGGAAAAGCCATACCGGAAGTTCCGGTCCCTGGTACGAGAAGTACCGGTAGGCTAACAGAGAGTTTTGCTCTCGGGAAAAGCCATACCGGAAGTTCTGGTCCCCGGTACCGGAAGTTCCGATAGGCTAACAGAGAGCTCTAAGCTCTCCGGAATGCCATACCGGAAGTTCCGATACGACACCGGAAGCTCCGGTGCGGTCCCGTTTTCAAACCCTAAACCTAAGTACCGGAAGTTCCGGTACTCCACCGGAAGTTCCGATGCGGGCCAAAAATCCAGATCTAACCCTAATTCGAACCATACCGGAAGTTCCGATACGCTATCGGAAGTTCCGGTGCGGGGTTTTCAAACAGGCCAACGGCTCTTTTTGGGGTGTGGTATATAAGCCACACCCCCCCCCACTCCATTCACAACTCTTGCACATTCCGAACCAACACACACTTGAGCTTCACTCCACTTACTCCAAATCCTCTCCAAAAGCAAAAATTCCATCCTTGAGCTAGGATTTGAGTGAGAGACTTTGAGCAAGTGTTTGAGAGACTTGATTCCATTCTTGAGCATCTTCACTCCCGTCAAGCTTGTGACTTGGATTTGTTACTCTTGGAGCTTTGAGCTCCTAGACGGCTAGGCGTGCTCGTGAGCTCCCAATTTGTGTGGTGAAGCCCGAGAAGTTTGTATTGCCCGTCCCGGAAGGACCTTGATAGTGGAAAACTCAAGCTCAACCTTGGTGGTGTCTTGAGGGAGAAATAGGGTTGAGAGAAACCCGGTCCTTGGTGGACTTTCTCAACGGAGACGTAGAGTCCTTGGTGGGCTTGAACTTCGGTGAAAAATCTGTGTCTCTCGTGCTCCCTCTTTTACTTAAGCGCGTTGTTGTTTATTTTACTAGGTTGCTTGTTAGTTTTCCGTTGTGTTGTTAAATTCCTAGAATTGCATAGGGTTGCTCCTTTCCTTCTTGAAATCACTAGAATTGTGTAGGGCTTAATTCCGCATTTATCACCCCTGCACCGGAAGTTCCGGTACCCTACCGTAAGTTCCGGTATTTGACGTTTTCATCTTAGTGTTATTTCGCAGAAATTTTTAGGTTCGCCTATTCACCCCCCCCTCTAGGCGACTTTCAATTGGTATCGGAGCGGGTATCTTCGTTGAAGCCTCACCGCTTGAAGATTAAAGATGGCAAATGAGAAAGATGCAACGGCTAGTGGTAGTGGTACTGGTGAAGCACCACCTAAAGTAGCCGGTGAAAGAGGTCATGAGAACTCACCGGATGATGCTAGAAATGGAAGTGAAAAAGGAATTGCCAAGGATGGAGATGTGCCTAGTGCTTTACCAATAAGCTACAACAAAACACCATACTCCTATAGTGATGGAAGGGATGAGCACATTGGACCCGGCTCCGGAAGACTACCATACTTTGATGGTCAATACTTTGGTCATTGGAAAACAAAGATGCTACTACATTTGGATTCAATGCATCAAAATGTGAGAAATGTGACTCAAAATGGATTCTTGTGGGAATGTAGAAGCAAGCCAACCGCACAAGACTTGTTCAATGTAAGGTGCAATGTGGCGGCGGCTAGTGCTCTTGTATCCGCGCATAGTCCCGCCGAGTATGAGAAGATAACCGGAATGGAGGATGCCCATCAAATTTGGTTGAAGCTTGAATTGGTTCATGAGGGCATTGGTAGTGTGAAGGAGTCTAAGCTAGAAGGGCTTAGAGAAGATTTTAACTACTTTGTCATGAGGTCGGATGAAGGGCCAAGGGAAGCCCATGACAGAATGATGAGGATAGTAAACAAGAGAAGAGCACTTGGAGAGAAGGTATTGGACTTGGATGTGAATAGAAGGTTGCTACAAGCTTTGCAAGCATGGGATGCCAACATAGTGTCCGACATAAGAGACAAAGATGGTTTTAGATACTTCACCACCGATAAAGTGATTGGGAAGGTGCTCTCCCAAAAACAGCAAATTGACCAAGGGAATAGGATCAATGCTTTGCTCGGGGACAAGGAAAAAGCTAGTGGGAGCAATGGGAGCAAGAATGATTTGGCTCTCAATGTCGAACAAGAAAAGAAAAAGAAGGTGGTTGAGGAGAGTGATGATGAAATAGCTCTCTTTGTGAAAAGGTTCAACAAGCTCATGTCAAAAAGGAGCTCCAAGAAAAATGACCAAGACAAGAGCAAATTGAGGAAAGCCAAGAACAAGTGCTACATTTGTGGAGACAAGGGTCACTTCATGGCGGCGTGTCCGGAGAACTACAAGAACAAGCAAAACAAGAAGGGGGACAAGAAATACAAGAAGCATAGAAAGTACCGTCGGGGTGAAGCACACATTGGATAAGAGTGGAACTCCAATGGATCATCTTCCTCCTCCGAGTCGGAATCCGATGAAGAGAAGGGAGGCATTGCATCACTTGCTATTGGGCTAACACCGACCAACTCCTCCTTGTTTGGAAGCTTGACCGATGATGAAGATGACGCCGGACACAAGTGCATGATGGCTAAGGGCTCCAAAGTAAATGCTAATGGAAGTTCTCAAATTCCTAACATGTTTGATTTGTTGGACATCATGGAGCAGGAAAAGGAGACTAATGAGAGGCAAGAGGAGCTTCTTGAGAAACAAGAGGAAATGCTTGTTCAAGAGAAGCAAAGGGTGCTTAAACTTGAGAAGCTCCTAGAAGTTGAGAGGAAGAAGAATGAGGACTTGGTAAAGTCTCTCAAAGTGGTTGAAGAAAATAGTGAGACACTTAAAGTCACAAATGTGTCACTTCAAGAGAAGTGTGATAACTTGCAAAGGGATCACAATTCACTTAAAGTGCAATTTGAGGAAATTAAGTGTAACACTACTTCCTCTCAATCTTCATCTTGCCCCCATCTAGCAATGAGTGCTCTAGGTGCCACAAGATTGATATTGAAGCTTGTACAAGAAACATCAAGACCATTGATAATTTGAAGAAATAAGTGCAAGAACTTCAACAACAAGCACAAAAGAAGGTGAAGGCCATCGATGATGCCAAAGCCGAGTATGCAAGGGGCGCATACACCAATGTGAGGCGGCCACATGTGAAGGATGGCATTGGGTACAAGCAAGGTGACAAGCACAATGCAAGAATCAACAAGAACGGCACCGAATTCATCTAGTTCACCAAGGAGAGTGGACACCAAAAGAAGCAAGTCAAGACGGAGAAGCAAATCAAGAACACTAACAAATCTTCTCTTATTTATGATTTGCGTACTAATGTGCCCGACCCCTCTTGTGCTCTCTTTAATGATTTTGATGCAACCTATGTGCTAATGAGGAACAAGCATGGCTGTGTCTATGCGAAATATGTTGGGCCACGCAACAAGACCCACAAATCTTGTGTGTGGGTGCCCAAGGCACTTGTTACTAATGTGAGAGGACCCAAGCAAATTTGGGTACCTAAAAACAAAGCATAAATTGTTTTGTAGGAATACTCCTCCGGTGGCTCATCATGGGTGGTGGATAGTGGATGCACCAATCATATGACCGGAGACAAGAAAATGTTCGAATCTTTTGAGCCAAGCAAAGAAAGAAACGAGTATATCACTTTCGGAGACAACGAAAGGGATATGTGTTGGGTTATGGTAACATTCCTTTAACCTTTCCGCATTCACTTTCGAAGGTTATGCTTGTGGATAACGTTGACTTCAATTTGTTGTCTATCTCACAACTTTGTGGAATGGGCTACAATTGCTTGTTCAACGACAAGGGTGTGATTGTCTCAAGGAGAAGTGATGGCTCGATTGCTTTTGAGGGTGTGCTCAAAGGCAAGCTTTATGTTGTGGATTTTACCGCGGATAAAGCAAAACTTGACACATGCTTAGTTGCAAAGTCCGACATGGGATGGTTGTGGCATAGACGACTAGCCCATGTCGGTATGAGAAATCTTCACAAACTCCAAAGGGCGGTCACATCCTTGGACTAACGGATGTTTGCTTTGAGAAAAATAAAATTTGCAAGTACATGTCAAGCCGGAAAACAAGTTGGAGCACCACATCTATCCAAGAACATTGTAACAACGACAAGACCGTTGGAGATGCTACACATAGACCTCTTCGGTCCCATTGCCTACATTAGCATTGGCGGTAGCAAATATGGACTTGTTATTGTTGATGATTATTCTCGCTTCACGTGGGTATTCTTTTTGAGTGATAAAGGTGAAGTGAAGGATGTACTCAAGACATTCTTGAAAAGAGCACAAAATGAATTTGAAGTGAAGATAAAGGCCATAAGAAGTGACAACGGTACCGAGTTCAAGAACACTCAAGTTGAAGAGTACCTTGATGAAGAGGGCATCAAGCATGAGTTTTCGGCACCCTACACACCTCAACAAAACGGGGTGGCCGAAAGAAAGAACCACACTCTCATAGAGATGGCAAGAATCATGCTTGATGAGTACAAGACCTCCGATCATTTTTGGGCCGAAGCAATCAACACCGCATGCCATGCCTCCAACCGGTTGTACCTCCATCGACTCTTAAGGAAAACACCATACGAGCTACTAACCGGTAAAAAGCCTAACATCTCGTATTTTCGTGTTTTTGGGAGCAAATGCTTCATGCTCAACAAGAAACCCAAGACTTCAAAGTTCTCCCCTAAGGTTGATGAAGGTTTCTTGCTTGGGTATGGTTCAAATTGTCACGCCTATCGTGTCTTTAACAAAACCACCGGTTGTGTTGAAGTTTCACGGGACGTAACGTTTGATGAATCTAACGGCTCTCAAGGGGAGCAAGTTATTATTAACAATGCAGATGTTGAGGCTCCTAGGCAAGCAATCAAGAGAATGGCACTTGGTGATGTGAGACCGCAAGAACCACGAAATAATCAAGATCAACCTCCTCCCTCAAATCAAGACCAACCATGCACAAATCATGATCAAGTTGATCAAGATCAAGAAGTTGGTAACGAAGATCAAGCTCAAGCACAAGATGATGAACTCACATCGCATGATCAAGAGGTTGAACAAGATGGTGGTCAAACAAGCTCACATCCACCACACCCAAGAGTGCACCAAAGTGTGCAACGTGATCACCCCGTGGAACAAATTCTTGGTGACATAGAAAAAGGGGTAATCACTCGTTCTCGTGTTTGTAATTTTTGTGAACATTACTCTTTTATCTCTTCTTTGGAGCCATTTAGAGTAGAAGAAGCACTCGAGGACTCGGATTGGGTGATGGCCATGCAAGAGGAATTGAACAACTTCACAAGAAATGAAGTTTGGACATTGGAAGAAAGACCAAGAGGCAAGAATATTGTGGGCACCAAGTGGGTGTTCCGCAATAAGCAAAATGAAGACGGTGTTGTAACAAGGAACAAAGCAAGATTGGTGGCAAAAGGATATTGACAAGTAGAAGGATTGGATTTTGATGAAACCTATGCCCCGTGGCAAGGCTTGAATCAATAAGAATACTACTTGCCTTTGCCACTCATCACAACTTCAAGTTGTACCAAATAGACGTGAAGAGTTCTTTCCTAAACGGGCCAATCAAGGAAGAAGTATACATGGAGCAACCACCGGGCTTTGAAGACCCCAAGTATCCTAACCACGTGTACAAACTCCATAAGGCGCTCTATGGGCTTAAGCAAGCACCAAGAGCATGGTATGAATGCCTTAGGGATTTCCTTTTGAAAAAGGGTTTTGAAATGGGCAAGGCCGATGCAACCCTCTTCACAAAGCGTTTTGATCATGATATATTTGTGTGCCAAATTTATGTCGATGACATAATATTTGGTTCTACTAACCAAATGTTTTGTGATGATTTTAGCTAGATAATGACAAACGAGGTTCGAGATGTCTATGATGGGAGAGTTGACATTCTTTCTAGGATTTCAAGTCAAGCAACTCAAGGAGGGCACCTTCCTATGTCAAGCCAAGTACACTCAAAACATATTGAAGAAGTTTGCCATGGACAAGGCAAAGCCCGCCAAGACGCCCATGGCAACAAACGGTCATCTCGACCTCACCAAGAAAGACAAGCCGGTTGATCAAAAGGTTTTTCGCTCTATGATCGGCTCTTTGCTTTACCTTTGTGCATCTGGGCCCGATATCATGCTTAGTGTGTGTATGTGTGCACGTTTCCAAGCCGTTGCTATGGAGTGCCACATGGTGGCCGTTAAAAGAATCTTGAGATATTTAGTGCACACACCCAACCTAGGGCTTTGGTACCCCAAGGGTTCAAAGTTCAACCTAATAGGCTATTCCGATGCGGATTATGCCGGGGACAAAGTGGATAGAAAGAGTACTTTCGGGACTTGACAATTCTTGGGTAGGTCCCTAGTGTCATGGTCATCCAAGAAACAAAATTCTGTTGCCCTTTCCACGGCCGAAGCGGAGTATGTTGCGGCCGGTAGTTGTTGTGCACAACTATTATGGATGCGACAAACTCTAAGGGACTATGGTTACAAATTGAACCGTGTTCCTCTCCTATGTGACAATGAGAGTGCCATAAAGCTAGCATATAACCCCGTTGAGCACTCGCGCACAAAGCACATAGATATCCGCCATCATTTCTTGAGAGATCATTCTATCAAATGGGATATTGAGGCGAGCCATGTGGAAATCAAAAATCAATTGGCCGATATTTTCACCAAGCCACTAGATGAAAGCCGGTTTTGCTATTTAAGGAGTGAGCTAAATATACTTGACTCTAGTAACGTGGTGTAAAAGCGTGCACATTTGCTTGTTGTTTTAATCGTTTTGGATCTTAAGTTGAAATGCATGCTTTCGAAAATTAACTAAGCTATTTTGAAGGTTTTTCTTGGTTCTTGACCAATAGGTCAAATCTTGTCAAAATGTGATCATAGCCTTGATTGTTGATTGTATACTGATCACATGATGTCAAGATATCCCACTAGTCCATCAAAATTATTTTTGAAAACTCTCCCCAAACTTCATCTTTTCCCTCTCTGTTTTCCCCCTACCGGAAGTTCCGGTAGGGTACCGAAAGTTCCGGTATGGGGACCGGGGCACAGCGTTTCTCCCGATCGGAAGTTTCGGTAGGGTACCGGAGGTTCCGACTCGGAGGTAAGAACAGGGAACTTTTCCTTCCAGTCGGAAGTTCCGGTACCCGTGCACGGAAGCTCCGATCGCGGGCACACCCTCGGGTGTCATGCCCACACCGGAAGTTCCGGTATGCTACCGAAAGTTCCGGTGCGGGATGTTGACCTAGGGTTTGAGCCCGCACCGGAAGTTCCGGTGCGGGGCGGCAGTATAAATAGGGGGAGCCCGTCCTCATGAAAGGGACGGCTCCCATTTGAAAAACACCTCCACTTTTTCTCTTCTCCAACTCGGTTCTTCATCAACCGGAGGCGCCCTTCAACTTCCGGCGGCGATCTTCGGCAAGCTCCCTCAAGTTCCTCCCTCCGGTCTTCTCCAAGCTCCTAGCTAGAGGAGAAGGTACTCCTTCATTGCCTTCACTTCTAGATCTAGGGTTGAATCCTTGAATCCCTAGGAATTTTTGATGCTTAGATGGTTCTCTAGCAGTTCTTGAACACTAGCATGCTTCTAGAAAGTAAATCCGTTGGCTAGATGTGATTTTTCGCACTTGCTAGGGTTAGGGTTGACCCCTACCGGAAGTTCCGGTAGGCTACCGGAAGTTTCGGTATGGGTCACCTTCTTATAGTTAAGGAACCTGTCGGAGGTTCCGGTACCGAGGTACTGGAAGTTCTGGTACTGGTACCGGAAGTTCCGACAGGAACCTTTCTTGTTAGCATATTGTTAGTATCTCCGGATATCCACATTGTATATGTTGCTTCTTACACATGTTTTTCTCTCTGTTAGATGACTCGTGGCAGGAAGGAGACAGTGTCCAAGCGTCCCGCACCTCAAAGTCATGGTGACTCGGACTCGGACTCGGACTTCGATGTGCCGAATCCGTGCCTTGTCAAGAGGCAAGCCACGGGAACCGGTCACCGGTCTTCCTCCCGTGGTCTTGGCCCCGGCAAGGGCAAAGGTCTAGGCAGAGGCAAAGGGAAGAGCACAGCTAGGAGACCTCCTCCCGCTCCCGTGTCAAGTGAGGAAGAAGGAAGTGAGGAAGAGGCTGGAAATGTGGGAGGGGATGAGTGGTTTCTCCCCATTGCCCGCAACTTGCAGCAGCACCACAAGTATGAGCTGCAGTCATCGGCCGTGAGTGGCAGTGCAGGCTAAAATGTACCCTTCTATAGAGATGAGGTGCAAAAGTATAGGAGCAAGTGCCCGTGGATCAAGGCAAAGGAAAGGGGTGTGGAGGACATCAGGTTTTGGGACCACACCCAAGCCGAGTGGTACAAGGAGGTGCTCAAGCTGAAGAACAAGACTCATGAGATGAAGTGAATCAAGTGGGATTGGATGGCTCGTCGGAATGATCCAGTCTTCAACCAAATCAGGGCTGAATGTGCTAGGAGAGACAAGGTGGAGCTCATGGGACTTGAGTATGGGTGGAACACGGAACCGGTGGTTCGGTTCTATGCCACCCTTTGGCTCGAGTTCAATGAAGACTCACAGGAGGACTCCATCATGCATTGGACACTTGATGGTAACAGGTTTCGGGTTACCTATGCTCGGCTTGCACAGATTCTCGGATTTGGTCAAGCAGATGCTATGAAGAGAAATGTGAATGTGTTTGATCCTCCGGATGATGCAGCTTTGGAGTTCATGTATGACAGCCGCTATGATCAGCCCAAGGGGATGATTATTGGGACACACTTTGGGTTGCACCCCTACTATCGTGTTCCGAACAATATGTTCGGATGGACTTTGGATCCTAAGATAGGGGATGCATCCTCCTTGCTGGCAGACTCCAAGACTTTGCTTTGTGCCATGCGTCCGGAGTCTGGGCCGTTTTGTGTCTTTGAGCACATTTGGACCTCAATCATCAACCACTCCTACACTCACAAGGCGAGCCTTCCCTTCGCTCCCTTTATTATGAAGATGATTGAGACTCGTCACCGGGATGCATTTTGTTCATGATAGGGACCACCCCGGACTTCGTCCCAGGAGGTTCCGTCTTCTACCCACTCCTCGGGGATCACCAGTGAGACAGGCAGCTCCTCCTCCACCAGCTCAGCCAGCTGGGGATGCTCCAGCTACTTCCTCTCGCCGGACTCGCAGCAAGTCCGGATTCATCAGCTCGGTCCTCAAGTCTATCTTTTGCATGTGCAAAGCTAATAGTGAGGACATCTATGAGATGAGGATGGAGCAGCGGCGCATCAATGCAGGACATCACCGGTATCTCTCTTACTTAGCTCAGCAGCAGCAGCAGCCACCACCACCTCCTCCCTTGGATCTTGCACCGATAGTTCCTCGGCAGTGGGAGGATCCTTGGGCTCCATATCAGCAGGCCGCGGGAGTGGCGGCACGAGCAGCACAGGCAGCAGCTCAGGATGTGGAGGGCAGTGGCACCGAGAGTGGAGAGGATGACAGCGCAGAGGATGTCCCGACCGCCACCGCTCCCCGCTCTAGCACTCGGATCCCGCTCCATGAGAAAGGCAAGGGAGTGGCACGCCCGAGGATGAGGAGGAGAGCAATGAGGAGAACGACGGCGACGACGACGACGATGACGACGAGTGATCCTCTCTTGGGAGTTCTAGTTCTTTTCTCCTTTTTGGTGATATGTTGCAAAAGGGGGAGAAGAAATTTCTATTTATCTTTATCTCGTTTTTATGATGTAATGAACTATGTGTGTGAGATGGACAAGTGGTTTGGTTGGAACTATGGATGATTGTAATAAGTTTAGACTTGGTTTTAATTATCTATCTATGTGGTTTGTCTTATGATATGATTGATGATTTGTTGTTTCTCTCTTTTAGATGCATTTGTGTGATGATAAAATGCCATATTGCATTGTTTGTGGTTTCTTTATTATGGATGCATAGATAAAGGGGGAGCTCCTCATGTTTTTTTATCTCTAATGTGCATTTGGTATTGTATAGACCAACTCTAAGGGGGAGCTCGTCTTTTATCTTTGCAAGTTGTGCTTTTTGATCTATCTTTTTAGAAATTTGATTGTATTGGCATCAATCACCAAAAAGGGGAGATTGAAAGTGCATCTAGGCCCCTCATTTTATTTTGGATGATTGATATCAATACAATTAAATTTGAACTAATGCTTTCATGAAAATGTGTGTAGTGAATATCCAAAGCACATGAAAGTGTAGCAAGCACAATTAAAAAGAGGAGAAAAGAAATGTGAAATGCAATAAAAGGAGCATTTGGAAAAGGCCCCTCTCAAAGCTTGTGCCTCGCTTTATTTCTTTGCTTTGAGTCATAGGGATGTCGTACTATAAAGAGGGATGCAAATCACATATTTGGCAAAGAATGGAGATGCTCACAAACTCAAGAAAATCCCCTCCAAACCCATTCTTTTTGGACCCATCGGAAGCTCGGTGTGGTACCGGAAGTTCCGGTAGGCTTACGGAGAGTTTTGCTCTCGGGAAAAGCCATACCGGAAGTTCCGGTGCTCTGTACCGAAGTTTCGGTAGGCTAACAGAGAGTTTTGCTCTCGGGAAAAGCCATACCGAAAGTTCCGGTCCCCGGTACCGGAAGTTCCGGTAGGCTAACAGAGAGTTTTGCTCTCGGGAAAAGCCATACCGGAAGTTCCGGTCCCGGTACCGAAGTTCCGGTAGGCTAACAGAGAGCTCTAAGCTCTGTGGAATGCCATACCGGAAGTTCCGATACGACACCGGAAGCTCCGGTGCGGTCCCGTTTTCAAACCCTAAACCTAAGTACCGGAAGTTCCGGTACTCCATCGAAGTTCCGGTGCGGGCCAAAAATCCAGATCTAACCCTAATTTGAACCATACCGGAAGTTCCGATACGCTATCGGAAGTTCCGGTGCGGGGTTTTCGAGACAGGCCAACGGCTCTTTTTGGGGTGTGGTATATAAGCCACACCCCCCACTCCATTCACAACTCTTGCACATTCCGAACCAACACACACTTGAGCTTCACTCCACTTACTCCAAATCCTCCCCAAAAGCAAAAATTCCATCCTTGAGCTAGGATTTGAGTGAGAGACTTTGAGCAAGTGTTTGAGAGACTTGATTCCATTCTTGAGCATCTTCACTCCCGTCAAGCTTGTGACTTGGATTTGTTACTCTTGGAGCTTTGAGCTCCTAGACGGCTAGGCGTGCTCGTGAGCTCCCAACTTGTGTGGTGAAGCCCGAGAAGTTTGTATTGCCCGTCCCGGAAGGACCTTGATAGTGGAAAACTCAAGCTCAACCTTGGTGGTGACTTGAGGGAGAAATAGGGTTGAGAGAAACCCGGTCCTTGGTGGTCTTTCTCAACGGAGACGTAGAGTCCTTGGTGGGCTTGAACTTCGGTGAAAAATCTGTGTCTCTTGTGCTCCCTCTTTTATTTAAGCGCGTTGTTGTTTATTTTACTAGGTTGCTTGTTAGTTTTCCGTTGTGCCGTTAAATTCCTAGAATTGCATAGGGTTGTTCCTTTCCTTCTTGAAATCACTAGAATTGTGTAGGGCTTAATTCCGCATTTATCACCCTGCACCGGAAGTTCCGGTATTTGACGTTTTCATCTTAGTGTTATTTCACGTGAAATTTTTAGGTTCGCCTATTCACCCCCCCCTAGGCGACTTTCATAGGCTGCTATTTTAAAAGAGCGAGTCTTTGATATTATGTAATCTTAAACCTTAAGACTGGTTATTTTTTCTATATAGCATGATTTTGTTAAAGTAAGCTACCGCTATACATTATGATCTTTGTTGATTAGAGCTGGTATTTTGTCATAGTTGGTTTAAGCTGAAATAACCATCATTCCTTGGACATAGAATTTGACTGGTAGGAATGAGATGGTAAACTCTGGTCGACCGAGTATGGAAAAGAGAAAGGAAACTTCATCACAATTAACAAGATAGCAATTAAAGTACAAAAGTACTAAGATAAAACTGATTGTTTAGCACACAAAAAGACCGGTCCTATGACAAATATCTACTGGGTGGGACCGTTGGTATCTCTAGTATCTCCGGTCTTGGGGGCTTCCGCTAATCTATCATCAATTGTTCCTTCGGAGCTAGAGGGAGAAGAAAGCGGATCGGTGCCGGATCCTCGAATTCATCTTCTGCTGTTTGTCCGAAGGATGCGGTAGCGGCTCGAGTAGCTTGGTTTAGGGCAGGAAGTGCCGCGGCATCGTTTAGCGGAACACCTGTCGGGTCCACAAGGACATCTTCGACTAGTTCCGTGACAGTGCCAATAAGTGAATTCCTTAAATCATTGAACCGGTCTTCAGTAGTCTCCGGATGGGCACCCGCTTTGATGAAGTTGAAATCGCAGTCTTCGACCGGAGTCCAAGACCGGATTACGGCGATGACATGCCCTCCTCCTCGCTGCGGCGATCATCTTGAAGTGCTCTCCGATCCTTCGGGGAACATCCCAAATTGTAGTTTCAAGGTCCAGTTCATCTTGAAGAATGGGCTGACCCCGTTCGGATACTCGAGCGTCCTCATGCCGCTCTGCCGCAAGATCCGAAGAAGAAGAAGAACAACAAGAAAAGTCATAAGTGTAGACCGGTATTAAAAAGTGTTTTCTAAACAAGTTAGGGAGAAGGAACTACGCTTGTGTCCGATGTCCAAAGCTACGAACCTGCCTTTGATGTTAACGTTAGAAGCCTTCGACTTAGCTTCGCTCTTCGATAAGCGCTGGATTTTGCGTTCCTTTGCCTTGAGCGCAATCTGGGTAGACTCATGCGCAGTCCTCGGAGTGCTTTCCTTCTCCATCTGCGCAGCTTTGGTGGCTTCCAATGCTTCAGCTAGCTCGGTCTTCGAGCAAGCATTGTCATTTTCAAGCATTTTATTGCAAAGGAGGGTCTGGGCCGGAATGTTGTCCTTGGTAGTGAGTTCGCCCTCCAATTCACTAATACGAGCAGCTTGCTGCTCTTCAACCCGTGAGCCCTCCTGAAGAGCTTGTCCTTGAGCAGCCGCCTTTTAAGACAGAACTTCCTCGGCTTTTTTGTGAGCAGCGACGGGATTTTCAAGTGCTGAAATAGATAGACCGGTTAGAAGGATCACAAATCAAGTAAGGAAATTAAAGCTAAAGTTTAAGGCTTACTCTAGACTTCTTTGCGGAGTTTGACGATCTCCTGTCGGCGGTCTTCCATCATGCGATGGGTATTCATTAGATTTGCTTCTCTTCATAGCAAATCCACTTCCTTGGATTTCAGTCGGCGGTTTGAGATCCAAGCTCAACTAGCTGTTCTTGATTCTGGTACAGCTCTTCTTCAAGATGAGCAATGATTGTGCTCTTAGCTTCGAGTTTTTCAAAAGAACCTGGAAGGAAGGTGAATTTAAAAGACAGATTGGAATATGACAAAGCCAGGAAAAGACCGGGTAAGGGTTGGAGATATACCCGGCCGGACTCGGAGAAGTTCTTCAAGGCCTCCTCTTCTTGAAGGGAATCCCACTGGGAAGTTGCCGTGAACTTCCCGGCTCCGCTCGAGCTATCGATTTCCACGTCACCCACCACCATCTTGGCGAGCCTTGGTGCACCGGGATCTTTTCGAGTAGTCCCAGCCCGACGGGGATTTCTTCAATGCAGGCCAGCCCCAATGGGAGTTCGGGCGCGGTCTAGAACAAGGTGGCTTGCGGCGGGAAGTCACTTACGATTGTGTCACCGACATTAGCATCAATGACAACCCGCTCATCGACGGCTTTGGAGGTCCTGTTCTTCGATCGAGGCAGCAGGGAGTTCCTTTGCGCTTGCTGCACTCTTGGTCTCGGAGATTCCTATGGTACTGGGTGTCGTAGTATAATCACGGGGGCTTTTTGCGAATAAAAAGCGGTCCGAAATATGTAATTTTCAGATATTGAATTAATATAGTGCCAAATTTAATCATTTGGTGGAATGGAAGAGTTAGATTGATGACAATTTCGATCTTGCCTAACTCAATTTTGACAATGGATGCCCTAGGCTATGGGTGTTGATCATCCAGTTGATTATAGGCCTTAGAGACTCGAGTCGATGTGAGAAAATGGGAAAAACTGGTCCGATCAACAATGATTTTGGTTCTTAGTTAAATTTAACTAAGCGGATTATGAATTCAGATCGATTTAGGCAGTCTTTTATGCTAATTTGGTGTGAACCTCCAGGAGATATGAAGCTATGACTGGTATGACCGGTCTCGAAGACCGTGAGCAGGACCGTCGGGACCTACTTCGACTCATTCGAGTGACAAGCTAGAGACAAGACTCGCAACCAGGTCAAAGGTCAACCTTGCAGCCGAGCTACTCCAAATAGAGCATACGCTAACGTTAGACCACGGCGAGGGCGGAAGGAGAAACATCCATGACCAACAGAATCCTAGCAAGTTACTAGCTATACAAGAAGAAAATGAATATGAAGATAGCGACAGTGCGACATTGGCACAGGAAGTGGAAAGACTGCGAAGAAACAATCAAGCACTAGAAGAAGTGAGAGAGAAGTGGTTGCAGGAAGCGGTGCTAAGGGAAAAGCTACTGCAAGAAAACGAAGCACTACTCGAAGAGAGACACAAGCACAAAAACTCTTGAGGGAAGTGAGACGACTATGGGCAAGGGAGAAGCAAAACATGCTAAGGAAGCAAACAACGACCACAATCGAAAGCGACCTAGAGCCGAACTCGATGCCGCCAAAAATGAAGCAGAAAACCTGAACTTCGCTCGCGAAGTACTACCTATTCAAAGACCCAAAGCAGTAACCATTGACAAAGTGTGACATCCCTTTGCGGGACAACCAAGAATCGGTACAGAGGGACACTCGACGAAGCGAGTTACAACAGTACATTCATTCATACAAGCCAGAATATATACATCATGGTATAATACAACCAGGTTTTCGAAATACGGACAATTCGACAAGCGGAAATTTATTACAACAAAAGAGTTTAAACTAGACGAATCTTGCAGCGGAAATTGAATTACACCAAGAGACCTTCTAGAACAACTAACGTGATGTACTCGAGCCCGACGTACACCACGGATCTTCGTGCTTCACTTTGATGTGGTGTGTTCCATTGGAGTGAAAATCTCTCGGGGAGCTACTCGTGATCAAGGATACTAAAGCATGAGTGAAGAGGGTATGACTCGTGACCCGAAAAACATGACGAACAAAGCCCCGAGTATCTAATACTCAACAAGACCGACCCATCAAAAGGCACGCTAAGGCCGACGCCTAGTATGCTCGGGGTTTCCGGTCGTGGGTTGACTCATCTTGCAGAAACAGCACTAAGAATGGATCCTTACTTTCAAGTTTTTAGCTCAAGTTAAGTTTGTTAGGAACCAATGTTTGCAGCCTACATCTATCGCAATCAAGTTTGCAAGCAAAAGATGATCTTTAACCAGCAAGTATTTCTTTCTCTCTTCACCTTCCTCTTGATTAACTACGATGTGACTAAGAGACCAAGCAGTACTCATTACTGCGAGGGACAACGATTCGAATCGATTTCACTAGCTGGGAAAACCCGACTACACGACATATACGCACCGCATTGGTCGTATACGATAACTTTTCCAACTAACTCCTGACGGAGGCCGGTCCGTTTCCAACTCCCCGGAAATATGGAGACCCCACGTGATACCCGTCGTCGACGTTATCCGTGAGCGACCACCAATCCCCTCCCGGGGAGACCTCATCTCAAAATAAACAAACACCACCAAGCAAAGAAAGTTGGCTACGTCGAACCACCGGGGAGTTAGGGTACATCGGCTTATCTGGGCCCATAAACACCGGCATGTAGCTCGGTACGTTCAATACTTGTTCAGACACGACCAACAACGGTACAATCCTTGATCTACACAGACGGAGCTACCACCTTGCAAGACCTCGTCTTTGTCCTTTCCCCTACGGGGCCCGTCCGGTCTCAACTTCATCAACATCCTCTTTAGCTTAACGACGACAACAACAAACACTTAAAGCCTCCATGCTTTAAGATCACTCGAACAACTATCGTTGCGACTATGAATTAAGCATAGCATCTTATCGAACTACCTGTACCAGTATATCACGCTCTACAATAATTAACGATACATCGCGAGTTACAAACATGCATGCATGATCATGCAAGATATGATATGCGATGACGCTATCGACGATCAATGTTGAGTAATTAAGGTCTACGCTACCAACAACATGAAATAACGACATGAATTGTTAACATGCGATGACATAAAATGATGAATACGCAATTGCGTGAAATGATAAATGTTGATGCTATTTTTTTATGGAAAAGAAAATAGTACAACCTTTCGTATGCGAGTATCTCTTTATTTAAAAAAAATTATTTCTCAAAATCAATTATTAATTTGCATAAAATAACGAATTATTCTAAACAAATAAAGCAAAAATAATAAGACAACAAAAGCATAAACTCCAAATAGGCATTTTAATACATCATTAAATCGGGAATAATTTTATGAGCTCAACAAACTTGGTTTGGTATTTTTTTATTTTTGTGGAATTTTCTAGGAATATTTTAATAATGGAAACACCCCTATGGCCACACAGGGGACCACGAGTGGGACACCCAAGATCCCACGTAGCCACATGGGATCCGGGGCATGTGGCCCGCCGTGCGGCTCAAGCCATGGCGATAGCGGCCGGGAACGACGACGCGGTGGCCGGAGTTGGCCCAACGGCGGCCAACCTCGACGAAAAATATGATACATGCTCCGCTCGACGAGGGGAACACAACGGTGGTGTTGGCTTCGCTAGAATCCGTCCGTAGGCACACCGGCGGTGAGAGGCAGCTCGAGCGGGGCTTCGGCGGCGTCTAAATCTCACTCGTGCTCAACCAAATGACGAACGGATTGCTACTACAGCTTCACATGGACATGGAAAAGACTCGCATCGAGTTTGTAGGGGTCATGGGTGGCTGGAAGCTGGTGTGCACCACGGAGGAAGAGGCGGCGGCACATAGAGCTCGGAAAAATGGTGAAATTCCGGTCGGACTCGTGGAGGAAGCTGGATGGTAAGCGTTCGGGGATGAAGAGGAGGGCGTTGCGCACTCGAGGAATCAAGAATTAGAAGAGGGACGCCCCGAGAGAGGAAGAATTTAACAACGCGGCGGGGCGATGGTGGTGAACGCCGGGAGGAAAGGGCCTCGATCTCGCGATTCAAGGCAGCGCCGTGCGAGATGGGGCCATGGTGAGCTGCGCGGAGACCTTGCGGAGCTAGAGATTGTCATGGCTTGGATGGGGAGCGACCGGAGTAGCTTGCCGGCGTTCGACGAGAGAGGCGGATGGTGGCGGTGGTGTTTCTATGAGACAAACGGAGAGAGAAAAGGATAAGCTCGGAGCTATTATCTCGGTTGGGCGAGGGGATGACGTAGGCACGTAGCTGCCTGCGTGACGAGCGCGAGCAAAGACGCGCGGCGGGGGCACGGACACGGCAGCACGGAGCAGCTCAAGGGTGTGAGCGGGAGGGAGCGAGAGAGAGATTGAAGAAGAGATAAGGTTGGCACTTTTCAAAAAAGCCCTTGCGGTTTAAAAAAATCAAAAAACATGTTTACGATGCTCGACAAATTATGGAAAAATTTAGGGGTGTAGATAAAGACATTTTGAATCTTTTTCATTATAGGCCAAAGTTCAAATTTGTGACATCCCCTCCAGGAATACCCGGGAATCGGTACAGGGGGACACTCGACGCAGCGAGTTACAACGGTTCATCATCTCATACAAGCCAGAATATATATACATCATGGTATAATACAACCAGGTTTTCGAAATACAAACATTGTACAGCGGAAGCATAATACATTAATGAAGTTTAACAACCTACGAGTCTTGCAGCGGAAACTTGTACTTTATACAACAAAAACACTACGAAGCGTCATCGTAATGTACTGAGCCCGTCGTACATCACGATCCTCCTCGCTCAGGACGTCGGGATCTGTTCCCACTTGAAGGAAACACCCTCGGAACACGGCTCCTCTTCCGGACAGCTACCGCAACGGTCGTGGAAGAACGACGCTTGCCCTGAAATTACAACGAGTAAACCCCGAATATTCTAATACTCAACAAGATCGACCCGTCAACGAGGCACGCTAAGGCCGACGCCTAGTATGCAAAGGCCGGAGGCGCTTTGCCGTAATACTTGTCAATGGCCCCGGGCTTAAATCCCCGGGGTATTTGCGGATGCGTAAATCTCGCGTAAAAGCGGGAATTACAGAATATTCATCATCTTCCGGACCAGTCCGGACCGGTGACGGAGATCGACGGCTAGGGCGATACCGATAATTACGATCCTCGTCATCGTCGGAATAGTCGTAGTAACGGTCGTCCCGGTATCCGTCTCCCGAACCGCCTTGTCCATCATTATTCACCGGCTCCGCGTCCCGTGAAGGAGGCGGAGGCGGAGGTGGTGGTGCTGCTTGACGATCATTGTTTGCTGGTTCCGCATGCCGCGATGGAGGCGGAGGTGGAGGTGCAGCTTGACGATCATTGTCCGCATGCCGAGGTTCAGCATCTCTGTCCCGGTTGTCTCGCCCTCTCCGGTCTCTATTGTCACGGCGTCGTCCATCTCGATGAGCATGCCTACTACCGTGCCCTCGATGATCGTTGCGCGGATAATTTACGTTGGTGGGTGGCGCCGAAGCCGCCGGCCCGTTGCACCGAGGTGGGGCAAGATCCCGAGGACGATCATCCACGTGACCGGTCCGTCGCCTCTCATCTTCCTCATGTCTCGTTCGCTCCTCCACTCTTTCCGCATGACGATCAATCGGCACGTTCCGGACATCCCGGTTATCATTGAGCGGTACCCGCAAATCTTGGTTGGGAGCTTGTGCATGTGCATCCGCGATCGGGGTACGCCGGGTGCTAGCCTTCCTCCGGAAGAAGCTCCGTCGGACCGGGCCCTTGTCGGTCGTTCCGAATGGGAATGCGAGCGACCGGAAGATTCCGCTCGATCATGGACGAGCTGGTTTGTTTGCAGAGCCGCCGCATCAACTAAATTCAGCGCACGGCGCAATCCCGGCGTAGCGTTGAGGACTTCTTCCGGTATTGTTTCAAGAATCTGTTTCACTCCCACAATATTGTGGACCGGCGATGTGAAGACCCGAGCGCCATTCATCTCTACTTCCATGGAACTTAAATCCAAAGCTCGCTGGAAGATCGATGGCGTCTTCCGCCGCGAGATCCTCGTCGATTGTTGTATCCTCGGAGATTCATCCGGGTCTCCAGACCGGTCCGATATCGGGCCCGTAGCCGGGGAGCGGTTGCAGGGGAGCTTCCTCCCGCATCCTTGCACTTGTGCGCCGATCCGCGGCCGAAGGTGGCGGAGGTTGTTCATCTCCGTTTTCCTCTTCGCTTCACGACGATCGCGTTCAGCTTCAGCTCTTGCCATCCTTGCCGCTTCTTCAGCAGCTTCCTCGAGAGTGAGTTGGCGTATAACAGGTCCTGTCATGAACACTTGGAAGAAGACTCGGAGCGTCTTCCTCGGAATCAGTATCCGGTTCGGGAGAACAGCTTTGCGCCGTAGCCCGGGCACCGTTCCGAGGCATAAGCGTAGGGAGCCCGATGTTTCGTGCTAAAGCCGCGTCGGACCCGCTAAGCTCCGAATCGGAGGTATCAACCGTGGCAGGTGATCGCGCTTTAGAAGCAGCGGCCCGGCAACGAGTCGGATTCATCAACGACAATTTTCCGTCCGAGTCGCCTTCAAAGTCGAGGGACCCGAAGCGAATCTTGAAGCCGGGCTCGAAGTCGACGACAAACGAAGTGGCCATCGAACTCGCTAGGAACTCGCCGGGACCCCTACCCGGCGCGCCAAATGTCGAGTCTTAAACTCGGCACTAGTACTACCCGGTCCCTCACGAGCGTAGAATTCGATGGTGCAACACACGGAACACACAGGAACACACGATCTTAGACAGGTTCGGGCCCCTCGAATCGAGAGTAATACCCTACGTCCCGTATGTTATGTATTGCCTTTAGCGATTTGCTAATTGAGAAGTCTCGGATCCTTTTCGGGGGTCTCTGCTCCGCCTTATATGTCCGGGGAGCTAGGGTTACAATCGGAGTCCTAGCCGATTACATGAACTACATATATGGGATTCTATCTCTAACTTTCTTTATTGATCCGAGTCCTAATCGGACTACAAATTGTTTTATAACTTGCTTCTCACGTCATTGTATACCGGTCTTAGTATCCGCCTTGTTTCCATACCGGTCCACGGGTTCTTCTATTATCCTAGACCGGTCGAAGACCGATCCGTTGCCTATCGCCCTTATCCGTATCTTCTCCGATTTGCTACCATGTCTTTGCGTATCCATTTCTTTATCATCTATATACCCATAAGGCAAGTATACGACATCTTCCACTTTAATTTTGATCCGATGATATCCGGAGCGAAGATCCATCTTGTAAAACACTTTTGCTCTTATCTACCGATCAAACAGGATGTCATTCGAGGAAGTGGATACTTGTGCTTAATGGTCACTGCAGTCAAAGGTCGATAATCCACACATAACCTTAATGATTGAGCCTCCTTCTTGACAACAACGTTGGACATCCCCAAGGCGATGTACTTGGGCGAATATATCCCTTATCTCATAACTCATTCAGTTGTGCCTTCCATTCTGCCAGCTCATTGGGTGGCATCCAATATAGTCTTCTTGGTATGGGTACAGTCCCGGGTGAAGTTCTCTCTTAAATTCTACTGCCCGATCTGGTGGTAAACCGGGTAAGTCTTCTAGAGGACATCGGGGTATTCGCAAATTGCAGGAATGTCTTCCAAACTTTTACCAGTATTTTTATAGATCACCGAAGCAATAGTTTGGGAAGAAGTCAACTAAGGACAATCTCGTCCATGAAGAGGAGAGTTCGGATGAGCTGCAAAAGCATCTACATCCAGATCTTGCCTTATAATACTTCATCCATCTCATACCAAGAATCGCATCAAATTCTTGTCCGTCTAAGACTATAAAGGAGGTGGAATAATCCTTACGACCCCACTTCAATGGTATCTCCGACGTACTTTGATCAGTCATGACTTGTGACCCTCTCGGAATCTCCTCGAATGTGGTAAAGTTGACACAACCGGTCGTCATCTTATTTTTACTTGCATGATTCTGCTTTGTTGGTGCGACACCTCCTTGAGCCAAGTGTTCAAGACAACCACCGTTATAGCATGGATGATCAGCGGATTATGGAGTCCGGTATAAGGGGCGTATACTCGATAGGTCCGATTGTTGAACCGCTGAACCGGAGAACACCTGTTGCTGGTGCCGAGGTGACCGGTAAGAAATAGAATCCGATGGCTGAGGCTCGAACCTCCGATCTGTTGCAGAAGTGTAGACTAGACAATAGTTGGAGAGTACCTCACTTCCTTGTTCATCGGCTGCTATCTTCTTAGTCTTCTATTCTTGACGAGCACGAAGAGCATCCTCCATGAGTACAACATCTCTTACAAACTCATTGATACAAACTCCTCGATCCAAATTTAGAATGTCAAGGTGTTTGTTGTCAATACCCATCACTTTCATGCCGAGATCAGGAATCACGAGATTTATAAGGGGTTGGTGAAAGTCATTAATGAAGGAAAAGATTTAACTGGAATGGTTCATCATCTCATACAAGCGAGAATATATATACATCATGGTATAATACAACCAGGTTTTCAAAATACAAACATTGTACAGCGGAAGCATAATACATTAATGAAGTTTAACAACCTACGAGTCTTGCAGCGGAAACTTGTACTTTATACAACAAAAATACTATGAAGCGTCATCGTAATGTATCGAGCCCGTCGTACATCACGATCCTCCTCGCTCGGGACGTCGGGATCTGTTCCCACTTGAGGGAAACACCCTCGAACACGGCTCCTCTTCCGGACAGCTACCGCAACGGTCGTGGAAGAACGACGCTTGCCCTGAAATTACAACGAGTAAACCCTGAATATTCTAATACTCAACAAGACCGACCAGTCAACGAGGCACGCTAAGGCCGACGCCTAGTATGCAAAGGCTTTCCGGTCGTGGAGTTGACTCTCTTGCGAAAACAGCACTAATGGTTGATCCTTACTTTCAAGTTTTAGCTCGAGTTAAGTTCAATAGAGAACAAGGTTTTGCAGTCTACAACTACTGCATTCAAGTTTGCAAGAAAAGATCATTTGCGACCAACAGTTCTTTCATCTCTCAACCTCATCTTTCAGTTGATTATCTACGATGTGACGAGCTAAACAAGCTGTACTCATTACTGCGAGGGACAGACGATTCGAATCGATTTTATACCAGTGGCAAAACCCGACTACACGACGTATACGCACCGCACCGGTCGTATACGACAACTTTCCCGCTAGCACTGACCGAAGACTAGCCATATCCAACTCCCCGGGAGTATGGCGACTCCATGACTTCCCTCGTGGCCGACCCATCTCCCTCCCGTGAGACTATCCTCTCACTAACAGCCGGCAAAGAGAGGCGGCTACGCTACATCTCTGGAGCGATAGGGTACATCAGCTTGCGGGCCCATGATACCGGCATGTAGTACGGTATGTTCAAACTTGTTTAACTAAGCCGACAACGGTACGGTCCTTGACCAGACACGAGACGGGGCTACCACCTTGCAAGACCTCAACCGTCTTGCCCTTTCTCCTACGGGGCCCGTCCGGTCTCGGCTTATTAACATCTTCACTTCCATTCTCATCTTTCTCTTATCATTCCTTTGAGCATAAGATTGAACCATCCATCATCCTATATCTCCGAGTAGTGTATGACACCACTCGACTTCTACCGATTCCCTATGACTTAAGGTTAGCGAGTTATCGAACTCTATTGAGCCACCTATACCGAGTATAGCATAAACAAATGGAAACCTATCTCATGCATCTAGGGTATCAAGCAACTCGTATAACCTAATGCACAATCAAGACTCATTACTTGTGATAAAAGAAAAGACTTTAAAATCATAGGTGGGATGCACGGGGCTTGCCTTGATTCGAGTCGGGGTCGACTTCCTTGATGTCTTGGTCGACTTGAAGTTTCCGTCTCTGCCTCGACCTCGGACGGAACCTCGATCACGCCGGAACTTAGGTCGACCAACGATACGTTGCGAATCAACGATCATGCATGCATGAATGGACATGAGATGATTATGCAAGGGTTTCCTTAAATACGTTCATTAACCAACAATTACTGATTCATTATGTTCGAGTAATTAACAACTAACAACTAACGATTAATCATGCTCGTTAACTAATACTTAATCCTGGTCATTAATTAACAGCTAATATTGCTTATTAATTAACAAATACTTATGCTCATTAATTAACAATTAATCATGTTCATTAATTAACAAATCATGATTAATCATTAATCAATGATACATAGGGTATTAAATTGGGATCACATGAAATGACGGTGTTTATGTTCAATTTTGGAAAACAAACATAACAAAAACTTTCGTCTGCAGTATCTCTAATTTTTAAAGAAATTTATTTCTCAAAATCAAATAATAAATAGCATAAAATAATAGATTTTCTTAATTAAAGGAAAGTAATTAATTAAACTATGAAATTATAATTTCTCAAAATATGCATTTGAATACATAACTAAATAGAGAACAATTTTATGAATCTAATGAACTTGGTTTTGCATTTTTCTGAATTTGGATGAATATTCTACGAATATTTGAAATTTGAATAAATCCGGAAATGAATAAATTCGAAAACAGTGCCGATACCAATATGGGCTGAATCGGCTGGCCCATGGGCGGGCGGCCCAGGACACGCGTGCGGCCCAGCTCGGACCGAGCTCGCCGGCTATGGCGGGTGGTGGCGGAGTAGGCGGCGGGTCGCCGGAGTTTGGCCGGACGGCGGCCAACCGCGACGGAAATTCTCCTACGAGGCCAACTCGACATGACGAAGCGGCTGGTGGGGTCAACTTCACGGAAACCGGCCAAAAATACGTCGAAGGCGAGAGGCGGGCGGAGGAGAGGTTCGGCGGCTTCATGTGCTCACCGTGGTGGACCAAACGGTGAACGGCTGGATGCTAGAGCTTCACACGCTCATGACGAAGACCGGCATAGAGGTGGTGGAGGTCCGGAGTGGCCGGAGGTTGGCCCGCACCGCGAGCGGAGGCGGTGGCACATAGACGCCCAACAAGTTGATGAAATTCCGTTGAGCTTGCGAGGGACATGCTAGGGCGAGTCATCCAGGGGGTGGAGGAAAACCTTGCGCACGACGGAGACCGAGAATTGGGCGAAACGGAGCACCGGGCGGGGAGAATTTGTAGGTGCGGCCATGGCTTCCCGGGTTGGTGCTTCGGGGAAGATAAGCTTCGATCTCACGGACGGGTAGTCCTTGGTGCGAGTTGTGGCCATGGGGAGGTTCGTGGAACTTGTGCGGAGCCGTGGGTGGTGCTGGCTTGGCCGGGAGGACCGGAGCCGGCCTGGCGGCGAGGCGCGGCAGGGGCCGACGGGCGGCGTGCTCCGCGCGAAGGGGGAGAAAGGGAACAAACGCAGGGGCCCGCCCTTTTATCTCCAACGGCAGAGGGTGAGGTGGAGAGGCGGCTCTCGCGTGGCGCCCGGAGGACGAGGCGCGCGGCCGGGCCGTTGCCGCGCGCGGTTCGAGCGGGAGGCGGTGGTGAGGCTGTTCGAAGGGAAAGAGAAGAAGAGAAAGGCAAGCGGCCCGACTCGGACATTTTACGTGAAAACCCCTCCGGTTTTGTTTTAATTGGAAATCCTACCTCCAGTACTCGAAAAATTCCGCGAAAAAACAGGGATGGAAATGAAATCATTTTGAACCTTTTTCTGTATTGGCCGAAGTTCAAATTCCAAATAAATTTTGGATTAAAATTTCAAATTGAAATTAAAAGAGAAGTTTTCATTATTTCTTGTAGACAATTTTACCAAATAGAATAATTTCTTAGCAACTCCATAAATCTGTTATCATTATGTTTAACCAACAGAAAATGTTAAACTCCAAGAATTTCTTTTATTTAATTTCTTCTTTTAAGAACTTAACTTTAACTTAGGTTAACGTTATTATTTTATGTGCATTTCTTCACAAAAATGAAATATTTTTCTCAAATGCACATGATGACATGATGATAAATGACATGAGATGCACTTTTGCTTGCGAGGGTTGTTACAGCCCTCCCCTTATAGGAATCTCGTCCCGAGATTCACGATCGAAGCGACTAGGCGATGGTGCTAAAGATCTCTGGTAACTGGATCGGAGAAACTATTCTTGTTTCCACGTAGCTTCAGCTTCGGAGTGATTGCTCCGCTGAATCTTATAAAACTTGATGGTTCGATATCGAGTCACTCGATTCTTGATGTCGAGCACTTTGATCGGATGTTCATCATATGTCAATCGGTCTGTAAGCTGTTCCACATTTGTTGTCGGTATGTCTATCGGTGGTTTCGGACACGTCTTCGTTTGAGATACGTGGAACACGTTGTGAATTCCCGATAAGTGTGCTTGGTAACTCCCGATGATATGCAACTAATTCACCTTTTTCTGGAATTAGGTGGGGTCCGATGTATCGTGGAGCTAACTTGCCTTTGATTCCGGATCGCTGGACACCTTTGGTAGGGGATACTCGAAGATAGACTCAATCTCCACCTTTGAACACTAATTCTCGACGTCTTTTATCCGTATAACCGATCCGTCGAGATTTAGCTCTCTTGAGGTTCTGTTGCATGAGGCGTACTTGTTCTTCGGCATTCTTTACTAGATCCGGTCCAAATATTATTCTCATCTCCACGTTCGACCAATTTAACGGTGTGCGACAACCATGACCGTATAGAGCTTGAAACGGTGATACTCTAACACTTTCTTGGTAGCTGTTGTTATTTGAGAACTCTGCCAGTGGTAACCATTTCTCCCCATCCTTTCCATATGTTAAAACACATGCTTGAAGCATATCTTCTAGATATTGGTTGATTCTCTTCGTCGGTCCATCTGTTTGAGGAGAATAAGCTAAGCTTCGAATCAACCTCATTCGCAATGACTCATGTTCTTCTCCCGTAATCTGGATACAAACCGAGCTCCTTGATCCGAGATGATGGTCTGTGGTACTCCATGTAGAAAGAGAATGCGGCGATGTATAGCTCGCATATTTCTCGGCGGTGTACCGAGTATGTACCTGTATGAAGTGAGCTGACCTTGGTCAACCTGTCCACTATGACCCACATAAAGTCGTGCTTCCGTGGAGTTAACGGTAAGCCGGTAATGAAATCCATACTAATATCTTTTCGTTTCCACTCTGTAATACTCAAAGGTGGAAGTGGACCCGCTTGCTTCAATTGCTCTGCTTTGACACATCGACAAGTATCACACTCGTTGACATACCTCACTACTTCTCGCTTCATGGTTGTCGACCAGAATCTTTTCTTCGGATCTTGATACATTTTGTTGGTTCCAGGATGAATAGAATACTTGGATGGGTGTGCTTCCTCCATTATCTTCTTGTGAAGTTCCAAGTTCTTAGGCATTGCCAATCTGTTCTTGACCCAATTCACGCCTTCACTATCTTCTTGAAAACACTTCATTTCTTCCTTCTAATTTTGTCTTTTAATGTGACTCATACCAACCTCTTTTTTTGAGCTACTACCACTTCTTTACGAATGGTAGGACTAAGAGCCAATTACTCAATACTCCATATGGAAGAATCGAAGACTAGGCTCGTTAATTTCCTCCTCCAGTGCTTCGGTTAATAGCTGAGTCGTGAGATTGCTGCAACGAGCGTTTCGACTCAAGGCGTGAGCTACGACATTTGCTTTCTTGGAATGGTAGTGAATCTCGACCCTTTATCAGCTCTAACCATCCTTGTTGGCGTATGTTCAAATCCGTTTGGGTGAAGATATATTTGAGACGCTTGTGATCGGTGTATAGATGTACCAACTTTTCCAAGAGATAATGTCTCCGACTTTCCAATGCTAGAACCACAGCTGTTAATTCCAGCTCCTGTGTGGGGTAGTGTTCCTCCTGTCGCCTAAGTCTGTCGAGACGCGTAGGCAACTACTCGATCTTCCTGCATTAAAACACATCCAAGTCGTGTGCCCGAGGCATCACGGTGCACCTCAAATGGCTTGGTCAAATCGACTGAGCTAACTCCGGTGCGGTTGTGAGTAACTTCTTCAATGTCTGAAAAGCTTCTTCACATTCATTGCTCTATTCGTACTTCGATCCCTTTTTCCAACAATTTAGTCATTGGTTTGGCAATCTTTGAGATATTTTGAATGAATCTTCTATAATAGCCTGCGAACCCTAAGAAGCTTCGGATCCGTGTGTCCGATTTAGGTGGCTTCCGATCCAATACTTCTTTAACCTTACCAGGATCAACAGTCACTTCTTCTGCTGATATCACATGACCTAGGAAAGGTACCTCCTTCAGCCAAAACCCATACTTACTGAATTTTGCATATAACCGATGATCCCTTAGACGTTGGAGCATGGTCCTTAAATGATTTACATGTTCCTCTTTCGACTCGGAGTAGATCAGAAGGTCATCTATGAATACCACGACATACTTGTCCAATTCCGGCATAAACATCCAGTTCATGAGATACCGAAGTGTGCTTGGTGCATTGGTTAGACCAAAGGACATCAGCAGGTATTCATAGGGTCTATATATGGTAGAGAAACTGTCTTTGGTATATCTTCTATCGAGTCTTAAACTCGACACTAGTACTACCCGGTCCCTCACGAGCGTGGAATTCGATGGTGCAACACACAGAACACACGGGAACACACGATCTTAGACAGGTTCGGGCCCCTCGAATCGAGAGTAATACCCTACGTCCTGTATGTTATGTATTGCCTTTAGCGATTTGCTAATTGCGAAGTCTCGGATCCTTTTCGGGGGGTCCCTGCTCCGCCTTATATGTCCGGGGGAGCTAGGGTTACAATCGAGTCCTAGCCGATTACATGAATTACATATATGGGATTCTATCTCTAACTTTCTTTATTGATCCGAGTCCTAATCAGACTACAAATTGTTTTATAACTTGCTTCTCACGTCATTGTATACCGGTCTTAGTATCCGCCTTGTTTCCATACCGGTCTACGGGTTCTTCTATTATCCCGAGACTGGTCGAAGACCGATCTGTTGCCTATCGCCCTTATCCGTATCTTCTACGATTTGCTACCATGTCTTTGCGTATCCATTTCTTCATCATCTATATACCCATAAGGCAAGTATACGACAGCAGCCCCGAGTAATTTTTGATTTAACCTTGAATAAAACTAACCGAGTCTTACTGCTGTTGGTCTTTATTCATGGTAAAATTAAAAAGAACTCCAATCTGCTGCAAACTCGTTCTTTTTCTTCATAAGTGCTTTAACAAGAAGCCCGAAAAAATTATTGTTTTTCACCTTTTATATCACCTAATTAGGTAATCATAGCCTATCTTTCTCACGGTGCGCCGGCTAGGCGCATCCAATTGGGTATAGCCCCGACTCTTGGATCATTTGAACTTCTTTCAAATAATGCAAGAGTCCACTAGCTGATTCTTCGTTATTTCCTTCAATATCCAATTGCTACAGATTGCTTCTTTCAAATTCTATCATTTTCCGCTTCCCGAAATTTTTGCAGACCGCTCTTGAATACGGTGCACCGGTCGGGTGCACCTAATTAGGTATAGCCCCGACTCTTGTATCATTTGAGGATCACAAATAATGCAAGAGTCTTTCTGAGAGACTACGTTTGGTTATTTTCCACTAAATCACATCCCTCTCGGCAATTTTTTGCTAAGAACATATTTTCCGGACCGGTCATACCGGCTATAATTTCTTATCCTCTGTATGTTTTTACCAATTTCACATAATAGACCGACTAAATCAGTCTAGACTTATAATTCACTTATCAAAATTTCACTAAAAACCATAATTCTGGTTGATCGAGACCGGTCTATCCCTTATATTCTCACAACGACTCGAGTCTCCAAAGCCTATAATCAGCCGGATGATTAACACCCATAGCCTAAGGCATCCATTATCAACTGAGTGATGTAAAATCTAACTCTCTCATACTTGCTGAATCACAGAATTCAGCATGGCTTTAACTTTTATCTGAAAATTTCTATCTTTCAGACCGCTTTTCTTTCATAAAAGCACGACGGCTTATCCTTATGACCGTTAAGTCATAATTAACGTAGATAACAGATCATTAACTTCCTTATGGCCGTTAAGTCATAATTGCACGAGTCACGACATCCCTCGGGCCTCTTAAAAAGGCCCAATAACTTTTCAGCCCCGGGCCCATCCCAGTGTCTATAAAAGAAAACGAAAAGTCGACCTAGGTCAACCACTGCTCCCGAAGCTCATACGCGCCCGCCATTCGCTTTCATTCTGTTACGCTCTCCTTCTTCATCAACCAATTTGAAGCTTTCTTTTTTCATCTCTCAAGATGGGCAAGAAGAAATCCACCGTCGTTCCCTCATCTTCTTCCTCTGTTCCTCGCGATCGGCTTCCGTTTGGAGTCCAAGACCTTGGTCCCGGCAAGGTCACGAGAATCCTCTTTGAATGAAGCGAGTTAAAGATGGGTATCTTCCTCCCCAACCCATTTTAAGCTGGAGTGTCCCTTCCCCGACCAAGTTCCCTGGGGTATAGATGAATCTCAACAACTAGTCTTCAAAGCTTTTTCCTCAGTGGCCTCGATCTCCCATCTTTGTTCCTTCTTTAGAGGACTTCTTTTCTTCTATGGATGGGAGTTAGTGAACCTTAACCCTAACTCCATCCTTCAGATTGCCTTCTTTATTCATTTATGCGAGGCTTTCCTTGGAGTTCTCCCCCACTTCAAGCTGTTCCAATATCTGTTCCAAGTTCGCCGCTTCCATCATCGGACCGCCGGGCTGCGGTTGGTGGTGTGGGAATCCGATCTTTGGAGCGCGGATGAATATTTCTCTTTATCCTTGAACAATAGC